>MU390226.1:0-600000 GCA_022578715.1 Nemania sp. FL0916
ATTAATTAATTAACGTACGTATAATTATTTTATATATAACGTATATAAACTTATAAATAAGTTTTTTTTACTTTTTAATTATAAATTTAATATAACAGGTTAATTAATACAGTAGTTCCGATTTTAATAAAAAATTTAATTGTAACATGTTTTAAGTTTGTAGTTTTATATACGGAAATCGTTTTTTAATTATAATTTAATTTTTAAAATAAAAATAATTAAATTATTTTATTATACGTGTAAGTTATTTTTATTATTAATTCGATTAATAAATTATTAATTTAAAATAAATAAAATAAATAATTGTACGAGTTTTTTATTATTTAA
Source organism: Nemania sp. FL0916 (assembly GCA_022578715.1). Taxonomy (NCBI): domain Eukaryota; kingdom Fungi; phylum Ascomycota; class Sordariomycetes; order Xylariales; family Xylariaceae; genus Nemania; species Nemania sp. FL0916. The sequence goes on from MU390226.1 coordinate 328, forward strand.
AAAAATAAACTAAGTTTAAAACTTTTATACAGGAAGTTAAAATTCGAATAATAAGTCGAAATAATTTTTTATTAGTCGTATAATACGGTTTTATTTCGTACGGAGTATAAGTTTTTAGTTTAAAATATTTTTCGTACGAAATATATCGTAAATTTTATTAAAAATTTTTATATTAATCGTACGTAAAATTTATAATTTAATTAATTCGAAATTGTTTATTAACGTTTTTTAAAAATTTTTTATTTCGTACGATTTTTAATTATATTTAATATATAAATACGCGGTTTACGTATTAATTTTTTATAAGTTTATTATATTAAAATCGCGTAAAATATTATTGTACGTATAAAAGTTAATTATTTTTCGTACGGAAATTAATATAATATTAATAAATTCGGTAATTTTATTAATTATAAATACGTATAATAAATTTTTAATATTTTAAAAAAATTATTCCGGACCGTTTTTATACGATTATTTATTAATTAATATTATAATCGAGTAATAAATATAAAAAAGTTAAAAATTATTATATAGATTTTTACGTAGTCCGTACGATTATAATTAAAAATAATATAATTACGCGTTATTAATTAAACGTTCGTATAAAAGTTAAGTTAAAATACGAAAAAAAAATTAATTTTTTTTTATTAAATAATTTAAAAAAATTAAAATACGATATAAAATACGCGATTTATACGATCGGGTTAAAATTCCGTTTTTATTTTTATTAATTTATATTTTTTAATTAAAAACATTAATTAATATTAAATAATTAATAAAATACGATATTATATATAATATAAAGTAAAATAAATATTCTTTTATATCGATTTAATTTTTTAATTATCGTACGAAAAAGATTTTTATATAAAAAGAATTTTATAATTAAAAAACTTTACCCGTATATACTGTTTACTTTTTCGAGTAATATACTTTATAATAGCCCTTCGTACGTTAACATATATATATTATACGTAATTAATTTTAATATTATAATAATAATATTATTTATTATAATATTAATATTTAATTTTTTTAATCGGCATTTTAATATTAAAATTTAAATTTTTATAAATATAATAACGTTAATAATTAACAACTTTTTATATATAAACATTTATTAACAACCGGTTTATATTATTACTTTTTATTTAATATATAATATTAATTAACAGTTTTTTTTATATAAATTTTCGTTAACAGTTAACTTATATTATTATTTATTATTTAAATATATAACGGCCGCTATTTATAATTCGGAATATATATAATAATCGCCGGTCGTTTTATATTTATTCGCTAACTAGTTTTTATTTATTTTAAAAATAATTTTTAATAAATTATATTATTATAATATATCGTTTAAATTATTTTATTTTACGTGTAATTATTTCGTTTTTTTTTTCGTATTTTTATAAAAAACTTTTCGTATTTTTAAAGTACTTTTTAAATTTTTACATATTATATTCTATTAATTAATTTTTTTATTTAATTAAATATTTTAATTTACTCCGGTTTTTTTAATAACGAACAATATTTTTTACGACTTATCTTTTTTATTTATTTTTTAATTCAAATAAATCCGTTAAATTTCCGTTTTTATATTTATTAGTTTATAATTTAATAAATAATATTAAAAAAATATCATATATACGCGAATATTATTTTAAAAGTTTAATTTAATAAGTTTAAAGTTTTATTTTTTTAATAACTTATATTTTAATATAAATAAACGCGAATTTACGTCCGTATTTAAATCGAAAATAATTTATCGATAATCCGACGATATTGTTTATTTAATATTTTTTAAAAACGTGTTTTTTATTATAATTCCGTTTTATAATTTTTATAGTTTTTATTTAATATTCGTTTTATATTTATTATATTATTACAATCCGTTAAAATTTATTTTTAACATTTTAAACTTTTAATTATAATTTTTTTAATACGAAATTAATAATTTATAAATAATAACCGTATAATATTTTAAATAACAAATACTCGATAATTATATAAATATTATTATTATATACAAATTCGGTTTTAATTAAGATTTTAATTTAAACGTTTAATTTTTATTTAGCGTACGTCCGTAAATACTTTTTTAACGTTTAATATATTTTTTTTATTTATTTATCCGTTTAAAAGTATTATACGGTTAATAACTAATGTTTAATTTTTTTTATTGTAGAATTTTTTTTAAAATCGATTAATAATTAGTTTATTTTTATTATTTATAATATTTTTTAACAAATTAAATTTATATTTTATTTATTCGTATAATATTTACGTTAATTCGGCTACGTTTAAAATTTTCGTAATAAGTATAAATAAAATAGTTTTTATAAATCGGTCGACGATTATTAAAATCGCGTTATACGTTATATTATCCGATTTTAAATAAAAAAATAATTCGGTAATAAAATCTAAACTAATTTTTTAAAAAAACTAGTTAAATAAAAAGAATAATTATAATTTTCCGTATAATTTATACCGGGGTTATTTAATTCCGTTATATACCAAGTAATTAATAACATAATTATAAACGTTTTATTTTAATTTTTTTTAATAAAACTTTTTTCGTAACAGTTTTATTGTTTTATTTTTATTTATATATTTTACTTTAAAGTTATTATAATATTAATATATTAACTGTTATTATAATACTTTTTAATCGGGAATTATTAATTAATTTTTAAATAAAAAAATATTTTTATTATTAATATAATATTTTTTTTATATACCGGTACGTTAGCAAGCGATTGTTATTAATAATATAATATTAAAATTTTTAATTTATAATCCGTAGATTATATCGTAAAACTTTTAAAATATTTTTAATCGAAATATTATTTCGTTTTTAATTAATTTTTTAATTATAAATCGTAAAACGTATTAATTATAAATAATAATTTTAACGTTGTTTTTTTTTAAAACGCGGTTATAAATTGGTTAGTATTTATTTTAACAAATTTAATTATTATTAATACGTAAACTTTTATAATTATACGTATTTAATAAACAAAGTATTTATAATTATATTTTTTGTTTTTATTTTTTCGGAAGTTATTTATAGTTATATAACAAAAGTATAACTTTTTATAAATTTTAAAATTTATAATTTAAATTATTATTACCGGAAACTTTTTCGAGTAATATTCGTAAAACGTTTTTTTTAATATTTAAACTATTTATTTTAAATTATAATATACCCGTTATAAATAAAATACTATTATTAATATTTATTAAATATATAATAAAAGTTTTTTTATTAATTATAGTTTTTTTAACGTTAAAATTATATTATTATATTAAATTTTATTTATTATATAATTAAAACGTTTTAATATATTATCGGCTAAGTTAATAATACTTAATTAATATTTAATTTCGAAATCGAATTAAATTAATTTATAAATTTATTAAGTTAATTATTCCCGAAAATCGCGTATTAAAAAATCGATTATATTATAAAAAACTATATAATCCGTTTATATAATAAATATATAAATAATACTTTTTAAATATTAATATTTTTTTTTTAATTTTTAATTTTAAAAAGCGGAACGTAAGAAGCTTTTCCACTTACTTCCTTTTATATAATAACGTTAAAGCTAGTAAAACCAGTAGTACGGACTTAGTAAACTATAAAGGATTGTTTTAAAGACTCTTACTACCCGCAACAAGGTTCTAGCCGGTGACTCCTACCAGCTGTAACAAGGTTCCAGCCAGTGACTCCCACCAGCTGCAGCCTGCAGGGGCTACAGAATGAGTGATCCGAGTGCTGGCAATCTGACTCAAAGGCCGGGGACTTACTTACAGAACAAGGTTTTTAAACTAACTATAAAACAAGGTTTTCGGACGTTAACTAAGCTTAAAAAAACTTAAACTAAAAACTTTAATTAAAAGTTTTAATCGTAAAACTTGCGCGGTTATTAAAACAAGTAAATAAAAACCCTTTTTTATATTATTTATAAAGTTTCCCGCTTTTGTTTTTTTTATATATATAAACAACTTTAATAGTTTAATAAAATTAATAATTTAATTCGAATTAAACGTATATTAATTAATCCGTACGGTTTATTAAACAATTAAAAAAAACACGTATAAATAAAAATTATATTTTTATATAAAAACGAGTTAAAATAAACTATAATAACTTTATCGCGTATAATTAAAAAATTAAAAACTAATAAAAAGTTAATAAAATTATAAATAATTTATTTATTAATTAATTATAATATTATAATATTAAAAAGTTTAATTAAATTAAAAATTGTTAATTTATTTTATAATAATTTTAAAAATTAACTTGTACGAGTTAAAATTAATAAATTTTTAAAAAAATACGTTTTTAAAAGTTATAATTCGTACTTAATTTAAAAAACTAAAGTAATAATTAACTCGGTTTTATTAAATAATTAAATCTTCGTACGACTAGCGGATAAATCGGGCTATAAGTTGGAATTAAACGGGGCAATTAATTATAAAAGGACTGTTTTTAAAACGCCTAAGTTAACAAGCCAGCTAATAGCAAAAAGACAATGCGGAGGGTCGGTTCGGTTCGGAAGTCTAAGTCGGTTGGGTCCGGAGTCGCGGTCGGTTCAGTCCGGATTCGAGGTCGGTTCGGTCCGGATTCGAGGTCGGTTTCGGAAGTAGAAAAAAGATCAACAATAATTAAAAACTATTACTTAACTTGATATAAAACAATAAAAACATAATAAAGCTTTCTTTTTAATAAGTACTTATATTATATATTATAAATAAACTAAAGCTTTTAAATATTAATATTAATATTTATAACTTTTAATTATAATAAATAATTTTTATTATTTTATAATTTACCGTATTTTTATATTAGTTAATTTTTATAATTAATAAATAACCGAGTATTATTTTAACTTATATAATTAAAATAATATTTCGGATATTATTTATATAAAAACGTTTGTTTTTATTCGTATTTTTAAACGATTATTTTAATACCGGAATATAATTATTAATATAAAAACGTTTTTAATTTTTTCGAACGTTTATTAAGTTTTTTTTATTTATTAAAATTTTATTAAAATAACGGTTTTTTGTTTTTTTAATAAAGTTGTAATAAAAATAATAATTTACGAGTATTATACGATAAACTTTTAATAAAAATTCGTAAATTTTAAAAAAACTTATATATTATAAATTAAACGTAATATTTGTTATTTTCGGATAACGTTTATTTTTTAAAAGTTTATTTTAATATTTTTTATATTAATAATAAATTTTAAAAATTTAATTTTTATTTTAAAAAATTCGTATTTCGATAGTTTAATATATAGTTCGTATTATATTAATTGTTCGTAAATTAATCGGAAATAAGTTTTATATTTTTTTATATTTTCCGAAAAAATTATTATATTATTTAAATAAATTATATAAATATAATCGATTAACCCGGTTAATATTTTATATATATAAATTTAAAAAATCGTAAAAATGTTAATAAATTTAAACAATATTATTATATATTTAAAATAATTATATCGTATTCGAAAAACGGTTTTTTATTTATTTTTAAATTTAATACGGATATAATAATAAACGTCCCGTAAGTTTAATTTAAAAAACATTTATACAAATTTTAATTAATTTATAATTTTTAATATTAAAAGTAATAAATAACGGTTTTTTATTATAATTTTATTTAAACTTTAATAATTAACGTATAATTATATAATATTGTTTTTTTTTAATACGAATAATATAAATATTTTAATATTAGTTTTCAAATAACGGATTTTTTTTAACCGTTAGTTTTTTACTAAATATTTTTCGAATATTTTTTATTAAACTTTCGTTATAAAATAAATAAGTTTAAACAGTATTTTAGTTTTTTTAATAAAATCGATAACGTGTTTTATTTTTTTTAAAATTAAAAGTTTTTTCGTTTTTTACTCGGAAAATACTCGGTAAAAATCTTATAAACATTTAAATAAATCGATTTATAATATTTTTTTTAAATCGGAATTATTATCGATTTTTTTAAATAAAAGTTCGTTTTTTAATTTTATATATATAAAATTAATAATATAAACGTACTCGTTTTTAATTATTATATTAACAAACTTTTTTAAATCGATTTTTTTAAATTTATTAAAATATTAATTATTAAACGCTATATTTAAAATAATTTTTAATTTTTTTATATCCGGTTTAAATAATAAAAACTTAAACGTTAATTAATCGCGGTATATTATAAAAAACATTTATATAAACGATTTATACGTACTATTAACGTTAGTTATTTTTAATATCGTTTTGTACGCTTTTTAATAACGTAATATTTTTTTATTAAATTTTAATAAAAAAAAAACTTAAACGTCGGCCGAACGGAGTTTTTTTTTAATTAAATCTTTATATATAATGTTTATTTAAATTCCCGTATTTATATTTATTAATATATTTTTTAATAACCGGTTTTTTTTAAATAAAAAATTATTACTGTTTTAAATAGTTTATTTAAATTAAACGTTCGAAAATTTTCGGTTAAAATAAATTAAACGTATTATTTTATTTTAATTTTTTTTTTAGTTTTTTTTTAATGTTTAATTAATTAGTTTTAACGCGGACGTTTTAAACTTGTTTAAATCGTACAAGTACGGAAAACTAAATACTAATTATTTTACGATTATTCGTTTTTATATTTTTCTGTTTTTTTTTATATTTTTTAACGATATAACCGTATTTTTTATAATAATAATATTAAAACTTTTAAAATTTAATTGTCCGGTTAAATTTATTACGGTTAGCGTTTTATTTCCGATCGTTTTAATTATAAAGTCGTTTTTTTTAACCGTTAATTTAAATATTTTAAATTTATACTTATTAATTCGAAAAATTATCGGAATACAATTATTTATTTAATAATTTAACTAGTTTATTTTATTACGTACTTTATTATTGTTTTATTTTATATAATATAATTATAACGTTTTTTAATAATATTTGTTATCGGATTAATACGCGTTTAACGTTTTTTTATAATTTATATTAATAATCGAACGTCAACCGAACGTTGTTTTCGAACTAGTATTTTTTTTTTAATTTATAAATTAAAACTTGTTATTTAAAAAAAAAATTTCACAACGTTTTTTTTTTATTTTAACGTATTTTTATTAATTATATTTAAAAAATACGTTTAAAAAACTCGGAGTTTATATTTTTACGTCGGATAAACTTTTAAAAATTTTTTAATATAATTTTTAACTCGGTATTTTAATATTTTAACATATCGTAATACGATTTTTAATTAGTTTAAATATTAAAAATAATTTATTTTAAAACTTATATAATTTAAATAATAATATTATAATTTAATTTTTACCGATTATTTTTTTTAATAATAATTATTTAATCTTTTATTTCGGCCGTTATAATATTTTATATAAGTTTTTTACAATTATAAATAAAAGTTTTTATATTATTTTCGTTCGAAATACGATTAATTATTAAATTAAGTAGTTTTATTAATTATACGTTAAATTTCGCGTTTTATTTTATTAATTATAATATTTATAATAATATATATTCGATTTTTAAACGAGCGTTTTATAATTGTTCCGCGTTAAATTCCGGTTGTAATAAAAATGTTTTATTTTTTATTACTTTTTTAAATTAATTATTATTATAATCGTTATCGGAATTAATTATATCGTTTTATACCGGTCCGTTAAAATCGTTATAATTACCGTCCGATTATTTAACAATTCGCGATTTATTACTTCTTAATTATCCGTTTATTACGTTACAATTTTTAAATATAAAAATAAAAAAATATAAAAAGTTTAATATAATAATTCGTAATAGTTTCGCAAAATAATCGACGGATTTTAAAAAATAATATAATTAAATTATTTTTATTTAAAAATTAATTATATAACAGGTTTATAAGTGTGTATTATATAGCCGAGCTTTGTTTAATTAATAATTAATAATATTATAAATTATAATTAATAATATTATAAGCTGTAAGACTTCTGTTCTTTTAACCTGCTTTTTTATAATATTGTTTTAATTTTATTTTTTTTTATAAGTTTTAATAAAATAAGTTAAACGGTTTATAAATATTTAAACGTTTATATATATCGTTTATTTATTATAAGTTATAATATTTATATTATTAAAGTTTTTTATAAATAAGTTAAAAAATCCGACTTTCTTTATTTAAAAAGATTTATTTTTTCCTGAAACAAAAGAATTTTTATTAAATTAAAAAATTGTTATAATAATAATTTTTAAAACGTTTATATAATATTGTTTAAATATTATTATTATTAAATTTGCAATATTTTCCGCGGTTAAAAGTTAAAGTTAAAATATATTAAAAACGGATTTAAATATTTTTAATATAATAATAAAACGGGATAATTTTTTAAAAAAGTTAAGATTTTTTAATAATTAACAAATTAATAAAAAAAACTAAAAATTAAATTTAAAATTTATAAATTGTTTTACGGACGGCGGAAAGATTTAAAAATAAATAAAAATAAGTTTATAAAATATTTAAAATTAGTTTAAATATAAATAATATATTATAAAAGTTTTTAAAAGGAATTTTATTAAATCCGGTAATTAAAAAAAGGTTTTTAATAATTAAAACGAGGTTTTTAATAATTAAAATAAAGTAAAAATGTTTAATTAAATAAATTAAAAAAGAATAAAGTTATTTTTTATTATAAAAGAATTTTTTTATTAACCGCGAAAAAATGTTTAAAATTTAAACTTCGATTTAATTTATTCGATAAAATATAAAATAACGTTATTTACGTTTTTAAAAGTAAAATTACCGGAAAAAAAACTTACGATTTTTATTTAACGTATATAATTTAATTTTAAAAAAATAATATTAAAATATTTTATAATTAAAAAACGTTAAATTTACCGTTCGAAAAACTATATTATATAAATATTATTAAATAATATAAGAATAAATAAATAAATCCGGGACGGGAAAAATTAAATTTAATAAATTTAACATTACTATAATAATTTAATACAAAAGATCCGATTAAAATGTTAAAATATATTAATACGAATTAAATAATCCGTGCAAATAACTTTAAAAACTAAAAAAAAAACAATTAATAATACCGCTTTTTAAATTAATAAAAAAAATTATTAATAATTAAACAATCGCGAGTTACTACTTATAATAAATAGAATTAATATAAAAAATAATCTTTATATTTATTTATAATATGTTATAGTTGAGATAAAGAACTAACACAACTATTATTATATACAGAGCTTATACATACATGTGTAGGGCCTGACTAGTGTCACGTAACAATCGCTAAGCTCGAGCTTGACCTACTGCGCGCTGAATTATAATTCGCAGAACATAGAAGATTAAGGAGCATTGTTAGTTCTGCCATAGATTGCTGGTCTGATCTGAGGTTCAAAGAAACGAGTAGCGTCTCTGATTCTAGTATAATAGAACGGGATGCTTTAAACTGAAAGAGAAGGAACAGCGATCTCTGGATGTTGAAGCACACGAATATCACTGGGCAGTGTCCGTACTTGCCTCTACGTCAAGTAACTCTGACGGGCAATTCAGGAGCCCTACATGCCACTGTCCAAGTGAAACGAGTACGGTACGTATTACAATACACCTAATAAGTGGGATCGCGTTCGCTATATTCTAGCGAGCTTAGCGGACTCATGGCCCACTGACCCACCTGAACTGTGACTCGTAGAGGGTACTTCGTACTTAATTGAGCATGGGCCAAGTACATACCAAAGGCGATGTAACCCCCTCTACGAGAGCCCTGGCAGATCTTTTGGGAAGGGACTTAAGCACGGGCTTACTGAACTTTGGTTGTTTTACATCATGTTCTACTCGTCAGGTATGGTACCACACTCTTTATAACATCTTCCAACAGCAAACAGCACACGACCTGCTCCTTGAAGGTGTCTACATGTGCCGATCCTCTACTTTGGTTGACTTCTCTCCCTTTCACTTATTTTTTTCTCCTGGTCGAACGGCAAAGAATTTGCACAAGCCCAGCGCAAGAGACAGAAGCCGCCTTATCGTCTGCTCTCTTCTAGACGGCCGTTCTACGCCACGACCACGGGGTTTCTTGACGGATATAGACGTGGGCTTCACGAACCTCCGGCCGCCTTGGCTGCCGTGTCCATGCCCCATTCGATCCCTTCGAGCCGGTAGCCCAGCCGAATGCCGGTGGCAGAACCTCGCCATCGTGGGCAACTGAGGTGGTGAAACCGTGGAGGAGTGACCAGCATGTCGACTGGCTTATCTTGCCCCCCTGTGCAACAACGTCTGCCTGCCGAGCCTGCCGAGCCCGTGAAGGGCACTGGTCTCTCGGCCCTCGACCTGACCATCCGCCCTATTTCGGAGTTGGTCGCGAGAGCTGGAAGGCCGCTGCTCGCTCGTCTGGGGTCGGCGATCCCTCAGTGGGGGTTTGGCAACATGGTAAGAATATTAATTTCCTCCTTGGTTTTCTTCTTGGTTTCCTCCTGTTTATTCTCTTCCTAACCCTCCTTTTCTCTCATGCCTATGACTGACTGTCTGTCCCTAGACTAAGCCAACAAATCTGGGTGCGCCGATACCCATTAATACCCTCTCGAACGGGAGTGGTACGTCTTCGCAAAAATCGTTCGGTATTCCTTCGTCCTCGCGGCCTATTCCCTCGAATCCCCCACCAGCAAAGCGCCAAAAACGGGATGAGAGCGATGTTACTTCTCCACACTCGCATTCTACCTTTGCTCTAATTGATACGCCCGCGCCTTCGCCTCGGAAGGCGTCTTCAGAAACTACGTCTCCGGCTGGTTCGCAGAATTCGATCGTGCCAACGATAAGCGCTTCCGTTGCAGAATATCGAGGGGTTGATCGGTGGACTAAATCAAAGAAACGGAGAAAACGAAGCAGCTCTACTTTTCCTATACAGGGAGAGGATGTAAAGACCCGTGAACCACGGCTTAACACGACTCCAAAAGGCAATGAAGATGTTAGCGATGACGAGATTGATCTCATCAGTCCTCAGAAAGCACAGGAGGATTTGAACCGGAAACGCAAGCGACCAGAAATGCAGACCGAAAGGCGGCCCATATCGGAGTTTTCAGATCGGTTCAAAGGGACCGGACATATCACTCGGCCTGACATACGGGAAAAGTTCAGCAAGGTCATCGACAAAGCGGAAAGAAACGGGCCACGCCGCGATCCTGATTTGAGCCCAGACGAGTTAGCTACAAGTCCGGAACTGGGAGCAGCAAAGCGGCCTGCCAAGCGCTCCAGGAATTTATCTCCCAGCCTTTCGAGGCGAGGACAGATCAAAGTGACAGATTTCAGCAGCGCCTCCACGGCCGCTTCCACCGCTAGTCGACCTGCCACTGCACAAATGGATGCCCAATTGGTCAATCAACAGAAGAAAGAGGCCGAGATAGTCATTGGGAATGGCCTGCAAATTTTGCGTGGCGTGTCTGGACAGTGTCGGTATGAGGCTGACTATGAGGGTGATCCAGATTGCTGCTTCCTGTCTCTTGACGAAGTTGGTCACACCCTGCAACCGGTTGACCAAGATGCCAATGTCTTGGAGCCTTATGCGTATCTCACGCTTAATCTAGAAAAATCGATGACTATTGTTCATGCCAAAGATGACGAGGATTGCTACGTAGTCGCTATCAGGTCTAGTCAAGTGGTCCTGTCAAATGGCGCTGGTCCTAGACTGGTGATTGAGTTTGCCTCAAAACGGGATTTCGACAAATTGTTCCAGTGGGCAGCCATATACAGAAGGAAATTTGGGTTTGAGATCATAGATTGCCCGAAGTAAGTCATGTTCGGGACTGCTTATGTGGAAAGAAGGCTAACATATGTATAGGGCTAAGCTCGAGAAAGAATTCAAGGAAATGATGACCCGTGCCAAGATTCACAGGATAGTCAGGGACGACGACATTGTTGCTGATGATATCAAAGTCATTCAGCATAACTATAATGGCCGAGTTGCTCAGCTCCAGGCAAATAATAACGACGTACCTGAATCTAGGACACGCTCAAGAATAAGAGATGCGATGAAAGACTCAACGCCCAAAGCTGACGACAATGGCGTCGTACAATCACGGGGTGATCCACTGGCTTTAGCACAACGACGGCCGCGGACCACTTACTCCAGGCTCGCCTACAGTTCACCCGAGGTGATTGAACCTGAGCCTGAAGGTTGGACGTCACTTCATCCAGACTGGAAAAAGCAGTGGCGAAATTCTCTTGTCTACCCTGACACAGGGAAGAATCGAGCGACTATCGACAAGGATGATATACCACGCCTTGACGAAGGGCAATTCTTGAATGACAATATCATTATTTTCTATCTTCGGTACTTGCAGAAGAACTTGGACGACAGCAACCAAGCTTTATCAAAGAGGATCTATTTTCACAACACCTTCTTTTACGATAAGCTGAAGCCCACTAAGAGTGGCCAGGGAATTAACTATGATAGCGTTAAGACTTGGACCTCCAAAGTCGATCTTTTCTCTAAGGATTATATTGTTGTTCCGATCAATGAGTACGCTCACTGGTATGTTGCTATCATTTGCAACGCGCCCCAGCTTCTCCCTTCGTCCAAAAGCCATGATCGGGCAGACATGGCAGAGCGCAGTACGATAGCAGTTCCCGATGATGAAGTAGTTCAGGAGATCTCCTGTGCCTCACCACAGAATGAGAAGTCGGAGGACCTTCTCGGCGGCGAATCTGTGGGCCGTGCCGAAGAAGTTGTCGACAGGTTGAGACGCATGTCGATTGACAGCCCTAGTGGTCTAAGCGGCGAGGCGAAACAAGACCCAGGTGACAAGGCAGAGGAAATAGTTGATGCAGCTCCTGCCAAATCGGCCCAAGAGGTGTGCGTGATCCAAGATTCGGATAAGCCGGAAGCCGATAAGTTGGAAGCCGGCAAACCTGAACTGGAGGTAGAACACATTGTTACTACGAGCAGCCCGCAATCTCGCAAGAAGATGGGTAAAAGGCAGAGTGTCCCCATCCGAAAGTATGACCCTAGTCAGCCGAGGATCATCACTTTAGATTCCTTAGGCGCCCCGCATTCCCCTACCTGCGGCTATCTGAAGCAATATCTCGTTGCGGAACTTCGAGACAAAAAGGGGATCGAGATCCCTCTTCCTAAAGCCATGGGTACTACGGCCAAAGATGTCCCTGAACAAACAAATCACTGCGATTGCGGATTATTCTTGCTAGGATACATTCAGCATTTCTTACTCGATCCCGATGAGTTTGTAAAGAGTTTACTGCAACGTGATAGTAAAATTTCCTGGCAACTCAACCCATCGAAGCTTCGAACTGGTATCAGGGACCTCATATTTGACCTCCAAAAGGAGCAGCAGAAGGCCGAGGATCTGATACGAGAGCGAAAGCGGCAGTTTAAACGGAGTAAATTGAGTAAATTGGCACAAGAAGAAGGAAGCTCTAATCCTGCGCCGATCTCTTCACTCACAAAAGTTTCTCATACTTCTTCGACATCAAACCCAAAAATTCCGAGTTCTTGCGATGCTGATGCGAGCGAAGAAAAAAGTCTTCCAGTCTCAACAAACTCTGGGCCGCCCAGCTCTGAGAGTGATGATATGGTCCCCATAGCGGTAACGGATCCTGAGCGTTTGCTAGATCGTAGGTCGGGTGCAGATCACGCAGCGATAACGATGCAGCAGCCCACACAAGATGACAATTCAAAGGTTGCACGACAAGCGGAAATAAGTACCTTCTCAAACGTGCAGGAGCAGGAGGCTAACCCGAGATCGGATGTGTATATGGATGGATTACCTCCGACAAGTGAACAGATATTGGATCCCAAGGCCTTTGGCTTAGTTTCCAGCCGACTTTCTATTTCCCCGGCGAGACGCCACACTAGTGCATCCTTTTCACCATCGTCGGAGGCAGAAGCCGGCACGCGACTTCAAAACAACTTTCTTCAGCCCCTCGCCTCTGGGACGTCTTCATCAAAGAGTTCTCGAGGTGCAACACCGCTTGGTCTCGTAGTCGTCGACGATTCGAGCCAGAGCAAGGATGGAGAAGACGAGGTGGTGCAAAGCACCCCAAAGCAAAGAAGCCGGCCATCCAGTAAGCAAGCCATGTTGCAACTACCAACGACCGACATCCACAAGCATTCTCCAAGGCAGGATGGCGAGACAGGCGGCAGCCGGAGGCAGACAGGGCAACAGAGCGCTTACTTTGCGATCCGAAAAGAGGGAGAAACGATAACCTCGGCAAAGCTGCATTCGAGCCCTGGGAACGATGTCATCGACCTTTCTGATGAGTGAAGGACAGTTCTATGTGGGCGGCTGTTTTGGGAGCTCTGTGATGAGGGAAAGACAACATGATGCGTTATTTGAATCATGAAAAGAAAAGAGGGTAGCGCCGGAACATGTGACACTGGCCCCATGTCATTCTGGCACATTTGTGGGATGCCTTAGGTCGGTGTTATGCGGATCTGCATGGGACGGAGTATGCGGCTAGGTACTGTGGTTGTGTATTCAATTTGCTTTAGCTTTATACCCCCTTTCTTAGCAACAGGAAACAGGAAATCGAAATGAGTCTTCTCAATCTACTTTGACGCGTGAACTAGAATCCTGCTCAATTATCTTCTGCCTGTAAGATATTCTCCTGCACGGTCTGCCATGGCTTCATATTCAAAACAGGCGTGATGACATTGCTTGCAGTAAGGAATGAAGAGTAATTCAGAAACACAATTCAGTTTCAATTCACTGAAACTTTCGGGGAATATAGCCTACACGAACACTCAGAGACTACCTGACTGATGTCCAGAACGCCAACGCCTCCGTGGTGCAAGATACGCTGTAGTAGGGACAGAGGACAGCAACGTCTTATTCTGTCCCTTTTCTTCTTATTTCTTTTTTTTATTCATACCTCTTCTCTTCCCCTTTTCACCTTCTCCACCCCTCTATGAGATATTATAATGGGAGTGTTATTTATTTCCCGCTCTTGGCCTTGACGGCGGGCAGCTGGAAGGCCTTGCTGACGCCGCGGGCCATCTTCTTCCACAGCGCGAAGTCGAAGTCCTGGTTCCACGTGAGCATGCCGACCCACGGCTGCACGTTGTAGTGGACGCGCAGGGTCACGTCGTCCGTGTTGGCGACTTTCCCCGTCGGGTGCGTGATCTGGTACTTGGGCCGCTGGTTCTTGAGCGAGAGCTTGCCTCTGTTTTATGTGTACATATACGTCAGTATTTCTGTATCTTTCTTGTTTCTTCTTTCAATTTTCTTTCTACCCATTTTCTTGTTCTTCTCCCAGTCTTATAGATGAAGCATGTATATAGAAGAATAGAATAATATATAGCGTACCGGTTCGGATCCACGGGTTTCCCGGCGGCGCTCTTGCGCAGCTTCTTCAACGTGGCGGGGCCGATGTTGGCGAGGTGGTCGGAGCTCGGGCTGGTGATGATGGTGTCCCAGATGACGGCGGCGTTGGTCTGGTTGGCGCCGCCGGTGCGCGCGTCCGCCGTGGTCCAGTCGGCGGTGACGTACACGAACAGCTGCTTCGTGTTCCACGTGAACAGCGACGACAGGTCGGCGTCCAGCGAGAACTTGATCACGGCATATTCTTCCTTCTTCGAACTATAGTAGTGCGGCCGGCCCTTGACTCTGCTTGGCGCAAACGACGGTACTTGTTAGCAGGCTTCGGGTTATAACTAATACCAACACTAACACTAACACCAGGATCCGGAAGAGGTTGAGCATAGGGGCAGGGGCAGGGAGAGGGAGAGATCGGCAAGAGTCACGTACACCTGCACATTGGTCGCTTTTATGGTGGCGCTCGGCGTCCGCGGGGCAGTGAAGTCGGTGGCGGCTATTATGGCGCCTACTACGAAGGCGACGGTGGTGAAGAAGCCGAAGACATTTTGTATGCGCGTGAGTGAGTTATACATCGTATAGTTGGGCGAGACGAGCGCGTCGAGTCTCGACGGCAGTTGGATGCGGCGAACGACTCGATCTAGTTCCCTGCTGCTACCGACAGACAGATAAACTTCCAATAGACCTTGTATGTAATTGGCTCGTTCCTAGTTCCGTCTCAATTTTGCCTCCTTTTCTTAAGTTCTTCGCAGCTTTGATAGTTCAACGTTGTTAAGTATATGTATGTTGTAGTTCTAAGGCCACGTTTTTGGTACAGGGCGCATACAGCTGTCGCGATAGGTAGGTAGGTTACCCTGGGGCTCTTATCAGTTGCTTATCGGGGTTGTAGCATTACGTCAATTCTTGGCACTGGTTCACCTTCAACATCAAACGCGGACTACAACAGCCAAATACGGCAGACCCAGGGCCAACTCCGGCTGGGATGTCAAGGACTAATGAAATTTTACGCCAAGCGGCCCTGAAAGTTGCCTTTAAAAGATTCGTTTATATTGTACATATAGGGTAGGGCAGCTATATACGAGTAACCCAACCGCATAGGTATTTTACACGCCTTCTCGAGAACGGGAAGCGTCTCGACATCGTGGAGTCAAGCGTCATAGTATAACCAGTGCGCCAGCCTGACCGTCCGATATCGTCGTAATTGCGCATGCAGTCCTTGTCCCCTCTCTACAGCAACCGGGGTCTCTATTTTACATCAAATCGCCAGCCCCACACAGTCTTCTGGACCAGCTTTAGGCCGGCTCGTGACCGGGTTGTGAGACGGCTCTTCGAAGTAGTCGCCGTGACTTGATCGAGTGGCTCGCCAGTGCTCATTATCACCAAGTCGAAGAGTAAAATACAACACTAGAATTTTGTTCATCGTCTTTCTCTGGAAGCCGGGTGCTCATTATTTCAAGTCCCGGAGAACTCGGGAGAAGATTGTTTCTCCCTAGTATGGCTTCTGGCTATGACAGCGAGAGAGGAGGGAGTCTCGTTTTCGGATGCGGCTTATACTATAGATTAAATTTAAAAGGGTATGTTGGGTGGTGGTTGGGCGCCCACGGCATCCTGCTGATCTTGGAGCTCGTCGCCTGCGGCCTCAATGGTTATGCCGAGACCGACCTTGGCGTTTTGCTATATTTCTGGTTAGAACAAAGCTATTGCTGTTCACGATTTCAAACAGCACTTACAGTCCAGTGATCGACGTCAGTGCAGAAGGACATGGTGACTAGTGGCAGAACTCTCTTCTCTAGGAGACAGCCAAGCTTGCCGGTAGAATCGACCTGAGCGCGGAACGTAGACATGCGGAAATCGTACTTGACACCGACCGAGGTAACGCCCTCCTTCTGCAAGCCCCCCATCATGCCGCCAGGACTAGGGGCCACCTGAAGAGTCATGTCAACGCCTGCCTGTACCTTGTCGGACAGCTTGCGCCAGTATGTTGCGTTCAGAGCGCCCTGGGCGGCATGCACCTGTGCTGTCGCAACCCAGTCCTCGGCCTTGTATCTGGCACTGAAAGACGTGTAAGCTTCGGGCGGTTGGCTCAGAGCAGCACGCTGCCACATGGACTCGACGCCGAGTGAGAGTCTTTTCGTGACAGACTGGAGGTGGCGGAGAACGAAGATGCCGGTCAAACCGCCCTCGAGGTAGGACGGGTTCAGCATTTTGAGGGAAGAGCTGAAGTCGCTACCCGTATATTCGTGCTCGATTTGCGCCATATCCTGCGGGGAGGCGATTTGGAACTGGCACTTGGACACAAGCGCAGAGGTCCACCTAAAGTTCAGGCGGGAGGACAGGACGCCGTCGTTGTCCATGCTGCCTTGTAAGAAAACCTATCATTGGTGAGACACGTAAGCAATGAGATATGCCCAAAAGACGACAGCGACAAAACGGCCAAGGCCAAGGTTAAGGCCGAAGCCAGGAGAGAGCAACTCACATCGTTGGTGCCCATTAGCGCTGCGAAGGCATACGGCTTCATGTGTTCCCCCATAGCGAACTGATGCGACACCTGGAACAGCGGCGACAGGCTCACGGCCTTGGTGACGTCGGCGCGGAGGCCGGCGTGCATGTAGTTGGTAAGCGAAACCTCACGCTGGACCTCTTTGCTGATGTCTTCGACGGTACCCGGGTTGGGGAGGCCGAGCTTGGCCCGCCGCTCCGAAAACGACCGGTAGACATCGCCGACAGCGCTGATGATGGGATTGGCGGTCACAAAGCCCCAAGGGGACGACGGCCGTATCTCATGGCTGGAGGCCATGGCGGATGACGGCAATGTGGCTGATGTGAATGTTCCCGCTCCTTGCAGCTACGGTGGTGCGCGAGACCGGCGTTATGTGGTTACGTCGTTGGGTGCAGGTGGAGAGAAGAAGCGGCTGCAGCACCCGGGCTATATGATAGTCGGCGACAACTCGAGCTGTGCGCAAGATGCGTATGGGGTAGTAGCGTTGAAATGTTGTGGGTAAAATGTGCGATGCAAATGCAGAGCGTCCAGTGCACTGGCCGTGTGGGAGAGACGATTGAGGCAATAGCTTATCTCGATGGTTGAGGAAGACCTGCGAAAAAAAATCATTCCTAGGTCTTTGCGCATCGACTTCACTATCCCGGTTGGCCTGATCCACACAAGGTACGTCTTCTTTCTTTCTGGTGCGGTTCAACTCCACCACAATTTCGATAGAGAAATATGTTGGGCCCGACATTCTCCCCGCGGGGCCACCGCTTGCAGCCCGCTTCGGATGGCACATATTTTACTCCCGCTAGGCATCTAAGCCCTCTAAGCGATAATTGGGGCGCCCGACACTGAACACTCAAGCGGGGTGACACCGGGGCACTTGACCTGAATTATCCCCACTAAGTTTAGATGGTGGATCTCGCTCGCAGCAGTGTGACGTGATAGGCCGTCAGCCCTTCGAAAAGGCATCTTTTCACAGCTTAATGAGAGAATACCTACTCCGTACTCCGTACCTAGGTACCTAACCCAGTGGCCTCTCTCATGGGTCTCTCAGGTTTCTCAGTTCTCTTATGGCCCTGCACGTGGCCTTCGTTGTAAGGACATCTTCTGCACGCCAGGTACCTACTGTACTGTTCCGCACGGTTTCTCCCGTGCGGTGCCTAGAGAGCAAGGTTGCGACCTACATACATACATACATACTGAAGTAACCTTCGATTATCCCCGCCAATATCATTTGACGAAGACAGGGTGCCGTCTAATTACTACATATCTAAAGTAATTATTCAACTCGCCCGTTCAGTCAACTGAGAATCGTACCACCTTACCTAAGCATACCTCATACTACATACATTGCCGGGGATAGTTTGCATCGTCACCCCATATTGCCCAAATTGCGGCATCCTCTGCATCTCACAAGTCCCTAATTCTCCCGACCTCATTACACCCGAGCTAGGTCACATAAACGCACTGTCACCAACCTACGCCTAACCTACGCCAGGACTTCTTCATCCTACTCATTTTGCTCATTCTGTGATTTGTATGAGCACGGCCAGAGAGTGGTGCGATGCATTGGGCTATCATCTTGCTCAGAATTCGTAACGCCTCGTCAACAGTGCAACTTGAAGCCCGTCGTCTGGTTCTAGCGGCTGGGTCCTGAAAGAAATATACAGGCTCAAGCTCGTGGTGAACATAAGGGCCCCCCGTATCTGCTCAAGACATCTCTTTGTTTCGGTCTCTCTCATCGAAATACCACTTGATACAACTGCGAGCTGTTGGCATCTCATTGGTTCGGGCAGTCTCGTTCTTTTCTGGCGAGCTCCGGTATATTGAGGATTGTTGTGTCTGTGAGGCACCCAGTCGCCATCTCTCCAAGCCGCGTCGCCTTGGCTGTAAAGCTGTCATATATACTTGCATCGGGCTTTCTATTTAGCCTTGGGTTCGCGATATCTCTTTTGTGCTACACAAGGCACTAAGATATTACTCCTTCCGTTGGCAGGGTGCTCGGAACGTCACACGGAAAGCAAGACCTCCGCAAACCCTCCGCGAGACCTCCGCTAGTCGGCTACGATTACCATGGATACGCTACTGTAAGTGTTGCGCTGTTGCTTGTTTCATGTCTCTGCTGCTGTGATATGTTTGCAGGGAAGCACTGCCAGCTGGGCATCCGCGACTAGCCGCATATCCAGCACAGCAGAACGGCAAAGGGCTATCTGGGGAACTCTAGTTCTAAGACAAAGAAACATAACCTGGCTGTCATGACCCGACTAACCGATATTTACTTGCTATATCTGTCCGACACGATACTTGATAACCCACTAGCCATGCCGAAACAATCCCATCTTGGCGACATTGACTTCTTGCCCAGTCTTATCACTAACAATGGCCACAGCACTGCAGATATCGCTGCCAATGCGCCTCGGTATAGGCGTAAGAGCAGCACCTTTATCGATGGTATCCACGATGTCCCCGAGGACGCCGACAGGGCCCCGGCTCAGTTGTATAGTACCATGTCTGGGAGACTCTTCCATTCCGGTCGCATTGCCATCGTAATGGTTGGACTTCCTGCAAGAGGTAAAACGTAAGAAGCACTGAAGCCAGTGGGTCCTGGGTGCGCTTTCTGACGGCTATCAGGCATATCTCCGTTTCCATGGCACGCTATCTACAATGGTATGCTACGTCCCAACACGCAATGACAGGGTAATATTCTGACCAGCCCACTAGGCTAGGAGTGAAGACTCGTATCTTCCACCTGGGTGACTATCGTCGTGCCACTGTCGGTCATGGTAACGATGTACCCGAGGACTACTTCTACCCGGATGCTTCCCCAGCGTCTGTCGTGCTGCGCCAAAAAATTCTCAAGAAGTGTCGTGAAGACATTTACGGCTGGCTGAATCACGAGAACGGGCAGGTTGCCATCTACGATGCAGTAAATCCTACAGCTACTAGCCGCCGCTCCTTGGCTAAAGAATTTGCTAAGCACGATGTCCATGTTCGTCCTGCTTGCCCACGCCTCCGATTTATTTCTCAATCCTCTAATAAGAAATCTGTAGAGCCTGTTTATCGAGTCATACGTCGATGACGAGAACATTCTTCGCGAAAATGCGCGCAATGTCAAGATTGGCTCTCCCGATGTATGTTATCCCAGAGCTGTGCTTACTTAAATGCTAACGTAAGAAGTTCGCCAATATGGATCCAGACGAAGCAGCCAAGCTGTACCTTCGTCGGATAGACACAAAGATACCCTCTTTCGAGACGATGAACGAGAAGGAGCTTAACTACATCAAGATGATAAACGCAGGACAGAAGTTTTACTACAATAATGTGTCCTTTAACTACCTCTCACACCGGATAGTGTTCTATCTCACCAATACTCACATCAAATCCCGGGCCACGTATTTTGTCCGTGCTGGTGCGGCTCTGGGCGAAGAGAGCTACAAAGCGGACGCCCCACTGTCGGAAGAAGGCCTCAAATATGCCCAAGTCATGGCCGAGACTTTATTAAAGCATCGAGAAGAGGATCATCTCGACCGTATTTCACAAGGGGGAGCAGCGCTTCCCATGCGTCAACTGACGGTCTGGTGTTCGACGCGAGTGCGAACTCTACAAACGGCCGATGCCTTCAAGGAACGGGGATTTGTAGTCCGCCAGCGTACACAGATGTCACAGATAAATCCGGGTGACTGTGAACGACTTAGCGAACGCGCCATCCGCCGCCTTTACCCGGAAGAAATCGAGAAACACGAGCTCGATCCGTACCATCACCGGTATCCCCGAGCCGAGTCGTACCACGATCTGGCGGTGCGGCTAGAGCCGATCATCTTGGAATTAGAACGAGAGCAGAACGATCTCCTGATTATCGCCCACGAGAGCGTGCTGCGCGTTCTATATGCCTACCTCATGCATTGCAGCACGATGGATATCCCGAAGCTCACGTTCCCGCGGAACGAGATCATCGAGATCATCCCAGCCGCATACCAAAATCAAGCCAAGCGAATCCATGGTAAGTAGCCACTAATGAACCATGCCCCTTTTTAAAATCCTAGCCCTTTTCCGACTTCAGGTGAGATGAGAAAGAAATCCATAACTGATTAAGTAATACACCCATAGTCCCAGGCCTAGACCCCAACACCGTCCCCGGCTCTCCTGAGGACATCCGCATCCCTGTTCCCGAGAGCAGCGGTCCCGATACGCCCATTCCAGCATTACCGGACTCGGCCTTCGCGCCCCCCGTGGAGCTGAAGATGCCCGGCTTTGACAAGTTACCCGAGAAGGTGGTGAACACAGCAGCCGAGGCGGTCAGGGACAAGATCGCGGACGAGGACTAAAGATCACACAAGAATGAGAGGAAATCGTGGTTATTAACTTGAGCCGTAGTCATAGAAAAATAGCTATGCTCGTACTCCGTAGTAACCTGTGGTTTATAGAGTTAGTTGTATGTAAACTCATTGACAACTACTTACTTTATGCATAGTGATGCGTTTTGAAAAGTTATTGAATCACGCCATTGGGCATGGATAGATGTTGTGAATATTCGTTAATTTATTAGAGTCACGTTCACGAAGCGCAGGCAAAACACAATTTCTAGTCAACAATCTTCTAATTTCCCGTATCAAGCTTTCGGTATTTTTCTCTCGCGAAAACTTGTATCTGAAGTTGTACTACATATGATGAATGGTCAACAAGCCACTTAGCCGTAGACCACCGTAATGTGCGGGTTTTTAGTTCTGCGCCTGGTAATGCTGTCGTTCTACCCACTTGGGACGGACAGAGTTTTGAAGAGCGTCGACTTCCATTTGGGGGTTGTTGGGCGGGTGCGGGCTCATTGGCTGAACCTGACCTAGCCCGTGCTCTGGAAGCGAGGCTTTTCGGGATCGGCACTTAATGCTGCTCTGATGAGGGTTGGAGCTTTCAAGCTACCATTGACGACCCTCCTCCGTGTAAACGATGAATTCCTCGCCTACTCTTCTCTCTTGACGCTGGAGCTTTAAAGCTACCAAGGCGCCCGCAATTCCTCATATTTGGCCGCATGGCCATACTCGTCATTAACTCGCCTAACGCCATTTCGTGTTGGGGCTTGGGTGCTGGGGTATGATGGGGATTGCTGTGCTGTGCTGTGCTGTGCAAAACTAAGGGGGTGGGTAGGGGTGAGGTATGGCTGCTGTGACGATCAGAAATGGCTCGAGAGGCAGTTGATCAACCATGAATGGTTTGGATTAGGGCTTGGAATTTGCGAAACACGTATGACTATCAACACACGTATTTTACATATCCATGGAATCGGCACCGTTAGCAAAGTTGAAGCCACCTTGAGTACCGGTACCTTGAGTGAAGCCAAATGTCCCATTGGATGTGGCTTGGGCGTTCATTCCATCGTCGGCGTTCTCATCCTCGTCCGAGAAATACTTCTCAATGATGTTGTATGATTTCATGTAGATCTCCTCATTTGCGTTCGTTTGGCAGTCATGGATCTTTTCCATGCCGCCGCATTCTTCGATAAAGAGAGCGTACCGGTTGATTGACTCAGGACCATCGCCAGCTGCTTGCTTGTCAAGATCTCCAACCTTCAGGATATTTTCCAGCCCATCCAAGGCAACTTGGATGATCTTATTATCGGGGCACGCGAGGAGGTCGCAGAGCGGCTTGATACAGCCTTGCGAGACCAGGTATCGGATCTGTTCCGGCTTCTGAAGGCCTCCGCTGGTCGCATTGCTAATGGCCCAACAGGCTTCTTTCCGGGTCTTCAGGTCTCCATTCGAAAGCAAATGTATCAGAGGAGGGATTATGTTGGCGTCGATGACAGCCTGGATTTGCTGAGAGTTGCCGGCGGTGATGTTCGAAATAGTCCAGCAAGCCTCTTTTCGAATGCCGTCCTTGTTCGAGCTAAGTAGCGACAAAAGGCAAGAGAGGGCGCCGCAGTTGATGATGACTTGTGTCTGCACATCATCGCCGGTGACGATATTACCAACAGATCGAAGGGCAGGCGTCTGAACACTAGTGGACGCGTGCATGAGTAGCTCGACTAGCCGACGGGGAATACCAGCCTCGATAACCGCTTGAATCTTGTCGTTGGATCCGTCTGACAAGTATGAAATGGCCCAGCAGGCGTCAATCAAAACCTCATCGTCGAGAGAGTACACAAGCTTGGCAAGAACGGGGAGTGCTGGCGCAATCTAGGTTGCAGTTAGCATATTTCAAAATTGTAATATACTTCTCCTGGAAATAATGACTTACGGTTGCCCAATCCGGCTGAGGCGTCTTGCCTCTACAGAAGTTGCTTAGAGTCCATGTGGCATTTCGCAACATACTAAGTTTGCGACTGTCACCGAGCAAGGCAAGCAACGGCTTTAGAGCCCCACAGCTCAGAACATAATCCCGGCATGAAGGGCTATCGCCGGCGATATTACCCAGTGCCCAGACGGCCTGCTCTCGCACATCAGGCTCAGGGCTGGCCAGGAGTTCCACAAAAATAGGAACTGCGCCGGCCTCGATGACGACCTGGGTCTGAGCGGCACTTCCCGACGCAATGTTGGTCAAAGCCCATGCCGCTTCGAATTGAACTAGAGTATGAGGAGACCGAAGAAACTCGACGAATCGGGTAACAACGCCCGTCTTGATGACCTCTTCGATCGGGGGATTACGCTCCTTCGACAAGAGCTTTCTAAATCGGGTAGTAGCCTGGATTTGTAGATCGATCTGGTCGGAGAAAACACCCTGGACCATCTGAGGGAGGTCCTCGTTAAGCTAGTAGGCTTGTGTCAGAACTCATGCTAGGTTGTACATAGTCTCGAGATACACAGGGACGAAGAAGGCAAGGAGGGGGAGGGAACCGCGGGGTTGTGTCCTTTCACATGTAAAAGATATGCAAGGTAGATTTGGCTGACTTACCTGGCTCTCAGTAGGAGCAGAATCATCATCGCTGTCTGGGGCAGCGCCGAGAGAGGCGCCGGGACGGTCAACGCCGGTTCCGATACCTCGGCGCTTCGCTAGATTCTCTTCTCGCTTGGCCTTTCGAATCTCGACCTGGGCCTCCTCGCGACGACGACGCAGCTCATCGGGCTTGAATGTGCTCTTGGCCTTGTACTGGTTGCGGCGATGCTCGGGGATGTATTTGTCAGACATGGCGGCAGTATGGCTGTCAACGACAGACTCTGGCGATGTATATTACTGTTGCTGCTGTTGTTGTTCTGTGACCCGTTTTGGTGTTGGTAGAGAAGAGAGAAAGGTAGTCTGTCAGTCGCAGGGCGGGGTGGTTTGTTTTGACGACCCCCGAAATTCACTACCGCCAAGCGCTGTTGCTGCAGTGTTGAGAGATAGTCGAATGCGTTGTGCAGTCACCGCAGATGTGGTGGAGCCTCAAATGTACAACTGAGCTCGTTGACGACGACAGGGCTGGTTGGGATGGCAGCTCTGATATAGACGACGTGCGTAGAGGTAGAAACAGAAAGAGAAAGAGAGAGGGAGAAGGCTGTTGACGAGAGGTGAAAAAAATCAACAATGGAGTTGTAATGGTGGGGTGGTAGGAGGGAAGAAATTACGGTGCTGCTGAAGATGCGCACTGGAAGCAGCAGAAGAATTCGGATTGGGATGGATTAGATCGCTCTTTCAACCTGCTAGCGGCAGTTTAGGTGGGTCTTTCCAAGCCAAACTCATTTCCTAGGATGTGTTTCTACCTTAGGTAGGTACGCTACGGCGGGGATCCGGTTGCGCAAACGACCGCTATGCTTGCCACTTGCCTGTATGTACATACGGAGTAAGAAGTTTAGGTTAGGTACTGTACTACCTCAAGTACATTTACGCTACGCTATGAACAATATGAATTATGAACATAACATTGCACGGCATACTGGCATTTAATCCCTATCTACTCCTATATTACCGGCTGATAGAACTATTCTACAACCATAGCTCATGCATAATACTTCGCCCGCCATCATTTCAAGGGTGGTAGGTACTTCTAGAGGCTATAGGACCATACCGTGAAAAAAACGCCTGTAAGACGCCCCCGGAGGCGAGGAATAATGTGGATATGAGACACTGAGGGGAAGTCTCTCGGCCCAATCAACAGCGAGGATTATTCACACCTGGTACCAGTAGATGTGAATCATGTGACAGCGCTGCTTTACTGGATATAGAGGGTGGATCCACTGATCTAGTGCAGGTCCCAAGTGTATCAGGTACATACCTAAGCTTACACTAAGGGTACTACACTGTCTGATAATTAGGGGGTAACTAAACTTCAAGCATCTAACACGCTTGGAACGGAACGCGTTGGCAGCCAAAGAATCACGAGACTGGCTATATCAGATCCTGTCATAGAATCGAAGATCAGACTCTCATGCCTTATTCTAGGTATAGTTGTATTGCCTCCTACGTATACTAATATCTGGGTGCTTTCTGAACGGCTCTATACCAGCCATCCAGCTCGGCCCGGCCCGTGAACCGTAAGATGGAACTACCATCTGGATATACAAGCATCGAGCGTATCCTCTCCGAGAAGGCGACGGGGCGGCTAGCCAGTACCATAGGCCTCATAAAAGATTATCAAGCTCCTACTGCAACTAGGGGAACAGGTAGGTCCTCCGATGCAGTGTGCTGATGGTTCTGACCCAAACAAGATCACAAATCCACCATCACCATTTATGATAAATCGACAGAATATGAGCTGGCCGGCCTTCCGTTCTGCATATTTGGAAAAGCCAGTGTTTTGAATGAAATGCCCCAGCCTGACGCAGGAGACGTTCTAGTCATCAATTCGGCCAAGATCCAGTCGTACCGTGACAGCATATCGATGGTCACCCACAAATCGACGTCGTTTCACATATACTCGGCGTCCGCTATTCCTCAGCCGCCTCAATCTGCAAAAAGTGCTGTGAGGTCGTCTTATGGCACTCGGTCTCTCAGCGACAAGGAACATGAATATGCTTCTTGGCTCTATCACTCTATCAATAAGAGTTCTGTTCCAGATAGTGCCACGTTTCAGAGACAGACCAACCAGTCTATTCGCTTGAAAGACAAATTCTGCAGATTAGAAAATGTTATAGACAACCAGTTCTGCGATGTCATCGTAAACGTAGTCAAGGCACCGTTTGATGAAGTGGGAAGGACTACTTTATGGGTTTCAGATTATA
The DNA here is from genome assembly GCA_022578715.1 of Nemania sp. FL0916. Taxonomy (NCBI): domain Eukaryota; kingdom Fungi; phylum Ascomycota; class Sordariomycetes; order Xylariales; family Xylariaceae; genus Nemania; species Nemania sp. FL0916. The sequence goes on from MU390226.1 coordinate 27,316, forward strand.
CCCAAAACGACACTTTCCACAAGTTCTCGTGGGATGGTCCACAGCAACCAGGAGACCAAGATGGAGATTCGTCGAGCTTCCTCGACACCAACATTTCTGCGACATCCAAGTGGGCAGGCCCTTTTGGTAAGCGCTCGATGCAGGTCACCTGTTTCGAACCGCATGCTTCTCAGGTAAATTCAGAGGTGCAAGTTGGCCAATGGATCCGGATACGCAACCTACGGATAAAATTTGGGAATAATGGCTTGAATCTAGAGGGTGTATTGCACGAAGACCGTGATTATTCTGATCGGAGACAGGTCGACATCTTAAATTGGGAGAAAGATCAAGATCCCCACCTCAAAGAAGCTATTCGACGGAAAAGGGACTATGAAAAGCTCAAGAAGAAACAGATGAAAAGCTTCGCAGCAAATGAGAACGGAGGAGATACCGGGACCAAACGGAAGGCAGGCGAAAGCGAAGAGGTGAGGATGAACTCAAAGGCGCGGCGGAAAGAACAACGAGCAGCCGCGAAGAAGAAGGTTGAAGAGCAGGATAAAGAAGCCGAAGAGAGACTTGGTTTAAACAAATCTAGTAGGTGGTTTACCTGTACTATCTACAACTTCTACTAATTGCGGCGTAGTCAAATGTGAAAGCCAAGAACAGCCAGTGACTTCCTTGAGCTTGATCATTAAACCGATCTCCTGGAAGACTACGGTAGAGGGCGAGGAAACCACTTTGACACTCCCCTTTGCCTGTATCAAGTATCGCACCAACGTTCGTGTCGTGGGCTTCCGTCCACGTAATCTGGTTAACTTCGCGACATGGCGCAAAAGCACCGAGTATGATGCGATTTCGGACTGTAGCAGCGAGTCCAGTTCGGAATCCGACGATGGTTACGATTCGCAAGCTCGGTATTCCGGGACGAAAATATGGGAATGGCGGTTTGCACTACAACTGGAGGATGTAGGTCCCAAATCGATCGGAGAGAAGGAAAGATTATGGGCGGTGGTCGACAATAATGAAGCACAACAGCTAACCAGCTTGGACGCCTGCGAGTAAGTTGTCAATTGAATCAGATCATTCTTGCTCGTGCGCCATCCAAGGTCGAGATATCAAGACTCTGGACCCTCTTGTTTTCTCTTCTTCTCTTCGATCTACTGGAGTGTAATGTTCTAACATGTATGTAGTCTTCGTGAAGACGTAGACACGCTCAACTCCCTCCGGGAGCAGCTGTTCAAGCTCTGGGGCAATCTTGAAGAGGTTGAGTCGCAGGAGCAGGAGCGACAGACCCTAAACCGGCTACGTGTCGCGGCCAACCAACCACCACCGAGCTCACCAGCGGGCACAGATCCACGACGGGCCGGAGGTGCCGAGAATACCGAGCGAGTCAGCCTTTCCAATAAACCCTTCTCCTGCTGCATCCGACAGTACGGGGTACGTGTACCGGAACCCGATCTACGTCGGGCAGACGCCGGCGAGGGTTTTCGATGGACTAGGGTTTTTGGGCTGTTTGGCACCAAGATTAGTCTTTGATATGCTAGGTTCTTTATTGTTTGACTGTATAACCGATTTCATAACAGGGCGAAAAGCGTTGAACTGGCTGATAATTATCATGGTTCCGAATTCTGCTAGATGTGGACCATAGGCATTAATACATGGGCGTTTATACTCCTGTACGATTAATCAGATTTTGTGAAGCTGTTGGTGACAAAAAACAGCCAATTTATTGGAAAGTACTCATTGCTTTTGTTTGCTACGCGCTTTGCAATCTCTTTGAGCTATCATGTTGACCCGGCAATCAGACCGTGATTTGAAATACGGAAACGTTCTACGAAGCGTGGCGTGCCACTTCCCACGTGAGAGGACTACAAGACAACTGCAACTACCAAGTTTGAAGGGACAAGAAAAGCGCCACAGGCACTCCGTGGTATTTCACGGAAGCCACCACGGCTAGTAAAAATTCAGAACGCGTTTTCATAATATTACACCTAATCCACATGACCCCCTTTCTGTCTCATAGCCGTCATTACGTTGGTTGGGTCCTTCGATGCCAGCAAAGAATCAGCTCATCATCCTCATAACTCCTAGCCATATTATATCACGGCTGTATGCGATGCGCCTAGTCTCCGATCACTTCCTCGTCCTCTTCTGCTTGGGGATTCTCAGGCTGTTGCTCTTCCTCGTCTTCCTCAATAGGGTCGTCTATCAACTCGCGACGCCTCAAATCTTCAGCGGTGCCTTCTTCAGGCTCTACGTCGTCGAAAGGATCATCTTCCTCATCATCGTCGATCACTACGGCGGCGCTGAGAGCGTTTTTGGCGATTTCCTTTCCTTTGCCCTTACTTGCGGCTCTCTTCTTTCCACCTTGCAATTCCCGTAGATAATCTTCATCCAAATAAGCGACGACGTCCTTGAAATTTGTTCCCAGCTTATTTTTGTTTCGCACCATCCGCTTTCGAAGTCTGCCAGCATCCGGCCCAGTATGATCGATCGTTTTAGCTAGGATTGCCATGACAAGTTTTGCAGCAAGTTCACAGAGAATCTTCTCCGCTTTCAGTTCAGCAGCAAATCGTTCTTGTTCTGTTAACTCTTCCTCTTCATCATCCTCAGGCGGTAGTTCATCATCGAGAGGTTCTTCGTCGACCACAGGGTCATTAAGCGTCTTCTTTATACGCTTAGCATACGTCCTTTCTGCAGCATCAAGTATCGGGATGATTTCCTGCACAATTAGGCCCGCTGGCATCTCCTCTAAGAGTGAACGCAGCTTTCCGTATTTTGCAGCTTGCGGTCCATTGATATGTGGCCTCAAGAAGATAAATAGTTGAGTAATATCGCACGCAATCCCAACGGCGTATAGGCGAAGGTCATCGTTGAACCCGCGCGACGAGAAGGTTTGAATGAGATTGTTAATCAGATCTTTGCGTAAGATCACAAACTTGTCCAGGTCGTCATTGGGTATGTCCTCCTCGCTTTCTATAGCTTTTCGTAATCGTTGAACTTTCCACATGAAAAAGAACAGGCAAGATCTGATAGCAAAGGCTACAATCTCATCCTCAGGGTCATCGAGCTCGTCATCTGATTCTGTAAGACGCCCCCGGCCGACTACTCCGACCAGAATCTTTATGAGTGGTTGATCGGAGTCGATGGATTCCCCGGGGGCCTCCAGCACATCGACACAGTCTGCAACTGTAACCAATTTGCTTATTTTCATGAGGGTCTGGCTAAGGTTTGTGAGGGTGGCCCTGTCGAGATTGCCTCTGAGAGACAGCTCGCATATTTTGTCCAAACCCCGCAGAGAATTGATTGAATCTTCCCAAAGTTTCGCCATCTTACTATCAACCAATTCTTCTAGTTCATAGTATTGTCGGGCATGAAGCAATGATGTGACTGCTTCATTAAGAAGTGCTTGGTCAACGTGGCGATTGAACTGAGTAGCTATTTCTTCAAGCAACATATTGTATGTGGCCGAATTTTGACGAAGCTGCTGAAAGACATCCAAGTCCAGGAAATGTTCTAGTCGAAGGACAGTAGCAGCCATTGCTGGATCAGAACCGTACTTGTTTAATAAGCGGGGTATGAGCCCAGCGAGCCGTAAACCGGCATCTTCTTTTTGAGCTTCATGGTCAAGTCTATTATGACGTCGCCTTTCTCTGTGCTCAATTGATGGTGCAAGGCTCTCTTTAACTGCGGTGGCTAGAACCTCAAGCAGTATAGCTTCTTCTTGGGGTTCAGGAGCAACCGCTTTCTTGATAGCGACTTCTGTTGAATTGCTCTTCGAGGATCGTGCTTTTGAACTCGTGGTATGATCGAAAAGAAGATAGCCAGCGATAACTTGCCAATTGGATATTTCCGGCATCCGTTCGTAAAGAACTTGTGCTGCCAAAGAAATACGGCTCTCGGGTACTGTCGCATTAACCACGTCTGCAGCAACATCCAGCCCATGTCTTATTTCATCCTGCTCAGCATCAAGCTGCGCGTCGTAGACGGCCAAGTTTTCTGCCAAGGCTTTAATATTGATCCAGTCTTTTCTCACTGAATCGTATTCTTCCTCTTCTTCATCCCCGAAGAGTTCCTCTAGCACATCGCTTCCACCGACTTCATCGATCTTATTGTCGATGAACTCCTGCACCAACTCGGAGAAAAACCCAACAACTGCTTTACGGACTCGAATTTCGGAATCGAAAACGAGTCTACTTACGGAGTCAACTTCTTCTGGCTCGAGCATGCCTGAGCCTCGCAAGATGTCCACAACGGCTATAGCAGCTACCCGCACAGAGACCTCGGAATCTCGGGTGGCCATCTCGACGAGTCGCGGTCGGAATCTGTCGATGAAGTGGGCTAATTTCTCGGCATCTCTCTTCAAGACCTTAGCAAGCTGCTTTAAGACTTCTAAACGCGTGGTGACATTGACATCGGAGAGCAGCCACCCCAGATATCGCAAATATTCCGGAGACATGTACACGGTGGGCAAATTGCAGACCCATGTCCCAAGAGCTTCGATACATTCTGCGCGAATTTTATGATCAATGTCGCGATAGCGGTGTACGAAGACGATATCGAAGAGATCTTTAACTTTCGTATCGATAAATTCACGATTTTCCGACGCAGAATCCGCCGACTTCTGGGTGTCCTCAATAAGCGCCTTATTCTTTCCACGTCGGTTTGACTCGGTCTGTAGAGATTGATTGAGTTTCGTAATTCGATCATCAAGCTGTTTCATGACGTTGATCAGCGCTGTGAGGATAGACAACGCCACGGTCGTCGCCGTGTGTCTGAAAGGGCGGAGCGCCGAGGATGACATGATGCCAACCCATCTTTGAATGTTGTCCAGTAGCTCTTCGTCGCTGTACACTATATCGGTTTCATGAAGTACAGCGACTAGAGAGCCAAAGAATCCGACAAGCAGCTCACGAAAATTCTTGCTGCTTTTGGTCCTCGAAATAAGCGGATAATCAGAAATACTAGTCTGTTATAAACAGTAAGCATGGCCTCCTCAAGTTTGGGCAAGTGTTAGGGAATTATAGCCCATACCTGCTCATAGGCCTCTTCGAGCTCGGTCAATCTGTTTGCCGAATTTTCGGGGTCTTGAATATCATCTTCTGTAAGCTGCTGCTCGCAGCCAGCGGCGAGGAGAACGCAATTGATCAGTTCAGTCAAGGCCTTGGCGCTATCATTCTGATAGCGCTGGAACCAATGCGCCGCTACATCATCCGACGCGTTGCCAGATCCGAATACCTCAGCTATGACAATATGAGCATAAGACCGTAGGGACCCGGCGCTAGGGTTCAGTGCGTTTCTCACAATATAGATCATTTTCATCGCGTCTCGCGAGACTGGCTGGTGCTACCTTGGCAGCTTTCTTAGGCCTATTTGGCAACTTCACAGCGGACGCAGCAAGAGGACCGGCGGCAAGGCTCGGAGCAGTGCCATTCACTTTGGTGCGCTTGGCCGCAGGCTTTCTGGAGCGCGTCTTCTGGCTCGACTTCGATTTCTTAGGTCGCCGAACGGCTTCATCATCCTCATCTACGTCGCCATCATCCTCGTCCTCGTCTTCGTTATCGTCGTGACCATCGTCTGTCGGCGCATCGTTGTCCGAATATTCTAGCACTTCGTTCTCGACATCATCGTCGGCGTCTTCGTTATCTTGGGCACGTTTACGCTTCGAAGAGGTATGGTCGCCCTGAGAATGGCGCGGCTCTGGGCTGAATTTCTGAGGAGCATTTCGGGCGCGTCCAGAACGGCGCGGCGCGGGCGACGAGCTCGCGTTGTTGTCAGAAGTTTCCATGAGGGGCAATCGCGACAATAGCATGTATTGTGGGTTAGTGCGACCAGACCATCCTTTACGACGAATGATGGCGACAAGAATGAAGGGAGTTCGAGGGTAGGGAGAGTGGGCGCGTTAGTCGTTGTGATAATATGCCGGGGCAATGATGATGGTGAGAGCGCGTGTTCACTGATATGGTTGCTGATTTGGTGGTGGGGATGATTAAACGCGTGGAGCTGGTGCCGGTACGTAGGTACTTCTATCTAGGTGGGCTCAGGGGACACCAGGGAAGGTGCGTTTGGGGTCACCTCAGGGATTTGGCATTTAGATGCACCGCTGAATAGGCAACTAATTCTTGAAACCTAACAGCTTTAAATAGACCTGCCAGGTACAGTAGCTCAAACCACCGAAGTTTGCTTGTACAATCTACCCACGTCGAACATGCTGCTCAAACTACAGTTCATGTTGTATACAAGGGCACAATGGCCACTAGCTGATAGTTCCTTGGACATTCGATGCATTATGAAATCTTTAGTCTATTAAGGTAATGTTAGGCAGGTACTTACTTGAAAACGTCCCGCCATGAGCTTCACTGATGAGATTAGTACCCCACCAAAGCGGCATTGATTTCAACTTACCCCCATACAACTCTCTCGATATATAAATCGCAATTGTTTAGATTCCGCCAGCATGCTTAAGGTCACCGAAATACATAGCCTTTTTGCGGACCAACATTTTCGTCATGGACTCCCCTTTTCCAAAGTCCTCATCGTCTCCCGGAGAAGGGCGCATTGTTGTTGACCTCTTACCAAATCGACTCTCGACGCTTGAGCACATGAGCTATCAGTATCCGCTAAAGCTAATTTCGCCCTCGCCCAAAGTTGATCTTGAAAGCGTCCTAGTGTTTCTCCTCTCTTACGGAGGCGGCCTGGTCGGTGGAGATCAAGTGAATCTCTCTATCGAGGTTCGGTCCGGTGCGAAACTAAGCATCGTCACCCAAGGCCATACCAAAATATTTCAATCCGTCCGCCCAGACGTGGTGACGAGGCAAAGACTGAATGTGGACCTAAAGAAGGATGCTGCGCTTTGCCTCCTTCCAGATCCCGTCCAGCCCTTTGAGAACAGCGTGTACGAGCAGATACAGATATTCAGTGTTACACCTGGCGCATCATTGTGCTTGCTCGACTGGGTCACCCATGGTCGCTCGGCACGGGGAGAGGACTGGAGCTTGACGCGCTGGGTCGGACGCAACGAGATATGGGCCCCTGATACTGTATTGTCCGCCAAGCCACGGCTGCTTGTTCGCGATGCCATCATTCTCGATGCTACGGGGCGTTCTGCTCAGTTGCAGACACTGCGGCAGTCTATGTATAAACATGCTGTCGTGGGGACTCTTATTCTACGCGGGCCTATGATGAAAAGGATTGGCGAATTCTTCCTCTCCGAATTCGCTGCATTGCCCAGACTGGGCGCCCGCGATTTTCGAAGTGCAGAGACACGTGAGAAGGAAGCAGCAACTCCGCTGCAACCGATAGACATTTGGCGGGCCGCGAGACTTAAACGAGAGAAAGAATTCAACGTGCTCTGGTCGGCCGCCAGTGTCCGCGGCTGTGTCATTGTGAAGTTTGGTGCCGCTACCGTCGAAGCTGGACGCAATTGGATCGGGTCCATGCTTCTTCAAGAAGGCACTATCGAGCGGAAATTTGGAGAACAGGCTTTGATGTGCGTACGGTAATATATATTCACAGAGCTGTATACATATAATATTCACATTGACGCCATGGTTCAACAAGTTTCGGAAATATACTTTCTGAGTTCGACATTCTCGCCATTATCGGCATGCCAGGCAGAACTACATATCATACCCAAATTTATCATCAGTGGCAATTGAAAATGTTGCGATAGACCGTTGATAATGTTGGGAAGATCAATCTCAAATGCTGGTCGCCATTCTATCTTGTGAAACAGATCATGTTTAGTATTGATATAATACAAGTGATCTATTTCGACTTCAACAATGTTACACAGGTCTCAAACCAACTGGAAGCACCTATAATACAGCGGTCTAGGTAATCCGTTGCAGAGCTCAATAGGGCCGGGGACCGCTGAGGCGGGCGCACAGCATGGATGGCCCCCACCTGTATGACCCGAGTCACTGCCCCACCATAAACTTTTCTCCTTCCATCAATCATGCAAAGCTATTCGCATTAAAGAACATATTCGCGGATCAACACTTCTTTAAACAATAGTGACAAATTTCATCAAGAATCTCGAATTTTTTTACTTTCTACGCTTTCGGATTAATAACTCAAACAGCCCTTTGATATGCCTCCTGGACCGCGGGCGGGCGGCAGGGGTGGAAGGGGTCGCGGGGGCTCTTCTCAGAGCAGCGCATCGCGACCAGCCTCAGATGACCTCTTGCGCTCATCAGAAGTAGCCCCACGGCCGAACGACAGCAATTCCGAAAGTTCTCAGCCTCAAAGCGATAGGGCGGGTGCTTCATTGAGTCGGCGGTCTACTCCTGCTAGTTCACTCCTCCAGACACCAGCTTCAACATCACGGGGCCCGAGCCGCTTCAAGCCTAAAAATGTCCGAAGAGACGAAGCTGAGCGCAAGAGGCTCGAAGAGGACAGAAATCGTGAACTAGCTTCCAAGATCAAAGCCGAAGAACGCGAGTTACGGGCAGAGGAACGTAGGGCAAGACGAGGACGAGGAAGGGGTGGACCATCCGGACTAATCAGACGTACTGTCACTGCACAAGGTCCCTTTTCTGCAATCGCATCGGGTATGTGTTTGATTCGCCACAATCATTTCGCTTATGAGTCAATTGTCTCTTCGTATTATATACTAATTTCTATGCAGAGAATGTAAAAGGAAGCTCTGGTCAAGGTGGCTGGGCGTCTGGCTCAGGTTATGGGGGCGGAAACTCAAATGCGTTCAGACATGACTCTGAAAATCGCATTCGATATCGCCCTAGGCGAGAAAAAGAAGCGAGAGTCAATATCGACCTTCTTAATGGGCTCACAGATGGCCATGCCCCCGATGGGAGCCCGCTGTATCAGCCAAATCGTTATAGCCAGGGTGGGAACTTGCCTATTGGCATGCATCGAACTTTGCATACAGACCCCGAAGTTAAAGTCAAGACGCAAGCTGAGCTCGAAGCGGAAGATCGCCAGTCGTCCGACGACGAGGGTAACTTGTTCGTCGACGAACCCGCCAGAGATCCCCGAGATAACAGCATAGATAACGACAGCGAAGTTTGGCATGCTGCTCCAAGTAATCGTGCTACTGTTAAAGCCGAGCCAGGTACTGAGGAAGACGGCGCAGACGTCGATATGGCCGATATTCCGGAAGCTCCGAAAGCCCCCCCGTCTCCGGAAGTGAGAAAAAAACCGGTCATCGGCGAGAATGGCGTCACAGTAGACGTTGCTACAGAGAAAGCGAAACGCAAGGAGAAGAAAATTTCCGAGGACACAGAATTTATGTACTCGACAATGGATATAGAGGCCCTATTACGCAGTCTCAGTGTCTCGACAGCAGAAGAAACCGAAGAGAGTCAAGGAAAGGACGATCAATTATTCATCTTCCAGTTCCCTCCTCTTCTTCCACCACTTGCCAAGCTTTCGGATGGTGTAGATGGGGAGACCGAGACGGTAGACCTTTCGTCGAATGAAGGCAGACCTAAAATAAAGCTTGAAGATGGCGTCGAAACCACTCGAGACAAGTCTATGGGTCTCCCAGCTGGAGGCGGATTCATAGGTAGACTGAATGTGCGCAAGTCCGGCAAGGTTGAGCTTGATTGGGGCGGCACCACTCTCAACCTAGGGATGGAGACGGAAACCGACTTCTTGACGACGGCAATGATCATAGAGCAGAAAGAGAACGTGGAAACTGCAGAAGAAAGTGCAGGGTATGCTTATGGCATGGGCCAAGTCATCGGGAAATTTGTACTAGCACCTCCGTGCGACGACGAGGATGAATGGGACCCGGACACAGACGAGATCATGGGTGCATTGTAGCCAAGAGAGCTACCATCCCCGACTAAGCACCATGAAGAAGGGAAACCTCTTTGCTAATGTTGAGATACGGATATTACGCACGGACAAGCGGTCATCACGCTTGAAAACGATGAGTATACGCACAAGTCAACACTATAGGTACTCGTGCTGTCCCGTACGCTGAGATTTGTGCATGGAGCAAGGCGAAGGTATGAGCAGGATATTGACTTAGGATGATCAAATTTGCTGGGCTTTGACAGATCAGAACAAGATCCATGTACAGGATAACATTAGCATCACAACAATGAAATGATACCCTCTCTCGTAAAATCCAACCCGAGGGCCAATATTATTGTCCATATAGCATGATGTTTAAGACGTGACGTATAGAATTTCGACGCAGATGTAGAGCAGGCTTTTCTACGAGCATGGCATGTTTCGTAGCAGAACAAAGATATTTCATATCATTTAGAAAGTTTTCGTGAAGGTCTGGTAAGGCGCGCCGTAAATAGGTAACTTTGCCGTTATAAATATGAATAATACCCACCCCAACGCCTGTTCCCCCCGCCGTTCAACCAAACCGTGTAAATCCCGGCCGCCTCCGCAGGCATTTATATAATATTTTTGGTGTAGATTTTGTTACAATATGGAACACAAGAATAAGATAAACCCCGTGGAGGAAGGCATATACCGCAGCAAGCAGAATCCTTTACAGGACTAAATGTTCTCATCTCTCTTTTCTTTCACTCAAGTTTTTTGTTTGTCTCATTTTACTTTTACTTTTTTTGTTATGGCCTCACTTTTCGTATCGCGGTCGGTGGGCCGACGGTGTAGGTATTGACGGTATTGCATTTCCAGACCTGTGGAACTCTGTGGAGGAGCTGTCGGACTCTGGATCAAGCCACGTGCCGATGGTATGGGTGTCTGATATTGAGGGTGCGGACGGGGTGCCTTCGATGAGGAACACGTCGCTCGTGATCTCCGTCCTTTGTATATGGCTCGGTTCAATTATAGACATCTCCTCTTCGGCGCCGTGTTCGACAGTATCTGACGGTAGTGAGTAGACCCTTGGCAGGTCCGGTACCTTGTGTGAGCCGAACCCTGACGCCGGTATCCTCGTGCTTGATGACGAGGCGGTTCCTGTGTATTTGGATCCGGACTCTATGTCTACTAACGTGACATCATGGGACCCGAACGCAGGCATCTTTCTTCCTCCCTTTATACGTCGGCTTTGGCCATGGCTCTGTGTATTGCCAGTCCCGTGACTGCGTTCGCTGTGGCTGAAACCTCGAATCTTCCATTGGCGGAGTAATGGGCGGATGGTGGCGAGACTGGCGGCTGAGATAGCAATACTCGGTTCAATGAGCGTCCATATCATCGCATCCGTGCCGGCATCTGTTTAGTTGATTACTGTTAGTCAGTACGACTTGTCTTCTACTAGACAAGTATACTTATCATAGGGGACACGGTAAGTAGACAGCACAACTTACGAAGAATATCTGATTCATCTTTAAGATCCGCTAGGAAGCCAAGCCGCACGAGAGTAGCGATACTGGCGAATATCCCTAACCCTAGAACCAAGATCACAGACCACTTTGCCTGAGATGTCATTTCGACGTGCCAGATGATTGGAATAGGAAGAAGCGCATATAACCAATCGGACAAGACAGTCAATGCGCTCAGTGCGTAAGCTGCACTAACAATCTGGTCTACCGGGATGCAATGAGAGTCGGGGTCGTTCGCGAGAATCGTATAATCCCATTGTGCTGAAATAGGGCTGCATTGAAAGACATCCCAAAAGAAGAGGGTCAGACTCCAAATACCGACGACGATGATACTAGCTGCCAGTATGTACTTATATCTCCTTCGAGCAGCCAGGCGGAAGAGAAATAGACCAATGCTTAACTTAATGAGCCACATATTGGAGATGTAGGAGGCCGTAGCTAAAGCCTGGTACTTGATAGCCCCGATCTCGTCCTCTTGCGATAGAGACTTATCATGCCTGCCCAGGCCATATGAGAGTCCTTTAAATACGAAACAGCATGACACGGTGAAGTTAGCCTATATAAGCCGACTGTCAGTAGACGTGTAAGTAGACATGCTAGGCGGATCATGAGAAGCAGTAACAGCAGCAGCAACATACTAGGCCAGCTAGCATCACCCAATCGTCGATTTGGAACGCCATAATTATCCCAGCGCGCACGTATGTTCGCAGAGCCACGGAAAGCCAAGATATAGCGAGCGTCACGATTGCGGTAACCAACAATCCGATGCCATTGCTATCAGTAGGCGCATTGGGGTCCTGGGGTGCCATTGGAGACCGTTGCTAACGTAGCGTCCATGTGAGACAATGATGGGCAGACAGGAGAACGAAAAAGGAAAAAGATCACGGGGGATTTTGAAACAGCACGTCACGCAGCTATGCCAATGCTATATAACTCTAAGTGTACGCGAGCGAGTGGCTAGGAGGTATGTAGGCGAGCTTGAGCTTAGACCGGTGAGAGAAATGGCATGTTGGGACCTTCATGCAGCCACCAAAGGGCTAGAGCAGAGGCCTTTTGCCTTGGTGACTAACACACGGGATGAAGCTTAGAGAGCACGTATCCTAGCTATTGTTGTCGAGGACATAGCCCGCCCATGGCATTCAGCTTAGCCGATGATGCGCTCACTAGGTACTATGAGTATATCTTCGTCTTTGGTAGCCTTGGCATGGGCCGTTGGATCATTCACAATGCTTAACCGATGGACGTTAGCGTCATTGCTATACTAATCGCGATAAAATACGAATTCAATGGGGAAAATCTCGAACCGTGTATTACATACAGCATTGCAGCGGGGTGGCTCGCGTTGCGTAGCGAGACGCCTCTTTCGTTCTAGGAACCCGAGCCATAATATAGTTACCCCTGATAGGGCCGTTTATAGAAGATGCACGGCACGGTTGTTTCTGATCATGATATCGCAGCCCTGCGGTAGCCAAGGTCCCAGGGATGCGGACCAGATCTGGAAAATCATCCGGCCAACCATCCGATAGACCTAGGTGCAGGTAGCGTTTAGACAGGGTAAGTAAGTGTAGTACCACTTAGTTTATCGATCGAAGCTTCACGAAGTATGTATACGACCCTAAAATATGGGTAGATGGGCATGTTACACGAGGAACTCAGTGATCACTCATTGAGAGAGGTTATGAATTTGTTTTCCTCTAAGTAAACTGTTCTTATAACCTGGATTATCGAATTGATAGCGTCGAAGCTCATAAAAGAGGGCTTGTAAACACTTAGTGCCCCGAGGAGGTAGCTTGGTGATTCGACTGTATAGTCGGAACAGGAGGTAGGTCGATACAAGTCTGGCCAATAAGTTCTGATCGGGGATGAGAATTCCATCCTAGGGTGGGATCAAGTTGGAAGCGAGGTAATCGTGTGCCTGAGGTTACGTAGGTGTCTAACGGTTAACCACGAAGCACTCATTCATTTATGAAATAACTACCAATCATAGGGCTCTTCTAATTCGATATTAATCTATATAGGCAATATACCTAGGTAGGGTTCTTGTCAATTTGCTACATAATAGGAATCCCCAGCCAATATCACGATATACCCGGTTTCCCGTCTTTTATCCGCCCCAGAGGCGCCCCAAACCCCTGACTAGTAGATCAAGAAGTCGAACGTAACGCCTCTTCCAACCCCAGTGGGCCCAATGATCGACCAACAGGCGGAACCGGTGGGATGGACGAGACCTAAGGTTAGGGGGATCTGCTCGGTTAGGGGTCCGAGCTCGTCGATTGGCTTTTCTCGCCAGTTTCATGTCGGACCGTTTATATAGTACATATGTAGAAGGTCTGGACTCCAGCGCCACTGTCACCTTATTATACAGGTACGCTGCAGAATCTATAGACGAAATGCGCAATCACTTCGTCCGAGCCTAACGCTGTGCCACAGTCTGTGCCGCGCGGACGGCGCAGAATTAGCTGGTCTAAGAGCTGGCGGAATTGCTCGAATATAATAACTATGCTAATTACTGGGTAGCTCTTTGCTTTAGTGCGTTTCTGTATAGGTGAGTAGGCAGCGAGCAACATGTAGCATTTATTTCATCGAGAACACATTCCTCTCTTCGTCAACAGCAAAGCAACATATCTGCCATGGAGATAACACTAAAAAGTCTAAGACGCCCGTACCTGCGTTACCGAAGTAACATCTAGTATGCACTGGTTCCATGTTTCCTGCAGGCAGGCTTACATGCATGACTTACGCCGGACTAGAGGACTTGGCGGCTTTGGGCAGATGGATCAGAGCACTATCTCCCTGCGCGATATAGTGGCGGGCCGTGAGAGCCGGGCATCGCTTCGAGGTGAGAAGTAGACGAGTACATAGTTTAGATAAAGCTCGAGAGAATGAAGATGCGTAAACTCCCAATGAGTTGGTGATCAATAATAAGACATTTCGGCAGTTTCATCATGCCTCCAGCTTCAACAAGGCAATTGCACTGCTTCAACTACCTAGCTATCCTAGTAAAGATGCAGGATTAAGACACTGCACATAATGCGGCCATGAATGATGACGGACGTTTTATGACCTGCAAAGATACCTACATATGTAGGTATATAGTTAAAAATTTGCTGGCTTCAGATAAAACGACTCAATTCTCAGATTATATTAATGAAGTTGGTCAAGAATCTGAGTTGTAGGACGGTTAATTATTCGAAAAGGACGCTGAGATGGCCAAAGACGGTGCGCCATCGGGACGGCTCCGACAAGAGGAGATTTTCACGAAATTCACTTTCACCACGCGTTATCTCGTACAATCGAACAACAACATTTAACCACAGAACGTGTTCACCTCTAAATTCTATCAAGTAAAAATATTCTAGTTCCAAACGAACCTGCGATTTGAATTGATGTAATCTTCTTAGGAGATCTCTTATCGGACCATTCATCGTCTGTACTAGGATCTACTGTGATGAGTCAGCATGGATTTATAAAAATATAATGAATAAGCACGCTGCAGGCATGGTTGTAGTTTCTCAAAACACGCCACTGCTCTGTCGTCAGAGCCATCTTCTAAAATTCGAGTAACCATAAGCTATCTCTTCTTGGGCTCTTGTCATTGTTCTAAACTGAAGACGCATTGCCAGAGATACTCGACTACTTTATATCACCAATGCAAGAAACAAGTCCCTTGACGAACTTGAATTTCGTCAATCACTCCGATAGCTGAAGCGGTGCGAGGAAGAAAGTGGCGTCGCAATTGTCCCCCAGCATTATATGAAAATGCACCTTCAAGAGAACAGGCGATAGGACATCAGAATGCTGAATATGATAGATCACTTGTTTCGTAAGTCCAGATTCCTCACCACAACGTCCGACAAAACGAATGAAACGGCAGTATCGTGCATGTAAGACCTAGTCTGCAGTAGCGGGCAATGGACCGCGAGCAGCGCGGACATAATACCCTAAGATCTGCCGTGCAGTCGCGTCCGAAATCCGCAAATAGCGAGAAACCTCGGCAGCCCGCGTCGGGCCTCGTGTAAGCCATCGCGCGAACGAGTTATTGCGAGCATTTGATGATATTTAGTAGAGTGATGGTCTGTAATGTGGCCACATGATCACAATAACCACCTTATAAATATAATATTATCTGCTTGGAGTAACTCGGGAACCAGACAAGGTGCACGAACTCAGTTGAACAAGCTCCGCTCGAGCCCCTCATTTCTCCAGATTCACAATCCCGTTCCGGCTCCATCCGATCACGGCAGCACTGTAAACTCCCCAGCGCAACATCTCGGGAGATTTAAAGTATGGCTGCATCCCTGAAATATACGCTTCACCACTATGGCACCCAGCACGAGCTGCAAAGGGTCGGCGTCTGGGAAGTAGATCCGGCCGACAAGGGGAATTACTGGGTCATGTAAGACACCCGAGTCTCACAATTATTATGATCAGATACCATACTTATACATATCATTGATATTCATATCTATCGGGGAAATTATGATGCTAAATAAAAACACAGTTATATCCACGGGGGCGCATGGCGTGACCCGCGCGTCACGCACGAGGTGTTCACGCCCAGCATCGACCGGATACTCAGCAGCCCATCAACAGAGAGCAAAGCCAGCCGGGCGATCGCCGGCTTCGCCTCTATTGACTACCGGCTGAGTCCGCATCCGCAATTCCCGCAGGACCCGACCACCACGCCGGTCGACCAGTTTCGCGCAGCGAGACATCCGGACCACCTAAACGACATTCGCGCAGCGCTGGTGTTCCTGCAGCAGACCTACGGCTTCGGGAGCAATTACGTCTTGATCGGGCATTCGGCCGGTGGTGCTTTGGTGTTCCAACTGCCCGCCAGTGTATCGACGCCGGCATCTGCTTCGTCGGAGGCGGGCAAGCACCCGGACCTCCCCGCCGCGGTCGTCGCTTTAGAGGGCTTGTACGACTTCAGAGGCATCAACGAGCGGTACAAGGGCGCATACACGCTGTTCTTCCGGGGTGCGTTCGGCGACGACCCGGAGAGCTGGGACGCCGCGGCGCCGATCAAGTTCTCCGGGAACTACGCAGACAACTGGCCTTCTGGGAAGTTGGTCTTGATAGGCTGGTCGCCGGACGACACGCTTATCGACGGGCCTGAAGCGGATAACATGGCGCGGAGACTATTAGATCTCGATGAGTTTGTGGAGGAAAAGCTGGATGATGAGGGGGAGGAAGAGAGCGGAAATAAAGGCAAGAAGAGGCTCTTGCTGTTGAAGGATCTGCAGGGGGAACATGATGAGATTTGGCGCAGTGGCGAACATGTTGCGCGGACAGCCCTGATCGCACTTCGGAAGCTTGGAGCTGGCTCGTAATGGCTTGTGGCTACATAATTAGATAAGATAATACGTATAAGTGTGTCGGCAAAAAAGGGACTGTGCCATTACTCAGGGATCTTTCTTTCCCGTCCTTGCTACTCACGATACACGTATCAGAACACAGTAGGGCAAAACTGATGATAAAGGCCTACACTGCAACAGATTATTCGATAGGAGACCGAAGAGGGTAGCGGATACTCACGAGACACTCAAAAAAGGAGGGCCAATGACCCAATCGGAAAATTAAATTTCAAACACATCGTATTCTACGTCAAGTTGAACGTGCATCAGTGCCAAGCGCCGTACGGAGTAACCGCGTGCAATATATCCAATATGCAACATTTCTCGGCAATTTGTAATAGTATATCACCTTTTCCCTCACTATTAGCCGCATGACCCAAATAAGTATATGTATTATGAATTTTGATACTGTTTGATAAGAATCATTGAATGGTCTGCCTATCCATATTCTAATTATATGCGGGCATATGGTTATGGTACTGGCCCATTCGTGACGACGAGAGGGGAAAGAACTTCAATATGTATTCCAGAGTGTGCTTCTCAGCAGAATATCTCTATCAGTCCAGTATCTACACACGATGTGTTGAAAAGTGACAAGCGTTGCCCCTCTCCGTCAACAAATCTGACCAAGCGATTATATGATGTATCTGAAGTCCGGGTGTCTGTACCCGAGATCAGCCTTCTCTACCTCCGTAAGCCCAGTGAGCCGATGATCGCGACCGCCACGTGCCCGTATACGGTTTTCGCGCAAGCAGTAGAGGAGGCCGAACGTCGAGAGAAACAAGACAGCGACCTGTGCAGAGAAGTTGATAGAATGGCCGATGGGGAAGTTGGGGCCATCACTTGGGAGATACGCCCAGACGGCCAAAATACCACCTGTGGTTCCGAGGGCAACAATGTAGGCACTGGAAACGGCACGAACCGCCGGCCCATCTGCATTATTTATACCCCACGAGAGGAACCCTGGTCCGCCGGGGAAAACGCCCACGGCGGCGAGGTAGACAGCAGCGTATTTGAGATGGTCGCCAGTACCCCAGCGCAGTATACCGAAACCCGTGATACCCAGGAGAGAAAATGTGATGAGGAATATACTGCGTGTCTTCGTTTTGTCGCTGAAGTATCCAACGGCGATCGCGATCAGCGACGCAGCCACATATACGGGAACGCTGTAGAACTGCGCGTTCAATGATTTATAACCGAGTTCACTTAGGATGGTTGGGAGGAACACTGAGAGACCTTGAACTGAAATGTTGATGAGGAAGAATCCGCCCGCACACACGTAGTTGTTAATGTTCGTGACTGCGCGCTTGATGTGGTGCATCTCAACCTTCTCATGAATAGAAGCCTTATGTTCCAGGCGAATTCGCTCGGCGGCAATCCATTTCTCACGCGGTGTCAAGTAATGGGCGGTCTCCGGGGTTTGCGGCAAGACAAAAGGGGCAATTATTGCTGCAATCACAGTAAGGATTCCTTCGAAGAAGAAGATGTTACGCCATGTGTGAATCCGGGATCCGGCAACGCCCCATTCCGGGATTTGTGAGAACCCGGCCGCGAGAAGGCCGCCGAAGGCACCGGCAAGCGAAGCAGCTGAAACGTATATGCCAACTCGAAAATATAGCTCTCCCCTCTTGTAGAATGAGCTCAGATAAAAGGCAATACCGGGACTGCAAGAAACATAATTAGAATCTTGACTTCTCACAGTGCGAGGAAGACTTACAAAGTGCCACCCTCAAAGATGCCCAATAAGACACGGACTCCAACCAGTTGCTCATACGTCTGCACGAACGCCGTAGCTATGGATACAACACCAAACCCGAAGACCAGCGAGGGAATATACCATCGCGGGCCAACGCGTTTGAGTATGATGTTTGAAGGCACTTCTACCAAGAGGTAGATGACATAGAAGATACTCGTCGCGATATTGAACCGGTAACCGATAAGATTAAGATCTTCCGTCATGCCCTGGATTCGAGCATTCCCAATGTTGACCCTATCGAAATATGGTAAGTAGGGGCCGTAACGTAGAAATCAGGAATACGGACCGATCGAGGAAGCAGAGGAGATACAAGACGGTCAGCATAGGAACCAACTGCCGGTCAAGTTTTCTGCGAATAACTTTCTCCTCTCCGGTTGTCCAGTTCGGAGATTCGACAGAGCCGCTGCTCTTGTCTTCGATTGTGACAGCCTCCGGGAGAGAGGCTCGTCTCTTCTCGTCAATTCCTTGTACAGCCGCCATGATGATAAGACTGCTCGACAGAGCAAGATGAGGAAGGATATAGAATGAACAACAAACTCATCCCGTAAGCTGGCGTGGCCTCTCCAAGCATATTATTGTCAGACGGACCCTGTCTATATCTGTCTTAGACGTACTAACAGCTCCAAGCGGAGAAGAGAATCAAGAGGCCTAGGCCGCCCATTGTACCTTTGTATACTTAGCCGGTAGATAGGTCGGTTCGTCGTGATTGAGCTAACTACCGCGGGATAATCCTTGCCTTTGCCTAAGCGGATATTGAACCCAACTGGCAAAATTCGCCGTGTGACAAGCCTCGAACGGCAGTGCCAACGCTTGGCGGCGCGGGGAAGCTGATATAAGATAGCCAATGGCCCCTCCAACTATTCGCGTGAGACACGATTACTTCTGTAGCAATGTACTGGAAATACCTGGTGCTTAGGCATTTCTAGGTAATGCCATTGTGGTGGATTATACATAAAACGTGCCTCTTTACTCAGCGCTTTGAGTTACATATTATGAGGGTTGCAGTTGGCATTATCCAAGAGTCTTGGCAGCTGACTTGGGCCCTTGGGGAAGATAGCTTTGAGTGGCCGCTTGGCCATGAAGCTAATGTAGCTGGCATGCAAAGATATCGCAGTAAAAACTCTAAGAGTCCTGCCGGCCAGCATCTACCGTGAACCACTAGGCGGAGAATGGTACCCTAAAATACGAGCACGTCGATCCAGCAAGTAGTCATATCGTAGTAAAATCTCACTCAAAGTAAAATCACTCTAGTATCACTTAGGGCCGGACAGCGAGAATGAAGATGACGATATGTCGGTTTGGTTGTTGCGAATATGGCTTCCTCCTTCGCGCCAGTCCGCTGTTCCCTCGGAGTGCTCGCTTACAATCATCTAGATCTTCACGTCTTCACAGGCCATGGCCCGTCGAGCATGGTCTCAAAATGAACCTCGCGCGCAACCCCGCGACCATAGACCAATGGATTGTATAGGCACCCCATCACATCCAACTGCTGACAGATCAATCTATCGACTTCAGGGGCGGACGGGGTATGCCGCTTAGGAACCGGAGACTCGTAATAAAAA
The DNA here is from genome assembly GCA_022578715.1 of Nemania sp. FL0916. Taxonomy (NCBI): domain Eukaryota; kingdom Fungi; phylum Ascomycota; class Sordariomycetes; order Xylariales; family Xylariaceae; genus Nemania; species Nemania sp. FL0916. The sequence continues at coordinate 47,240 of MU390226.1, forward strand.
TTCCAGCAATCACTCGGCAAGCTCATCAACAGCTTCAGATTGCCAATAAGGAGCCCCTGTTCTCATAAGAAGGTCGTAGCCGAGGGCAGACGATCACTCAATTGAGATCCGCGACGGCAGTCAAGGCTACGAGTATAGCATTTACGAGGTCGAAAAGGATTAGGACGGTCTAGGAACCAAGCCGCCTCTCGGTAAGCACCGTGAGCCAAACGTTTTGAAGGACTGGGCATCAAATTACCGTCAACATCTCATCGCCGGCTGTAAATACCAAGAACGGTGTGCTAGGGGCGAAAACACAGAAACCGCGCAAGAGAAAAGCATGTAGACCCGTCGATACGAAGAACAAGGTCATGAAATGCGGCCTCAGTTCTCCCACTTGGGTTTCATCATTGGCGACAGTTTACAGATACTACACGAATGGAAGCCTCAGCTCTCAATGAGAACTTCATCATTGGCCTCATGGTTATAAAGAACAGTGTGCTTCGCAATGGAAACACTACACGGCCGGTCACTTCACCCCCGAAACTTCTTCACCGGTCATAATTAGAAAGGGCAGAGGAAGAGATGAGAAGTCAAGGTATGGGATTGGGAAGAGATGGCAGGTTAAAAAGTAAAGGCACAGTTTGGACACGTGTCTAGGTTGATGTTCCCATGCACCTTACGCAGCGCTCTATGCTGGACTAAAAGAACTGTACTGATCAAACTTTTACAATATAGTTGACCGTAGAGTAATAATTGGATATCGTGCTCAAAGTTTGATGGGATGGCCATCAATCATTTAAGTTAGTCGATACGGTGGGCCACAATATCTTATCTGGGACATGTAGACGAAGCTGATGATCTTGCTCTGACTATTCTGTCATCAGTGGTTGGCATTTGTTGAGGGTTTCAATGTGCCATTGCCAAGACTGTGTCCTGGCATCCTACTTTATGTATGCTCAAGTCTAGACATCTTAGGGAATTTGAATTGATGAATAGAGTTCGGGTGCCTCAAAGACCGTAGAATGCCGACTGTTTAGCTGTTTATAAGACGGAGTGAGGGCAAATACCAGGCACCTAACTGTACGAGGGGTAGTCTTCCAAGACGACGATGCTCGCTCAAGCTTTTGGCGCTGCTTGGTCAATAAGTAGCTGTTGCGCGCCGGCGCAATGTGGGATATGCGCGGAAAGCCCTGTCCTCGAATAAGCCCGGCTGAGCATACCACATAGAAAATGGTTAGGACTCCAACCTGTTGGCACTATGTTGGGGATACTGTGATCCGGGAGCCAGAGATCTTTATTGAATATATATGCGCAACCCTTACACCAAACACCGTGTTCGACGATGTCGGGAGGAGAAAATGAGGGGAATAGGATGACTGCCCAGCTAGACCAGTTGACGGGGGGGCCAGCATTCCCGTAATAAGGTAGCATAAGGGTATTTACACCTGTAGAGTCCGATAATAAGGCTCGCAGGCGTGAAACTTCCCCAGCATTCTGCTCGTAGGATTTTCTGCGCCTAATGGCTTCTATAGCATTTTCTGCGGATCCATGGATTGACACCAAAACGTCTTTAGCAGCACTTATGCTGACAAGTTCCCGTGGGTTCGGCGGGGGATAGTGTCCGAGTTGGTCATCATCAATGACGGGGTAGCTGAACGTGCCCGGTAATTGTTTGGCCATCTCGGGGGACAGTGCGAAAGTCTCGATGGCATCCCATACGGTGATGACTCGTCGCGTTGGATTGAGTCCTAGACATTGCAAGCAGCACCGTTCACAGGTTGGGAGGAATAGGCAAACGCCATACTCTGGGCACGTTGCACAGCGCTCGCTTCGAAGAGCATTGTGAAGCTGAGATGCCGAATGAAGATGAAGGAGCTTTGTCTGACTAAGGGCTGATAACGCGTCCGGTGCATGGTTCATTGTATCTCTGTATGCGGAAAGAGAAGATGATACACACTTCCCCTGAATAGAAACGCTGGAAAACCGAATGATTGACTGGAAATCGAGGTTCTTGAGCACCTCGTGTAACAGTTCGACTGGCAGTCTGCCGAGAATACCAAGGGACGAGGCGCGGTTTTGGAAGTTTACTTCCGAGGGCTTCGGCGGATCACGGATGATAATCTTGATCACCGACCACAGCACATCCAGGGGCCGATGGGAGAGACGAGAAACAACATCCATAGGCATATCTTGGTGAGGCATACTCTAGGCGTTGAGATAGTGGTAGCGTTCAGCGAAAAGCTAGTAATATGCTGATGTGATTGAGCGCATCTCCCTACCTCAAAAATACCTAGAGTCCTGATGCCTAAGTAACTTGATTTGTTTTTTGGGCGGGGAGTGGTACCTAAGTGATGGATACAGCATGTATCATTGTCAAGATAAAGAGAAATCTTAGATTACCTAGGTAGAGCCCTCGTGAAGCGTCGACTACGCATGCTTCACCAAGGGAGTTTCCGTGATATCATCTTTGATTATCTGTCAAGTCACTCCTCCAGTCAGATCGATTTCGGACGAGAACTTACACGCGAGAACTTAAGGCTACGAGCGATTAGTGGAAGGGAAACCACAACGAAACGAAGCTCAAAGTCTCACTTCAAGGCTCAAACCTGCCCTGTTCTTTGGTTTGGCCCTTTATTCGTATCACAAAAGCTCTTACTAATAGACGATGAGATTCGTAATGGCTAATCGCAAGAAAGCGGACGATTTAGATGGCGACGAAGAAATCAATCCAGTACCTAGGTATCAAGTAAGAGTGCATGAACGAAACGTACCTAGCCCCAGTTTCCACTCCCTTTCCCCTCCTATCTGGGCTCCCCGTCTATCGCCATCTATTAGAATAGGTGTGGTCGAAAGTCGAAGCATGACTCCTCTCGACCTCTCGCCGATATCAGTCTACCCAGCCTATCGAAGTATTGAGGCTAAAGCCCATCAGTCTTCACTCCCGCTGTCAGCAATGCTATCGATTCAGTATGTGATCAGTCGATTATCCAACACGATCAGTCATAAAACGTCCCCCAGGGCAACGTGGCTAAGATAGCATCGCGGCCGTTGCGCTCGCGCCCGACCTGGCGGAACGCCTCCAGCGTGCTTTCTTCGGGGGTCCAGCTTTGATAGTGGTGGAAGAAGAAGCGCCAGGTGTCGCGGCCGCCGCCCGCGAACTGAGCGTCCCAATCCGACGGAGCCTCCGTGCCTGCGCCGTAGCAAACGACCTGAAAGTCCCAGTTGTCATTATTAGTATAGTCGGAATGGAGCAGGGCTGTGCGGAGGGCGGGCGTATTCTCAGGCGCGCAGGCGCGCGCGAAGGCTCTCAGTAACTTGTTCATCGGCGTATCGTTGATTCTGTCGCGGGCTATCGCCCAGTCTTCTTGAAAGTCCGCTTTAACCTCCGCGAGATACATACTTTGCTCGTCGTAGAATTCTTCGGTCTCGTCCAATTCCGACTCGGTAGTCCCATAGCCCGGAGGCAGATGTTCGGGATCGAAGGTTTGCGGATCGGGTCTGGGGGGATCTGGGGGTGCATTATTCGCGGGAAACTGGAAAAGCCACTGCCCGTCCGCACCGAGAATGTTTGCCCTCACGTCCAAATGCGTGGCCTTCTCCCAGGCCGGCGCCGTTCCCTTGTTCGAAGCTATATTGGAGATGACAGGCGGGTCGAAGAGAGAGGGATGGATAGAGCCGTCGATGAAAATTTCGGTGCAATCTTTTGTGAGCTTGCGGAGGGCAGAACTAAAGGGATCTGGAGAAGGATCCGGTCCGGTGAAGTCTGGCGGTTCCTGGTTTTGCATTATTTCTGGGACGTACATCTTGAACCTAAATGTCTCAACGGACTGCGGCAAGCTTATCGAGTCAATGCTCTGAACAAGGCCATTGCGCCAGAGCCGATAAGGATAGAGGTAAGGGGCCCAGCTGTCGTACGCGAAGGCCGATAGATCCCAGTCCACATGAGTGACGTTTGGCATCTTAGCTGCCAAACATAAAGCCAAGTGAGGGTGCAAGTGGTACCCTCTGTTGTAGACCCACAGGTTTTTGACCACCGGCAAGGGCGGGAAATCTACCAAGTCGCTCGAGATGTCGAGCAGACGGAAGGTCCAGTATGCTTGATCCGAAGCAACCCCTAGTTTGCCAATTCGCTCCGGGCCGGTAACATACAGAGTCAAACATGGTTCTGATAACGGCCATTCTGCGATCATATTGAAGAGTTCTCTCAGCTGAATTGTGTTTTCTTCATCGATAGCACTTCGTTCCTCATCCGTTGCAAATGGCCTGAGTTCATCACTGCGAGTTGGGCGAGATGCTGGATGAGCGACCCAGAGATAGACGGTAAGATACCGGAGGTAACGGCGACGCCGTTGCGTCAAGATACGGCGGAAGACATCTATATCCGACGGATCGGTGGACACTTTAAGACTATTGAAGGTGAGACGCTCAGCAGCTCGTTGAAACTTTTCCGACACGGCCGCGATGATTGGCAGCGCGAAGGGAAGACTAGCATGGTCCCAAGGTGATACGGATTCTTCACCTACACGTCTGCCGACGTAATGAACGATGCGATCGAGAAGTTCCTGTGGTAGCTTGTCCATTTTGATGATGTGACGAGATTAGCTGATCAGACCTTCTCCCAGCTGTGCCCTTGATGCCTTGTAACAATCAAATTCTTGGCAAAGAAGTGCGGACAAGAACCGAACTTCAAAGAAAATGCGGTATAGCTTGAATAGTAGTAATAAGAAAGCCATGTGCAGCCCTACTGTAATTTAGGAAGTCATAGTGCACTGTAAATCAGAAGGTAAGTAATTACTAATTACCCACTGTAATCTGACCTGGTGCATGGGTCACAGCTGCCTCATCAGGTCACATCTGCGTGAAACACTCAACGGAATACCTAATCTCTCTATATCTTGCGTTAGGTACTAAATTATCTCTTATAGGAGAATCTGTAATTTTCAATCTTCAACGGGACCAAGATTTCACAGATTTCTTGTAGAATTGCGTTGCTGTGAACAGACTGCTCTGAATGTCTCCTCAGACACGGTTGACCTATCACCCTCCCTAAGTATATGCCCATATATCTAAGATATGCATTGGTAAAGTACATAGTTACAGCTGATTATATCTACTAATATATTCTGAAATAGCTTTTATAAGAAAAGTCAGGTAGGTAATCCAGGGGGAGTTACGCCTCGCTCCTCTGATTAAGTAATCTTCTTCCTGGCCGCGGCAACACCGATGCAATACCAATACCCAGCCCAGAAGCTCGAGCCGCAGTTCTCCCCGCTGTCGCCGAGCACGGTATTCCAGGCATACAAATCGACCTCGCGCACGTCGTTGCGTTCCGCGAAGGCGGCGCACCAATCGCCGTCTTGCACTTGCGCATACGCGTTGCAGTTCGCGACCGCGTTGCCCTCCTGCACGGGCGATGGCGTGCTGGGCGTCGGTGTCGGCGCTGCGGTAGTGGTAGTGGTAGTTGGTGGCGGGGATGAAGATGAAGACGAAGACACGCCGACGCAGTACGCGTAGCCCAGCCAGAAATTGGTCAGGCAGTCCCGGCTCACGGCTGGGTTCCATTCGAAGAATTGATCTGCCGTTAACCCGTACTCGGCCTCGATCGTGTCGCATCCGTCACCGTCTTTCACTACGTGCCATTTGTTGCAGTTGGCCGGCTGGCCCGTGTGGGTCTCCGCAGGAGGGCCCGTGGGCGTAGGGGTTGTTGTTGGTGGGAGGCTGGATGTCGAAGTTGGGGGGACGTAGTCGCCTGCGCGGATGCAGTAGGCGTACTCTGCGTGAGGGAGAAAGTTAGCAGATTTGAGATTTGGTAAGGGATGGATGATGCGCTATACACCGATGACAAAGTATAGTGAACGGGAGGGAAGATGAATGATCGTTGACTTACCCGGCCACAAATTGCTGCAATCTGCTCCTACTTCGGGGTTGTATTTAAAAAATTGAGCAATGGTCAATTCATAGTTTGCTAGAATATCGTTGCTAATACGGTGGTCAGTATATACGGACATTCAACTCAACAGGTACAGCGTTCTTACCAGTCCCAGTCCGAGTACGCATCCCCGTATTCTGTGCAGTCTTCAATCGCGCCCTCCTATACACATGCAAAATCAGCATAATCTCTTCATCAATAGCATCTGTTACAAAGTAAGGTACGAACCCTAATCTCGAAGTCGTAGTCAGGACTGACAGGGTCAGGCGGCGGGTCGGCGAAGAGGTTCTTGCCGCAATACCGCAGCTCAGGATCCATATTGCACTCACCGCTCGTGAGGTTACCCAGATCTGGGTTCCAGAGCATGAGATCGTCGAGCGAGACGGCCCAGAGAGCGGCGGCGAATTGGCACGCGTTGGCGAACGAAGTTCCCGTGATGTCTTCGTTCAACATCTGCGCACCGTTGAAGTAGCGCGAGCAGTCCCCTCGCGTGTTCGGCGCCAGGGGAGATCCCACCGGTGTCACAATCGGTGGGATAGAGGTCGTCGGGTCGAGTGAAAGAATAGACGTGAAAGGCCTTGTCGTCGTGGGGGGCGCGGTGGTGGCACCTGCGCGGCCGGGATAGGTATTTACTGCGATGTAAAAAGGGGAATAAGCATGTTTTACGATTGAGGTCGACTATTCACTGAAGTTGAAATGAAGGAGGTCAAAAACTTACTATCCCCGACCGGTAGGACGCAATAACTCTCATACGCGAACAGATTGGTGCAGTTATCATTGATGTCGGGATTCAGGAAGCGGAAATCCTCGAGCGAGATACCAAAATGCAAGACAATGAGGTTACAATACTCATCGGGCATCACCTTGTAGTAGCGCCCACACCTATCATTGACTCCCGGGGCGACGTCGGTGGGAACAGGAACAGGGGCGGTCACGGTCGTTGGCGCCAATACTGTCGACGATGGGTCTTGGTAAGGTGTACCCGGGACGCTGATACAAATCTGATCGCCTACGTAGCGGCCTATGTTACCACATCCCGAGCTGAGCGCCTACGATTATGGTTAGCTTCTTTTGTGTGTCGTGCGTCAGTGCAGAGAGACTTACAGGGTTCCAGCTGATGAGAAGGGCCTCCGTGATGTTCGAAGCCTTCGCAACTGACTTGCAAGTATCGTTCGTCTGAACGGTATAAACCGAACAAGTATTGGTTAAGCACAAAGACCCTTCGGTCGGGAAGTCTGTGCAAAACGATGCTAGATTGTTATCTGACAAGAGCCACGAGGTAGCAATCCCCTGAGAAGTCGATATGCTGTGGCAATCATCTCCGGGCTGAATTTGATATGTTTTACCAGCGCACGCTGGAGGAGTCGGCCGCGGTAAGTCGGACCTTCATCTTGTAAGTAGGCGAGCCATCGCGTTGATAATAATACCAGAGAACAGGTACAGTTACGAGGTTGGTTCCACATACACAGTTGTTGGCATAGCCCACGTTGTTCGCGGCATGCCGGCGATACCACAGCTAGAAGTCTTGGACTCATAGATTGATTGGCTTGCGACTTCGGGGCCATCGTAGTACGGCGATCCGGCTTGCATCCGCAGGTTCTTGATGAAGCACAAGTCGCAGTCTGGGGCACTCGTCCCGTTTGCGACGCCTCCCAACCAACCAGAGTCACCATCTGCCCGGGCAAACACCAGGTTATTATTCGAAAATCGTAAGGATTTGAGTTCAGTAGGAGGAATTGCTTACCACCAGGATCTGCCATGGCCGCATTGGTACCAGCAACTGCGTTGCAGAACCTCCCATTGTCCTGGATGCAAGTCAACTCGTACAGATACCGCAGCACATTGGGTATGAAGGCAACTGGGAGCTGTTCCTCGTCGTCTTCATATGCGAGCCAGGTATCGTTAGAGCAAGACGAGACTACGCTTTTCTCGTAGGCCTGAAGGGCAGAGCTGCATTCTGAGGTGCAGACTGACAGCAGCGTAGACTCCGGGTAGAAGAAGCCATATCGTAGCTTGGTGGCGAAAAGGGGGCACGCAGCAACGTCAGTCGTTAGAGCGCCTGCGCAGCCCGACGAGAGGTCAGTTGGCAGAGCCTCGGGAGTGTAGATCTGAATCGCGGAGGCTAAGTGTGCGTAGGCAAATAAAGTCATAGAACCCAATGACCAGAGGTTCGTGTGCCGAAACACGGACAGTGGCCTTTTTGATCCCATTATCTTGAATGTATAGAAACCTTGAACAGCGACGGCTGGGGGATGCCACAGTCGTTAGGAACAGAACCTAGCCATTGGGGATATCTCGATTTATCTGACCACATTCAGCGATATAGAATATAGCTTTACGCCGATTTTGGGATGAAGATCCGAAATACTACATGATCCCGAATCATGTCAGCCTAGGCCAGGGGCTTATGCCAACATCCAACGAGCAATCCCTTGTTATAGAAGTCTAGATGCTTTCAGGGGGAGGCTCTTAAGCATGTTGGGGGCAGTTATCTCATCTGAGGCCGTCTGACGCATCGTCGTAGGATTCAGGCACAGCTCAAGAACGACAATCCTGATTGGATGCCTCGTGGAGGAACTAGATGTTGTTCGGCCGGATGCTACGTTCAGCCCTTTTGCCAATGCGCCCAGCCTAAGATTTAAGCGCCCGCAGGAGGGCCAAGCTCCCAAATATAGGAGGTGGTCTGATCACGACGAATCAGCATAAGATATCTCATCCGTAAACAGCATTCCGGTTTTCGCATTGTGCGCCTTCAGGATGCATTTGATAGGAGATGTCAGCAATCAACTACACTGCGAAGGGAAGAACTCCTACTATCGTGGAGAATACAAGCTGACATTGAAAATGCGCCACAAAATTAGATTGATACACAGGTCGGCTGAGGGTATCACCACAACAGAAAGCACTACTTTGCGAGATGACGAGGGATCCTTCAAATGCTTGGCGCTCTAGAACGTCTCCTTGACGATGGCCTTCACGGCTCGACGGTCCTAGACCATGTTGGAGCGGAGTGAAGATGTTCCCGTCAGGCCGAATTATAACACTCGGTGTAAACGCACCTCGTGAAGGTGGAATGGGCCTGCTTGCACTATTCGCTCGTTTCGCTAGGACTTAGGACTCAGGACTCAGGCAGGCAAGATGAAGGCTTCGTGGAGGTCTGCCATACTGGCGTGCATAGCATTCCAGAGCCACATAGTATTCAGTCGCCCACATCGTGCTGGTTCAGCCCACGTCCATGCAGACAGACATGTCTGTCAAGCCCACATATCGTGAGTCTCAACAAGTTAGTCGTTGGCGTCCAATCTTACTGACGAAATAGACCTTTCGACTACTCTGCCAAGATCAGCAGTCGAACAGATCAGCCCGGGCTTTGCTTTCTTGCAGAAGCGCCAATCTCTGGCCTTCTGATGAGCCGTCAAGCATCCGGCGATGATGATTATTCTTGTTCCGAATCTAAGCCTTGTAAAAATGGTATGCAAGTTCATGATTCTCAAGCTCTCATGACAGATGACTAACACTATCGTAGGAGCTTGCTGTCCCAAGGCGACAGGATTCTGCAACTATGGCCCGGAAGCTTGTGGTACCACTGGCACCAGTCCAAACGACGTCTGTTGGTCAAACTGTGATGCTCATGCCGAGTGTGGACGGAATTCAGATCCTCCTGGAAAGGAGTGCCCTCTCAATGTGGTGAGTATAGGAGAGACATGATTTGCTGACCTGGTACATGAATGGCTAACCTGTATTCTAGTGTTGTTCCCAATACGGTTTCTGCGGTACAACAGATCAGTTCTGTAAGAAGACCGATGATGAAGAAACCAGTTGTCAAAGTAATTGTGACCAGCCCGGATCAGGCTCTTCAAATGGTGATGTGCAAAAGCGTGTCATCGGCTATTACGAAGGCTGGGCCCATGACAGGGAATGTCAAAATATGAACTTCAAAGATATCCCTGTTGGCGGTTTGACTCATGCCTACTTCTCTTTCGCCTACATCACTCCCGGAAATTTTCTAGTCGCCCCTATGGATGACCTCAAAACAGACTTGTTCGAGGATTTCACCACTATTAAGTCCGGGAACCCTGATCTGAAAACAATTGTTGCTGTAGGCGGTTGGACTTTCAACGACCCCGGGGCCACCCAAACGGTATTTAGTGACATGGTGAGCAGTGCTGCGAATCGCAAGGCTTTCATCGATAACTTGATGGGCTTCATGCGCAAGTACGGCTTCGACGGTGTCGATTTCGATTGGGAATATCCCGGTGCACCAGACCGTGGTGGCAAGGAAGAGGACGGTAAGAACTTCGTGACTTTCCTCAAGGAGCTGGATGACGTCAATAAACAACAACCTGAGAAGTACATCGTCTCATTTACGGTACCCACTAGTTACTGGTATTTGAGATGGTTTGATCTCAAGGCCATCGACCATGTTGATTGGGTCAACGTCATGAGTTACGATCTTCACGGGGTCTGGGACTCAACCAACCCAATCGGCAACCAAGTCCTCGCCCACACCAACCTCACCGAGATTAAGTTGGCTCTTGATCTTTTCTGGAGAAACGACGTTCCGGCTGGGAAACTTAACCTGGGCCTGGGCTTCTACGGAAGAAGCTTCCAGCTCTCTGACCCAACATGCCACTCTCCTGGATGTCAGTTTAAAGGGGGCGCCTCGCCTGGTCCTTGCAGCCAGAACTCCGGCACACTGACCTATAGAGAAATTATGGATATCATCAAGAACAACAAATTGAAGCCATATTATGACAAGGAGAATGCCGTCAAGTACATCACGTGGAACCAGGACCAATGGGTCTCATACGTAAGTCTCGATCTCAGTACTTACCTACCTTGAAAGATGGTCGGCAGAATATGGGCTAATCGTGTAACAGGATGACGCCGAGACATTCAAGCAGAAGATCGACTTTGCAAACGACCAGGGTCTGGGCGGTCTACTAATCTGGGCTATTGACCAAGATACGGACGACCTGGAAGCCCTTCGCGGTGTCGTTGGCGAGGGCAATCTCAAACTCAACTCGAAGCTGGCCCAGAACAAGGACACCTGGGAGGTCAGTATTCTCTTTATTTCCATTCCCTTTCGGCATGACCCATACAATATGGCATACTGGTGCTAACACGGTCTCTTTTAGGGAGTATCTGTTCCCGACTGCTACGTGACCGACTGCGGTGGTCACTGCAAGGCAGGCTTTGTCAAAGTCACGAACCAGCCATGCGGCGGGGCCAAGTTCCTCACTCGCCACTCCACCGAGAAGGACAGCGAGCTCTGCTGCCCCCTCGACGGCGCTCCCAGCAAGGATGATTGCAGGTGGAGAGGCACTGCTCCGTTGTGTAATGGTCACTGCAACGAGAACGAAGTTACGGTTGAGCTCAATCGCTGGGGCGACGGGAAATACTGCGAAGATGGGAATAAAGCCTATTGCTGCGACACCGCTCTAGACAATACCTGCTACTGGACTGGAGCGGGACAGCGCTGTAACGGAGATGACGAAGCTATTGTAAGTTCTTTTCTTTGCCTTCGTCAAATACACAACTCAGCGAGCTAATCCGGTTGACTAGACATTCGCCGGAACTTTTCTGCAGCGATTGGCCGACATTGCCGGAACTTTCTTCGGCTTGGTTGGTCTCGTCCTCGAAGAGGCCCTAGAGGAGGCAAATATAGACCTTCTGAAGCTTTACTGTTGCCCCAAGAAAGATGTCAGTAACTGGCAGAACTGCGCCTGGTACGGAAAGCCGGGGAGCTGTTTCGATAATCATTGTCCCGTTGGCCATTCGGTGCAGCTGACAACGAACGCCTACGGCGAGGGAGAGGACTGCGGCATCCGTCTTGAGAGATCTCGAGTCTTTTGCTGCGACCCCGCTAACGGCCAAACGCCATTCCTACCAGTCTCCCTAGACAAGCTATTTCCTAATCCGCCCGAGGGCGACGACGTAGACACGGACTATGAGTTGGAGACTGACGATACGTGGGGCACCGGCAAGGCCAAGGTGCCCGATGACGAACCCTCGGATGCCGCGTTCCAGTTCGTCGTCATGGCGTCGCCCGAGGAGCTGCAAGTCTCGCTCGACAAGCGCGACGGGTCGCATTGGCTGCTGAACTGCGAGAACGCGACTAACACCGAAGAGGCGCAGACTATAAAGATGATCTGCACAGACGTGTCAGAGGACAGTAACTGCCACAAGATCGGGCTCGGGCACGGCGTGCCAGGGACGATCCTGCAGATGCCGCCGAACTGCGGACCTGGCAAGTACGCTGTCGCCGTCGATATGGCGCCCTCGCCGCACCAGATTCTCCCGCGGCGATTACGCCGTAGCCTCCCTCATACCCCTGTTGTCTACGACCTCACCTTCGACTATGACTTCACGCGCGTGCCGCGCGACGTCGGCGACACGCAGGTGCGGATCGACTTCAGCAATGAGGTTGGCTATTGGGACGAGATCGTGTCGGCGGCGGTATCCAAACGCAAGACCAAGCGATCATTGGACGACGTTCAGGGTAATCATGTCCGTTGGCTTGAAGAAGAATATCGCGAAGATGCGCATTTCGGGCTCGTATCGCGGGACGAGTTGCACGCGCGCTGGTTCGGGTCTAGCATCATCGCTTGGCTGAGCGAAATGCTATCGCCAACCATCTCGAAGGAATTTCGGCACGTATTGGACAAGACGTATCTGCTCAAGATCGTCGACGAGACGTGGCAATGCCCCTTGCACGACGGCCGCCTCCTGGCACAGGCCGAGACCGACGTGCACGTTGAGACCAGTTTCGGCTTCACCCTCGTCTGCAAGTTGCCGGCGCCGGGTCAGAAGTTTGACCTGAGCCAGTCCTATCTTGCCTTTGGCAACAAGGGCGATATCACGGCCATCTTCCGCCTCGAGGCCTATCTGGACATGCACTACGACAGCCAGGAGAAGTCGATGCTGCGGGTCCCCTTCCCTGGCGCCTCGTTCTATATACCGGGCATCGCTGAGATCGGGCCAGCCGTGAACCTAAAGGCGCGTGTCGAGGCAAAACTAGTAGTCTCGGCCGTCATGGAGACGCGTGTGGACGTGGCCTCATGGGAATTTCAACAGACGCTGCCCGCCAGCGACGAGTTCAAGCCGTCGGAGCCGGACAAGGCCGGTTATGGCAAATCCGGCGACTTCAATGGCGTGCAGGCGCCAGAGTTCTATGCTGGAATCACGGCTGATGGCGCCGCCAAGCTACACGCCATCGCTGCTATCGAGTTCGGCATCAAGATCAACGAGCGTTGGAAGATTGACGGCGACGCCCTCGCCTCAGTCGTTGCTGACGGCTGGATTGAAGCCACTGCCCACTCTTCTTTCACCACCGAGGGTAACTGTCCGTTCACCTGGGGGGTCAATATTGGTGTGGACTTATATGCCAAGGCTGAAGCACCGTCCGTGTTTAATTGGAACCTGCCGCGATTCAACCTCCCGGGCTCCGGCATGAAGCCTATCATCCCCATGAAAGAGTGTCCGGACCCCAATGCCGGACTACCTGACAAGAGGGACACCGTGAGGTTACATACCGCATTAATAGGTGCCGGCGACGTCTCGGCAAATGCGAGCGAAGCTCTTGATCTCCTCCCACAGCGACGAGCTCTTGACAAGCGGGAAAGAATTACGGTAGAGCCGGTCATCAAAATCGGAGCTCAGTCTCTGCTCTGTCCTGAGAGCAGCAGAGAGGGCGGAGATAGCTCTACCCCTTGTTCGGAGATCAAAGGCTGGGAGGATGACCAGTACGCAAACGCTTTGAGACGACGAGACCTTGTAGGGTATGGTAATTCATCTGACGCTCAACATTGGCATCAGTGGAGCCGTCGAGTTACTGAATCGCATCGGACTATCAAGACGTGCGCAAGGTCCTTCCAGGGGGGTGTCTTGTTCGTGGCTCCTCCATACGACACGAGTGGTACCTTCAACACGGTAAGTGACATTTCACCGTTTCTTCCTCTAGTAGATATCCTGGTCGTTTTGAAAATGAAGGCTGTATGGGGAGCATTGAGGTGACTAACGGTTCTGACTTCATGTCTCCGCAGAAAGTGACAAACCCAAAGGTGTACGGATACACCAATCCCAATGATTGCAATGACTTCGGCTTCGACGGCGCCCGACCGTACCCTACCACTAATCTCGATTCCGATTGGGCTACCGAGCACATACTGGAGCTTCAGCTCGTTGGTCAATTCATTGACAAAATGAACAGCGACCTGGGAATGAATCTTCCAAACTATAATCCTAATGGCGGTCCCAAGCAGACGTTCTGCCAGGCTCTCAAGACGCTCTGGGTCGGCGCCTCGGAAAGCTCGCGCTTTGCACTTGACGGCGTGAAGCGCGATCCCGTCAACCACGTGCTCGCCGTGCTTCCCGGGAACGATAATAACTATCTTAACGAGTTTGTACTTCTCGATTCCAATGTCAACACTGCCAAGGAACGGGTATGTTACTATCCTTCCCCAACTCGTGATACCTCGACTGACTTTCGTATCTCATAAATCAGATGTTCAGCGATTCCCCAACCATCCAGAACGACGACACGATGACGAAGTACGAGGGGGAGGGTAACCGGGCAGTTAAGAACCTGAAGGATGTGATGACAGCGATGAAGTACCTGCAAGACACCACGGTGGCACAGCGGCTGAAGGCACAGAAGGAACGCATCGCGGCGCGGTTCAAGGAGCTAGACACGGTTCAGCTACCGAACTGGAACCGCAAGAATAGCAGAGGCCAGGCATACGGCCAGTGGCAGCCTCTGGGTCTCGAGGGCAAATGGAACACGTTCATGCGCGACAAGGGCGCGACCGCGCGCAGCAAAGCCGTCACGCATATCGATACCTACTTGCCCATGTTGAAGGACGCTTATGTGACCGATTTCAAGAAGGGCGAGGCGGACAAGCAGGCCCAGGCGGGCGATGATGGCCTGAAGAATCTCATCGAGAAGATCGAGAAGATCGACGCGGAGTGGGCGAGATACAAGCCGAACGCTTGGACGAATCCCTTTTAGATTCAATCTTGCTTATATTGTACATATATATACCTGTGTTGTAATTTAAGTCATCATTACCTCCCTGTCGTGGATAGGTGAGGGATTTAACTATCAAATACCTGGCACGATAGTTCCCAAAGCGTAATATCTCGAGAGAGAATATTGGGATTTATTGGTGAAGCTTACCTCCAAGTACAAGGTCTTACCCGGGACGTTCTTACCCTGGACGTGTTTACCTCGCAGTTGCACACGATGTTGGAGACGGCTACATTTATTCATGAGCTGTGGCGCTGTTGGTCGTGGGAACGCGTACAAAGCCTAAGAACATGTCGTTTAAGTCTGTACTTCGTACTGTCTTAGGTCCATTGTTTTTGAGTCCATTAGTTTCGTAAGCAAATCAACTTAACCCAACCGTTTCACGCGACGTTTTCCGTGCATGAAATAGATGAGCCAGTGTGATGTGCAACTTGTGTTACTGTAATACTATTGCTCGGCCGCTGGACCGAAGAACGGAGTTGAGCAACCTCAGCATGCCAAGCATGCGCAAAAGCAGCATTGACGCTAAGCCCGATCCGCTCAGCGGCACGTCAAGTCGTAAAACCTAAACCCACAAGGGCGCGCGGGGCACGGTGCACCCAACCTTCGCATTGCCTGAGGAGGGGTAATAGTTAAGGGCGAGCGGGACCGGGTCTCCCGGATCCACACCACGGCCCATTGGCCCAACCAAAAACCTCCGCGCCTGGGGGTGGAGGCGCCCCAGCAAGGTACCTGTTTTCCTGCGCGAGCTAAGCTTGTTTCAGGCTAGCGCAGGAACAGCGATCGCAAGTCTAACTCAACGTCAGGGCCGGGCCGCATCGTCATTGGATGATTGGGTCCCGGCTTTCTATGGGAAGGTTTGGCAGTGCCGCGAAATGCGATGCGCCGCAGGAGGCGGCTGGCGGCAAGACAAGACGAGAGGAAGGCGCTGCGGCGCACGCTATCGCGCTTGCGAATGCGCCTGTCTGCGAGAAGGGTAGATACTTAAGTATGCGCATAGTGCGAAATATATTCGAGAGTCTCTATGTAAGCGCGCGATTGTGGAATGCGACGGCAGAAGGGACGGGCTCCTGCTGCGCGGCGGTGGATGACTCAGGTACCCGGCGTCGTGAGACGAGACAAGACAAGATCGAGATGAGAGGACTTGTGTCTCTTACCTTGTTGGTTCTCGCTTCCGCGCTTGTGAAACAGCATACGGCCGTTGCCATGCTTTAGATGCGACAGAGATCGCGCCCCATCCTTAATCGAATTGCGCTTAGTGCGCCTGCTGTGAATACCATGTTTGAGACTCTGCAAGAGGCTTCAGACACTTAAATTTCCTTCAACATGAGGCATGCATCCGGCGCATTGGACCGTGAGACTTGGGTATGACAGGGAACTAAGTGACGCAAGGCGCGAAAAGGCTGAACTCCATCCCAAGGCTCTGGCACCGGATAGCATCACGACAAAGGAGTTTAACACGGACTAGATATAGATTTATGTATTGCGGTAGCTGAAGTACGGAAATGTTCGTGGCCCCTTATTCCATTTCCCGCGTAAGTAGCAATCAACACGAGGACCAGGTACAATAGACAGACAGGAAAAGACAGAAAATGCAATGTGAACAATGCCATCCGTAACACTATAGCTCAGAGTACCGCCGCCGTACTTCGATACAGTCCAGTGCTCGGCATGGATACAAACCGGTTCACGATGACAATGTTCTGCAGCATGGTTCAGACTGGGCCCCTAGCCGGACGCCCCGACCTCCAAACCCAGAGGCACGCCAGAGTGTGCCTGAACTTATCGATTTTGGTCGCCACCACCATTGCCATCCTTTCTTGACCCCTTTTCAACAACACCCTCATTTCCAATGCGCGCCCTGGCCATCTTGTTGTTCGCAGTCCGCAAAGGAAACAGCAACTGCCTCGGAAACGAGGTCGTAAACAGCAAAAGCGCATGCGCAAATCCAACGCCAGCTCAAAGAAAAATTCTTTGATAGAACGATTCATTCCCGGCACAGTCCCGGCACAGCAGTTTGTAGAAGGAGCGTGAGGGCTTCAGAGCCCAACTATTAAACATCGGTTCAATTTACGCCTTGCGAACACCAATGATATAATTCCGATGCTAAAGAAAATCTAGTAACGGCCCTGAAGACAAAATGACCATGTAGGTCGATATGTGTAGCCACACACCAGCATCAGCGACCGATCTCAGTGTCGACTGTTCTAGACGTAGGCTTGACCGCCTACTAACGCTATGATCGGGAAACAAATTGGCTTCAAAATGACGCGTGATGGACGGGACGGTTGCAAGGAATCAGACATGATACAATAGATATTCGGGTACTCGTCACGCTGGAATGGCGGACCATATGTCTACCGTTTGCGTTTCTTGTTCTTATCTGCTGCAACGGTTGGAGCCGCGATGGGGGGAGCGGGCAGGAGAGTAGAGGGTGTAGGAGCATCGGCCGACTTAATGGGCACACCCATATGGCGGCCATAGCGCCCCTTGCGTCCGTTGCCCTCGTCTTCACTAATACATTGGTCGGCGCTAAGGCCCGCATCACGGCAACGACCACAAGGCCGTTGGCGATCGCAGCCCTTTTTACTTTTTCGGCACCGTTGGCAACGAGGCTTTGTTGATAAATCGGGCTGTTCGTCATCTCCCGGTTGACCTGACATAGCCGAAGCAATAGACGGCTTGCGGGACTGACTGGCGAGCGATGCCGGCGACATCGGCCCAGCAGCTGCGCCATTGGGTCTCTTTGGCTTGGTGACACCCGCTTTAGGTGTTTTCGTGGTCTTTGGCTTGCTGACTTTAAGCCCTGGTGCTCGGGCCTTCACAATATTCGGGGGCTTCAGCTTGGTATCATGTGGCTGGAGCCCTTGTTTGCTCCCTTCAATTCCGTCCTCTAAGTCCGCATCATCACCGCTAGCGTACCCGTTGTCACGGGGCGGTATGAAGTGACTCCCCGTAGTTGGATGAGTCTTCGGCGCAGGACCGTCGTCGACCTTTTGGCGACGAGCCGGAGAAAGATCGTCTTCGTTGTCGCTGTCACTATCGCTGGTAGCACCAGTTGAGGAAGCAACCTCTGCCTTGCCGCTGAAAGTATCGTCTAGAGTCGATGCAGAGGTCCTACCTTGGGAAACACTTGAAATTTCACCTAATCTCATAAGCTGGGCGGCGGCATCTTTGTCCTCTTCAGACATACAACTGCCAATAGTTGGATCAGGTGTTGGGAGGATACCTGATCCAGTACTAGTGTAGCCAATGCTACCCCGGTGATGTCTTGTATCAGCAACAGGGGTTGCAAACGTGCCTTGTTGTCCGTATCCATTATAGTTCTGGGGAGATTGAAGCGGTTGAGCGTTGATAAAAGGATTCTGGTTTGGGTGGGGAAACGGTAGAGAGGGTCGCTGATGCTCTACACGACGAGCAGGAGATACTGAATGGTTTGAAGTAGCAGCGGGCATCTGTGGCGGAGCGAAGAGCGGTAGCTCCTATATGGAATCGCTGATTAGAGATCGAGAACGGATCGCCATGGGAGCACCAAAACTCACTGAGCTCTCAAATTTAGCGCGCTTACGACGGCCGCCCTCAACGATATTTTCTACGCTGATATCGGTGTTACCGATCTGATCTTTCACTTTGCCGGACACAGATCCAGCGGCACCGTCACCACTGCTGTAGCTGTTGACGCTGTCCTCGTAATTGGACCCTTGATTCTTTGTGGAGCGAGAGCGCCCCTTCTTGCCAGCAGGGTTTGTGCTGACCGACGTGCTACGTCGCTCGTCATTCCCGTTTGGAGAAGGACTACGCCGGCGAGATGTCGGCGATCCTGGTCTCGAAATGTGGTGACCAGCATGATGAGAGGGATAGTCCAGGGGCGCTGTCTGGAGGGCAGCCGAATTGAAGGCGCCAACAGGTGGAGGACTCTCTTCGATAATTCTCACATAAACAACCATATTATTGCTGAAGTTTTCGTACCGCGCGATTAATGTATTGCGTTCATCATCCTCGAAGCTGATGCCCGCAACGTTACGGTATAGTCCATGGAAATTCTTGACTGTGGAAATTATAGATTCCGTGTCGTCATGCGGGAAAATTTGGACACGTAAAGGAATCCTCGCACGATATTGGTGTGTCCCTATTAATTCAAATTGAACATGCTTGGGTGCGACGGGTTGCCGCGGAGAGATGCTTCCACTATGGCCACCACTGGGGGCGGCCATGTATGGCTCAGTCGGCGATCCAGAAGGCATGGCGCTTCCTTGATGCACTGTGGATGTATCGAGAGAGAGTTTAGCAGCGAGGTGCGTCTGCTGGGGAGAGGGGGGCACAGCGTCCGCAGCAGCGTGGAAGGCAGCGTGGAAGGCAGAGGACGAAGGTAGATGGGATGGGGATGATTTCGCCGTCAGGAGGCTAGGCAAGTCCATCTCCCACTCGAATAAAGCCTCAATCGCAGCCCGCGCCGTGGTTCGCGGCCGTGAGACCTAACAATTTCGAAAGAGAGCCGAGTATGCCGACTCAAAGGGTCCACGTTGGAGGGAAGGTGTGAGGGCCGGGTGGCAGAGTCCGATCGCAGAGCGGATAAGGAAACTGGAAGTTTGCGACGACTCGATGTCGCTGCTGTGCGGATCTGACGGTGGTTCAAGTTAGCTTGGTGACTCAAATGGCGGCGAAGAGGAGGGATTGGGCGAGTGGTAACGTGTGCCGCCGTGCCTACTCGCCAGCAGCGGTTATGGCTTGGCCGGGTGCGAAGCTGGGACCGGCCGGCGACCAGGAGTGCCAGATGGGCAGAGGCAGCGTTGCAAGGTGACGGGCACAATCACGGCTTCCATTGGGGCAGATATTGGATCGCATATGGTGATAGACGCTGAAAAACTCACCGAGACAGAGAACTGATGGCGTGGTACTGCTAGAGATGCATTGATCCGATCGACCTTGAGCCCTGGTGCCTCGATCGGCCTACAGGGACAGTGGTCAGCGTCGCCGGCGATAGCGAGTGGATTTGCTAAAACCACCAGCAGGATAGGCAGTGAAGATGGTGATGATGATTCTGGAAGGCTTACGAATGCGAATGGGGGTGTTTGAATGGGTTGTTTGGTCGAGGAATCGGGGCTTGTGTGAAAGAGGAGGTGGAAGAGAGTTGAGGTTTTGCACAGTACCAGGCGAGTCTCAGAAAAGGGCCTTCCCACACAGTTAGTGAGCTTGGGAGTGGTGGGTGCAAGTGCAGGCGCCCGTGCCGGATGTGCCATTTCCACCTGTGGACGGCTTGTAGGCAAGTACCTACCTACCCAGGAACTTAGTGTCCAAGCAGTTAGTGAATTAGTGCCTAAGCTCGCTGTGGCTTGCCCCTACGGCGCACCACTACGTACCACTATTAGTTACGAAGAGCAGCTAACCACTGCATCACCTACACCATCGACTTGAGCCCAGAAGGTACATACCTACCTACTTACCAAAGTACCAGACCGATACTGTGCTATTTGGACGAGTCAACCTCTATCTGGAAAGGGTCAATACATGGATTTTGATTATGTTAATTATATAGATAATGAGCCCAGAGCACGCCAAAAACAAAAATACTCTTACATCTGTATACCCCCTCGGAAATTGAAAAAACGGTTGTGGAATGTTGCCGCGCCTAGTGACCTACATACTGCACCTGGGCAGCTCTACTTTCAATAGGGCCACACAGATATTAAGCTCGCAATCGTGCATGATGGATGGTGTAAGTCTACCAACATTCCACAGCGCTAATATCAGCAAGGAAATCATTACACCTACGATCTGCCGAGAAAAAGCTAAAACTGTTGCATTGCATGCATTGTGCCTTGGTAGGCAAGATGCCTCTACATGGAGAATTATTGCGTCGGTGCCAAATGTGTGCAGTAACTCGGCTTCGGAGCAGGGGACGATGAAAATTGGAACCGCACACGGATGTCTTGGTCAGAGGGTCTCGATGGACCGGTCCATTGTAGGTGTGTTATATGGGGAGGTATGATGTATCTATCTATCTATGCCGTACATGCAATCTGCCCTCGAGCACAATCGAGATTGAGCTGCATGCCTGTCATTGAGTGTGCTGTACCGTGTGTCTTGCAAAAGCTGGTGAAGATGTCTGCAAGCTGTGCGAAAAGGTAGACTCGTTCCGTGTGGTGTTTAGCTGGAACCACCCGTCTAAGTCTAAGTAGGTAGTACGGTAATAGAAATGACCGTGGTTGCGGTCAGGACGGAGGCCCACGCGACTCTACTACGGTATCGTAAGGGACGAATTGCATGATTTGCCACTTGGCTGACTTACTATGCTCCTCTCGCCCTATGGATGCTTGTGTGATGTGTGGCCCGGCAGGATGTATGTACATACATACATACCTTCACAGGCCCACGCCGCTGGGCTCATTAATTAGTAGTGTGTGTACGGAGTATGTACATACACATTTGCGTAAGGACCCTCTGGATCGAACTGACCTGACCTGACTGACCTCTGGCCCTCCGGGTAATCGGTGACTGACCTAGCTGGCCACTGTTGAGCGTGGACCGCCTATTGCGACGTCAAGCTGGCTTTGAACCTGGCCGCCAGGGTTCCAAATAGCTAATCCCCAGGCGCCAGATTACTTGGTTGCTCGAAGCATTGGCCATGGAAGGCCAAGTTCCAACCAGCGTATTCGGGGCTGTGGTGGGAGCTGCGGAATGAACCGGCCTAATCGCCAGGCATATGGTATCGCATGCCTGCTTCACCTACACTACGGAGTACGAAAGTATTATAACACAAGTTCGTAATTAGGGCAGGGGAAGGTCGCACCGGCAATCACTAGGGCAATAACGCAGAAACACTTCCAAGGTCAGGCGCATCGCTATTTCTTCCTCTCAGCCTTTACACTACGATATAACCTGCCCTATGCGTAGACCGTCCGTTGCGGTTTGCGCAATGCGACAACGAAACATGCCATCCTTTTGCGCTGCCATCATTGTGGAGACGGGATGCGACAGGGACATTTGCGAATCTGCGATGGAGCACACTGACGTGAACGTACTGTACAATAATCCCTCCGAGTATTATGTACTTCGTACATACGAAATATGGGTGTACACTACTGTGTACTGAGTCTGCATACACTACGGCCTGTTAGGGAATACGGTGCCTATTGCACGATATGGATGGCAAAATCCTGCGCAACACCCATCATAGCAGTCGCATTGAGGAGCGTCTCGCCTACTACTAATGCAGAATAATTCACAGATCCTAGCTTGTCAGGTGCCGCTTTGCTAGTCTTCTAATGTACGCAGTAGGTGGTGTATGCCCACCTAGTGTACATCCCTACATTATGTATGTAGTCTACGGAGTATGTAGTGTGTAAGTACTGTACCCTACCAGCTTGCGCGATCACAGACGAGGTTCGTGGACGGGGATGTCAGGCTAACGGCCGATCCAGCCAATAGCGCCAACGCTCTATATGCGCCAACTGGTCAGAGCAGGGGTGCCGCTCTCCCCGTGTGTCTGCACTACCGTCCAGATGCGCATGTTGGTGCGAAGGCGTAACGTGCTGGAGAACCGCAGGGACAACTCTCGTCCAAATCACGGAATGCGCAGGCGAAAAGTCGGTCCATACATGCCATAGGCTAGGTATTGGGTAATGTGTAGAAAGAGCAGGGAAAGTTGTGGTCGTCACAGGAGTCAGTCATTATCCGTCATCATAGAAAACCTACACTAGGACTCAGTGTCCTGATCTATCCTTACAGGCGAGAGGATCGGCGCTCATGTCTCCATGTATTTCGTGTTTCATTGTCTCCTAGGGCCACACCATCTCGGCAATAAGGAATTGCGACAAGTCAAGCGGCACGACGAAGAGCCTAACATTCTAACGTGCGCCGGGTTATCTGTGGGAGCCTCTTTAATTCCCAAGCCAATTCCATGCGTCTGACGTTTAAGAACTTGAAGAGAAGCCAAGAGTCTTCCATGGATATGCATAGGATGAAGTGGAGCAAGGAATTGGCGGGAGCTCTTATTGAGGGACAAGCAGATAGCATGTAAGATGCGCTGGCGAGTCTTTACTTACATCAAATCAACCTTCCGAAAGACCCTGCCTTTGACAATGCGGCCCCATCGTCTCGAACACGCTGTCAGGAGGGCTGGCAAGCTGGCCAGCGATGGCTCTGTGTTCGTGGAGCTAGGTGCGACACCCTGGATTGCGCTCTGCGAATCAAATCTTTCTCCGTGCATTCTTTGTTTGTTTTCATATGCGCGACTGAAGATTAGCGAGGAGGCCTGGTGGTGTTTCGTGAGACCGCACTAGATCGGGCCTCGCACGCGCTGCGCCAATGTTCCAAAACAGGCAGGGCAAAACAAGAGCTGTGCGTAGTAGGTAGTTGCGAAGTGAAGGCCACGGCCGGTAGCTCGATGCGGGATTGTTTGCGTGTGACTGACCATTCTACAGAGCGATAGCGAAAATGGCTTGTCTCGGCCTCTGTCGCTGTCTGATCTCTGACCGCTCACTTGAGCGGCCGTCCGTCCAATAGGAAACGCCATGCACTCTGACTGTATGACTAGGGGACTAAGGTATCTGTATCTGGTCTGCACTGATCTACACCGCACTTAGTAGCCGTTCCAGGCCTTCTTCATTGTCTGTTATCACAGAAATGGGCCGACTACCGGTTCCCTGACTGTGGAGGCTATCTATTTATCTTTCTGTCTATCTATCTAAATTCAGCGACTACCTTACGACATGAGTTGGTACTACGGCCAAGTACCTTAGGCAATGAAATTCTTGCTATGGTCAGATCTGGGGAGGGATGGGTCGTCTTCCCCTGTATTCGGTACATCTTGGGCTAGATAGTTATTGCAAGGTCGTTCGAATAGCTAAGTGCTTGATTTCTCAGTAATCATAATAATCATGTACCCAAGGCTCCGCTTGTCGCCGGTATCTAAGTTGGTCTGATACAACCTACCTCATTCTCGCGGGATTGCGCAGCCAGTTGTTAGAATAAAAATTGGTGGCTGGCACACCCTGGCCGCAACAAATACACTACAGTAGGCACCTTACTTGAACTGAGCTGAAAGCACAGTCGCAATGCGCGGCATCTCTTGGTCCAGCAAGGGCCGCGCATAGCACACTACGATATGACTTCTCTTTGCGCTTATTTCGTGGTTTTGCGCGCGCATACAGAGCAGATCTCATGTGCCTCCTTGGACCATATTTCCGTGGAACTCCCACGACCAATCGTCGACTCTAAATGGATCAGCGCGCCGATTTATTATCGCTTGATACGGAGTAGGCATCACTAGTATTGGCCTATTGCTCTATCTCATGGGATAGCGACAAACCTGGCCGCTAAACTCTTCGAATTGTTGCATCGGCTAAAACATGCGCGGTTCTTGCGAAGCGCATTATACCAACCTTGTCTAAAACCTGTGTTGTAACCGTCCGACACAACTCGCATCTTGCTGGTGGCTAAAACAGCAGGACCGAGCATTATCGATTTGCGTCGCATCATACTATAATAGTCGGTAGCACAACAAGTTGGTCGCAAGTATTATCATGGATCAATCTGCTATTAATATCAGTCGGGCTCTTCTTAACGAAGGTGTGCCTGGCAAAATAATCGATATGGATATGCTATAGAGTTGCGCAAGACTTAAAGATGTCTATTTACTGTCGCAATAGCATAGCAAACACGCCCATCCTATGTTGGAAGTGGGCAGTCAAGTCGTCATGTTTGCGCAAGGAGAAATGGAGGGCTGTCCAGTGCAAGTTGCGAGATCGTATGGTCACGTGATTTCGAGTCTCCTTCGCGACTGATTCTCTCGGCTCCTCGCGTCTTACTGCTTTGGATCTTCGATGAAGCAGAACAGCCCTAATTAGTACTAAATCTGAACAGCTCAAGCAGCAGCAAGTTAATTATGATGTAGAATGTCATATATGTAGAAAATTCTATTTTCCGGCTCCCCAATGCTCTTTAGCAGCACGGGAGTCGAAATCGTTGGCATTCAGTGCCTTGGTGAAAGACGCGACAAATGTCTTGGACTACGTCATCTGAGGGGAACTCTGGGCTGATGTGGCTTGAATCCATGCATGTTACAGTCAAATGAGGCTAGAGCTGAGGCTCAGCAGAGATTAGCCCCACTTTCCAGTTTGCTTAAGTAAGTGCCCGGGTTGCAGCTTCTGATTGGGCGCCAGGTGTTGCTAGAGATCTGTGGTTGCACGAAACAGGGCGACCGGGGCAACGGCCTGCAGGGGTCCAGTGGCCAATCCCGTGTAGCCAGTTTGTTTATTTTTTTCCTAAATTGGCTCTCCTACTCCATTTAGAAATTCCTTACTGAAGACATGGAAAGTGCCCAACCTGCAGGTACCTGCCTACCTAAGGTACCTGCCTACACAATCAGTGCATAGACCATCAAAGACTCAGCAGGGCTATTCGACTGCTAGAGGGTGAAGTTCGTATCTTTCCATAGGTACTCTACATAACCTATTAGAATTTTTCAGTGCTTCAAGTTCCCAGTGGAGAGTGGAGCCCTGGCAACTGGACAACCAGCCGTCATCTCTGGGTACCTAGGTACATTATATACAGCCTACAGGTATGTGTTTCCACCAATAGGTTTTACCTACTTCCACTACCAAGCCAGGCAGTCCTAGATTGGACAACAACATTGAGCGACCTACCTACACCCAGCACTGGATCACACAACTTTACCTCATTCACAATAATATCGTATTGTTCTCTTTCGGAGCTCATAACTATAGACATTTGTCTCCATCGTCATTTGAATTACGAGCTCAGGATAACTTTGTTCTACCACTACTCGTCGACACCTCGACACCAGTGCACAGATCGCTACGCGAGAATGGTACGTACCTGACCTAGCGCTTGAGCCTCCTATCCAACCTACATACATGTAATTACTACCTACTACTAGCTGTAATCCACACTAGAACCTCTACTCCTATTCAATTACCCAGGTGACGACGCGGCGAGAAAACGAGAATCTCTAACCATGACTTGCTATAGGTAGCAAGCAAGAAGGCGCAGTGTTGTCTGTCACTGAATTTTTAGGTACAAGAAGCCGTGCAAATTGGCATTGGGCGTCCAGTATCAGCATCGCAATCCCTCGTCGTATTGTTTTCAACTTCTACTTTGTCCAACCCATTTACGCTCTCTCCTGTCTCGCGCCGTCGGTCGCCCTCCCGCGTTCAGCAAAGCCGGTTCTCGCAGCAAGAAGGTCAGATTTTAGTATCGGTATCTTGCATCAGAAAATTCAAGATTCAGACGACTGAATTAAAGTATGGACGCTAGAGTAAGTGTTCAGATTAAATTCTCCCAGAGCTCGATACACTTCCGATCTCTTGTTCAGTACCCCGATACACCGCATCAGCGCTCAGCAGCTATTTCTGACGCAGACTGCATTCCAATCCATGCATGCCCTACTCCCCAACAGTCTATAATCTCACAAGGGTTTACACTCGCTATCAAACTTCATGCCTATGCCTAAGCCAAATTCCTTACCATGCCCGCCGATAGAATACGCATCCCCACTCATCTTCCACCTTGTACCCTCATTGACTTAACATCGTACTCTTTATAGCCTTACCGACCTACGTGGCACCGTCCCGTACCGGGGAGCGAGAACTCCGTTCCTCCTGCCACAAGAGAACTCCATCACCGTCACAAATCGACCGGAAATATTCTGGACATGTCTGCGCCCGGTGGTCTCAATGCGGCAGCCCGGCGAACAGTGCTGGGTGATCGCAATGCAGTTCCTCAAGGGACGAACGACGCGCCGAACCAAGCGGGTAAACTTCGAGCCATACAAAACTCCAACACCACGTCAACTATCGTCATCTCTGGCGCCCAAGAGAATCGGGTACAGGGCAATCCTAAAAGTACCGGTATGCATGCGATGGCTTTCGTCCAGCCAGCACAACGCCCAGCCAAGACCGTTGCCCCTGCCATTTCGATGGTCCAGCTCAGACCAACCGTCCACCGCAAGACAGACAGTCTACAGCATACAATAGATAGCCTACAGCATACGAAGGGCAGCCTACAGCACAGGACGAACAACCTACGCAAAGCTCTGAGCAGAGCCAGTGTGTCGGCATTTGTGTACAAGGATCCACAAGAGGAAGAGGGCGAGTCTGAGGCGGCCCCTGCAGGACTTGCCAGACCTGCAACTGAGGTTCCGCTACCCGTTGTCCAGATACACGCTATGCCGGTGCGACCTTCCACTGCAAACATGGGGAATCTGGGGAAACAGCAGGAACAACTGGTTGATATGACTTCCTCGAAGCCACTCTCAAAACCGCAGGGCCTGCAAAGCTTGCAACCAGAACACCCCAAAGCTCAAGGCCTGCCACTGTTTTCCCGCTATTCCCAGGCAGAGGCCCAGCAGCACCAGAACCCGATCCTCGCACCCACAAATCCCTCGCGCCTACATCCGCCGGGCGGTGCACCTACCCCGGCCTCGCCTCGTACTGATGACGACGTGACTGGGCCTACTTATGTAGATGCTGTCGAGCATCTCGCTCAGGAGCAAACCCGACCTTCATCATACGCACCGGTCCCGCTCCATCCATCCACTCTGTCTATTATAGGCCAGCTTGTTCCCGAGCGCGCCGGTGGGAGCCGAACATCTGGCGTCCCATCTGAGGTTAGTCTACCTCATCATAATACTCAACCTTACACCACCCCGGCTTTAGTCAATGACCAAGCATATTCGCCTTGCTTGTCCGATTCCGAAGACGACGACGACGGAGACGACAACGAAGACCACGACTGCGACGATCGAGGCTACACCACCAACCACTCATACCGGTCTCGCGGCGATAATACCACTGGTGGCGTGACGACTGTCATGTTCGCTCCGAGGAACACCAAGAAAGACCAGGCAGAGATCGAAGACGCCAAGCATTTTGTTGAGACCAGAAGAACTACCGATAAGGTCCAGGAAGAGGATACCTGGGACGTCAGCATGGTTGCAGAATATGGCGACGAAATTTTCCACTTCATGAAAGAACTAGAGGTAAGAACCAGATGCACGTCGAGACGCTGTGATCGTCTGCTAATATGCTCAACTAGATGTCACTGCTGCCTGATGCTCACTACATGGACAACCAGGGGGAAATTAAGTGGTCAATGCGTTCTGTTTTGATGGACTGGGTAGTCCAGGTCCACGGTCGGTTTGGCCTTCTTCCCGAGACATTGTTCCTGACCGTCAATTGCATCGATCGGTTCCTCACGCGCAAAATTGTGTCGCTGGGAAAACTGCAGCTTGTAGGTGCTACGGCGATCTTTATTGCTGCCAAATTTGAGGAGATCAACTGTCCCTCGGTCCAGGAGATTGTCTACATGGTAGATGGTGGTTACACAATCGAGGAGATCCTCAAAGCCGAACGCTTCATGCTGAGCATGCTTGAGTTCGAGCTTGGCTGGCCGGGTCCAATGAGCTTCCTGCGACGCGTCAGCAAAGCAGATGAGTACAATGTCGAGACTCGCACTCTAGCCAAGTATTTTCTCGAGGTCGTGATCATGGACGAGCGATTTGTGGCAACCCCTGCCAGCTATATCGCCGCTGGTGCTCATTGTCTCTCCCGCCTCATGCTGCGCAAAGGCCAATGGGTAAGTGGTAGTGTTGATCATTACATGTCTCCAGACTAATTCGTGATCTTAGACCCCCGCACATGTCCATTACTCTGGCTATACTTATCGCCAGCTGAAACCCTTGATTAGCATGTTGTTAGATTGCTGCCGCCATGCGCGTAAGCACCACTGCGCGGTCTTCGAGAAATATACCGACAAGCGATACAAACAAGCATCCACCTTTGTTCAAGACGAGATCATGAAGGGCTTCAACCTTCCATTTGAACATCGCCTCTCTATGCCATACTCTCTGGACAGCTTTAACAACGAAACAACTCACACATCCCACGCCGGATCCCTTCCTAAGTCTTACTCGGTGAAGATGCCTATTCCTACACATGGTTAGGTCGTTCCTTTACGTTCAACTTGCAGTCCCCCTATCTCGGCTTGCATTCTTCTCAACTCCGAAGGCCGTCTCGAGTGCAATCTCGAGGGCTGACTATGAGCCAGCTCAATGGCTAATTCGTCATGACATGCCAAGACGGCCTGACCTGCTGCCGTATTGGACAGAGCAGAGGGGATTGGTGTTGTCTTGCGCCTTTAACGAAGCCCCTTTTTCACAATTAATATTACTAATTTGGCATACGCACATCAATCGATGCGGCGTAATGAGACGAACTTATGGTCATGACCCTGTTTGCACTTTTCGTGCGGTTCCCTCCTCAAAATTATAACACTCATTTCCTCAGGCGTATCGGACCGGAGTATCTCGTGGT
Organism: Nemania sp. FL0916; assembly: GCA_022578715.1. NCBI lineage: Eukaryota > Fungi > Ascomycota > Sordariomycetes > Xylariales > Xylariaceae > Nemania > Nemania sp. FL0916. Next base: position 76,512 of record MU390226.1, read on the forward strand.
ATAGAAGGGATACTGGCATACCCGGTAATTCAGGCGAGGAATCTGGCGTTTGGTAGTGGACAGGGCAGCAGAGACTGCATGCAGCGACCCGTACTTCGTTCTTAGCATTGTCATTGCCACTTGGAACACAAAGTCTCCAGATTTGTCAAGCTTACTAGCCCGACACAAAGGAGATATTACTTGTAACGTCTATGCATATGTATCATACTTTGTGTCGGTTGCTGTTCATTGTGCTGCTTACTTAGTTTCTTCTAGTATCTGAAGTCATAAGGCTACTAGTACATTAAGCTTCAGACGAATACTTTTTCTTGCCGTTCGATAAATTTTCGTGACATTTTTTCGTTGCTGGCTTTAATAAGCTCCCTCATCCTGAATATTTAATATTTTCTTTAGTGTTCCACAAGCGGCATTGTGAGAGATTGCTCTTTAGCATCGGTCAGACGGGCTGCGCTGTGATCGACCGTCCAGGCGCAGTATACCATGTACCCATTGCTAGAAAACATTTAAGATGAATCGACACTCATACATAGTTACGTGTATAGCTCTCTGACGCCTGATGGACCGTATGATGGAATAAGTATTATTATACACTTCTATGATCTGACGGATGCAAATTGCCCTTTCGATGCCATATAACAGGCACAGCCGCTAGGCGTTTTACGTTACCTATACGGAGTATAAGGTACATTAGATATGTAATAGGAAGGCATACAAGTAAGGCAAGCGACGCGAGATTGATCCCGGGACGAGAGCCCGGTTGGCCCGCGACTGATGTGCCTTCGGAGGACCGCACCGAGAGGTAGAATAATCCCGAAACGTGGGAAGAGACATGATGGTGCGTGTGAAATAAAATATAGCTTGTCAGTATGATACTAGCTCGGAAATATTTGTTGAATGAAGCTTTATTTATTTGCTCACATAGTGGCCATGGTGTTCTACGCGAATATCTGCAATAACGATACAGTAATCAAAGCTTACACTCTCTCCCTAATTATTGCCCTTTGTCTTTGATTGGGTAAATTATCTAGCGAAATTTATTAGGGCCGAGTAGCAACCGAACCGCTGGTTTACGTAGCTGTTCTAAATCGATGGCTACAAGATATTGGTATCTTACGTTCGATTCGAATGATGTAGCGGCCTTTATCCTCTAGACCCTCTTAAGACGGCTAGGGTAAATACGTAACATCTGCCGGGAACAACCGGCTCCTGTTGGACAGACTTTTCTTGGAGATGTGGAGAGCCGATCGCATATAACCAAGGTCTATGTCGCGCTTGGGCTCGAAGTCGTTGTCTTCAGCATTTCTCGTTCTCCGTCTGAGATCGCAGAGGGGTCCGGTTCCAGAGCTAGAGGCAAAGACAAAAGCGCACAGTCTACGAAGTATGCGCTCTTCCAATAACCTGCGGTTTGGACTACGCCCAGCGATATTCTCTTTCATAATGACATCCCTAAAGGCCGTCGCTGTCCATATGGACGCTATGGGGCCCTTGTCTCCTCTAGCGCCCATTTTCGACAACGAACACCATCACCCGCCATAACGAGACAGAACTTGTCTGAGGCACCTCCCGAGCTGTCCTTTCTATTCTGGCACCAGAAGCGCCACCCAGGAGGCAAGTCTGGCATTTCGCAAAATTTTCTCATAGGCCTGATTCAGCTCGCGGAAGGACAAGTGCAATGAGCCAATACTATCTGAGTTTGGCAAAAGATCTTACTTGGCGCATTGGCGCAGAGTCCTCCTTTATGATTCAAGGATCGCCAGGCACGCAAACTTTATTCGCGGGGTGGCGGCGCCTAGTACCTATCCGCCCTGGCCCTGGTCCACTGCCAGGGCCAGCAGGACGCTTAACTTTATCTCCGTGACAGGGCGATAAGAGATAATGGCATACCCCTGTCCCGAGTGCCCGGATCAACATAGTTCCTCCACCGCCGCAGTCGAATTAGTCAATGCTGCTGGGTCCAGCTGGTGAGCAGTTTTCCTGATTGGGTGCACTGTCATGTCGGCTTGGCGTTCAGCTGCACCACGGCCCCTAGCGCATCGAAAATTCGGGTGTCAGGAACCCAGTACGAAGTACTTCGTACGAGAATTTGAAAGTCTTACTACTGGTAGCCTCCCAAGTCTTCCACGCCGCTCTCTCACTCAGTGGCCTCACGCCTCTGTGAAATCCCTCATCACCATCACCAAGACCCATAGGTGCCCTTCCGCTTGTCTATATCCCTCTTTCCCGCCTTCTTTTCATCCTGCAATTCTTGAGGTTTTAAATTCCGAAGCTCTCCGAGCCAAAGCCGCTGCGGCCCTTTAGCACAAAACGCGCACCCACTCCTACAATTTAGGTCCAGCCTATAATCGGAGCTCCACTGACTATCTAGATCGTGAGGTTCTCTCTTGGTAACCGCAACTCCCCGGATCTGTTTATCCCACTATCCCATTCATTCAGCCGGTTCCAACGGTCGCCGACCAAGCCGACAGAACAATCGAACCCGGCGTTCAACCCTCTCAGCCAGCTTATTGCAGCAACACCTGAAGCGCGAATTGCGAACACCGACTGCTCCGAGTATTACAGAATTGCGCGAATATGGCGGCGCCTGCAACGGTGAAGGAAGCAGTCAAGAGTAGTCTCCTTGGCTCCGAGGAGCCGGTGAACTTGTCTGCTTCCTATCGTGCTACATTCATCAGCAATGCTAAGAAAAACGAGACTACCGGTGAGGCGGTGATGGGGCCCGAGGAATTTGTCAATGCCATTGCGCCTGCAGATGAAGACTATGTAAGTGTTCCCGTGCTCTGCGACAATCGGTCGGCATGGACCGGTTTTGGCTCAGCCACTAACAATGCGCCCCGGCGTTTCCGCAGACCAAAATCCGCCGTGATCAGTATAGCATTCTATTCCGTGTTGCCGACCGCTCAGGAAATGGGCATGTCACTCTGGGTGACTGGGCCGCCTTCTTGAATCTGCTCAACAAGTCAGACGCCGAGTATGAGATTGCGTTCCGTCTGTTCGACGTCGACCGCAACGGTGCGGTCAAGTACGACGACTTCCGGAAGCTATACGAGCTCAACAAGGGCGATGGCAGTATTCCCTTTGACTGGGACTGCGAGTGGGCGAAGCTGTATATTGGTGATAAAACTAAGCGACACAACCTTACGTACCCAGAGTTCTCACAGATGCTGCGCGGTCTTCAGGGAGAGCGTATTCGACAGGCCTTTCAACGCTTTGATAAGAACAAGGATGGATACATTGAGCCCGAACAGTTCGCTAAGATCATCATCGAGACGTCCAGACACAAGCTGTCTGACCATCTGCTCGATAACCTGTCCAGTCTCTGCAACATATCAACCAGCAGCAAGATCTCCTATGCGAATGTCCGTGCATTCCAGAATATGATCAAGGAGATGGATTTGGTCGAACTCATCATTCGCAAGGCCATCCACCAGAGCTCTGATGGCAAAATCACACGCAATGAATTTCTTAATGAGGCTGCTAAAATCACTCGGTTCTCTCTATTTACCCCGATGGAGGCTGATATCTTGTTCCACTTTGCAAGTTTGGACGAACCCTCGGGCAGACTCGGCCTTCAGGACTTTGCGAAAGTACTCGATCCTCAGTGGGTGGGTCGGGGCATTTCAGAAGATTCACAACGACGTATTGCCGCTCTCCAGCAAACCATGTCAACTACACAATCAGCTTTAAGACGAGTTGCCGAGGGTGCATACAGCTTTCTTCTTGGCAGTGTCGCCGGTGCCTTTGGTGCCTTCATGGTGTATCCCATTGACTTGGTGAAGACGCGTATGCAGAATCAGCGCGGAGCTGACCCGGGACAACGACTATATAAGAATTCGATTGACTGCTTTCGGAAAGTAGTAGCGAACGAGGGTTTCCGCGGTCTTTACTCTGGTGTCTTACCCCAGCTCGTTGGTGTAGCTCCAGAGAAAGCTATCAAGCTCACTGTCAACGACCTTGTACGCGGTGTCTTCACCGATAAGAAGTCCGGACAGATTGGGCTTCCATATGAGATTCTAGCTGGTGGTTCCGCCGGTGCTTGTCAAGTGGTTAGTCAATCCATCATATCGCTCATTATATCGCTCATTATCTCGCTCATTATCTCACTCGCCCGTACGTCTCTTCTCATCGTATTTACTGATATCGATTCTAGGTTTTCACAAATCCTCTCGAGATTGTAAAAATTCGACTTCAAGTTCAGGGTGAGATGGTGAAGGCTACAGAGGGCGCCCAGAAGCGATCGGCTATGTGGATTGTTAAGAACCTAGGTCTACAGGGTCTCTATAAGGGCGCCTCCGCTTGTCTCCTTCGTGATGTCCCATTCTCTGCCATCTACTTCCCTACCTACAGCCACCTGAAGAAAGATGTATTTGGAGAGTCACCTACCAAAAAGCTTGGCATTGTACAGCTGCTCACCGCCGGTGCTATTGCCGGTATGCCCGCCGCATACTTGACGACACCTTGTGATGTTATCAAGACACGCCTGCAAGTTGAGGCGCGTAAGGGAGATACCAATTATACCGGTCTCCGCCATGCGGCCCAGACCATCTTGAAAGAAGAGGGATTCAAAGCCTTCTTCAAGGGCGGCCCGGCACGTATTCTTCGATCTTCACCCCAATTCGGCTTCACCCTCGCGGCTTACGAAGTGCTCCAAAGCGTACTGCCATTCCCCGGCACGGCCAAGCAGCAGCAAGTGCATACCGGCGTTGCCGAGGTGGTATCGACCATGCGAGAGAAGGACATTGCTTCGCCGCACGCCCGCAGTCGTAACGCTTTGAAGATCATCCTCGATATTGACGAAAACTTTGGCCGCGCCCAGATTGGGGATGACAAGGCCTGGAAGGCGATTCCACGGATCATGGGCGGTAACTAATCCGATCCTCCACCATCTTCTTACATTTTCCTCCGTCTGTATAGACTTGAAAGAGGGATTAAGATCTGCATAAGACTGGCGTTTTAAGATTTGGCAAGCGAATTAAAAAAGACTTGAATGCGTGTGTGTGCGTTGAGGTTTCTTCGGTAGATTCAATGATGTTGTCAGGATTTCGCGATGTGGTTTCTTCATACCCCTGGTTCGGCGAATACGAGGGTTATAATGAACCCTGTATATCGTCTTAGTTCTGTTGTCGGATATGATCTGGCTCTGGATTTGCCCTCAAGATCTGCGTAAGTTAGACATAGGCTATTTACGCTCATGATCACCAGTGGCAACATCCTCTCCTTCTAGGCAGCTATGATTAGGAGATGATGGACGACGGCCGTCATGATTCTCTGGATGGTAGAGGGTCTGGTCTACCACATAATGCAGGGTACGGCCGCGCTAGTTTAGATGGCTAGGAGTCTGTACGCAATAAACCAGTGTATTAAGGACTTGTATGCTGAATGCAATATTCCTGTGGATGCTGCTGTGCACAGTCTTCTTGAACAGACACGATCATCGGCATTCAGATTGTGCGCTATTCTTCTAGAGACCGTCGTCCTTCCTGCGCCGCTCCTTCTCACAGCTAGGTAGCCAGTCATCTTCACGGCTCAGCATACCGCCATGAAGTTCCACGCTTACCTGTTGGAAACCCTCGCAGAGGCCGGCCTCCTCGCACGTAACCAACAAACCAACCAACCATGCGTCCATCCCTCACTCAGGCGTACATATCACCACCACCACTACCATCCCCATCCTCCCCATCCCACGAAAACGGACGCACGAACTCCCCCCCAGCAGCCATCATAGCGCGCTCCAACCAACGCGCATAAGCCGCAAACCCGCTCGTGGACCCAGTGACGCGCGCGAAGCGGACGTCGCGCACGCCCTCGAAAAGACGCAAAGCGTCGGGCCCGGCGCCGCGCCACTCGGCCTGCCAGGCCTCGAGCACGACTTCCGCTTTCCCCGAGAACTGCGCCGTCACTTCGTGGCGCGCGTACTGCGGCGCCGCGTCTAGGCGCACGCGTACGCGGTACCGCGTCACTATACAACCACAGCAAGAGCTGGAAGTCAGTAATTACTTCATTCTTTCTAGGCGGCTCTGGAACTCGCAAAACATGCTCCCGGAACACGAGCTCCTGGGAGAGACATTCAGGAGTCTGTCTCAAGGTACTACTTATAACGGGAAGGACAGGAAGAAAATGACTCCAGTGTGGAGTAGGGTAGCTCACCCAGGCCCGCGAGCGCGGCGCTGCGCACCGGCGCGTACTTCTTCCGTGGAGATGCCGCGCTAAAGAAGGATGGGAACACGGTTAATAGAGAGGTGTGCGCCAGGAAGGTGTTGCTGCGGTATAGAATGGGTGCGCATTCGGCGTATACTTGGCGGCAGGTTCGTAGGATGCAGGGGTATAGGGGGTTGAGATCTGTTAGCGGGTAGAAATATGGTGCTGATGATGGTGGGGGAAAGCCTGATGGCGCGGTGAGGAGGTGGGCGTAGATCTCGAGCCGGATTTCCACGGGGAGGCTCAGGAGGCTTGGTGGCGCTTTATGTTGCGGTGCTGATGTTGGTGACACCAATACTTCATCGTTATCACAGAGATAGACATCTGTATGATGCTTTCCATCCATTGTGACGCCTGTCATTGAAATCGCTAGCCTCGATTGCGATGCCGGCTCAGCCAAGTCAGAATCCGGAGGTGTGGAGACCGCGGCCCCGGCATCATGATCTAGATCCTGCGCTTTGCCGCCCGTTATCCCAATCCAATAAGAAGATGTATTTATTTCGCATAGCTGTGTCGTCGACATTGTGAACTGATTTCACTGTTAAATCGGCTTGTTCTTGTCTTAGTAATATATCTCCTCCCGCGTGACGTCTTTTCGTATAAGTATAAGTCGTTTCTTAGGCTGTTCTCAGCTTGCTCTAGTCTAGCTTGTTCAAACTTTAAAAGTCAACAATAAATGACTCGGCCCGGGCTTGATATGTAATTTTCGTTTACTCCTTCTTTCCCCTCATTCCTTGTCTCGGTGAGATATTAATGGGAGCGAGGTGAGTCTTTTTGTTCCCGATTGTACCATAGACACACAGCTCGCGTCATTAATGCCATTCCAAATGTACATTGCAACAGTCTAGACGGCACTACGGCGAAATGGGATTTAGTGTTGTGGAACCATCGGCAAGTCCCGAAGCTTCCCCACGTTCATGATAGGATCGCGCTATTACCCGAGATGAAATCTTTATATTGAATGCATTTGCGCGTAACGAACAGAATGGAGAGGCTGCGCGTTCTAGAACTCCGATCTTCTATTTACCTAACACAAACCGAGATCTATATTACTTTTATATATAACGCGCCCATCAGACCATGCATATATTAAATCGAGTCGTCGACACGGACCAATAGGTAATTAGGTACTTCGTAGTTTGTACGACTACTCCGAGAATAATGAGAAAAGGATCAAGAAAAAGAAAGAAAAAAAACTAACGATGAAGACAACTGCATCAGCCGTGAATCGAACACGGGGCCCATCGATGGCAACGATGGATTTTACCACTAAACCACTGATGCTCTGTGACGGTCTTCGACCCTTTGGATGGTCTGTGTTGGTTGTATTGGTGGTTATAGCCTGATATGCATAGGTGGTCAGTACCTAGGTAGGTACAACTGCGCTGCAGCTGCGGCTAGTCCATCTTTTAACCTATTAAACATCCATGATGGCAGTATATATGCGCAGACCTGCCATCTCAAGCGCTGGCTCCGACGGGCTGGGCAAAGTCGACGAGAATCTGGTTCATCTCGTCGGGCTTCTCCAACATGACCCAGTGTCCGGCCTGCACCGAGCGTTCTTGATATCCGGCCTCAGCCCAGGGTTCGGTGGTCTGTCTCTGCGCATCCGGCAGCGTGACGAGATCGCCCGCGTCACTGACGCCCAATACAGGCACTCTGAGCTTCCGGTCCTCGTCCGTGACCAATAACTCGCCCGCTACTTGCACGCCCCGCATCAGCGCCTGGTAGTAGTTGAGCGTGGCCGCCACCGTGTCGGGCTGGCTGTATGTCCGTAGCCAGAGATCTTTGTCGTGCTCCGACAGCCACGATGGGAGTTCCGTTATTTTGTTCGCGGCTAGCCAGGCACGTGCCGCTGTAAGCTGGCCGAGGTTTGTGCCCCATGCTGAAGTGTTGGCAGGGTAGAGGAGGTGGAAGAACGACTCGAGCTACGACATGTCACTGTCAGTTCTGCAGGACTAGGCGTATGATGAAATATTACTATGAGCGGCAAGGAGGGAAACGACTTACATCCTGACTGATGATCCCGGCAGAGTCGTACGAGTTGAAGAAGTACCAGTATCCGTACGGCGTGTATCCCAACTGCTGCAAGCCCTGCTCATTAATCCCGTCGACGTCGAGTAAGATTCCGGGCGGCGTAAATCCAACAGATACGAAAACCAATTTGCTGAACCGCTCGGGATGGAATACCACGGTTCGGGAGAGAACCCCAGAACCCCAATCATGCCCAACCCCTATAACCTTGTCCACGCCTTCTGCGTCGAGGATTTCCGTCATGTGGTCGGCCATGGTCCTTAAATTGTAGGCCTCAATTGCCGTCGGCTTGGAGCTATCGCCGTATCCTAGACTATCGGGGGCGATAACGCCGTATCCGGCGTCTGCGAGATGTCGGATCTGGTGATGCCAGGAATATCGCGAGGCAGGGTATCCGTGGATGAAGAGAAAGGTAGGCATCGAAGCATTATGAGCAGTTACTTGGTCGTATACGTACGTATATCCATCAGAAGTGACAAGAGAATTCGTCGATATCGCTGCGGTGCTTGTGTAAGCTGCCAACACTAGGAAGAGCAGTGCTGCCTGCGAAAATATTTGGTATAAGCCACGCATATCGGATAGATGAGGTAAAAGTTCACGATATTCGGTTTTCCGGATCTCATATGTGTCTTTAAAACATGCTCCGATTGTATAAGGATCGTGCTTATTTATAACGACCACATACTCACCCTACTCCATTCCTAGCCCCTATTGCCGTGATCTTGAGCAGTGGCTTCCCTACCGAAAAGCCATGTACCCTACTTATTTCTAAGCAGATGGATTATTAACTTCTACAGCAGTATGATCCTTTCCTATTGCAGAGTGTGTATCCTTGTTCAAGGTGAGGAAGTGGAATTCAAAGTGATCAGGAAGGGAAGTTCTTAACTCCAGCTGTCCTCTGACCGAGCCGGATACCTACGAGGCTCCGGCAGGACGTCTTGGCTCCAGACCCAAGGCTTAATCCTCCCAGCAAGCAAGACATCATTTGGCATTACACGGATCAGCGCCTAGTTTATGCTTTTAGCACCTCGGCAATGAATAAGTAATCAAAGAACCTCAAAACTAATCATTTATGGATTAATAAGCATGAAAGCTTTGCCAATCGCTGATAGAGAATAGCATATAGACAATGTCGACGAATCTAAAGGAAACCACACTATTCACGTATATATCTAAATCTATCCATATTCAAGTACGCTCACCCTCGACTTCCAACTTATTGCGGTATCTGTGCAGCAATCTTAGCAACTACCTCTGGGTCGGTCAAGTCAGCAGGCTCCTCGTCGCGAGCTAGCTGATGGACAACACTATAACATTACGTGTTAGTCGTTGCGCTATAGCTGAATCTAGAGATGAGTGTTTGATTTTACTTACTGACTAGCGATCATTATTTCGCCAAAGGGATCGTCGCTGCCAGTGATTGCCCATTTCATAGCACCCGTGATCTTGCCTGAGAGGATATCGGCTGGTAACGAGGGCTCCGATATAGCGCTGCGGCCAAAACCTATTCCATCGACGGACTCGAGTGTCGAAAGCACTGCAACCCTTGAAGTTAGTAACCGTAATTTTCATGATACGATATGATAACAGAGCAGTGGAAAACGGCTCAAAACATGGCTATGAGCCGAGTGAGAGCCGGCGTTTTTCAAAAACACGGCCAGAACAACGATAGAGCGTCACTTACTTCCATTGACAGTCCTGAGGCCACCAGTAGTATACACCTTCATCTTGTCCACAGACTTAGCAATCTGCTCAGCGAACTCAACGAAGTAATTCTCGCGCTTCCTCGTGCTTTCCTTCTTATGCACGAACCCCTGACTCTCATACGTGCCGCCCGAAGTCTCAACAAAATCAAACCCGGCCTTCTCCAGCGTCTGGCACAGTAGCACCGCCTCTTCCGGGGTGAAGCCTTTATCCTGGAACTCGACGGAGTTGATCTTGATACCTAGAATAAACTCCTTACTAACGCGCTTCTTGACCTCCGCCGCGATCTCCAGGACCAGACGCATGCGGTTGTCCAAGCTACCACCGTACTGATCCGTCCGCTGGTTCGTCGTCGGGCTCAGGAACTGCGCAATTAAGTACCCGTGGGCGCCGTGCAGCTCGATGCCGTCGAAGCCCGCGCGCTCGAGGAACTGCGCCGCGTGCGCGAAGCCCTCGACAACCTCGTCAATGTCCTCGCTGGTCGCCGCCCGCGGCTTGCCGAACGTCCCCTGCTTCAGCCTGCCTAGCTGCACTGCACTCGCACTGATAGGATGCGGCTGCAGCGCCTCAGGAGCTTGGCGCCCGGGGTGCGAGACCTGTCCCACGATCAAGCTCCCGTGCTTTTTCCCCGCCGCGGCGATCGCCTGGAAAGCGTCGAAGCGCGGTCCTGAGAATGCTGCGTCAGGAGGTATGATGGCGTTCCCGGGGCCCTCGAGGTGCGTGTACGAGATCTGGATGTTGCCCGTCAGGATCTGGCCCCAGCCCCCGCGGCCATAGTGCGCGTAGAAATTAGCGAGCCCTGCGGAAGGGATTCCGCGGGCTTCGAGATTCGTCTCGTCGAAACTCGCGAGGTGCTCGGATGTTGCGGCTTTGAGGAAGCGGTTGGCCGCCGTCCGTTTGGAGAAGGGGAATGTTAGGGGTTCGCCGAGAGGCGAGGGGTCGACGGCGCCGGATGATGGCCAACGGGGAATGACGCGGGAAGGCATCTTGTTCTTGTCGGAATTGTTATATTTTAACTTGAGCGAAGTGATAAGTCGAGCTGATTGTCTTCACAATCTGTGCCTGTTGAATTCATGTTCATCGTGATCGGGCGACTGTCGCTTTTATATCTTTCACCCTCCTACTATACCATCACGCCATCTCCATTTCGTAATCATCAACCCCGGCGTCGCATCCGCGGTGGTTGCGCCGCACCGTCCCAAAATTCGGGCGGGCCGCCTGACAAATGGGTTCGAACATGGACGAAATCCATGGGCACGGCAATCTGAAACAGAGTTACTAAGAAGTCCGCCGGGCGGCGGATGAATATGGAAGAGTCGAGGACCTTTTACTTAATATGTCGAATGAGATTTAATTCGGACTAATAGTGCACCGAGCGAGCCATTAGTGAGCGAATTGCATGATACAGGGATAATACGATCGCTTTATCTAGTGTACCTATCTACGAAGTACGGAGTAGGTGGCCATCAGTTTTCATGTGCCCGGACTTCCGTGTATACTGAAGCCACTTGATGATAATACTACCTAAATAATCTACGCCCTGGATTGCGAAGTTCGCATGAAATCTTAACATAATTGAGGCTCATTCTTCATTCCTTGGACGTCTTGGTTTAAATGTTTCACTTGGAGGCATTATTATGTGTTGCAAGCAATGAAGCGTATGCAATTCCTAGATGCGATCTTTCGCGGTTCAATTGCACTACACACATACCCACTGTACATACCAGTGGCTTCGTGCAAGCGGCTCAATAATGCCTAGAGTGGACTCATTGCAACTTTTTGCGAGGAAGCTTGAGAGTGGACTCATAGCAACTTTTCGCGAGGAGGCTTGATGAACTGCCTCTAATTGCTAGGCTACCCGGGGTTGCTTACACATCATCTCGCCGTGATCCATATCTCCGATACTGTCACACGTTACGGAGTACGTGATGATACCATCCACCACAAAATCTTCTTTGAGCTTTCGTATCCGGATGATTTTCATTCGTCTCGATACGAAGTCTCATGGCCATCTCACGATCCGAGTCAATAGAAACCGGAGTTAATATGTAATGCCGGCTTCATTCCGTTTCCTCCGCCGCGGATCCGGCCTATTAACTCGGCGCAAGCTTGCTCTTAGAAAGATCACGGTCAGCATTATTCATTTGAGAGTTGAGTCATACCGTATCAAACCCTTCGGCGATTAATTTCACAAGCTGGACTTGATTGCCTCAGAATGGTACATACTTTGAATTGTTTTATTTGTCCAAATTAGAGACTCTAACCTTTGGGGATGAGGGTGTAACCAAACCCACGTGTTTGACATCCCGAAATTCTAAAATTACATGCAAAAAAACTAAAAATTGGGTATATACTCATGAATATGAAACCATATAATCATTACACTCCTACATCCACAGCACCAATTTTGTTCCAGTTCAGGTAGGTATCCGTATCACTCGGGTCGCCCTGCCAAGCCCACTCTATGATTTCCACACCAGTATCATTATCACCCGAGTCAACCAGGCAGTATAATCTCCGGCCCGTATTCACAGCCATAGTAGCCTTCGCGCGGCAATCCGCCAGAGCCTCGACCTCGTCAGACCCCACCGTCCACTTGCTGTCCTTGAGATACGTCAACTGCACACCATTGTCGACATCAGGATCAATACTAAGCACTTGAAACCCGAGCGGATTCGGGTTCTCCGAGGCGGCGCTCTCGTTGAAACCCGTCGAGAAAGCCGCGAAATTCGTCCGCGGGCCGATGTCCCGCCCCACGTACATGGGGACGTTCAGCCCATTGCCGACGCGTAGTTGCGTTAATCCGCTCGTCGTCGACCGGTAGAAGATGTCGATGCTGCGGCGCAGGATTGCGTTCGTGTCCCCCGTGAGCGTCCCCGAGTACGTCAGCGCCATCGATGTGTTCGCCGACGGAACCGTGGACACGTCGATGAGGTTCACGTCCCCGATCCCGGTGGCCGAGAGCTCGGTCATGAAGATGCCTTGGTCGCCTTGCCAGAACAGATACGCGTATTGGTTGCAGAAGTCGCATTGCTTGCCGTAGGATACGAGGGCGGACCCTGGTAGCGTGTTGAACCCCTTGGCAGAGTTTACAGACACCCATTTATCCGGGGGTGTTACTGATGTCGTGGATAAGTTGTCGTTACTCTTGTAAATCAGATACTCGATGGTCGCTGCTGACCCGTTGCTCTGATAGTAGAGGTCTACTTCGGGGCTCTTTATTCATTGACCACATTAGTATTCTTTGCTTAGTCATTTAAGGCGCACCCTGCAAGAGAGAAAAAAAATAAGGAAAGCTAGATAGCTTACATTAGAACCCTGCCATATGGTATTGACAGCCAGAGAACTCCCGAGTTTGATGCCTTCCGTCCCATTGACAATAGTCGACGCAACCCATTTGTTATTCGATGAATTGAACGTCGACATGCAGACAGACGCGTCGCTCAGCTGATAAATCAGCACGTAATTATCGTTTCCGTACGCATCGGTAAAATTGGCAGAGGCCAGTCGCGTGTCTCCGTACAGCGACAACTTTCCTGACGCGGTCGAATTGGTACCACCATTATTGTTACTATTGTTGTTATCACCACCATTACCATTACCACCCTCACTCGCTCCCTTGTCGGCCGCTGACCCCGAAGAGTGGCTCTTCATCGTGCCCACCACCGCGCCAACAATAATGGCGACAACAATCAATACGGCGGCGGCCAGCGCAAACCAGAAGTATCTCCGCCGCAGGCCACATATCTTCTTCGGCTCGGTCGCACCGACTGCTGCTGCTGCTCCTCCAGGTGCCGCTCCTCCGCCCTGTGCTACTTCAGGGTACGTCGAATACGTATACGCGGTCGAGTTTATATGAGATCGCGGTGTCGAATCGCTGAACTGTGCATTCTGTTGCTCGGTCTTTGGAGGCGCATAGTAGCCGTAGGCCTCCGGCTCTGAGGACGGCGCTACTTCCGGGTACAGGCCATGTCTGATGCGATCGTTTTCCGTAGCCACCTCGAGCGTGCTGTACGTGTAATTATCGGATGGCGCGCTCATCCTGCGGATTAATTCTCGCGGTCGGTATCGAACATATTACGTTTTGCGCGGCGAAAGAGAAAAAAAGCAAGGAGTCAGGCGAGAAATGCAGAAGGAAGAGAAGATCATCGTCCTGACAACTAACTAACTAGCCGTTCTGCTGGCTGGACGCACGCACACTGTCTACCCTACCCTAACTCCATCCTTAAGGCGGCCTGCACTGCACTTGGGGTCCCATCCCCATCCTGGCGCCTACTTGGGGCTGTTTGACTGGGGGTCGCGTTATAGGCGTCCAGAATTGGAAACGCTGCCGCCGGCTCAGGGGTAAAGTGGGAGTCTCACGACCACTGTTGCGATCGACGATACCGGCAATATATGGGTCTGAACGTGGTTAGTGGACACTAATCCAGCCCTCTCAGAATCCTTCGACAAGAATTTGGGGGCCGAGGGCCCGGATCACCACTTACACGTAGTCTCTAAGTTAAAGACTAAAGTAGAGAGGTTCGAGAAACAATTGGCGAATATCTCTTATATTACGAAGTCAGCCCTAGCTGTTCCGCTTCCGTATAAGTTCGATATTCCGATTCCCACATAGTGTACAGTAGTGTAGCTGTGTTGCTGAGATAATAAGCTGACGGCAAATGCCGAATGATTTTGGTGCAGGTCGTTAGATGGTCGTTTCGAATGCAGAATGAAACCAATATTGTAGTCCTAGCACGTCGCATGGCCCCCGGGACCCGGCCAGTCGTGATCAATTACGGCCAGTAATTATCTGCATCAAACAGTCTTACGTGATATCACACCCCACGCTAGTAGTCACTCAAACAGAACAGTATTTTACAAGAGAGTAGAACTCCCCCTATTAAATAGGTCAGTATATAGATGAAGACAGATGTTCGCTGTTAGGCACGTAAGGTTGAGCGTGGACCGGTAAATTTTGGTAAAAACAGCTGACGTGAATCGTGGATTCATGCAAGAAAGTGTGCCGTTGGAAAATTCTTGATTCTTAATGGGGACCCTATTATAGAGTACCTAGTATGATTTATATAATAGTGACAAACAAACGGGGGCAGTCTGTCATCGCGAGCTCATGGATTCGTACAAGCAAGCGGCCAACGGATTCAAACTCAAATTTGTACACATTGGGCACATTGGTATACCGGTATTGGCACAACTATGGTGTCAACACACTTTATTCAGTTGGGTCATTAAGAAATCCGTGTCCCCTAAAACAGTGGCTGCTTCCCGCGTGCCGTCGAGACTCGAAACGCCAGATACTATAATAATACAGAAGCTTAATGACCGCGAACGAACTGAAACCGCCCTATAGCCGTCGAAATGACACACCCAACTCCATCAGTGCTGGGACTGCCATAATACCATGCCGGAGCAAGCGAGATAGGCGGTACGGTCTCCTCCACTACGACGACTGAACCAATTCCCCTGTCGAGTGCGCTTCTTCCTCCTCTATAATCCGGTCTATTCCCGCATCATATTCTTTCCACTCTTCTTCGGAGATGTGATATCGTTGCGCTGCAACCGTTATGGCTGCCCATACTCCGAAAGATATGACAAATTTCAATACTTCGGTCTGGAATAGGTTGGTGATCACTCGGCCAGTCAGGCCGTCCCACAAGCTGGGTCTAAATATATGGTCGACAGGGAGACCATGCTTTAGGCAATATGCTCTTGCCATGGCTCGAAATGCGACCATGTCCAAGGGCGTCAAGATAATGTTCGTGAGGGAACTCGTCAGGATATACCCTGCAGAGAGCGAAGGAAGAGTTGTTAACATGTTTACAACGTATCTGGGAGCCTCCTTCGGCTGTACTCTGTGATCGCTACTGTTACTGGGACGCAGCTCGGCAGACCAGACTCCCGCGGGTGGCTCGACGGATTCGCTTGTGTCAACATCGAAGCTGATCAGGGTAGGATTCACCATTTCAGGGTCCTCTTCGTCCGTAGCGTAGTCGTCCCCTCCACGGCTTGAGAATGTGTCTTGTCGTTGGATATTTCCCATGGGAAGAGGCTCACCAGCCCCTTCGTCGTTCGTTGCCGAACGGTCCGCATGTGGCGATCGGCTTTGCGTGTGTCTTATATCGCGGTCTGCATCGCCTAGTGTTGGGGACTCTGGAAAAGACTGTCGCCGTGAGGCGCCGGTGGGAGCTACGGCTCGTAGATTCGTGGTGGCACTCGGCCAGGGATGCGGAAGGAATTTGTGTACTTGTCGTCGTATCAAATAACTCAAAACATCCCAAGTACGGCCGATGAGGTAATAGCCCGCATACGGAACGATGCCCGCCAAAAGTTTTGCAGCCCACTCGAACAAGGTTTGAGCACCCGGTGAGCCTAGCGGTGGTGGAGCACCGAAAGGTGAAGAACTTGAGAAGGGAACGAAGAAACTCGGGCTTGGAAGCAATCGAGAGCCTGGAATTAAGCCTAGGCGTTGGTAAAAGACGAATAATTGGAGATGAAACCGGATATAAGTAATAATCCTGCGCACCCTGTGGTCATTTAGCAACAATAGGAGGTTTTCGTGAGGGGAGTGGGCCTACCAGATATTGTCTTGCGTAATCTCGAATGTTGCCGAAAACCAGTGCAATGACATTCCACTAAAAAACGAGGGCATCCCAGCGCACATGAGTTGCGCCGCACCACGCGTTCTGACTTCTCTTTGCATCAGGTCTATGAACGGAAGCCCAGCCGTTTCCCGGTACACCTAGCAGGACGTGAGTATAATTTATACATATACATTGGGTGCGGCGCATGGAAGCTCACCAAAATGCGTTGCCGAACACCATGAACGCCCCAAATGCCTGTGAGGATAAGTATGCGACCAAGCCGATGAAAGTGGCGGCCTGCGCTGTTTTCATACTCGTTATGGAGCTTCGCGCTGGCCGCCTCGCTTCTAGAGACACCCGGATCTTGCTCCGCAACTCCTATGACAAGCATCACCTCGTTGTGGGCGCGGATAATCTCTCTGTTCATCATCTTGCTCTCCTCGTTAACGACTCTCCCATGTTCATCGTACTCTCTGGTGGGTTCATGAGGGTCAGGTTCACCTTCGCCCTCGACAACGTCATCGTAGGGCGACCGCCCCTGTCGACTTGTCAGCTACGTGTGGCCACACGAGATGAGGAAGAGTATAAGGGTGCTAACCAAGGCCAGCGACGTCAAAGGTTCTTGTCGTCCCATTGCATCAACTCCCGAAGGCCTGGAGTATTAGAATCTTAGCGTCCTAGGTTGCGTCTGATTAGGTATACGGGACCGGCAATGAATATCGATGGGTATATTGACGAGGTGATGCGGCCGTACTGCAATGCAGATGATGGCAACTTCTAAAGAGAACAATGAGGCTTAACTGCCTATATCAATTGTCGAGAAAGATATGATGCTTTGTAAGGCGAGTTGTCCCGAAACAAAATCGATGGAGGTTAAGGGTAAGTATAGTGGCTGTTCAAGCATGGACATATCTGATATGAACGTTGGACAGTCGTTGGCCTGGATAAAGTGGTTCAACAAGGCATTATATATGAGGAAAGCCTAGGACACGCCTTCCATGCATCTCTTACTCTAGAATGAAGGTTTCCCTTCCAGGTTTAAGAATGTAGTTGTCCAAGGCAAGAGCTTATTCACCAATCATGCCCTTTGAGCTTCCCCTAGAGAGCAAGTATTGTAGACGCCTGTGTAACTCTGAATTAGTACTAATGAGCCGGGTATTGTATACGACGGATCGCAACGTCCAGCTCAGACCAATAGCGGCAACTACTTAGGATCAGGAAAGAACAAATACATCTCTATCACAATCGTTCTCTCAATTCTAATTAAAATTAAATAGCAAACGGCCGAACGAATCCACTGACAGATCACGTTCAGTTGATAATGGCAAGCAGGTAGCCAGTACCGTGCACCCGAGTCTCTTATCGTTATCGGCATCCTTGTACTCTGTGCTATTGAACCCAAAAATTTCCAGAGCATCCCACCTCGGCTTTCCTGTCTGCCAGTGTCGCAAGCAGACAATACCGACTCTAGCCTGGCCATTTGTACCGGATGTCTTCAGCATGGCCACCAAAGCTCCGTTTAAGACGACATTCGCAGCGAGCGAAGTAATCCGACCCATTTTCACCGGAGGGACCGTAGCCATCGAGAACGATGCCCGCATATTGGCGACGACGCTCGGCGAAGATGCGATCCTGACCGATATCAAGACGGGGAAGCATTTGGCCAAAGTGGAAGGGGTTGGTTCTTTAGACTCTAGACTCTGGACCGCACTGGTCTCTCAATGCGGTAGCTGACGTGCATCTAAATAGGATGGCGAGCTCATATCGACGCTGACCTGTAGGCTCTCTTCCTTTCTCTCTCCTCTTATAAAAGGCGATGCGCCGGCGCCGCTCCCACTTACATTTATACCACTAACACGGTCGCTCGATAGTAACGCCCTCGGGCTCGCATCTTATTGTCTGCTCCAGATCACTGTCTATGCGAATCTACTCTCTACCGAAGACGCCGACGACCGATTCGATACAGCCCCAGCTCGTGAGGACGGTACGGCCGCACTCCACGCCCGTTGCTGTGCTTGCTGTTGACCGGACGAGTACTCTGCTTGCTACTGGTGGCACAGACGGGTCCATCAAGGTCTGGGATATCAACGGCGGTTATGTGACCCATACCTTCCGTGGCCCCAGCGTGCTAGTGTCTGCGCTCTTGTTCTTCGAGCTGGCTAGTAGCCCGAAGAGACAGTCGGAGCTGAACGGGGCTAAAGACTCGGACAAAAAGAAGAGGAGGCATTCCCACACGGCTGAAGACGACCTGGATGAGAATGCTCCTACGACCGCAAGGTTCAGGCTGGCGTCAGGTAGCCAAGATGGCAAGGTTCGCGTATGGGATCTACATAAAAGGAGTGTCGTTGCCAACCTGGAGTCTCATGTGTCCGACGTTCAAGGCCTCGATTACTCGCCCTCTCAAAATGCTCTGGTCACTGCTAGTCGAGATAAGACGATCCGGTGGTGGGATACAAAATCGTGGAAACCGCGGAAAGTCGTTCCTTGTTTCGAGTTGGTCGAAGCAGCTGGATTTATTGGAGACGGCGAGTTGACGTATACTGCGGGATCGAATGGACGTTTGCGGATATGGCAAACAGACACCGGCCGCGAGTTGACTGGGGAGCAGAATGCAAAGCCTGAGGCGGAGGCTTTTGTTGCTGCAATATACCGGCCAGGCTTCCCGTTCATCGCCTGTGTTCAAGTCGATCATACTATCGCCCTATTTACCACACCTGCCGGGGCGGCCTCATCAGCGATCGCATCGCTTGAACCGTACCGCCGGATTTCAGGAACGCACGACGACATAATAGATCTCCGGTATCTTCTTCCGGATCATTCTCTGATGGCTCTCGCGACAAATTCTGAAGATATACGCATAGTGTCCGTCTCAGAACCAGGTGATGGTACTACTCTAATCGATTCAGAATATTTCGGCCAAGACATTGCGCTCCTCCGGGGCCATGATGATATAATCATCACGCTCGACGTTGATTGGTCTGGCCATTGGGTCGCGACAGGCGCGAAGGACAATACGGCCAAAATTTGGAGGGTGGACCCGAAGAATGATTCTTATACTTGCTGGGCGACGTTTCAGGGACATGCCGAATCCGTTAGCGCCGTAGCGTTGCCTCGTGTTCGACCTGTGGAGGGCTCCAAAGCCCATGCCGACCCCCTCAACCATCCACCGCAATTTTTATTGACGGGTTCGTCCGATCAGACCATAAAGAGGTGGGAGATCCCCAAAGAGCAACAACAGGTCCATGGTACAAAATCAGGACTTCGGGCCGCATACACACGAAAAGCACACGACAAAGATATCAATGCTATCGATGTAAGCAGCAATGCACAGGTGTTCGCCTCGGCCTCTCAGGATAAAGTCGTCAAGATCTGGTCAATAGAGGAGGGCGAAGTTCAGGGTATCCTTCGTGGTCATCGCCGTGGTGTTTGGTCCGTGTCTTTTGCTCCACTTGATACGCCTGTCCTGCAGGGCGAACAAGGCTCGGTCTCTGGCAAAGGTGTCATAGTCACGGGGAGCGGTGACAAGACTATAAAGATCTGGAGCCTTACAGACTACACGTGCCTTAGAACCTTTGAGGGGCATTCAAACAGTGTACTCAAAGTTACCTGGCTTAACATACCACCACCAGAAGAGCGGGCGAAGAAGCCTATCCTCGTCGCGAGTGCTGGTGGCGATGGTCTAGTCAAATTATGGGACATCAACTCGGGTGAGAACGAGTGTACCCTTGATAATCACGAAGACCGAGTCTGGGCTCTAGCCGTTCATCCAGACACGAATATGATTGTTTCAGGCAGTGGTGATTCGACAGTAACATTCTGGAAAGATACGTCGACGGAAACACAAACAGCCTCGAACGAGGCGGCTCTGAAGCTCATTGAGCAAGAACAAGAACTGGACAATTACGAATACGCCGGTGCCTACCGTGAAGCTATCACGCTAGCACTCCAGCTGAACCATCCCCGCAAGCTCCAGGGTCTCTTTGAAAAGGTAGTGAATTCAAAATCGCCTGACGCCGGTAGTCTGTCAGGTTCAAAACCTGTGGACGAAGTCCTCGCTACTTTATCGGATGAACAACTTTTCTTACTTTTACTAAGACTGCGGGACTGGAATACGAATGGGAGGACGGCGCCGATGGCCCAGCGAATCCTGTGGACAGTAGTGAAAAGCTACCCAGTCAGTCGCTTATCCGGTTTGTCCGTGAGAGGAGCTAAAGGACAGAAAAGTGTGAAAGAAGTGCTTAATGCACTTAAAGTCTACACAGAGAGACACTACAAGCGGATGGAAGAGTTGGTGGACGAGAGCCATCTGGTGGAATATACCCTAAGAGAAATGGATGCTCTCGCACCAAATTTAGATAAAATGAAGCTGGCAGATAGCACGGACACGGATATCATAATGACATAGCTTGTATATTATACAATTGAAATTAATATTCCTACCTTCCATGATTTAAATGCTTGATCGTCTTATTCTGTTGTTTGGTGAATCAAAAGTGCTGTGGCTTGAGAACACTAGCCACAGTGTGGCGTGAGCCTATCAAACTGTCCTAAGGTCTAGTCTTGAGGTCAGTACCTATTTCTACCTATA
Source organism: Nemania sp. FL0916 (assembly GCA_022578715.1). Taxonomy (NCBI): domain Eukaryota; kingdom Fungi; phylum Ascomycota; class Sordariomycetes; order Xylariales; family Xylariaceae; genus Nemania; species Nemania sp. FL0916. The sequence continues at coordinate 97,614 of MU390226.1, forward strand.
ATTACAATCGACAATCGCGCGAATGAGCATATCTCGGAGAGAGTCTGCAAATCACATCTAACGGGCCATCATGAGTTACTCTGTAATAATATGATGCCGTGAGCTGTCGATTCGATGAGGTTCGCGGATATTGTCTTGGACTTGGCGGCAGTGGCCAAAGCCTCTCGGTCCATTGCTTCAAAGCACCTGGAGCTACGCTCAAGGCAAATCGATCGCTATAGCCGGACCTCTAGTATTGTCAGATCGCTGAAAGAGGACCAAAAAAGGCCACGAAATAATGCCGGGTCACCATCGACTAAATATTCCGCAGATGCAGCAGGTGATGGCCAGCAACAACCATCTCAGACTGATGTGCCACTTCAGTCTGCCTCATTTAATAGTGCAGAACGACAGGATACTGAATCAATCGCCAGAGTAGATGCTCATAGCGGATTGAAGTCCGATGGGGCCCGGAATTTGTTCCACAATGGATCCCCATTCAAGGATGGAACAGCTCAGCAAGTTGCAGCACCTCGACCGGATCAGGGGGCTATTCTTGCAAGTCTTGCGGAACTGAGGGAAAAGTCGAACCTGGCCGGGAAAGAGAAAGACGACGGAGATGCAGACGCAAAGATAACGAATGATTCAGAGGACGACGCTCCTCCGGGTATTAATCTTGATATTTTCCACACAAGCCGGGGCTCCCATTTGCTCGAGGGGCAGGCCGCTACTTTGCGGCCGTTGAAATCAAAGCTACCAGTTCAAAAGCCTAGCTGGTTTAAAGATTTTGGGCACGACAAGCCGAAGACATTAGATGAGCACAAGGGCGGAAAACCCCTTCCCTCTATTTCAAAAGCCTCCGGACACGGAAGGTCTCCTATCGAAGAGAGCGCAGCGGCTGCGGATGTGGCCATCGCGACTCCAAACTTGGGAGATGTTGCGGTCCCGCAGGTTAACGAACAATCGGCATCTCTAGCATCAACTACATTAAATACAGAAATCAATGAAAAGGACCCTATTACAGCAACTGAAAATGAGATACCAAACACCCCAGTCCCTACGCCTCAACAAATCGAAAAGGAGCACACTCGAACAACCGAAGCCGTCCTTCCTGAAGAAGGGCTTGATATCAACACGCAACCGGAAGCTGTGGGAATCACCCTCGATGAACCGTCTAGACCGGCACATGCGCTTCGAGAATCCAAAGTACCAGCGAGCCGTCTGAGTCGCATATGGAATTTCGGCGGCTTGGCGGCCGGTTTGCTGGGAGGAGCGGTCACCGAAAGCATCAGTAGAGGATTTGGTGGCAGCAGGGAAGGGTCTCTTATGTTCACTCCCGCCAACATGGAACGATTAGTGTCCAAGTTATCACGGATGCGAGGCGCAGCTCTGAAGCTAGGCCAGATGATGAGTTTCCAGGACACCAAGATGCTGCCGGGGCCTATCCAAGAGGTACTACAGCGTGTACAGGACCGGGCAGACTACATGCCCGCCTGGCAGCGAGACCGCGTGCTCAAGTCTAGCTTGGGCGCCGAGTGGCGCGATCTATACGAAGAATTCGAGGAAACGCCCATCGCTGCCGCCTCTATCGGACAGGTCCACCGCGCAACGCTGAAAACCGGCGAAAAAGTCGCCGTCAAGATCCAGTTCCCCGGCGTCGCGGACTCGATCAACTCGGACCTGGACAACATCTCCATGCTCCTACTAGCATCAGGCATGCTGCCCAAGGGCCTGTACCTGGACAAGACGATCGACAACGCGCGGACGGAGCTCGGCTGGGAATGCGACTACGAGCGCGAGCTCGCCTGCGGCCAGCGATACAAAGAGCTCCTAGCCGACGAGACCGCCGTGTTCTCAGTCCCGGAGCTCTACCCCCACGCCTCGGGGAAACACGTGCTCACGATGCAATTCATGGAAGGCGTAGGGGTGACGCGCACGAAGAATCTCACGCAAGCGCAGCGCGACTGGATCGGCACGCAGATCCTGCGCCTGTGCCTGCGCGAGGTGGTCGAGTTCCAGTTCATGCAGACGGATCCGAACTGGACGAACTTCCAATACAACGCCTCCACATCGCGTCTCGAACTCCTCGACTTCGGCGCCTCGCGCGAATACCCGGCGACTTTCGTCCGGCAGTACGTAGCTTTATTAGCAGCCGCGGCACGCGAAGACCGCGATGGTGTGATCGACTTCTCGCAGCGCCTGGGCTATCTCACGGGCCACGAGTCTCGGACCATGCTCGACGCCCACGTGCTCAGCATCCTGACCATCGCGGAGCCGTTCCGGCGCGACGCGGCAGAGGTCTACGATTTCGCCGACCAGACTATCACGGACCGCGTGCGCGCTTTGATTCCGGTCATGGTGCGCGAACGCCTGAGTCCTCCGCCCGAGGAGACGTATAGCTTGCACCGAAAGCTCAGCGGCGCGTTCTTGCTCTGTGCGAGGCTGGGGAGTCGCGTGCCTTGTCGGAAACTGTTCGAGGATGCGCTGGCGAAGGCGGATTTGGTTGATAATGAGGACGTGGCGCGGGATTGAAGGGGAGGCTCTTATGTGTTCAGTGGCGGTACGCTTGGGCTACGAGGCCATGGAGTGTGTGTATAATATTCAGATGCCAGCTACGTGGTTGCTACTTGGTCTGGCTTTGAGTGGAGGGGATCACGGAGCAGAGATGTAGGATTACTTGTAGAAAATGGCATAGTCAGGGGGGTAGCATAGACGGTATTATACAAAATATATCAAGGACCTTTCGGCTCATACAAACAACCAACACTACGTACATATTGGCTTCATCCGCGATAGTATCATGACGGGCTGCAATGGCATGTAGTAGCCCCTATGAGATCATGTGCGCGGCAACTGCGACTTCCACGCGCACACGATAGAGCCAAGCTGAGATGCAACCAAGTACCATACCAAGCATATAGTCCTCAACAGCAGAGCCCCCCTTCAACAGACGTTCCCCTCTATGCTGCCATCGTTGGATGGCCGAGTGGTAAAGTAGTCGGCAGGAAAACGTTGGACGGACGGCTTTCCGGTCGAGGGAGAGTGAGCCTGCCTTACGCCCTCGATTCTTTTTTCCATTTCACCTTTTGGAAGGCAGCATGTTTAACTCCCAGGCTCGCTGCTTTCAACTCCTTTTTTTTTTGTTCGAGTCTGTATTGTTATCTGGCATGTGATAGAGAGCTCTCACCCTACTCTGGGTAGGTAGGTATGTGGCATACACGTTCAAGGCCATCATATTATGAATTGATAAGACCTAGCTAGGTGAAGTCATCTTCATATAGTCAGGTTGGACCATAGGTAATACAACGTTGGTATATCCTTCTGCATAGACCCAACCTTAGAGCTACTTGCAGCACCTCACGCATAAGTCGGGTGTGTGTATCTAGCCACTCTACCACCGCGACATCCCATCATATTACGCAGCCCCGCGTCTCTCAAGGGGCATAGTCCTGCGCTCTCTAGCAGTAAGTTTCTTGCGTCTGCGCTCAATAGCGCGATCGACCTGCTTCGTCTTCATGCCGGCGAAGCGGTCGCGCAGGAGCTGCTTCTTCTGCTCGCTCTTCTTCAGGTAGAAGGGCTTCTTGCCCTGGGCCACGAGCTCCTTCTCGGCGCGGCGGTGCTGCGCTACTAGTTCTTCCTCCTTGTCGCGCCGCGCCCGCGATTCCTTGCGGCTCTGCATCGACTTGAGGGTGCGCGCGAGTTCTTCTATGCGTTCGGCCTCGGCCTCGGTGGGGGCCTTGTTTTTGCTCTTGCCTTTGCTTTTGGATTTGGACTTGATTTTCTTGATCTCTTCCTGTAATTGCGCCATCTCGTCGTCGCGGTAGTCGTCGAGGAAGGCGTAGGCTTTGCGCGCTCGAGCTTCGTCTACTGGCCCTGATGCTGCAGAGAACCGTGGGTCGCGTGGTAAGACCTTTGGTATGCTGACAACTTCGCGGAAGCGCGATACTTGCCGCTTGCTGGTCATCTCTGTTGGCGCGTGCTTGGAGGATCGTTGTGGCTTGGGTGGTTTAGACAGTCTAGAGGATTTCGTTTCGGGTTTGGAGGAGCGGCGTTCGTTGTCGTTCGCTTGGTCTTCGGCGTCTACGTCTTCGGATTGTGTTGTGGTGCGTCCCTTTTTCGACCGTATACTGGGCATGGAAGCCTGTGCTTTGGCGAGTGCACCAAAGGATATTTGTGCGACTGCTGGTGAGGGGTCGGCTTCGTCGCTGTCTTCCTCTTCCTCTTCGCTGCCGGATACGGAACCTGACTATGAACCCAATTAGCAAAGCAATCTCCATAATCAATCCAGGCGGCGGCTATTTACATACGTCATCAGAATTCCGCCCCTCTCTATCGCTCATGTCGTCTGAGTCGCCATCTTCGCTTCGGTCCTCCTCTTGCGAATCTTCGCTATATTCCTCTTTTTCAGGCTCCGGTTCTTCTCTCCGGGCGCGCACTCGTCTCTGCAGACCACCCAGAGGTAGCGCTCGCTTACGAGACGTAGTGGCCGGCATGTTGTCGTGGAGTGCCAGATTTGTCGATGTGGCGGGATATAGGTGGTAATGTTGGTATTTATTTCAACGGGATTGAGAAGTGATGGAGCGCATATGCAGGTACCACCTGCAATCACTTTACAATTCCACTATGACGATCAATCAGATAAGAGAAGTAGCAGTCCACTGACAGTGTTCGATGAACCTCCCCACTTGCCTATTGTTCTTATCGATAAAGAAATTAGGACTAGAACGCCAATCCCAGTTACAGATGATCTACCGCTACAGTACCTTGTCAATTACCTAGGCCTCCAACAGGTTGTCCTGCCACTTCGTCCCGGGGCCAATATTTCGTCGCGCCAATGCATGCAAGATCCAGTTTCGCCTCTGTGCGCAGGTTGTTCCTCCGCAGCATAAATAGTAGCATAATTGGAAGTCACAGAGATTCAGTTCCGCTGCGACTGCCACTGCGACTAGTCCAAGTCCAACATCGCAGCATCACAACGCCGGCGTCGCATGCTACCGAGTCCATCTCACCTGCACCAGCATCAGCACCAGCATCAGCACCAACCGGCGATCGCGCAACAAGTAGAATTCCGATCATGAGTCCAGCCAGCGACGCGTATGCCGATGCGCCAGAGAACGACCCGTTGATATTTACGAAAGAAGTAGTCGCACCGTAAGTTCTACGCGTCTATGCTTCTACGCTTCATAACTACGCTTCATAACACACAGCCTGCGAGAGAGTTTGAGTTTGTCTAATTACCTGGTTCTGTTGTTCCTAGACGCTGGGGCGCGAAGAAGGAGAGGCACAGGCCGAAGAATAAGAAGAAGAAGACTTCGAAGCCGTCGCCAGAATCCGGAGGCGTGCCCGACCCGACACCCGAGTATCTCGAGCGCGCATCGCATCCGCCCTTCATACTGCCTCAGCCACGCAACCTGTTAGTCGTCGTCGACCTCAATGGCACCCTCCTCCACCGACCGAACCACTATGCGCCCACGCGCTTCATCGAGCGCCCCTACGCGAAGCCGTTCCTCGCCTACTGCGTAAAGACATTCAGCGTGGTCGTATGGTCATCGGCGCGACCACGAAATGTCGAGAACATGTGTAACCAACTGCTGACTCCCGCGGACCGCGCCAAGGTTGTGACCGTCTGGGGCAGAGACACCTTCGGGCTCACGGAGAGCGATTACAACATAAGAGTGCAATGTTACAAGCGGCTAAGCGCCTTGTGGAACAACCCCGTCGTGGCGGCGACTCATCCGCAGGCCGCCGAGGGTAAGACATGGAGCCAGGTGGATACCGTACTAGTCGACGATTCGTTCGAGAAGGCAAGAACCGAGCCCTTCAACCTCGTGCCTGTCCCCGAGTTTGAAGGTAACAACGAGGAGCCCGGGTTTGTGTTACCACAGGTCCACGACTACCTGAACACCTGCAGCCAACAAGCCAACGTCAGCGCATACATGAAAAGTTCACCTTTCAAAATCAACCCTGACTTTAAGCTATAAATTTCGTGTCTCTTGCCTATCCATTATGCCCTGTAGACTTTGCATAAAGGGCCGCGACAAATTCACCTAGGCCCGGATTATACTGATACTACGAACAAAGAAGCGACACAAACAAACAACGGACATAGCGCGGTTAGGCTAGGTATGATAGGGACGCGCATGAATTATGCTATATAAATGAAGACACGATACCCAACTTGCTCAATTAGATGCTTGAGCAATCTATAGTCTTCTATAGATACCTATGTACATAACAAGAAGACGAAAGCTCTGAATGCTTTCCAACAGCACTTCTAGGACCCCTTCATATGATAACATCTACGCGTGTATGAATGTTATTGATACGTCAGCTTACTTAGATGGATGAAAGATCAACACGGCAACCCCAAAGCAAACCAATAGAAAGCAGCCGCCCGCAAAGCCTCGGCCCAGGAACCGGAACCGGCGCCGTGAGCTTAGTAGGCTAGAACGTGGAGATAAGACCCGCTTCCACTACCGGGGATACATCTATTTACTTCAACTACGTAATAGTAGATATCGTAGGCACATTATAATACATATCGAGTTTTAGACAATTGATTATTTTATCTAGGGTGCATAGTGTTTTCTCCGTGTCGAGTACGCACTTTTCAGTCTGATTCGTTTGTTCAGATAGAAAGAGTGATCCACTTCAATCCATCTCGTCTTGTCTCGTCGAATTCAATTCACACCATTTCAACTTTCACCACATTCAAGATCTTGACAACTTATCATCCACTCGTTTCTGTTTGCCTTCCAAGCCGAAAAGACTGGCTAGCAGATAAGGTTGAAACGAATTCATACCTAGCTTACCTAAAGACTTCGAGCAAGCACAAAAAAGCAGCCAAGACCAAAAAGAGAATAAAACTTCGGGACTCATAACAGACAACTACTGTTGGAATTGGCAAGATATCCAGAAGATCTAAATGGTGGGGGCGGACGCGGGCGGGACCAAGGCGTCGCCGCTCGTGACGCTGCTGGCGGGCGGCATCGCGGGCGGCGTCGAGGCGGCCTGCACGTATCCCTTCGAGTTCGCCAAGACGCGCGTCCAGCTGTACGGCCACGAGGGCGTGCGCAACCCCTTCGCCGTCGTCGCCCGGGTCGCGCGCAACGAAGGGCTGGCCGCGCTGTATAAAGGGTGCTCGACCATGATTGTCGTATGTCATTATTCCTGTCCAGTCGGCGTTGTTATTTCATTCTTCTGCGGGAGCTGGGATGGGATATGAGAAACTCTATCTAGAGCTACCGTGACTGATCGCGAATGCAGGGCTCGATCGGCAAAGATGCCGTCCGGTTCGTCATGTTCGACAGCATCCGGACAATGTTCGAAGACCCAAAAACCCACCGCCTGGGCACAGCACAATCTATCGCATCAGGTATGGTCGCGGGCGTCGCCGCGTCAACCATCATCGTGACTCCCACCGAGCGCATCAAAACCGCTCTAATCGACGACGCGCGGACATCCAAGCGGTTCCGCTCGCCGTGGCACTGCGTGCTCACGCTGTACCGCGAGCAGGGTTTCCGGAGTGCGCTGTACTCGGGGTACGTGACCACGACGCTCAAGCAGATCGGCACGACCGGGTTCCGGCTGGGGTCGTACTCGGCCATCAAGGACTGGGAGCGCGCCCGCGGGATCCCGGTCGATGGTGCTTTGACGAGTTTTGCCAACGGCGCGGTTGCTGGCACGGTCACGACGCTGGCCACGCAGCCGTTTGATACGGTCAAGACGAAGGCGCAGCAGGCGAGGAAGACGGGCACTATGGACTCTGTCCGCGCGATCATGGCTGAGGATGGGGTGAGGGGATTTTGGAGGGGGACGGTTATGAGGTTGGGGAGGACGGTCATGGCGGGTGGGGTGTTGTTCATGGCGAACGAGCAGGCTACGAAGGTGCTGAGGCTCGTGATGGGGTAGTAATGTTGGCATGTTGAATTATTCATATGTTTACCCGAGAGAGCAGCGTTAGAGTATGATTGAAGTTGACATGTATATAGAGAAAGATCTAGGTATAGAGGACAAACGGTAGAGACTTATTCATCCTGTCGCTCAACTACGATCAATAGACGAGGCGGTCAGATTACCCTGCGTTGGTAAATGCCATGCTATGCGGGCAGCCGTTTGCTGGCATTCAAATACCAATAGGGGCAGCTATAACCATGAAGCCACCAATTGTTCGTTCATAGTCGAGACCAAAACTTTACTCAGCCGGCAAAGCCAAAAACATGGAACCAGCTTGACTTCCTCCCGTCTTATAAGACCAAAGAAGAAAGAAGAAAAAAAAAAAAAGAATCGAAGCCGGGCGCTCGACCATCTGACCTTCATTGAGGTGACATGTCCGAACCTATTAAAGCTTTGTTGGAAAGCTTTGTGCCCCGCTTCGACCGGAAAACTCTAATAGGAATTTGTCCTGCCGACTATTTTACCACTAGCCCATTGAGGTCTAATTGGGAACATCTGTTAGAAGGAGGCTGCTTTTTTAAAACTATATGCCTACCTTTAGGTGCAGTATTGGGAATCACCCTTCTTCGTAACAACGATTTTCGACCAGGCTATTGTGTTGGTTCCCCTCACCATATCAATAATGCCTACGCTATCATTCGGTGCAAACGCGGACTTGCACTAGAAACAGCGCGAATAGGCAGCGTCGCATTTAGCCTTGTGGATCACCCGATGCTGTGTCGGAATAGTTCTTTGTCCCTTCATCGAAGGGATGGCATTGCGCCGCAATTTGCCGCCCTGTAGGTAAATGTCCAATACAGGTTAATCTAGGAGAAGTTCACACAGCCTTCTCGAAGGCCCGAGGAAATCCCACCGCGAGACGCACGTGTGTCGCCCCGGCGCTTGGACAAGGACACAACATCAGGCCCAGCCAATGATATCCGTCCAGATCGACCCGACAGAACGGTACCGGGCGCGCACCAGTTGTTTTAATTGGTTGACTACACAACCTTAATACGCCAACTGGGACTCGCTACAAGTGTAAGAATCCAACCTGGGTTAAGTTTTTATACTTCTCTCAGGCTGCCTATGGTGATGCCTTGGCGAGTCACACTAGCCCTTATTCATGCTAATACAGTTCTTACAGCCATCCTCCAACAGTGCCTCCCTCGCTGTAATTACTTCCACCGCTTTCTCGATCTCCCTGATGAGTCCTGTTTCATAATCTGCACGTCATGCGCGCATGAACTCGCGAGCACGAACTCAGCGCGTGAAACAGGTGAGAGACCTAAGCCTCTCTCTCTCTCCTACATGGAAAAACAACAAGAAATACTTAAGTGTAGCCTGAAACGATCATCTGGCTCCCGAACACCACTATGACGCTCTTTGTTCATTCACACCGGGAGGAGAGGGGGAGAGAGTGCGGTGATTGCGGCTTAGCCCAACATGTTGTACCATGTTGGTGAGGGCAGCCAGCGAGAGGCCATATAGAGGTAGGCCCGATATTGTAGCCTCATGGTGGGATGGATATCGCTGAGTCAACGGAGGGATAGTATGTTGTAGCAGGTGAGCTGCTAGCGATGGCGAAGAGCGGGCGAGTATATAAAGTCGTTGACGGCTTCGCTCAAAATGGCAAACCAGACCAGCATACACTTCGCATCAGACCACTCAAGAATAAGAACTATCATTGCTATAACACAGATTCATTTTGCTCAAGCCACTTGCCTCACATCAATCAGAACTTCACATCACATCATCTTTTCAAGATCAGAAATCACTCAGCTACAAAGCCCCAGCCTCATCTCCCAAATAACTGCTACCCCCAAACCCAATAAGTAAGCATACATACATACATAGCCGACTTTCCTATCTCACTTCCTTGCATCTCGTTGGCAGGCTGCCATTATTATTATCACCATCCCGGCTATAGTACCGTAGCAAGCTGAGCTGACAAGCGAATCATATAGAAATGTACGACACCGTAGAGACCCGATACAGCTCGTCGCGCTACAACTACCGCCGCGTCGACACCATCGTCACTTCACGGCCGCGCTCCAGCCGCCGGTTGAGCGTCATCGTGGACGTCGACCGACCGTCGTCGCGCCACCGCTCTCGCTCTCGCTCTTACGAGTGCTATGAACCCGCCGAGCGCGAGCCAGCGCCCAGATACGAGTATGACTATGAATACTACACGCCGCAATACATCGAGCCTTATACCCCGACATACGAGGTCTATACCCCCAAGTACGACCGCTATAGAGTTAGGACGCGCTCTACTACGAGATACTACTAGTTGCTGCCTTATGTTCCGCTGCTTATGATTCCGGTCTTTGTCTCTCTATTGTCTACGCTTTGTTTTTTCCATATCTGGATTTCTCCTACATCGAAGGCTGGATAGACGCGGGGTGGGGTATGGGGGCAGGCGTCTCTTTCGTGTCTTTGGAATTCGTTACGGTGTTGGATTTGGTGTTTGGGTTCTCTGCTTAGTATACCTAGAGCTCCACGGGGAGATGAGTTATGCGTTGTTTTCATGAATTACGAATTGAGTTAGAGTTTTGAGTTTTGAGTTTTTTATACGGCTACAATAGAAGACACTTTCTTCTGCTGGCTTTCTTATTGAGATAGGTTATGTTAAGAATGGCACATGTGAGATTACTTGTAGAATTCATGCACTGAATGGTAGAGCGCAAAACACAGTTTGTTCCCCATCTATCGATGAATTCCGAGGGAGTGTGTCTTGTTGGTTTCTGGTTGCTTGAGATCAATAGGTGCCATGAGATGTCTTCATGCTACATATCTACTGCCTGTCCCCATGCCCTCTTCAATTTGCATGAACGAATCTCCGGAAATCCTACCAGCTACAAGGGCACTCTGCATTTTCTTAAATTTTTATTCGCCTCCGCAGGACTAGCGGCTTCGGAAGAATAGTATACTTCAAGTTTTAGTTATCGTGAGACACTACGCATTATCTTGGCAGCTGGGACGCCACACCCGCGATGTTTGATTTTTATCGATATACCTAGATACAGGCCAGTTATCTTGCTCGGGTATGGAGTCGGTGGCGTCTAATTATCGTGTAAGGGACTTCAGAGAAGACACCTCCACATATCGAGCCAATCTCTACCAAAATGCTTGCATCAAGATCTAGCCCATCGGGTCCTGAGTTGTCCCTTCTCCATGAAGCAAGTAGGTATCCAACGCCTTCTGATTTCAAAGTGAATCATTTTGCTACATCTAGTATGGGGTTATATGATCGCAACTAGGGATACCCATCAGTATTTTCCACCTTGCTGTCACGGTATCGTCAGCCACTTCAGTGCCATGCTTTCAGCTGAGCTGCTCTATACTAGGTAGTTCCTTGCTTGCATTCAATTGCCTCTCTGGTCAAAGAGCTAGCTTCCTGCCGGCGCCATCTGTTTTCTCGAATATCGATGCTGATCGATGTTTGTGAGTTATCGTGTCTCACCATCGGTTGTAGGAAATCAATGCCTTCGCATAGTTGAATAATATAGAAAACCATGCAGGCACTTAGGCGACGTCATCCGCAGGCTCTGAAGAGATTGACTGGACGGCAGCTGATGAGACTAGTCATGTGAGGTCTAAGACTCTAAAAATGAGGCACAGCCAGGATGTCCCCTCTGTACATAACCAGTCTCTAGTTGCCGTGTAAGTTCTTCAGTCTAAAGTCTCCGAGTGGTGCACTTGGCTGCAGCTAGGCATGATGGAATAATCAGAAAATCCCAATCATATCACAGCCCATGATCAAGTCCAGGCTTGGGTCTCCTTAGGAGAGGGGAAGGGCTCTTTTTCGAGTATGAGAGAATATAAAGACTCATTTCCGCATGCTAATTATTGTTAAGGTCTTTGTTTCGCTAATATAATGGTGCTGAGCACTAGATTCTCACGAAAACCATTAAGAACTATGTCGTCACTTCATACCAGGCTCCAAGCATACCTGAACAAACATCGATCAACTACAAAGCTCCTAATACATGAACGGCCGACCTTCAAAGCCAACCCCGATCTATCTGTCAAGGATGTCGGTATCGAGTCCGCCCTTACAGCTCGACCACAGACCACCGAAGACGTACAAGTATTAGTGCATTACTCCATAGAGAACAACGTTAGATTCGTTGTTCGGACAGGCAGCCATGACTACAGCAGCAATATTCAGGGGGTTGATATCATGTGGATCGATATGCGCGATATTGACTATGTCGATGTCGCCGGAGACAGGACAACAGCGAAGGTCGGTGGTGGTATATTCTTTCGAGGTCTTTCTGAAGCTCTCAAGGAGCAAGGCCTCGTTACTCTTGCGTAACTATTCTCCACACATACGAATCCGACACCGTTCTTATACTAATATTGTATAACCAGCGACACAATCGCCAATATAGGATATGCGGGGTGGGAGACTATCGCTAGCTACGGGCACTTCTCGGCGCTGCACGGCCTTGGTGCTGACCAGATCGTGAGCGCCAAATTTGTCAATGCACAGGGAGATATCGATGAAGCGAGCGACGAGGAACTTCATGCCATAATAAGGAGGGGCGGCATCTTCGGAGTTATCGTAGAGTTGACTCTAAAGGTCTGCTCGCTGAAAGAGGTCTCTCGTGTCGCTCGGTCGAGATACAAAAGTTCGCCAGCAGTTCAAGCGCCAAGGTCTCGTCTTTTATCTAACTATACGGTTTAAGGAAGATGAGCGGCTTACGATGATATATCAGTAGGCTCTATGCCATAATAGAGAAGCAATTAATCTAAATTACATTCTACGAAAGGCGGCAGCATTAGCGACATAGGCGAGCCCAACCTCAGGTAACGATATTGTAAACATTCATGAATCCGAGCAATTTTAAGCCTTAAATGGTAACAAGTGTATGATTTAGAGAATTCAATAAATTGTCGGATAGTATTTTACGGAGACTATGAATAGTTTCACGTCGAGCTGTTTGGCGCTTTGGAGGCTAGTATGCTGTGCGTCGACTATCAGATTGTCGTGACTATACGTGCCGAGTCTAGAATACTTCAATTAGTAGTTTACGATCAGAGGTGTCTCAGTACCTACTTAATGTATTCAGATCTTGGGACAAATCGCACACCTTGAACTCAATGGCGTGCTTTGGCTTAACAAGGTACGGCTGTGTAAGTACGCATACCTTAGCTACTGACGCCAGATATTTTCTTTTCGTCAGCTCCCCGCCCCCGCGCTGAACGCCTTTTCATTGAGCATGTTAAAGTTGTATCTCCATGCCATTTGATAGAGTATAGAAACTATGCTAAATGCACGTATCTGAACCGCCCATCTTCATATTTTTGAGTATTTCCATAACAAACCCCGCAGTAGCCAAATACTTTCACTCTTCCAAGCCAGCCCCTATTTTACATGTCGTTGGAACGATTCCAACATTGGACATCTAATTTCTTGTGAAGAATCCCTTGATAATTATCCATATCACGCCAAATGTGAATGCAGTCTGGCTTTCAGAATACAGCTGACCACGATCCCCCACATCGGCCATCTTACACGTTATCTCAACTACCGGCTGAGGGAAATGTTCTCCCGTCCGAGCATATGCAGCGACGAGATCATTTCCATTAGTGATGCCTCCTAATTACGCCACCGTCAGCCATATCCATTCGCTCGGGTCTTGCCCATAGTATGGGGATAAAGGGGCTTACCACTAGACCAGAAGTTTCCGTCTCTGATCCACCTGTACTTCTCGCCAACTAGCTTCACCGTCGGGTGCTTCTTCTTGATCATATCCTGCAAGCCCCTGGGGCCACAGGCTGTCCGGCCATCTAACAGGCCGGCGGCGCCACACAACAATATGCCAGTGCAGACACTCAGCACATCCGTAGTGTCGCACTTGGAATGCGCCGCCAAGAAATCGAGAACGGGCTGATCCCAGCTGGCTGCTGGTTCTGGCCCAGGGACTAAGAGGATGTTTAGTTCACCGGGCTGCACTTCTGCGTCTTCGATCGTGTGTGTGGCGTGGATGTTCAGGTCAGCTGAGAGCAGCACTCTCGACTTCGTTTCCGGCGACGTGATGTAGAAGATCCGGACGCTTGGCGCCATGTCGATGAGATGTTTGGGTAGCATGGGAAGGACAGATAGGTATTCTCTGCTCATCATATGAAATAGGTCGACGCATGCTAGATCTAATAATTGAACAGTGCCGGGAATATACACCCCGATCTTCACTAGTGATTTGGACATTTTGAATTTGTTGGCAACAATGGCGTCGTGGCTTGGCACAGTAGCTTTGGGATGGTGATGTGATTGTCTAAGTTAGAACGCGAACGGTTGAGTTGGGGTCCAACATCTCGAACACATGGAGGCATTCAATATTATATAGACAATGAGAGTCTACAATATGAAGAATTCGGCCTGACATTTACAACTGATCTCCTATCCTCTTTCTTCGACCTCTCCCATGACGAGTATAGTAGTTCCGAGAGGCCCCGGCAAGCTATTCTACTGAAATAGGCATCGAAATGAGTTACCTGGCCAATGAGATTCAATTTTTCTTTCTACGCTAACCTGATACGGTTGCTTGGCTACTTCTACGCCGATGCTCGCCGGCGATTACAATATTCGTGCCTCTTGTTTCTCATAACTTCGTTTATCTATCAATTTGACGAGAATATATGATTGCAATATCGAGTCTTTTCTGTATATGTTCATTCATGAGCCACATGAGGCTTCTTTCGAGCTCAGGCGCAACTAGGTACGTGGCTTCAGCGGTGACACTCTTGCTCAGTTCATATTGTCACTAGCAGCAACTGATGCCTACCGGTAATACAATACGGAAAACAAATCCTAGATCTGCCAGCACAAACCCAATTTTATCCTCCCTCAACTCCCAATACAGATAGCGCGCCTTATTTTCCGAGTAACTTGGCCTCAGATGCTACAATATCCGGAACTTCATCCTTAAGACTCTTGCCATGAGGTTCCCAGCCGAGATACTTCTTCGCACGAACAGCGATGCTCTTGGAGTTGGCGCCATAGTTCTTGTATTCGCCCTCTTGCGTCTTTGCTTCGGCAATGAAACCCTGCTTCTTGGCCTCTTCCGCAATTTGCGTCGCCAAGTCACGCCACTTGTGGACTCCATTATTGAGGAAGAAGTAGCCACGGGGTCCAAAAATCTCAGGATTCTTCTTCTTCTCTGGGTCAAGAGCGGCATCGACCGCAAGGGCGTAGAATCTTCCGAGATCGTGGACGTGGACGTTATCCCATTCAGGCGAGCCCCCACCGGCCATGATTGGCCCGAATCCGTTCTCGATCGTGAATTTGGCCATGTTATATGCTTGGATGCTGCGCTGATTCACAGGTCCTCTGCCCGGACCGTAGATCAATGGAGGACATAAGATCAACGTCTTGATCCCACCGATCTGATTGGAAGCTAGTACAATCTCGTCTACATTGCGGTGGTACGCAGTGGCCGGAATGGTCAGGATGCGATCAATGTCATCGATATCGTGGCTGTATTGATGTCAGTGCAAGCCGTTGGGGAATATGGCGAGAGCTACCACTCTCCAGTAGAGATACATGCTTTCACTTACTATTTCTGTGCTGGCAGCGGCGACTGCCCGTATCTGTCATTATCCCAGTCATACCATTGCAGCATACCAGTTCCGCACAGATGGATCCAATACCCGGGTTTCTCATTAGTGTGCCCTTTAGAAAGGCCTTTCGCGATAGCATTGGCGGAAGGGACGTGATCAGAAGAGTCGGCGGTATCTGAAGCTATCGTTAGTTCAATGACACAGCGGCGTTGAAGGCTAGGAGGTAATGTTGATTTACGTACGAACTACAATGTCGGCAGCAGCAGCGGCCTTCTCGATAACCTCTGAATCATCCAGGCTTCCATATACGAACTTCGCATTCGGATATTTGGCTGAGACCTGCTTGCCTCTTTCTTCATTGCGCACGAGCAAAGTGAACTCGAAATCCGGATGGGCTTGGTGAATAGAATAGAGTGCTTCACCACCGAGATAGCCTGTCAGGTTCGACAATCAGCACCGCTTCAGGGCCAGCTCAACGAGCGCACCATCGGTATCAAAACTGACCGGTAGCACCAGTTCTATAATGTAGGTTAGCTTCACGTTTGTTTTTGTAGTCGATATGCGACTGTTTGACTCACAGGAAAATTTTGGTAGGCATATTTGAGGCGTAGCTATTGTGTTAAATTCTTCAAGTTGCTATGGTGGTTCAGAAAATGTACCAAAAAACCATGTGTTATTCCCTTACGTATTTATATGTGAAGTTTCTTATGCCAAGTGAAGCCATCGTTATGATATCATTGGTAGTACTCCGCTTCACTACGATTCCACCCCGCAGTTCAACTGATACCTAGATTCGATCGGGTAAACGGTGCCCTATCTCGAACCACACTATACTGATTATTAAGCGAGAATTACATGATATGAACCCGGCAGTGTGGGCTACATTAGCCACCGCTTTCCTATTCTTCTTTATTTTATAGAAAAAATTGTTCATCAAGCGGTTACTTATTTCCCCGGCTGACATATACGACGATAATACTGCTGAGATGCAGGCTTCTTTGCATCAAAATAAGCTTTCGACTTGACAGTGCCGATACCAATTGTGGCGGGATTGCGGAGTAGCGCATCAAGTCATACTTCGACTAGGCGTGATATTATTCACAGGCGGCCGCAAATGGATTATCGACGGCTCGAGTCACGCCAAGAATGATGGCATGCTGCACGATGGGATACGACCAATCACTGACGATACATGTATCGACGAAATTGATAGAGAGCTGGTTTTTGAGGTGGGAAAGCCTGTTTTGGCTTCCAGACAGCGAACAAGATGGGACTACATCTAATCTAGGCGGTATGATGGTCACTTACGCGATATCCTCTCAGTCCTACATATGCCATCAATTTTGCGCCAACAATTGAAATTGAGAAGACGTTTACTCAACTATCATCCAATCCAATTATTTCTCTCAGGATTATCCATACTACACTTCAAACCTATGAAAGATTTATAAAGTTTGAAAAGCTTCATGATGCAGATTTGGTGCATGGTAAGGAGCTGGTTCTGTAATTGAAGGAACTTATAAGACGTCCAGCGGTTTGCTTGTCGTTCACTCTACAAGTGGTAATTCATCCGCTTCCATCGCAAAATATGAGACAATGGTAATTAACATGTCCATGGTTATAATAAAACTACACTATTGCTGCGTTACCACTACCATACACATGAATACAATTCAGTGAGGGCAGGGGAGCGGTATTTAGCTTAAACCTCGGATCGCGGTCTAGATTCATGCCGATCCTGCTTGAAACCTAACCTGGCATACTTGATGCACGTTACATCCCTGCTTAGATCAGAACCGCTCCGATTCGGCCATTTCCCCTGGAACCTTACTGCGGAGAGGGTTGCTGGCAATTATTACCGGAGTGCTTCCGTCTTGAAGACGGATCGGCCCCGGTGGTACCGCGTGCTCTGGTGACATCGGCGCCGAAGTGCCGGGGCCCGGATGAGCCAACTATATTCACGCCGGTAACACACAAACCGAAGCGAATTGAAGCGAATCTCAATCATTTCATGCCTCGTCTGAGGCTCACTAGCCTTGCATGTATAACAAAAGCGCATTTCGGAGGGCTTCATTAGGCTGTCTTATGCTGGCTCTAACCAAATGCGATCCAATCGATTGCACACTGGCACTCAGAGTCAATCTCGCATCCAATCCGGATTTTTTTCTTGATTCCCTGCATGCTATTCAGAATCGCTTAGTAAGGACCCGAGAATGGCCGGCTTATCATGTACATAAGGTCGCCACCAACTGCCAGCGTTAATGTCTAGATAAGTCGCTGTGCTTATAATGACTTGGCAATACTTTGATGATTTCGGTCAGATCCCGTAGTTCTATTCCAGGCAATCCAGCCATGATAGTTCTTCCTCAATACGCCTTGTAGAATTCACCAAGTATATACTTCATAGCGCGCACGAGACTGATTACTATACTGAGCAGGATTTACAGGCCGCTTACTCGTAGTCTCCAAAGCCCAATGGGATAGCCTAACGTCAATAATATGATCTACTGACGTTCCCTACAAGTGGCAAGAGGTGCGGAGAGCTCGCCGTTTTGACCTCCCCACGATCAGCATTACATGGATGTAACGATAGCACTCGCTGTCGATTTCTGTGGCGCTGAAAGGGGTAGGTGAGAGTCGGCATAAGTGCGGCAGACCACTAAGTAAGCTCCGATCAACAGGACCGTGTTCGGTGGACTATTGATGCCACTTCGAAGCAATCACCCGTCTCTGTATTGCAGATTTAGCCGTACCGTTGCTATGCAAATTTGCCTGCTAATGAAGCGCTAGGAAGCATTATGCAGTGTCGGTTCAATTCAGTGACATTGACATTAGAGTCCAACGAAACTATTGAGCGAATCTAGTTGCAAAGCCAATGAGCGGAAGCTCCCAAAGTCGGGCTATTACTGTCGGTAGGTTTTCGAATATGACAATCTCTCCGAATGGACTGAGAGCTGGTGTCGCTGTATGTGCGGTCTTGGAGTTTGGATCGGCCGTATTATAAGTCATTGCAGCAATTTCAAAGCAATTACGACACGAGCATTGATAACCCGAAGAAGCAGCTCCCTATGCACGGAAACAAGTTGCCAGAAGTGGATAATGGTGAACCACGGGTCTCGATTCACGTGTTGCCATTATCGTCACGGACGGCAAATTAGTGGAGATGTCGATAAATATGGAAAAGCGAGTAAGGCTGCATAAGCGTAGAATTGGGATGAAGCAGCTGCGAAGCTCTCCATTGACACTTATACTCAGGTCCTGTTTCAGCTTTGCAGCTCTCTATGTATAGCTTGGAGAACATACGATATCTGGTGTCGAACGATAAGCTATAAGCTCTTTCGCGCCGTACTGAAACGTTCATTTTCGAGAGAGATTCGAAGGAGGAATAACGTCTCCAAGTTAGGATCTTCCGTCCCAATGTTGGCGAGATCCCCCAAAGCCAAGCCTATGTTTCGTTTCTAGCCCACAAGCACGAGGCGATCGGGAGAAATCGGGGGTTTGCATGTTGGGTCTGTGCAGGGGTTCAGGAGTGTGTCGCGCGTGCTAGACCCATTGTGAACAGCTCAGGGCTGATATTGGCCCTGTCAATTCTGGAACCTTTCTCCTGTCCGGAGTTCGGGGACACTATCATCCCAAGTCGGCACACCACACTCGCTGATATACACAAGGTCTTGCCTACGCAATTGCCGTCATGCGCTATATCACTTGCTAAATATATTAGACACAGGTAGATAGATGAACTTGCCTGTACTACTCGGGGCGCGAGATACAAAAAGAGATGAATGTAATTATACCATTATTCGGCCGTCCCGGCTGTTGTGATGACCACCTGTGATTGTCGTATAGCTCATGATTCGTATGACCTATCATGGGATACCGTTCAGCGCCGTAAATAGTATCACTCGTTCCGATCATCCCCTGCACTACGAAGTACTTGTTTAGATAGAGAGAAAAGAAAAGAATAAAGGGGGAAGTCCATATACATTAGTGTACGCTACAACAATTGAGAGCCACGCATACATGAAATAGGAGATGTATCCCACATTACATAAGATACCTACATGACGCTATCCAGGTGGGTTTGTAGCGTACCGGTATGCTAACCTCCACTCTACAGTAGCTCTCTCCATAGTGGGTTCACTGGCTAGGCACGGTTGTCATGCCGGTAGCTTTGGGGTAAATGTTCATCATATTGCCTATGATGCGATACGGTTTCCACTGCATCGAAGGTGTATGCATACCGTACGTTCGAGTCCATAAAGTAGCCGCCAGCACCTACACTAAATTACACTACCTAAGTTGATGAAAGACAGCGTTAAAACTTCCTTACGAGTGAGAAATCTATTTTAAATAGAAACGTAATTCAGTAATAGGGTCATGATTCGTACCTAGTTGCCAGCTCCTACACTAGTGTAGTATATTTTCACCCATGTGAATTACTATGTATGCGCAGTCTAGACGGGTAGAGCCAGACGGGTACACGTGTGTCTCAATCCAACACTTGGGATCTGGTGCTTGTCATACAGCAACATCGGAGTTTGATACCAGGTACCTCCTGCTGTCCGCCAACATGCAGATTGTATCAAGGTACCTAACGGACCGGGACTTGCATCGACCTGCATGCAAGGTGTGGACGATCCAATAGACTTCCCGCTTCTGTATAGATTGGGAAAGCGATTTCTGACCTCAACAATTCCCTACGAAAAAAAAACTCGCCATACAAAGTAGAGGCCAGTACATTTTCAAGATCATTCAAGTTAGCAACAGATGCACATTTGGCCGTGTTTGGGAACTACCTCATACACTAATATAGTGTCGTAGCATACGCTACAACACACCTGGCCGGTAATTTGTTTACGAGACTTTTTCTTGATCTTGACGATGGACAGCGTAATCTGTTATTCTTACTTTTGTTTCTGCAAGGATGATGGATGGAGCCGTGACCGCTAGATACTACAGACCCTGGGACAGGTGTAATGACTGAATGACAATCCCTCTAGTGACCGACGCCGGTCACCGGCCCCAACGAAATTTTTTACGTCGGCTGTCACTTATTAGTCAAGAGATTCTCAAAGCATGGGAAAACATGATGACTGTGCCACGATGCAAGAGGACTTCAGGCGTCAATTGGAATTAAACGAAGAAGAAAAGCCGGAGATTGCAATGATCAGACCTTCTCAAACCTGATCAGTTGACAATTTCTCCAATTCCTGATTCCCACCGTGACCCCAATTTCTCCATTCTGGCGGCGGGTGTTTGTTACCTTTCCTGTCTCGGGGCGGCCCTACTGTAAGTGGACAGTACTGTTACCAACGGGAGGTAGTGGGATGTTGAAGTACTACGGTACCTACACTACAGTACCGAAAAGAGTTGCTGGTGCCTGCACTGCAGGGTACCTAAGTTGGTAACTCTGCTGGGAGTGACTAACACCTACCTACACTACAAAGTTATTCGGTGTTATTGGAGTGGCATCGTGGGTGTCGCCGCCGTGGGTTGTGGTCTGGGGTTATTGAGCGGATTCGGCCAGCGGTATCCATACCCCATTCTGCATTCGCAGGACTGTATCTTGTCTCAATTGTTGCCAGGCACGCTTCCTGCGACTGATCAGGCGGCGTTTAGAGGCTTTGAAACCCGAACGAAACGGCCGAGTATCCTTTGCCTCAGCTTATCAGGCTTATGGTTGCTGCCCCTGTCATAGGATCGAAGGACATGGCGAAACTTCTCAGTCTCACATCCAGGACATCCACGGCAAGGGTCCTCGGCCCGCCACCTCGTACCACAACTCAGGTGTTATTAAGAAGCCCACCTGGCCGCGCCGTTGACAAGACCGGACGATGCAGCCAGCATCTCAATCTCACTCTCACCCACAATTCCAGTCGCATATTCATTTTCATTTCCAGTTCTAGCCATTACCCGCTGCCAGGTCGCATTGCGGACTACTACCACTGCCACCACCTGCACCACCACTACAACCAAAGCAGCCAGCATCTTCCCGAACCTTGTCCATCTCATCCCGGACTTTTCTCTAGTAGCCCTCGCTCCCGAAAGTGGAAACCCCCAGCGACGGCCTCCGCCCACTTGTGTACCCACTATTCGCCTGCAGCCAGTGGCCAGGTTAGTGCCGCTAGTTCCAACCCCGGTCGCTGGTCCTCGACCCTGCACCCAATCACAGCTGCCGCATCTCTTCGCCGTCCAGTCCGACCAATGGCGTATAATACATACAGTACAGCCAGTTCAGATATATCAACTCCCCGATCAGCGTCTCCCTCGTCCGTATTTTCCGGCCGTCTGTCCCACAGCACTCTCGCCAGTAAACGGCTTTCTTTATCGTTCCAGCGAAGGCAGTCTGCTTTTAATCCTATGTCCTCAGTTGACATCGCCTCCATTGAACAACGCATGAAGATGGCTTCTCTCGACGGTTTAAGAGGTTACGCCCAGGACCACTATGGCGAGGTCAAGCAGGATAAGGCCACGGACTACATCCCAAAGTCTGCCGCTGGCGGCTATCAAGTGCTGCGGGAGCCTCTCTGGAATAAAGGTGTGTATATTTTGGATCCTTATCTAAACGTCCCTTTGAAAGTTTGTGACAAAGCGACTTCTGTGCAGCCCACTAACGTGGATCTCGTGAAGGTCTGTCATTTACTCCTGAGGAGCGCGTGTCCAAGAACCTCACGGGCTTAATACCGCACGCCATGGAGAACACCGATACCCAAGTCGAGAGATGTATGAAGATGATCAATTCGCGGCCGTCTCCTGTTGACAAGTACCTGTATCTGTCTTCGATCAAGGCCCAAAATACCGACCTCTTCTACCGAGTGCTCATCGACAATGTCCGCGATTTAATGCCATTGGTTTACACACCCACTATCGGTGATGTTTGTCTACAGTATTCCACTCTCTATACCCGCCCAGAAGCTCTATACATTTCAATCAAGCAGCGAAAATCCATAAGGACAATTCTTCGGAATTGGCCGAACCCCAACCCCGAGATCTGCGTCGTGACAGATGGATCTCGTATCCTTGGCTTGGGCGATTTGGGTGTAAATGGTGTCGGAATTTCTGTAAGTTGTCTCAAACCTCGGTCTCGTTCAAATTACCAAATTATCTCGTCGAACTGAGGAACTGACACATGGCACAAGATTGGAAAACTCGCCCTATACACCGCGGCAGCCGGCATTCATCCCGACAAGACCCTTCCCATCGTTCTAGACGCCGGTACTGCCAACGAGGATAACCTCAAGGATCCGCTTTATCTGGGTCTCCGGGCCAGGCGCCCATCGGCCCAGGTCATGCAGGATTTCGTAGACGAGTTCATGGAGGCCGTTAAGGAGGTCTTCCCGGAAATGCTTGTACAATTCGAAGACTTCGAGACCGAAAAGGCGTTCAACTACCTGGATCGGTACAGAAACGACTACAAGTCTTTCAACGACGATATCCAGGGAACTGGCGCCGTCGTCCTTGGCGGGTGAGTTTCACCCGGTCACCTATTGGGTTATGAGCAACCTGCTAATACATATTTTCTCTACAGTTACATTGGCGCTGTTAACCTGTCCGGTGTGCCTCTTGAGGACCAGCGTCTCGTTTTCATGGGCGCCGGTTCCGCTGGTGTAGGTGTCGCTAAACAGATGGTCGAGTACTACACTCGCCGCGGATTATCAGAGCAGGCCGCCAAGGATAAGTTCTGGCTTGTCGACACTAAGGGTCTCGTAACGTGGGACCGAGGCGACAAGTTGCCAGAGCACAAGAAGTATTTCGCTCGCTCAGACAACAATGGCCACCAATTCCGTTCTTTGGAGGAAGTCATTGAATACGTTAGACCTTCAGCTCTTGTTGGGCTTACTGCCACCTTCGGTGTCTTCACCGAATCCGTCGTTCGCGCCTTAAAGGCATCCGTTGACGCGGGTGGCTCTGGTCGCCGACCAATTCTCTTCCCTCTCTCCAACCCTCTCACCAAGGCGGAGTGCACATTTGAGCAAGCCGTTCAATGGACCGAAGGCACCGTCATCTTTGCCTCTGGTTCTCCCTTCTCGCCTTTTGCCGTCAAGTCCGGCGATCAGGCGGTCACCTACTGGCCTAACCAGGGCAACAACGTCTACGTGTTCCCTGGTCTCGGCCTAGGTGCCATCCTCGCGAAGGCCTCAAAGGTCACCGACGAGATGGTGTACATGTCCGCTGCCTCGCTTGCGGAGGCCCTCGATGCAGAGGAGATCCAAAAGGGTCTGATCTACCCCCGCATCGAACGGGTCCGAGACGCCAGCATCGTCGTCGCCCGTGAGGTCATGAAGGCCGCCCGCAGAGAAGGTGTCAGCACGCTCCCTGAAGAGCAGTGGGTAGAGTGGGAAGAATGGGGTGACGTCGCCCTGACGAAGTACATCAAGGACAGGATCTACGATCCTCTGAAGTAAGCTGACCTACATGCATGGCATATTTTTGCGTTGCATTTGATTCGGGAGCGATTATCCAGCGTGATTTAATACCATCACGGTCGGCGTTATCCGGTTGGACAATTTTGAATTCTACTTTCTTAATACCGCTTCGATTCAATGATAATTAACTTATTGCCCAAAGGCCACCCCCGGACGAGGCGGAGGCTACTGGCCTGCAGCAAGACAACACGCAGCCAAGACTGTGAAACAAGAGAGAGAGAAGATAGTGGAGGAACGAATGACGTGAAGAGTACATGACTTGGTTAGAGGTGGATCAGGAAAACTTCCATAGACGGCCATAGATGAGAAACGCTATAAGGCTTGGATACACGGGAATGGATTCTTCAGTCATCCTAACGCATCTCATGGTTCCCTCCTTGAACACTGGTGATTTGAATGTATGAGCGCTTGAGTGGATACACTATTAGTCTGCTTCGACATCCGCCCAGCCGAAGGTTAACATGAAGCTTGTTGCTCCGCTTCCCCAGGTTTCCGAAATAGTTTACTCCGTATCCCGGGACGAATTCCGCTAACGGCGAAGCGTCGAAGTGGTTCTCATTAGCTTCTAGAACCGCCACTCTCCAAAGACTCTTATTCAGCTCACTGAGGAGGCCCTTCATCCTCGCCAAATCCAACCCAATAATACTACCTACTGATCTGAAATTAATATGTGGGATGTGGCGACCTCCAAATTAGCCGAGCGGCTCGACCTATGCCTCCTCGCGCTCCTATCATGTTGCCATACCTGAGCCTGTTTTATCCTCAAATGTTGGAGCGTCGCAAGTTTTTCAAACTCCGCATGGCCTGGATCGTATCCGAGTGGCCATGAAGACCCCTATCTAGGCGGTGCATTGCAAGAGGCGTAAAACTAATTTGTATATACGTAGATGGCATACTCGAAATTTTGAGTAGATCATATCCTGAAGTGCCTGCATCTCGCTAATTTATAGCAGAAAATTCCTCTCCTCATCTTGAAAAATACCATTAGTCAGTCGGTACGAGTAGCTGAGCAGATCATAAACGAGACCAAGCCGGTCTATAAACAATTTCATAGGACAATCATGAAAGCCATCGCCCTTCTCGCCGGCTTCCTCCCGGCCATCGCCCGCGCCGCACTAAACGTCACGGGGTCGACATGCACGGTGACGCCTCTACCAGTGACGGGCGGGGGCAAGGAGCCGGACGACACGCCGCAGATCCTTTCGGCGTTCAAGACGTGCGGGACGAACGGCAAGATCATACTTTCCGAGGGGATGTTCCACATCGGCCAGGTGATGGACACCTTGACGTTCAGCAACGTGGACATCGAGATCCACGGGACCATGCGCTGGTCGGCGGACATCCAGTACTGGCTGCGCAGCAGTCTTCCGGTGACGTACGCCGGGAGAAGCACGGCCTGGCGTATTGGGGGCACGGATATCCGCATCCGCGGCTTCGGCACCGCGCTCTTCGACGGCCAGGGCCAGCTCTGGTACGATCAGAACCGCAACCAGAGTAATCAGAACGGGAGGCCGATTAGCTTGACGCTTTGGCATGCGAAGAATGTCCTGATCGATGGGATTACTTGGCGTCAGAGCCAGTTTTGGCGTACGTTTTCATCAATCTATCATGCATTTAGTCTTTCTTCGCCTATATGAAGGCGTGAGGAGAATTCGAGGAGAATATATATCTACAACCAGTAGAAGAGGTGCTGTGACGAAACAGTTGTGGTTCCAAGGAACAGATGAAGAAATACTAAAAGAAAACAAACGAAAACGAGATCAATTTCGAGGCCTACACTTATATCAATACCTAGTATGATAAGTACTTACTCAATATGATACGCTAACGTGCGTGATAAATAGATACATTCGTCGCTTATAGCGAGAATATCACCATGACGAATCTCGACATGAACGCCACAAGCAACAGCCAGTGGAACACGGTAAACACAGACGGGATAGATACGGTCAGTAATCATCTAAAGACCAGATGCGAGCTCTTTCGGACATCCTATTTAACTTTGGATATACTAACTTGACGTACTATATTAGTGGAACTCGAACAACATCTTTCTTCAGAACTGGACCGTAACATGCGGTGATGTAAGAACGCCCCTGTTTCTATGCTACTCGTCTTCTAATACCAATCTATATTTCTCATCGCAATGGTTCAGCAGCCAGGTATGCCGCGTGCATCAAAACTGACTTTATCTTATAGGACTGCATTAGTATGAAAGGCAACAGCAGCAACGTCTACGCCTCCAACGTCCACTGCTACGAGTCCGGGTGTGCCGTCATCGGCTCCATCGGCTCGAACGCGGCGCAACCCGACTTGGTGTCCAACGTGTACTACGACAACTTCACCTGCACGCACAGCTCCAACGCCGCCTGGATCAAGACGTACTCCGGCAGCGGGTACGTGCGGAATGTGACCTTCGCCAACTTCAAGTTCACCGACGTGAATCAGCCCATCTATGTTACACCGGTGAGTCCACAACAAAATTAATTACGCGCAGTCCAATCTATTGCAGTCGTCCAAGATAGATGAGCGGGAAATCAAGCTCAAGTTCCACATCCTCCTGCCCATCCCGTCCTACCCTAAGGATTGAATAGGGGAAAAGGGGGGGACTGTAGTATCCGGCGAGCAGATAAATAAATAAGACAAGATACTTACTAACATACCACGCCTCGAATGAATAGTGTATCTACGGCTCGGCGGGCTGCGACTCGTCGCGCCTGAAGATCAGCGACGTGCGCTGGATCAACGTGACGGGGACGAGCCGGTACAACATCGCGAGCGCGATCCACTGCTCGGGCGCCGCGCCCTGCGACGGCTTCCACTTCGAGAACGTCAACATCACCAACAAGGACGGCCGCACCGTCGACAAGTACCTCTGCTCCAACATCGCCAACCAGGCGGGGTCCGGCATTCCCTGCACGGGAACGGTGAGTTCTTCTTTTCTTTGGGTCTATAAGTCTAAATCTTTTTCCGCCATTCCTTCGTTGCTCCAGGCTAGATCATCTAGCGATGAACCCCTTTTTATGTTACCGTTTCGTGGGGTAACAGCATCTTTTCATACCCAATTATCATGCTAGAATACGAGTGACTAACGCCTAGTTTTGCAGTGCCCTGCTAGTTGGCCCCAGCAGTTGAGCGGAAATAGTTAGAGACGGCGCCTAGATGAAGAGACTTGGGGTCGGATTAGGGGCGATTGATGTATTCAATTACTGAATTTCATAATTCATACGTCATTTTGAAGTATTTGTTGGATAGTTGAAGCAGCTATGATTTGGAAAAGAGGGCAGATTTGATCCGTAGTGCTGGCACAGAACGCCTTTAATCTAACTGAGCCCTCGTTGTCGTTTCAGACGTTCCTTGTCTTAACACGCCTGTATAAGTCAAGTTGAGGTGACCCTGATGTCAATTGAATGATGAGACCTTTCTTGAACAAGCCAGCCAACAGCTATAGGTATATTATTACGAACCTAGGTTAGGAGGCAGAATCAACCGCGATAATACGCATTGGTCGGAATGAATGTACTTTATTACTCCCCGGCTCATAGCTCATCAATTCGTAAAATCATCGCAATCCTTCCCGGTACGATCATCATATGATCCATTAAGTACGTACATGCATATGCCAATAAGTCAACGTATTCATTATCGTCAAATCCTAGCCACAACCTACCGTACCTAACCTAGTCCCAACCCTGTCCGATAGGCCCGAACCTTCGCTCTTCATACCGCACCTACCTATCATAACCCGATCTATTGTCGTACTACTTGTCCGGGCCACCTGACCAAATATCGTTTCCGAGTCGTTATCTATCCCTGTTTTTCTATCCCCGTTCGATGCTACCCTATTCGTATTTCTTCCACTCCTTAATGATGCGCTCCGTCTCGGCCTCGGCCCGGGGCGTCCCCGATTCCCGTCGCTGGACTGCCTTGAGGCGAGCATCGCATTCTTCCTTCTTCTCGTTGCGCTCGTTGACCTTGGCTTGAAGGTACGGGATATCCCTCCGCGCGACGGCACGACGGAATACGTTGCGCATACGGTCTGAGAACAGCATACATTGCTGGTTTTTCAAAGGCTGAGGATGATGGTGGAATTGTCCGGCGACTTTTAGGCCATCGTTGCCCTCCAGTAATGGCTGCACAACCATTATGAAGCACTCATTACATACGAGGATGCCGGGAACATCACGCATAGTATGCCAGTATCCCTGGGGGACTACACGGCCTTCTCGACATGGCGGAATGGCCGCGAGTTCGCGGATGCGGTTTGCGAGCCACTGAACATCGGGAGCGGATCGCGTCACAAGCGCGCGGTCTGCCGTACCCTCAAGCGCATCGAAGTATAGAACGAACCGGCTTCGGTCATGCCCACGATCGTGATGCATCGCGCATACGCCGCGTGTCCGCTCGGCCGGCGAGTCGAAGGGCACGAACAGGCCAAACAAGCTGGGGAGAAGCGTCTCGACCGTCGTGGTGCACGCTCTGCACACCTTGAAGTCGTTGATGAGCTGTTTGGTCTTTGGGTCCCTGATCGAGTACCAGATGCGCGACACCTCGAGGTGGCCTGTACATGGCTGATCTTGGGCCGTGGTCAAAGTCAAACTGTGCAGTAAACCCAAGTCAGGCCGCCGGTATTTGCGCGTGAATAACCACGCGATACGGTAGAATTCCGACGCCCCAAAGTCGCAGGCCAGTGGTTGATCAAACCGGCGAAAGGGCATAGGTACGAACTCGTGCGCAAATTCTGTGGATGCGAAATTGAAGCTATAACAAGATGGACAGATATTGAAGTTGTCGCATCTTGGGAGAGTCAACCAGTCCACGTGTCCTGCCTCCGGACGCACGCGAGGGCAGTGCGAGATATCCGGCAGCTCGTTGACTTTCAATTCGGCAGAATATCGCCTATATGATGTGATCGGGGGATTAGAACTAGCCGCGGTCGGAGGCGGTTCGAATCTAGGCGGCCAAGTCGTCTGTGTTGCGACTGGAGCGGCTGTGGCTGGCGGTTGCGCCCTGGGATCTATATTGGTACCCACCCTTGGTAGAGTTGGTGGAGGGACAACTGGAGAACGGCGATAACTTGCTGATTCACTCGAACCAGGAGTGGCTGTCATTCTCGCTGTAGCTGCTCCTGCGACCGGCACAGGGCTCTGGGTAACACTTGGAGGAACCCCCGCCCTCGAGATATGAGGTGGAGTTCGACCTCCATGGTCCCCTTCAAGGGAAGACGTCGATTCTCTTGGGAATGTTGCACTACGAGAATTCGAGGAGTTTGAGTAAGGCGCTGAAAGGAAGTTTTGCGGCGAATGCGATGGCGATTGCTTCACAGATTTCCGCCGACCTACACCTCGTGGTTCGTCCGGCATGGTTAGGTACTCCGTCTTTTCTGTTGGCATACCTGACCTGCTTCCACGATGATCCGCACGCGGCTGATGTTCGTCTTCACTAGAGTAGAATGCATCATTGTATGGTGGCGGAGCCCGGGAGGCTTCCGTGTTCGGGTGTTTGGAGCTTGATTCGCGGCGGGACTGATGATGTGGCGAAGATGGTCCTTTGCGGTCGGATCTGGAAGATGATCCTTCTGCAAAATGACGCGACGATCCTGTACTGTCTTTTGAGGCGTGCCTGGTGTACTTGGGAACTTCCGAAGGGCGTCGTTTATGAAGTGTAGGACTGTGTGAATGGGCTGATCTGGATTCTCTCTGATTATGCTTGCCGCCATTTGACGTTCCCCGGTCGTATTGGTTGGCCAGAGGAGCAGAACGATCCCGGGCCTGAGAATCCGAGTTTGGCCTACCTCTATGATACGGCTTGTCACGTCCATTTGTGGCGTGTTCGATGATCTCGGGTGACAATAAGTGCTCGCGAGGGGCACGAGAGCTTGCAGAAGAGAGACGACGAGGTGATAAGTAGTCCTCACGACGTCGGTCGGTAGCTGGCGATTTCGATTGTTGAGTACCATCTCGCTTTTCGCTCTCGCCACCTGTTGTTATTATGGGAGGCAAATCGACAGGCCGATTACGGCGATGTTCAGCATCAGGCCGTATGTCCTGCTTCTTGCCTGTTTTATCCTCACGATCAAAAGACAATGCATACTTGCGGCCAGTGTTTGCTTCATAAGATACGGGTTCTGGATCCGGCTTGGCCGACGGCGCTGTCGATCTACCACGCGGCTTGCGTTGCGTTTCCGAGACTGAAGCGTCGGATGACGAATCAGACGGATTAGATACGAGCACAAACCGTCTTTCAGGGTTGAGCTCGTGAAGGTATTCGTCTACCGGCACCAGTAACGGCCACTGATCACGCTCGCCGCGGTTTGGCGGCTCTTCAGACGTCAAGCTCGACACAACCGACCCGGCCTCTTTCGCCAGCGCATCGCTTTCATCCTCAACACTTGGAGGCGGTGGTCTTCGTATGCTTATGTGATAGGGCACCCTTCTTGGGGTCGCTTGATCATCCCGAGGTGGATGGCTCGACCTGAGAGGTACATCTGCTACACTACATTGTGCAAAAAAAGGTATGTCAGTTTCGCCCGATGCCCGGTAACCAAGCACGCCTAACCTCAATGAAAGTGGCTAGCATTGAGCATCAAACTTACTTTCTCGGGACTGGGCTTTTCGCCCTTGAGTTTGGCCAGTAGCCATTCTGCAATAGACTCTCAACATCGAAGCCGCTCATATTGGCGTGAGTCACGGATGAGAACCGAAGAACGGAATCAAGACATTGTGTTTAGACACCAGAGGAAAAAAAAAATGCAGTTTAGAGGCTCAGCCCCTCGTTTCTTATCCCACCAACACAGCCTCGCAAACTACCGGTACCCAGGTTGTTTTCTAGCAACGGCTAAGCCCGCTGACACGAGCCCAATAGGCGCGTGACTTGCTGTGGAGGGGAGCTGACACGAAACAGTGAGGCAAGGGATGCTAGGTAGTCGCGCGAATTTGATGTAGTACTGTCAGAGAATGAATGAAGGGAGTCTAGATCTACGTTATAAGACGGGAGGAAGTGGTTCATCGGTTCCTAGAATCATCCACCGCGGGGCCGACCAGCTTTAACATAGAAGCCAAGATGGTCCTCGTACAGTACTACTGCGTACATTCATCATGCACCGCACACACTCCCTAGATCTAACACAAGCATGTACAGTACTGTACTACTTGGTTGAGTGGGGGATGCACAGACAGGGACCAGAAAGTGCACTAATCTAGCGTTCTGGGGATGCAACCGGGATCCACCGAAGCCACGGGTAATTCGATCTAGACTACGAAGGCAGATAGTTAGGACGAATCTGGTTAGTCCATCTACAGTTCGCATCGTAGATTTTATCTACAAACGTCAAACACCCAGCACAAAATTTGTTGAATGACGTAAGTAGGACACATGTATTGGAATTGTCTGAAGGTGCAGATACCGTAGATGGTGAGGTTCTGCAGGTAAAGATGACTACAACTCTAATTTAGTCAAGAAATGCAAACACTACCGGTATTAGCCCGCAATCGGAACTTGCTTCTAACACCTTCGACCTACCCCGAATTTCTACCAGCCTACCAATTCTTGGGGGTCACTTTTTCCCAAGGGATGTATAAAGTGTTTTAGCCCCTAGTACCATTTCTCAATGGTGAGCGAGCATAAGTTTTGATCGGTGATCGTGAGAGGCAGTCATATCTTCAAGCTGCCCAATATTACTGCAAACAAGGCCAAGCCTCGCATTGACAGAAGTCTCGCTTGTGTGAGGAGCAGACCGTGTACACGGAAGAGCTGCAGGCAAGCTTATCTGCACCTAAACTCAGCTCCGAGCTGTATTGTACTAGTCAAACAATGTCCTTTGACAATGCATGCTCATGTACGGAACCTCACGAGCCTGTACATCGCGAGATGGCCTCGCGCCGCCAGCCTTGCATGTGCTCTCTAGTACCGGGATAATCGATGCCATCAATGCACGATGATGTATAGACAATAAGCTTGAACTAGCATTTCTGCCGTTTGTCTCCAAAGCAAAAAGGGTCTTGTGTCCCGCCCCTTGGTGTTGGCATGAACGCCGCTGTCGCCATGACGAAAGCTCAGGGTTCCATCCGAACACAAGTCGGGCGAAATCGATGTGGTGCGGTCGGACCGTCGAATTGGAGCACGAGAGACTGGCTACTAACACAGCGCCCGCTCCTCGGGGTGCTCGCCGCCCGCGACCTAAGTTCAAGCTAAGTAGCCGGTGTGCCACATGCAAAATGCAAAATGCGCAATTATCCGCAGCATGCATAATCCCTACATTCCTTGGCTTTTGACAACTCGACATTGATGCTGTGTTGTCAATAGACACCGCAATAGGCAGCGTGGGCAGATATAATGCCAGTCTGTCAACAATAGCAGCCAATGCTGTGATTATATCTCAGGAACAATAGCCCTACGGACAGGGAAAAGATCTGAAGCAGTCGTATGTTATATGCAGTGGCCCATGTTACCGAGGCAGTGATACGTGCCCAGCAACACTTGAATACAGTTTCGGCTGAGATGTGTCGCAACTCGTATTTGATCGACTATTTGATCGACTATGGAGTCCGTTGAAAGGGCATTTTTCCTTTCCTCTTTTCTGTTTTGATTGGAACCTTGCTTTCCTAAAGGAGCAAATGTACATATCATTCCTCCCCGTCTCATCAAGCTTATCAAAAGGGTGCTAAAAGCTAGGTACGCTTCATCAGCGGACTTACCAGGCCGCTTTGCAATGCTAAAGGTACAACTTTATTCTAGTCGCACCGTATCGATACCTAATGTGGTACGACGCCGCCCTCGTGGAAGGACACTTCAAGAACCCCTCGCGACAGCTCGCAAGTTTGCCATCTTGCGTGACGCTCTAGTATACAGAGTGGCGATATTCTGTGGTGGACAAGCCGACGGGAACAGCAATAATACGGTATGCCCAGAATGGCTGCGGTGCCAGGGACACTCACAGATTCGGTGTCCCGGCAGCGCACACAATTTGTCATACTTCCAATCCAAGCCTTTGCTGGGCAACCACCAGAGTGGGTCGTAAAGTTCTTGTCACCTCCGTCGCCGCTGTCGTGATGACAGGTGAGTTGTGTAACTAGTTCGTATGAAGCGAAATCTTTTAGCTTCTACTTCAGACCCGCGGGGGTAGCTCGAAAGCCGGGCTACCGAGTCTCCTGTATAACACAGCCAACGCGATCACGCCAATAAATAAGATGACCGGCCCCTGCAGCGGCGCGGATATTGTTCCTCTGATAACTAACATTCCGCTGACAGATGCGAAGATGATTGGATTTCCTATCCAAGTTCTGTACGTCTTGAGCGTAGGGTGAGATCCGGTTGGCATCTGCTTATCCGCCCTTCGTCTTAAAATGAAGATGCCTAGAACTGACATCATATAACAGGAAGATTTAATTATCTCTGCCCACATTGTTAGTCATGATACACGGTATGACTCCAAGAGGGTGTATGGGGGTGTATACCTATGAGCGTAATCAGCCCGGTGAGACTTCCGACCGTTATGAAAAGTGATGTAAGGATCCCGTTCAACAGAAGTGCAAATCTGTGAGATCGATCAGCACGAGGAAGACTCGGACTACATGCCATACACCCCGCGGGCCTGGAGTGGTAGTAATACATACACAGGTACAGATCGCTCCCATCGCAGCCTACGTGTAAGCTTCGCAAATGCCAGAACCGGCAGCTGGAACGGCCAGATTACGCTCCGGCGAAGATAATGCGGCTCATCTCTTGCGGTGTTGCAATGCAAATTTGCCAATATTGGGGGGAAATAAGCACGTTGAGCGGCAGCTACACAGAGTTTCGCGATACCAAACATGTTCGCGTTAACAGCACCCATAGCCGATATAGCTACTATGACCGTGAATATCAGGCCACCCAGTGGTCCGACTGTTCGATTCGCAAATTCCTATTGCAATATCAGCTTTATTTCACGTGTCGGCAAGCGCCGGACGGAGAATTGGGAAACCTACGACTGCCACGGTGTTGCTTTCTCTGATTACGTCAAGCGGCAAACAGACATATAGGCTTAGATTCATCAAGAAGAAGCCAATGATCACC
Organism: Nemania sp. FL0916; assembly: GCA_022578715.1. NCBI lineage: Eukaryota > Fungi > Ascomycota > Sordariomycetes > Xylariales > Xylariaceae > Nemania > Nemania sp. FL0916. The sequence continues at coordinate 131,576 of MU390226.1, forward strand.
AGCATCATCGCACCGTTGATGACTCTCGGAAGGTCCTTGGCAGGACTCTTCATATCTCCCGCGAAGAAGCCTGCTGTCTCCCAACCTCCATAGCAGAACAGAGCCGCAAACACAGCCGTGGAGACATTACCGAGAGATTTCCACACATCCGACTCGCCCAGACTTAGTTGTTCTTGTCCAAACCACCCAGAATCTGAAGTCGGCACCCCGTTTCCGTAGCCTAATACGTATGTTGCAAACCCAGCGATAATGATACTCCCGAGAGCAGCCAGCTTCAGCACCATGAAGATATTAGCAGCCTTCGCGCCAGCAGTTGCGCCGAGGCAATTGATGAGGGTAAGCACGACGATACAGCCGAGGGCTACAGTCTTGGTCATCCACGGCGAAGTTGTATCAGATGATCGAAAAGCTCTAAGGAGATAATCCGCAAAAATATTAGAGATCGCAGCGTTACCGGCCGGTTTGACAACGCCAACCCAGATCCAGGGGAACAGATGCCCTATAAAGTCGCCCCAACTAGCCCGTAAATACTCTTGGATTCCGCCATTCGAGGGGACAAGCAATCCCAGCTCGACAAACGACGCCGCGCCGGTCCAGACGAGCAAGCCTGCCGTGACGAAGACGCCCAGGGCTTCCGCGGGAGAACCGACTTCCCGGGCAATCAGGCTAGGCGCCGAGAAAATGCCGGATCCGATTTGCAGGCCGATGACCAGGGCTAGGCAGTTCAGGGGGGTTAAGTACGGGCCCTTGCGCTGAGGCCGAGGCCGAGGCTGACCGTCTTCGCCTTCATCGGATCTGCTGATAAGCGCCGAATGTATAGATGCATGATCATCAATCTCACGATCCCGTGAATCGTGTCCAGGTGGCTCCGGACCAACTACCGACATGGTCGCAGTGTCGTTAATTCGCGCAGATCCACGTTGATGGAATCGCAGAGAAACATAGATGTGCTAGAATGTCTAGCGGTTGCATAGCGAAACTCATCAGTAAAGCTTTGACCTGTAAGTGATTTTGAACTCTGGCCACACGCCTCTCAGGAGACCGGCTGAGATATTGTCTGAGTTCATCTATGGCCCGTGCAGCCTTGGACCAGTTGATGGAGCCGACGGGGTTCGGCAAAGCCAGGGTCGTCTCAGAGGCACAGGGGTGGAACAGCATCCATAGTGCTTATCTACTTTGTAGCGGATTGGGGATATTTTAACGATGTAGTCATACCGGTGGAGATTAGAGCATGATGCGCAATCGACGCGAAAACGCATTCAAGCTTTGCACATAATGTCGATCAAATATCGAGCATGCACTTTTGCCATGTCAACGTACTTAAAACTGGCGCAAAAACATGCAGCTCATCGCACTGAAGAATGCAGATTGATGGTGGATGCACGCTAAACTTGGCAGGATCATTAGCACAGATAGATTAAATATGATACAGAATAATATATACTAAGCACACAGGAGTCTGGTACTCTCCCACATAGCCCCTACCCTATGAATGGGCCATTTTGCCGTTCTTTTGGACGAATTGGCCTTGTTCTTTGAGGAAACAGCCGATGCGATACGATTTCTCTCGGTCTGTGACCTGGCAAACCATCTGCGCGGTAGCGCAACCAGAGCAGAGATGGCGAGAGACCGGTGGAAATACACTCCAAATACTTCGTTGTAAATCGCAGTTGGCAGCGGTGCTTTATATAGGTTTGACTGAGTTCCCTGCTTTCCATCTGGTCGACCGAACTCTAGTCGACAAAGAATTCCTCTATGTCCTTGTCCTCTTCCTCGTCAAGTGTTTCTTGTAAGCGCTTTTCCTCGGCATCCAGCAGTTGTTTGATCATGTTTCGTTGTCGTTTTCGCGCCTTCTTGCCCCAGTCCGCGGCTGTCGTCTCGCCTTGCGGGTCCTCCTCGTCGTCGCTGTCTTCGGGGATACCGAGCTCGCCGCGTAGCTGGTTGGGAGAGATCTCGGCAGTCTCTTGTTGCGCTTTCTCGAATTGCTTCTCCTGGTGCTTCGCACCCATCTTTATTATATATGGACGTAGTAATGCGTATGCTCCGACGATGGCGACTAGGCGAATCCAATGCTGCAGCGTCATGCTGTCGAAAGAGGCACTGAGATTGGTCGCCGTGCGATCTGAGATCAAGGTGGCTAGCTTCCATATTGATTCCCCCAGGTGGACAAAAAGTCCCGTAAGCTCGTCCGCCATGGTCGAATTGGTAATGGGCTTTCAAAGATCGCACGTCGCGGTAGTGGAAGAAGCGAAGTGGCGACCGGTATCGTACAACTATTTCGGATGGAGGTAGGTGCGCACTGTGAGCTGATGGTCGGAGATTGACCGTGTCGTTGACGGGAATACTCGTGAGATTAGGTGAATTATATAGGATAGAAAGAAAATATAATCAGCAGATGGAAGTAAAAAGAAGCTGCGGCGCAATAAAGTTGAGCTATTAGTCTCGTGGACGCGGGATAAAACTCAAACAGCTCAACGGGCAGTCCGGCCCCACAGCTGCAAGTCAGGTCTAGCTCCCAGCTTTATTAGCTTAGGCGGAGTTAGTGTGGCAGGTCCCTTCTGTAAGCAGCCAATGTCACTGCCTAAACAAAAGCTAAGCACCTGAACAGCCTTACCTCGACGAAGTACAATGCGATACCTACAGAAGTAGGATGACAAAAGAAACGAAGCACATGTACGGAGTAAACAACCTGCATTAGGCCTTTTCGACGAACAACGACGACACCATCGTTTCGTCACGTGTTAAAATTGTCGTCAATTGATACCTGAGCAGTACTAGTTCTGCTATGGCAGACAACTCTGACGAGGATGTTCAGGAGGTAAGCGAACACCCGAACAAAGGGCCCGTTTCCGAAGCATGTGCATGAGCATTCACGCTGACAGCGCGTCGCGTGTCTCCAGAGGCTGAAGGCTGCATTATGGTTCGCAGTTGGCAAAATGGTGGACGAGGAGACGCTACGTAGGAACCGCAACGTAACTCCCCAATTCATTGGTGCTCTGACAGAAATGGTTTGGTCTCAAATTGGTAAAGCTGTTTCGATCTCTACCATGCCATCATATTATTGACCAATTGGTAGAAACCGTCGCACTAGATCTGGAAAGCTTCAGTCGCCATGCAGGACGGTCGACCATCACCACTGACGATGTTCTACTGCTCGCCAGGAGAAACGGGGATCTGCACCAAATCATCAAGGATTTTGTAGATAAAGAAAAGGCCGCAAAAGTGACGGGGAAATCGAAACGATGAGACATCAATGTCAACATATGACCTGCTCATTCCATGCCATACAAACAGAGCGAGAACTTTGAAGAAGAGTTTCCGTTTTCCAACAATCGACTGGGCGCCACTCTATTCAATGGAAAATTAACTACAAGCCGCTGGCGACGACCACCAGCGCTTCTAGAGAGGTCTATGGCTGCTGCTCTATCGAAATTAGGACCACAGGACTGGTTTTGAGGAGAGAATTTACACTCGCTCACGTTGAGTTGCCTTCGTCCACGGTCCATAACCGAACTTGGGCCGTGAAGCCACGCAGGTACTGAAGGGATTCAATCATGCCCACAAATCTAGGCACATTTGATCAGTCTTAAATGCGAGCCCCGGACTATTCTTCACAATGCCAAGCTGAGAATTTATACGTTAGGGTTCTATGGTTTCTAGTGCATAATTAATGACCTCGCGGAGTTCCCACTAAATGGTAAAGAACTTACAATGCTCTACTCGGCTCAAATACTTGATGGTTCACAGAAAACCCATACTATATAGATATTCTTATTTGCTAGCTAGGCTGGCTGGAATTGGCAATGACGCGCGAGTTCTCTGACTTGTCTACAACAGGGGTGTCAAATGCTGCTCTTGCGCTCGAGTAAGGGATAGCCTCCCAAGCTGCGGGTTGGGGATAAGACTCGTGAAGTACGACGGCTGTTGTACTGCTTGTACTGCTGTCGTCGACTGACGGTTCCGACATATTTACTGTATTATAGTGGGTATTATAATAATAAAAGCTCCGTTGTTAGTTTGGCCTTGGTGTTGGTGGTACTGGTGTTGTTGGTGCCGTGAGTGTTGTTTTTGCTACCTACGGAGTCTCTGGGTCAACTTCTTCAACTCCGGCGCCATCCTTGCGGGCAAGGGTCTTTGCGACAGCTATGGTGCCGTCAGGGAATCTCATGATTTGATCATCCGTTACGTTCTCCTTCAAGACCTTCTCTCGTGGTGTATCGCGAGGCGCCCAGGTCGGCTTCTTCTTCGCGTCATCAAAAAGCGATGGCTTGGGTGCTGGATCTGATCGTCGTCCCGGGTGGCGTCGTGGGCCATCGTCCGCGTCTGAGTTGTCATCGGAGTTACACTCCGGCCAATGCATCTTGGTACGGTCTCCGGTAAGGTCGATAGGATCGTCGTCGCCGCCATCACTAGCAACAGATGGGTCGTCAATAGGGTCTTGACCTCGGATACGTCTATAGTAATTCTCCCAGTACGGTGGCATAATGGCTTTAGACTCTGGTACAACGAGGAAACCAAGACCGGTTCGAATAAGCAGCTGCTCGATGCTGCCGGGCATCGTTGATGTGAGGGCAGGCACTGATGTTGAATTACTGATACACTTTTCAGTACTGTGTTTAAGTTTGTGAGCAACTCTCTAGTTTTATTAGAACGTTGCTAATGGGGCGCCCACGTTTTTACTATCGGGGCACCCTATCTGCTGTTATAGCTGGTAGCCCGATTGTATACCTACATTTGCTTCGATTGAAGCTGTATTCAACCATTGAAACCACTAGTCAACCTCTCTCAATCAACTGACTTTCCCAGCAGCTTTAATAGAGTCGATCGCCCTGACGTCGAGGACGTCACTTGATCATTGGCGCCAGGTCATGACAATCGCATCCCTACGTCTATGGATGAAGATGGGTAGAGTGTTTAGTCATCTGACACTTGTGAAACCTTATTATAACTTATAAGCCGTCCAACAGCCCTCTGTGGCTGAAAGCCCGAAAGAACCTGAGAGACATCATATCATAAGGTCGAATACTGGAATGGTAGGACGACAGGAGCCTGGATAACCTACCTCTCGAGCCGGAGCTGTGGAAGGCGATTAGAATCATAGGAGACGCTGTAGACGGTTATGGAATATTCCCATCGACCCTAAAAATTGAGCTCGTAGAGCTGCCTCGCGAGGTAGAGGTCATGGAACAACCTCAAGAAACAGGGGACAACAAGCCTCACAGTGCACTACGTTAGATGCCGTCTCAAATGCTCTCGAAAGCTCCGGGCGGCTCCAGAAAGCTCAATTCCCTCACAACAGCACTAAAAACGATCGAAACAAGTGTGTACAATCGTGCTGCTAGCCACAACAACCGGTGAGGTGCCCCGATAGCAACGTCCATAAGAACGGACAAAGTTGACAAGCTCATCAAAACCACTACTAGACCAGATCTTGAGGCTTCATCCCTGCGTGCTACCATCTGGTAGCTAGCGTTGTACGCCATATGTATGTGTGAAGGTTGTAAGGTCTCGACGTATGAAGCCAGTTGTGATTAGTCGCAAAAACTCAAGCGCAGTGTCGTATGAGGTCGTAAGGACTCAACGTCGAAACCCAGTTCTGATCTTGCTAGGCTTAGGTGGTAAGGCATCTTCCCCTTTGCCGAACGAGACTCCGTGGTCGCGTTTGTGCTGTATCCCGAAAGATGGGGAGTCGTCCATAATCATCGTGGGCGATACTCTTGGCTTGCCCCGGGAATCCCCGGATCGCGGAGTTGCTGTCTTGCGGTTGCGTGGGGTTTGCAAGAACTCGTCGCTGCGCACGCGTCTGCCAGGGTCCTTGATCGGTGTCTTGAGAACTTTTCGGACGGCCTCGGGAATCCTGGCAGTACCTTATCAGAGTGCCCGGCTAACAAAAGGTAGGGTGCCCAGCTAACACCGCTCTTTTATAATGACCGCTGAATATTTTGTTAGGTATCGCTATGCAGCTAGATAGAGCAAACATACAAGATGGTGGAAGTAGCAAATAAAGACTTCTATGTACTTCGTAATAAAATTAGAATAGACGCTGATATTTACCTACCGGCTATGCATTCCGAGTTGATTCTACGCGTGTCTCGTAGCTACTGTGCCTATTTACTTACATCTCAACACCGTCATTATTACGATAACTCACGATAATTTCACCTAAGCCAATGCCTCTCTTAGCCTGGACTTCGACAGAACTAGATTGAAGATTATTGGCTAACAAACCCTGACTTGTACCTAGGTAGTGACTCCTATCATTCAGGTCTGTCTGGGCAAGGCAATTCATAACGAAGGCCTTCTGCGGCCAAGGTTCTGGCCCAGATAACAACGCTCGTTATCTGCTGAGATCCCTACGTTGGGCGCATGGCCTGAGCACAAGCGGTTAATGTGTTGAGCCTTTCGACTTCTTTCGGTCAAACCTAAAATTTGTGGCTTGGAGGCCGCCAATCGTAGGAAGCCACAGAACATGACGTGGGTATTGTGGCTTTGAGTCTGGCTCCAGCAAATGGGGGTCTGAGCTGACTCATTAGTCTCGGTACTTGATGTCATGAATGGCCGCTTGCAGGGTTGTAGCAGCGGGGAGTGGGACATTTTGCCATCCGGATTAGCATCTGATAGACGTGCCTGGGATTGTTAGGATAGATCTCGTACGAAAGCAACGAGTCGGAGGGTGGCTTTGGGTCCATGAATTCGTCATTGAAACAGGCCGCCAAAAGTTTCTCTTGTGAAGAGTTTCACACTTTTTGTTACCCTGAATACTCCTATGAATGGATAGACCTTCTGGGGTAAACCTTTAAGTTCACGGTGGCGTATCTAGCGTACCATCCATCGTCAACGATAACCAAGGTTCGCATCCCTGGTTGTCTGGTACAAATTACAAATTGCATGCGGTTCATGATCAACGATTCCGCTATCCACTCAGCCGTTCTGCCGATATTAGCGCATTGTGCTTTTCCAATATATCCACATGCTCCCCTAGTGTACCAGATCTCAGCTTTCTTAACCTCAAAATTGTCACCACCAAGTTTCGAGCTTCGATTCTTGTAAGACTTGACCTATCTTAAACACCCTTATATCGAACAATTATCATTGTACCTACGTTATACGAGTACAACAATATCGTACGAGCGTTATCATAATGGGAGCCAAATCAGGACTCGCCCTAAAGGCCTTGCAGTGGTTTGTCCGCGGTGTTCAGCTCCTCAGCTGCGTGGTGGTGCTGGCGCTCTTCTCGTACTTCCTCGCCGTCGCCTCGCGAAACGGCATCCACATTCCGATATGGGCGAGGGCTGTTGAAGGCATATCGGGAGCAGGCGTTGCATACACACTGGCTGGCCTTTTACTGCTTTGCTGTGTCGCAGGCCATCCATTTGCATCGGCAATCGCTATTATCCTAGATATCGCCTTCGTGGGCGCCTTCATCTATGTTGCGCAGGCGAACCGAGTAGGTGCTACGTCATGCAGAAATACCGTCAATACGGTCTTTGGCAATCGTCCTGCATCGGATAGCCCTGGCCACGGACTGCCTACTTTTCAACGAATCTGCCTGATACAAAAGGCTGTTTTGGCTGTTTCGATCATCGCCATGTGAGTGCAATCTTCGTTTAGCCTCTAATCAACTTTCTCCGAATAGTACTGACTTGATTCGCAGTGGCTTTTTCCTGATCTCTGCATTCGTTGAAGTGATCTTGATCCGCCACCGGCGCAAGGAGCACCGCTTTGGCCCCAGTCCCGCCAACAACTATACTTCTGGCTACGGCAAGCGCGGCGGATTTTTCAGTCGGTTCCGCCGCCGCAAGGGCTCCGAAGAGGAAGCAATCAACCCGAATGCTTTGCCTGAACGTATGTATATTCCCACTTCAGTCAATTCTGACGGCTGCTGATCATTGTACCATATAGACACACACCCTGAGCATGTTAACGCCAGTTACAACCTCGACAGCACCACTAATGGGCACTACAACAAATACGGCGAATCTGGTTTCCAGCATGATGGCCAAACTGCCTATCCCGACCGAACCTCTTACACGTCCACTGGGCAAGAGTATGGCTATGCCCGTTAGGACAGTAAGGTTGAATTGGTGACTTGGAATGGCTCCGTTGAATGATTTGGATAAGAACTTGGATTGGATGGACTGGAAACATTGATACCTCTTACGTGTTTGACGAATTTTGGATAGTTGCTATGCATTGTCAGCTTGCTATGATGGTCAACGGAAAGGATGCTCCCATGACTGTACATACGTAACGCCCTATGAAGATACCTAATAATAGTAATAACATGCAGTATTTCGCGTATCATTAGTGCCATACGCGAAAAATTGTGACATATTGTTACTATTGGCCCTGGTAGTATCACCCTGTATTCTCTTGTATTGAATTGTGATACTCATTTTCTCCAGTGAAAATTTACGTTACAGTTGTAATCGTAGTTTAGGCGCTGAAGTGCAGAAGGCCTTACGATCACTTATGATTCCAACAATGTAGCCTACATTACTATAAACGGGAGAACAACCGAGCCTTTGAGCATGGAAGAATAGTCTTTATTTCGAGATTGCTATTTCCAACCGTGACTGCGCCGACAAGTTTTAACATTCTTCATTATACGCTCAACGTGCCCTTCGTACTCGGGACCTCGCCCTCCTTCCCAGGGATGCGCGTAGTAGCGATGCGGATGGCAACAGCCAACGCCTTAAAGGCGCTCTCGGCGCGGTGGTGGTCGTTGGCGCCGCGCAGGCAGTCGACGTGCAGCGTAATACGCCCAGCCTGCGCGAAGCTCTGGAGGCAGTGCGGCAGCATCTCGGTGCTGAGGTCGCCGATCTTCTCGCGCCTGAGCCCTAGCTCGGCCACGCAGAACGGCCGGTTCGACAGGTCCACGACCGCCCGCGACAGCGCCTCGTCCAGCGGCGCGTACGCCGACCCGAATCGCGCCAGGCCCGACGCCGACCCCAGCGCCGTTGCGAATGCGTACCCTAGCGCGAGGCAGACGTCCTCGGCTGTGTGGTGGTCGTCGACTGGTTGTGTGTTAGCATTCGTTGCGCTTGGTATAAGCTATCTATCCTATCCTTGTTCTGCGCCTTGCAAGCCCTTCCGCTCTTCTTATATATGCAGGTTTACCCCTCATGTCTGGCTCTGCCCTTGACCAGCCGTTTAAACTAAGGGCATCTGCGGCAGAGCAAAAGAAACGAACGCCCTTTATCAGAAGTGAAAGGTATAGCTGCTGACGTACTGTGTAAATCGCCCTTGCAGGCCAGCACCAGACTCCAACCGGCGTGTTTCGCCAGGGCATGGAGCATGTGATCCAGGAAGCCGATGCCCGTGTTGATGCTGATGGTCTGGGATTTGCTGGCTTGGCTGGCATGGCCTTCCTCTGTCGCAGCCTTGAGCCGCGCATCTGTCTCGGGAGGGAAGGCACCGCCGTCTAGGTTCAGCGCCAGCTGGATCTTGGTCTCGTTGGTATCCCTGGCGAGGGCTGCCCAACGGGGCTTCACCGTGGACCCCATAGTGGCTTTTCGTTTGAGATATTGATCGTGATGGCTGCTTAATTCAAACAAGAGGGTAATATAATTACAGTTTTGCAGATGCAGGGTATTGCAGAATTTGGTAGTGTAAGTTGACTATGTCTCGATCTTTACCTACCGTACCAACATAGTGCTTTTTGACTGATGCATTCCCCGAGTATCGGATTGTCGATATCTATCTGCCCATTGGCCAACCACAAAACGTCTATTTAAGTGGTATGCTAATTATCCTGGAGTCGTTCTAGAAGTGGGCAACTAGCCTAGGAAACTTTGTTGGTCGTGGTGCTGGGTGCCCACTGACGCCCCGCCTACGCGCCCTGTATGTGTTATCGATAGCTACTCTCGTCCCAAAATATTTTCCCTGCTTCAATCATCCAACCACCTTAACAACAATCACTGTCCACGTCACCGCGCGCGCGGAAACATACGGATACGATGGCACAGCAACGGACAAGAACGATCAAGAACAAACATGCCGCGAATAAATCCGGAGTCAGCTCCAGCAAATCGTCCAAGTCTGGCCCTTCAGATGGCGTCTCCAAATCGAAGAAGAAACCCACAGCTACACCTCTGGGCAAGCAGGTGAAAGGCCGGACGATGGCCGACCTACTGAAGAAAAAGAAGAAGAAGATTTACACGGAGAAAGAGCTGGGGATCCCACAGTTAAACATGATTACTCCTGTTGGCGTCACAAAGCCAAAAGGCAAGAAGAAGGGAAAGGTCTTCGTCGATGACAAGGTATGCAGAGACAAGTTTCACGCTGGTCTTACGCGGCGCAGTTTCGAATACGAGATCGCAAGCTTACGATGTTGGAATAGGAGAGCATGAGCACGATCCTCGCCATAGTACAAGCCGAAAAAGACGGCCAGATCGAGTCCAAGATGATCAAGGCGCGACAGATGGAGGAGATCCGCGAAGCGCGCCGCGTCGAAGCCGAGAAAAAGGAATCGGAGAAGAAGGCCAAGCTCGACGAGACGAAAGAGTCGCTGCGCAAGAAGAGGAAACGAAATAAGATGTCGACCGATGATGACAAAGACGTTATCTCTGACGCCGTGTTGGCGGGCACAAATGTGAAGCCAAAGAAGAGGGTAGCTTTCGCATGAAAGTCTGCGTATCAAGGCATTTAATGGAGTTCTTGGTGTTAGTGTGTATAGTTTCGTTTCGGTCATACGGCAAATGGGGGAGTTAGTTGCTTGATAACATCTTATGATACCCGATAAAGACTGTTAAATTTGCCGGTGCTCTTTGAACTTGCTCAAAACCTGAATAATTGCACTATTCTACATAGCAACAACATAGTTCTACCTACTTGCTTGTTTTGGCCGCCCTGATTCTGGACATGCTGGGATTGCCGAATACCTAGTGTTCGAGCCTTCTTACTGAGGGCCTAACTGAACAACTTCGAGTTGTTTTACTTAGGTAGTCGAGTGCAAATTAGGTTGAGTTAGGGTTGCCGAAACTATGATAGGTACGTCTCGAGGGACGATGGGTACGGGTTAGGCGACAGTGCTGCTGCGTTTTCTTGATAAGTATGCCGGTCCATGCATTTTCACATACTACGCAGGTCTTATCAAGGATAGCTAAGCTATGAAGTACGCATTCAATTCTATTTACGTCCATCTAAGTCAGCTCATGCCCCCAATACTGCCCCCCAAGCATCTGGGTCGTAAGCGAGGTATATGAGCATGATGAGCTGATCCGCCAGCCTCGATGTCTTGGCGTTTGCCCACTGCTAGCCGTTTCAAGCGCCGCTCCGGCCGTAACCAATGGTGGACAATTTTACACTCAATATCGGAGATTCAGATTTGTTGGTATGCCATTTGTGCCTACATAAGCTGAATCTGCGATGTTTATCTATCAAGCGATAATGTAGTGAGCGAAATAGTCGTGGAAAGAGAAACGGAACGAGTTACCGCAATAAGATAGGCGAGATAATCGTGCCTGGAGAAATACGAGATTTCCATGTCTCGTATGCGGCTACCTTGTCCGTCTACAATCTACATGCAATTTTCCTCCACGCCAAGCCTAACTACGCCGTGGGCCGGCGTTCCTGCATGACGATGATGTCCATGCTGTATACCCGTGATTCCGCTAAAATGGTGCCACACGTGTTATCGAGCGCGAAGAGCGTCGTACGGGAAATAGGGGCTGTGAGTCGGGAGTCCTGTGGCGGTCCAGCAATAACCTTGTGGTAAGCTGGCGAAGAACGCGCAATCAGAGAATGCTGGGCACTTATTCATTCTTTACGATTGCTCCTACTCAATAAACGTAAAACGGGCAACACGCAACAACCGACCTGTGATTGGACGCTCCCGTTGTTTCTCGCTGCTAGTGCAGGCAGTGGATACGCAGACGACGCTCCCTAGCTCTAGGTACTGCGCTAATCCGTGGATCGGGGCTAGCCAGCGTGCTATAGAATGCCAAGCCAGGCCACTGCACGCGTGTTTGCACGCCATCTTACAGCGCTGTTCTACCGTTGGTGGTACATACCGTAGGCCCTGCCAGCGCTGCCCTGGGCAGGGACACGACTTTCCAATGCGTCCCACTTGTTTGGAAGGGGGGCCAGATGGGTGCTCATTTTAAATTTGGTGCTAAGCAGTCTACTGGGACTTTAGGTGTGGGATTGTTATAGATAGCCTTTTCTACCAAGCTTCATCCCCTGTCTTTCCTCTCTCTCCCTCTGCAGCCCGTCAACCTTCGGTGCGGACGTCCGGTACCAGACTCTCGCCGACGACAATGGCACGCAGATAGAGACGACGCGACGAGACGAGAATATGAGACGGCGGCAGCGATAATAATGGAAGCCCCCGCACGATCGGCAACCTAGCGCATTCGTTCTACCCAACTGCCAGCGAGTCAGCACGTTTCTGCCCCGATCTCCGTTGAGCGACACCTCGTATTCCCCTTTTACACCGCCACGCAGCAGCGCGCCATGACCGACCAGGTTTCCGGGTCTTCACTCCCTCAGACCCGGGACCTCGGTCGACCGCAGCATCAGCAAGGAGATGATGATAAAGAAGTAGTAGTAGTAATAGAAGACGACCAGGCAGCAGCGCAACAGCAACAGCACGCACACCTTCATTTACACGGCGCCGACTCGTTTCATCACAACCACAACCACAACCACAACCACAACCACAACCACAACCACAACCACAACCACAATTACAACCACCACATTCGTTCCCACAGGACCAGGAAACTCGACGAGCGCAAAACTTCCAACGAGGATGCAGCCAAGGCTTCGGACGTCGTCATCATCGTTGAGACTATCTCTGTCCTCCAAGTGACCGACCAGACCGGTGCCACTATTCTGAGGACTCTAGCAGACAATTACCCGACCAGCCAGTTCACGCCGTCCTCGGTCCAGCCGCACGCGACTTCGACTTCGACTTTGACTTCGACGAGTGCCAGCGCCAGCGCAAGCGACGACGGGAATAGTAATGCAGATTCGTCATCGTCGTCCTCTTCGTCAAGTAGAGACCCGACCGTGACATCTTCGGGATCCTCTATGCCTGTCTCGTTTCCTACCTTGTCTTATGCGCCCATTACGTCCATTCCTTTATCTGCGACCCCTGTCTTTCCTCCAATAGGTGGCCATCCGCATCCCAGTCAGTCTCTCTTCCACGCGCCTCGAAATGTTTTGTACTGACGACTTCATAGCTCTTTTGTCATCGGCTTATAGCAACTCATCTGTTTCTCTACATTCTTTCTCTTCCGCGAGCGACGGTAATTTCTCGATTTATGGCGGCGTGACTAGTTCCCGCCCGAGTGCATCCCACGCTTCCGCATCTACATATACACTTTCAGTCTTTGGGACATCGACGTCGGAGCCATCTCCGAGTGTAGACTACTCGACCATAGTTACTGCTACGCCCAGCACCACTTCGATCAGCGGCGGCAATGGCGTGGGCTCATCTGCCGATGGAGGTTCCGGCAACGGCCCCGCGACCACCGCCGGCTCTGGCTCGGTAACGGGTAAAGCGTCACCAGCCACTATTGCTGGCAGCGTTGTAGGGGCGGTTTCCGGGCTCGCCATCCTTCTGCTTCTCGCTGCGACTATCTTCCGATATATGAAAAGGCGACAATCTAGCTTGAAGCTGATAGGGGGTTCTGGAACTGACCGAGGATACGGCACCACAATAACCGGAGGAGGTGGAGGCCCTGGAGGCAGCGGTGCCATGTCTGAACAGCGGCGCGCGATACCGTTCACTATTCTGGCAGCACTGGCTAGTTTGTCTGCTCATGGTCGCTTTTCAAGGGGCACGGTGTCATCTGATGGGGGAGAAAGAGGGTTTACCAAGATATCTGGCCGGAAGTTGCCTCCCGTTTTGCAGTTCGGTGGTGATGGTTACTCGGACCCGCGACGGGCCACTATGATGAGCGATCAATCAATCGAATACCGAGCTTCGCAGCATTTCTTTGGAGAGGCGCCTCTATCAAGATTAGCTGTTGGTTCCCCCATGTGGCAAGAGACTGGCACCCCGGTTCTTCATGCCGGGCCAGCCCGGACCGCGGTTGCGACGCCTGGTCCATTTAACAACCCGTTTTCCGATGATCATGCTATGGATCCCCCGGACTCCCCAACCTTACCCCCAGAACCGGGGGCGCATTCGAACCTGCCTCACGATAGATTCACACGTTCCCACGGGTCCTTCTCTAGGTTTACCGAAAACATCTAAGGTTACTAAGGTATCTCCACCAGTAATCGCATATATGTACACAACGTCCATATGCTCTTGCTTAGCTGGCATTTGATGGTATTTTCGGCGCTTCTGATTGGATAAACCAGATATTAAAGAGGTGGCGATAAAAAGAGGCAAACTTCCTACATATTACAGCTCTCGTTGAAGGGCTGGATTTTCTGTATATAGTCAAATCAACTCTTCGAACTACATAAGCCTGAAAGATCTGCTACCTGAAACGGCATGATCTTCGAGCTTCATAATTTATTGAAGTAATGGTTGGGGCCTTTGCTTTCCAATTGGACGAGGTTATCAGCAGCTCTCACGAATCGCCGTCCGTCACCTGTTCCGCAAGGCTTCGGCCCAAAGTCCCAAGCACATATAATGCGCATAGGCACAAGAGCTTAGGTACTGCTATGGTAATCAAATTGCAGCTAGCTCATACTTCAACTTAATTGTGTCTCATGGCGCAATCCACAAGATGTCTCATTCCTGGAGACTAAACCGTTTTCTTAAAGCTGCTGGGCGGCTCGAGCGTCGCTCTTGTCGGAGCTTTACACTACCTACTATGCAAGGTGAGGACGGCGGGGTTAAAGCACACTCTCATGAGACAGTTATGAAACTTAAGGTGACGTTAATCTATGTGTGGTCCGCACACCCCCATTCATAGCCTTAGCATTGGTCCGGGTGACAAATACACGCAAAGTCCTCCCAGCCCTACCTATGCCGCCGCACCATGAATTATGGCTTTATTTCGGTGAGTAGTACATGTATTGATAAGCAGGTGGGCGAGTTTATCTGAGATTCAAGCTATTTTTCCGTCGGAAGTCGGCATAGACCAGTATCTCTGTGTTCTCCGTCCGAAGGGTCTTTGACCCTCACCACCACGTGCTCTGAAACGCGGAAGTCTGGGCGTCGAGTTTGGCGCTTCAAGTGAACATACATAGCATAGCGTTGCAACCATCGACTATGCGTGCAACACAATGGGAGGCAGCCTACGAAGTACGAGAGTATGGTAGAGGTTTTGATGCGCTCGGGTAGTACTCAGATCCTCGAGAAGACTACGATAGAAATGGATTGTGCGATGCGGTGTGTGTGCGCTGAGGCTGGAGAGAGCGGTGACAGCAAACAGCCCCGTCAGATCATCTGATTCTTTTTTAACCGAGCTCACTCACATTCTAACGAAGGCTGAGCAAAAGCGGTTACCTTTACATAGAAGCACTCGCAGCAGTGTATGTACTACAGTTGGTTGCATTATAACGCATACGCACATGCACATGAGATCCTACCGGTATGTATGTAAACGTAAACGCCGTAGTGGTGCGTGCATGCAATGCCTCTTCTTGCGCTACCTGACAGAACCAAAAAGAATTAAATATTAATGCCCGCAGCGTGGGGGAGGTTGTACATCCATATCTCACACATTGGTGCTTCACATAGATATCGCCAAACCCACGATCGGTACCACGGTCTGACTTCCCTTGATCGGGGCAATGACATCAAACCGCACCACGTCCGTGGAACCTTTAGCGCATTACCAAAAGGGGAGAAACCAGGGGTCGAAGCGCACAAGAATGCAAGTATGACTTTGAGATGGTATTAGGCTACCGGAATACCGGCGGAAGTGAATATCTAAATACCTATATCATGTTGTAAACCCAATCCCCTCAGCCATCTATGTACTCCATCTGTGCACTCGAGATTAGCTAAGTTTGTAATTAGCAGGTAGGTGTGCTGTTTCGGTCTCTAATGTTGGATACCAACGAAGTCAAGGATGCATGTCACCGTACCATTGTCTGAACTAAGGGTGGTTATCCAATCGGGGAATATGTTTGAACAACTTTAAGTGCTTGAAGTATTAGCTGTCTCTTACAGTCGTACGAAGTAGGTACCTATATTATACATTCAAAGTTTGCGACTGGAATCTGGATGCAATATTGCACAAGAAGATCACAAAATAGAGTTGCAATTAAATCAAGCCATTATTACAGTTCAGACTATTTCTATTGCGTTGACAGCCTGTCTTATCGCATCACATAAACTCGCATGGTGTCTGTATTAATAGTTGCCAAGTTGCTGGGCTTCTCTTCAACAGGACCTAATCCGAGTACGAACGCGCGAAAAAAAACGTGTCTAAGCCCACCTACTCCGTACACTACAAGCGAACAACGCTTCTGGGCGTCTAAGCTGCTCAGCCCCCGTTTGTTCAAGTTGCCGGGCGAATAGCCACTCCGTACTCTGCGTCGCATTGCAACCCGCCCACGTTTGATTTCTAATATGGGCCAAAGATCCCTTTGCGACCGTACTCGTGTACACAATAGTCCCTTCATGTGGAATAGCACAGCGGACAAAGCACCTGTGATTGGTCCTGTGCACTACATGCAACTTAGATCTAGCGAGCTGGTAAAGACGTAGTGGGGTAGGCAACTAAGTAAATACACTACGGTAGGTGGTATGGCAGGCACCATATGCGCCATGCGGGATCTAAAGATATCGACACCCATACCTGCCACTTAATATCTACCACTCGAAGCCCAGCGGGTTGTAGCTTAAAGCCGAATCCCACTTTCCATGTGTGCCTGTCTCAAAGCTTTTAACGTGCTACCGGGATGTGAAAGGCTCCTGATTCCCTCCTTCGATCAGTCTTGATCATCCCTCATTGCTCTCCAACTCGCCTTAACTAACAGAGGCACTACTTGACCCACGTAGACTTGCTTTTTGCATTCACATTGTCTTCCTGCTGCGACCCTATGACACCGACCTAATCAACGACAAAGAACGACATCGCCTGTGTATTAGCAAGGCGAGCGCCTTGGACCTGCCCAGGTATCAGCATCTCCCCTCCAACCACGGTAACGACTGTCGCAAATACGCGCAAGCACCCGATACCATGAACCACCTCAGGGTCGACCCTGGAGGCTTCCAGATTCCGGGTATGCACCCTCCGCAATTAATGAACCAACCGCCCCCTATATTCGGCGCCTACGGTCACGATGGCCTCTCTGGACTGCCTCCGGAGCTTGCGGCTCAGATGGGGTTCGATCCATCGACAATACTCGACGATGTGAACGAGGCAAAGCGGAGGAGAATCGCACGGGTGAGCTCCCGAGTCTCCCAAAGCGGACACTGTTGCGAGTAGTCTTTGAACATTCCGAGTTGCAAGAGGCGCTAACGTTATGGCGAACCATAGGCGTGCGACATGTGCCGCAAGAAGAAGATCAAATGCGACGGGAAGCTACCGTCCTGCACACATTGTATCAATTACAAGACGGACTGTGTTTTCACCCAAGTCGAGAAGAAGCGAAGTCCTCCGAAGGGGTATGATGTTTCCGTAGCCTGGTCGCACCTTGCTATCCATTAATCGCACAGCGTCGCTAACCTGGGCAATGCAGTGCGAAGTACATCGAGGGGCTGGAGAATCGGCTTGGTCGCATGGAGAGCCTGCTTAGGTTATCAGGTACGTAACTGCTTCTCGACGATCCGGATTATCTCGACACAACGTGAACTGAATACGTGCTAACACGCCGACCTTAGGCCTCTTAGGAGATGATGACGAAGCGACGGATCTAGCGACTCTAGAAAAACGTCTCGCTGAGAAACACCAACAATCGAAGATCGGATCTCGAGCGTCGCAAGCTTCGCATTCCAACCCGACCTCGCCATCACAGGCGACATCTGGTGCGGATGGCTTGGATTCGACTCCCCAGAGCGCATTGACATCGCCCGAACCCACGAAGGAGCGAGATTTCCAGAGAGATCATTCCCTACCGCCAAATGGAAAGTCGGAGGAAGAAGTGGCAGCGCTATCAGAAATGATGTGTTCGTTAGTGACAAACCAGCAGGGCGAAACCAGATACATAGGTAGGTGAACCAACTGGACCTCAACAAGAACCGCCGGCTGACATACACGTGCTAGGATCGTCTTCCGGTTTTTCCATCTTTTCGCCGAAAGGTATCCAATGGGTCAACGAGAGGACAGGAGACACATCCTTCCAGCAGATGATCTCGGAAGTCTCACTCGACGACCACAAATGGACTCAGTGGAAACCAGAAGTCTTTTCCGATCTTTTCCACCGTCCAGTCTTTCGGGAACTCCCGCCCAAGGCCGAGGCATTATCCCTGTTACAAGACTATTTCGAGAACTTTAACTGTATATTACCGTTGTTCCATCAACCGACTTTCATGCACCTCGTCGAAAGACAGTATTCCTCCAACCCCTATGAAGGGTCCGGTTGGTGGGCAAGTTTGAACTGTGTTTTTGCCATAGCCCATCGTCTTCGCGTTATGAGCAACCTCGTACCACAAGAAGAGGATGAAAAAGCCTGGGCTTATATCAAAAACGCTATGGGCGTATTCAGCGAATTAGCGATGCGAAACACAGATCTTTTGAGTGTGCAGGCCTTACTCGGCATTGCTTTGTTCATGCAAGGAACACCAAATCCACAGCCATCTTTCTTGCTTGTAGCAGCTGCCATCCGGTCATCACACAGTATTGGTCTCCACAAACGCGGGACCGGCTTCAATTTGAATCCCATCGAGATCGAGCAGAGGAAGCGTGTGTTCTGGATTGCATACATGTTGGACAAGGACTTATGTCTACGCTCTGGCCGGCCGCCTGCCCAGGATGACGATGATATGAACGTTGACCTGCCAGACGCGGATCCAGCCGATCACATAGGCAACATCCCCCTAGCGAACGGCAAGGGAAAGATGAATCTGTTTCGCGTTATGTGCGAATTGGCAGTCATTGAGAGCAGAATTTACAAGAGGTTATATTCGACCAAAGCAACGAAGTTATCCGATGGCGAATTGTTACAAACGATTGGAGAGCTCGACAAAGAGCTCGAAGTTTGGAAAGATAATATTGACATCGATTACCGTCCAGAGCACGAAATCAAGGCATCGCACACACCTTTAGTGTTGCATATTGCAATGCTCCATTTCTCCTACTATAACGCCCTCACTACTATACATCGCATGTCCATCCATCACGGCTTTTGGACAAGTCGTCTAGCCAATTATGCGATCCAAGGACTCAACGCTAGGCCTTTGAACCCGAGAGTGTTTTCTTCGGCAGCGCTTTGTGCATCGGCAGCGAGAGCCACGATTTCGTTACTGAAATACATCCCACAGGGCGATTTCTCATGCGTCTGGTATGTATTATAAACCGTACTTTCAGTCTTGTTTAACTAACTAATTCGCGCCTACAGGATGGCTTTATACTTTCCAGTCTCAGCATTAGTAACTCTATTTGGAAATACCTTGCAGAACCCGAATGATCCACGCGCCCGTTCCGATACGCGGCTCATGAATTTGGTAGTGACGTTCTTGTCCACGCTTGGCCAAGAGGCTGAGACTGGAGGCGTCCATCGCATGCTGGGCGTTTGCTCGGAATTCGAGCGGATTGCCAAAGTGGTGATAGATAAAGCCGAGAGGGAGGCAGCATCACGGAAAAAGCGAAAGCCTGCTGAGTTGAACAGAAATTCTAGAGACATTCCTGCAAGCGGCCTAGCATCCATGACAACACCTCGCCCGTCGTCATCTACCATGACGCCAACACCTAACATGTATAGCAACAACTCCGGCGTGCCGCAGTTGTCACCCAAATTCAATGGCGAGCAAAACCGACAGAATAATGCGAGCGCGGCCGCAACGCCAAATAGTACTTCTTCCCAAATTAATGCCAGCCGCAACGGAAATGGTACTGGGTACAGCCCAATGAACACGGCAGCGTCGTCTAACGGTTCGGCACCGCGCGGCAGCATAGATGGCTGGCCGTCTGAGCAATTTGATCCTGCGGATTTGGGATCATTTGCGGAATTGACGGGGTTCGGGCAGCCACTCGTGTCGCCGCCGACGATGTTTAACGGCATGGAGATGAATGGAGCCGGGCCTGGCTTAGTAGGAAGAGGCAATGGCGCACCTGGATACCAACCGACGCTGCCTCAGGACCTCTGGCAGCTGCCTATGACGCTCGACTGGGACTGGGCTGAGTTTACAGGCGGACCGTATCCCGGTTTCGAAAATGGGAGCACGGTACAAAATTAAGAAAATAAGACCCTTGACAAGGAGTAATGAGAACGGAACAATAATGGGCCAATGAGGATCGTAGACCAATACGAACTCGGAGCGTAGTGGGGGTCAGAGCCCTGGGCAACGGACAAGACTTACGATGATACGGCAGATTATGGATATGATGGTATGAGTGAGAAAGAGCACCGGGCAACACGCCTCGCCAATTCTTTCTTCTTTTATTCACACTTTGCGTGGAATACCTAAGGGCTAGGCATTTCCATCTCAAGAGGATGGGGGGACTCAAAGGAAAGGTGTTAAGGTGTTCTTTACTTCTGCATTTTTCCCTCGATAAGGACAAATAGACATGGAAATGTGTCTATGTGTGTATGTACGTGTATATGTATGGGACCATCATGATATAGGCTTGGATGAAATCACAAATCCTAAAATCAGATTTATAGTTTTATGCATTGTACGGGATGAGACATAAGAGATACGATAGTGAGAATTTCAAAGACTGCCTACGGAGCATTCTTTTTGAGATCTAGAGACATTTAAGTATATCGGTTACGTTGTCGGCATCCAGAAGCACGATGGGGTGGTTTGCGCCCGATATATCCGTAGTACCTGCATGCATCAGTGCTCATACTAACCATGGAGGGGGGGAGTACGTAGGTAGACAGGTTACCTAACCTAACCTAAGTCAAGCGGGTTGGTAGGTTGCTAAGCAAGAAAAGCTAGGCCATTTTAGTACTAACGTTACGGAGGAAAGCTTTCTAATGATCACCACCTTCTTCGAACCGAACGACTCGTTCACCTGCGTAGCTGAGGCGAAACATTTCACATTTTACACCTCGGCTCCCCCCGATTCCTACAATTCCTACCGATCTTGTCGTGCCGCTAGGAGCCGTGCTTCCCGGGTACGAACCACAGCACTCGAATGGCTAGCTATTTCATTTAACCAGTGTCCACATGACATAGCAAACGGCCGATTGACCCGCATTCGCACTTTGCGCTCGCGCTCGCAGCCCCTCGGCCGTTCGACCTCTTCCGACCTGTCGACCTCTCCCGCAACGCCCGCCTTCTCCGGCTTGGTCGACGAGCTCTCTGCAACCGCCCAGTATGTCAAGCATACTACGACGGTCGACTGGCCTTGCGCGGGTTGCCGGCAGCTCCCTCTCTCTCCACGCCACCACGCGCACGAGCTTGCGAACAGGGCGACTGTTGCGCGCCACTCCTGCCGCATGGTCTATTCGCTCATCACGATTCTACTCGGGCCGCAGCAAGCCACCCAAGCCTCAAGACGGTGGCCGAGAGGTGAAGGGAGAAAAAAACGCCAAAGACCAGCCGCAAGTTCAGAGCACGCATTCCCCGGGCCCCGCCAACGCCACACAGGAACAGAAACAGGAACGGAAGCAAGAAGAGGAACCGGAGACGGAGCAAGATGAAAGATATCCTTTGCCTGAGGGCTGGGTCTACTTGACCGAACAAGAACTAAAAGATCTGGAAAAATACCTCTCAATCCTGCCCGGCCCTTTCAAAAATATGAATGAAATGGACGGGTTTTCCACGCAGAATCTTCGGCGCACCGGAGCACCCCAGGTGATGGTCCAACTGATCAGGTCGAAGGAGACATTTAAGTTCTCCGACGTCGGGAAGCTCATGAAGGCCATCAATGGCATGGCTTCGAGATTAGCTCAGATTGCTGCCGAGAATGAAAAGCAAGGCAAGCCGCCGTTCGCTCCCCCATCTCGAAGCTATCGGCAAGCCGCCACCGAGTCCTCCGATAAATCGAAGGACAAGCAGTCGAGGGACAGGGAGCCAGAGGAAGAGACGTCTGAGGACAGGAAAGACCAACAGAACGAGGACTCGAGCGACAGCAGACCAAATCCCAAGTCCAAGACCGAGGATAAAGGCTTCGGTTCCAACCCCCTACCTGATTTTGGTGGCGGAAACAACCCGTTCAAGGGCAATGATCTCCTGACCACGATTATTGCTACTGCTATCTTCTACTATTTGTGGAACACAATCCCAGCCGAGCGCAGTAAGGAAATCACCTGGCAAGAACTTAGACGAAACTTCCTGGATCGGGGTCTTGTCGACAAGATGTTCGTCATTGGCCATAAAGTTGTCGTGGAACTCAACCAAGAAAACGTTCAGGCTGTGTATCCCGAATCCGACGCGGCGCAGCCTGGCTTCAACTACTACTTCTCTATAGCCTCGGTTGAAGCTTTTGAGAGGCGACTAGATGAGGCTCAAGATGAACTCGGCATCTCGAGCAGCGAGAGGATCCCCGTAAGCTATGCCGCGGAGAGCAACGGGATGAATATCCTCTTGGCATTTGGTCCTACCGTCCTTCTTGTTGGTCTGCTACTATATGCCAGCCGCCGTGGCCCTGGCGGCGGCGGTTCTGGTGGCATGTTTGGCTTCAGTAAGAGCAGAGCCAAGCGGTTTAGCCACGAAACCGCTATCAAGGTCAAGTTTGCCGACGTCGCCGGTTTAGACGAAGCGAAACAAGAGATCATGGAATTTGTTAGCTTCTTAAAGAAGCCAGAGAGATTCCAGAGGCTCGGTGCTAAGATACCCCGTGGTGCTATTCTTGCTGGCCCACCCGGTACTGGTAAGACCCTGCTCGCGAAGGCGACCGCCGGCGAGTCCAATGTACCCTTCTTCAGTGTCAGCGGTTCCGAATTTGTGGAAATGTTCGTCGGTGTAGGTGCTTCGAGAGTACGCGACCTTTTCGCCACCGCCCGCAAGAACGCGCCATGCATCGTGTTCATCGACGAAATCGACGCCATTGGCAGATCTCGTTCTGAAGGCCAGAGGTTCGGTGGCAACGACGAGCGGGAAGCGACTCTCAACCAGATTCTTACGGAGATGGATGGCTTCAATACGAGTGAACAAATCGTTGTCCTTGCTGGTACGAACAGAGTAGATATACTTGACAAGGCGTTAATGCGGCCTGGTCGGTTTGACCGGCACATCAACATTGACGCGCCGACTATGGCGGGTCGCCAGGACATCTTCAAGGTCTACCTCAAGAGGATTGTGACCAACGAAGATATGGAATACCTGAGTGGTCGGCTCGCGTCACTGACACCAGGTTTTGCTGGTGCTGACATTGCTAACTGTGTCAACGAAGCCGCATTAATTGGTGAGTGCTTGCATTTGCGTCCAATGATATACAGACGAAGGCTAATATCCTACAGCCGCAAGGAGCAACGCTGCTTCCATCACATTACAACACTTCGAGCAGGCTATTGAACGTGTCATCGGCGGCCTTGAGCGCAAATCCCTGGTCCTTGATCCAGTTGAAAAGAAAACGGTAGCTTATCACGAAGCTGGACATGCTATCTGCGGCTGGTACTTCCGATACGCCGATCCTCTGTTGAAAGTGTCTATCATTCCTCGCGGCAAGGGCTTAGGATATGCTCAGTATGTACCTGGTGACGCATATCTCATGAGCTATAAGCAATTGATGGATCGAATGGCTATGACCTTGGGTGGCCGTATCTCGGAAGAACTCCATTTCCCCACCGTCACAACCGGCGCAAGTGACGATTTCTCTAAAGTGACGAGGATGGCTACTTCTATGGTGACGCAGTGGGGCATGTCAGAGAAGGTCGGCCCTCTGCATTTCCAGAACGACGAAAATAGGGTGCACAAACCCTTCTCAGAGACAACGGGCCAAATGATCGATGCCGAAGTGAAGCGCATTGTTGACGAGGCCTACAAACAGTGCAAAGACCTCCTGATTGAGAAAAAGAAGGAGGTCGGCATTATCGCCGAAGAGTTGTTGAAGAAGGAAATTCTTGTACGCGACGACATGGTCCGCCTACTCGGCCCGCGGCCATTTGATGACCGGAACGATTTCGCGAAGTATTTTGGCGAAGATGCCCCAAAGCCGCCTCCCCCAGCACCAATTCCAGAGACCCCCGAGCCACCGGCGCCCACGCCTAGCCCAGCCGCATTTCAACAGCTCGAAAACAAGGACTCGAGGTGATGAAAACACGTTCGAAGAAAAAAAAAAATAGCACTTATTTAAAGGACCATAGTATAGGGACAGCCGGGGCATCACATGAAATGAGGCGCTGTTGACTTAAAATGAATGGGCTTAGACAGATAATTAGAGGACACGCGCTGAGCCCATGTGTCTTTTTCTATCTGGTATTTGGGATCATACCCGATCCTATCTACTGTACGGCGGACCGCCAAGCTCTCGACTCAAACTCAACTAAAGCACTACATACTTACGCATCCAGCACCCGTGTATTTTATACCATGTTACACTATCTATATAGTCGAAAGAGGGGAGTGAAGAATTGAAGCCGCGTTGAATGGAACTGAGAGGGGAAGGAGAAGGAAGACGGGTACGTAGCATGTTAAATATCACGTAGGTAGCTGTTACCGTACCAATGAAATGAGCAGGTCGAAAAAGACACTTATCGTAGCATCCTGTAGTAGTGCCGGTCTGTTGAGTCTTTTTCTCATGTGAGAGTGAGCGAAAGCGTTACAAAAGACATCTTGCACACGAGTATGCAACGAAAACTATAACGCCATTAGGGCCGCTCCGACAACGAAGATATATAAGGCCAACAAATCAAAAACGCCATTGATCAAAATCGTATGATCATTCAGAAGGGTTACAAGCGTTAATCGTAAAATTCCCAGGTTGTCGGTTCGACCCTACATATTGGCTCACCGTCAAGGTGTGGTGGGTTTTCTGCCCGGGATCATTTCGAGCAGTAACTTGGGTTTAGCGCGAACCCGTAGCGCATCTAGTTTTGTGTAATAGAGGTCTAGAACGCCTGTAGGATTGGACCAACTGCCGATATGCGAAGCTATCTGGTGGATAGAAAAGAAAAGAAAGAAAGTCAAGGATCAAATAGATCGAACATCGTTATTCGTTGGATTTTCGAGTATTGATGTATATGACCTGCAGTATTGCAGTGTTATGCGTATAAGATACTGACCGGTCAAGCATGGAGGCTGATGATGATGTCAGGGCTACCTACGAAGTATCTCTTTTGCGATTTGCGGTCTGGCAGACGAAGTACGGAGTATCACTATGGTATGTAGTGGCATGACTGTGTGTACGAAGTAAGTTAACTGAGTATCTTTTGGGCCAAGTCGAACAAAATATCCGAAGCAGTAAATTTGCGTGTTTTCCGTCATCCTTTTTCTCTCTTCTACTTCATATTTTCATCTATCTTCTCACCGCACAGCTCTTTCCGTCTGTATAACAGAGATCTCGTGCATCCCGCTACGAGGGACTAATGCAGCAATGCCCACCCACTAATCTGTGATCCCGACCCATCCCGACTAAGAATCTCATGCATCAGACAAGCCTACCGACCGACGGTTTGCGGCAAGAACGAACGGCTTTGCTATTTTTCATTGTACTTTCTGATCCAATTCGCCTCCTCGCCGTGGGTCGCTATAGCCAGTCATGGCATCAGTCTTCATTATTAAGCTTAAATATGTGACTAGTCTCCGTAGCCCGCGCTAGTCTGTCGTCTTTCGAATATATCCACTCGTCCTCCCTCGACAAGATATTATACTATAATACAGTGTTGACCGCCAGTCACGGCGAGCACAGGTAGCAAGTATGTCACACTATTGTCCGGCCCGCTAGCTACAGTAGCCTTTTGTCTCGGTCGGTCGTCTCGAGATCCAAGACAACGCCTAGAACAAAGCGCGGCCAATCGGTTTGAATTCCGCACAGAGCTCGGAATTCCCAATCCTAAAGTCGGTCGTCTTGCACGACCTACCCGACCATGATGGCCGCCGCTGCGGCCGCCGCGGATCCGGACCCCGGCCCTGGCCCTGGCTCTGATTATGTCTCTCGGCAGGCCGCCGTTGGTGCGACGGATCACCGCAGCACGACCAGCTCTAGCAGGAGATCCAGGTCGGCGCCGAGGTGGTGGAAGATTCACCTCTTCCGTGGTATTGCCAACGATATCCGCCGCCGGGCCCCTTACTATTGGAGTGATTGGCTCGATGCCTGGGATTATCGTGTCGTCCCTGCTACCGTGTACATGTATTTTGCCAAGTATGCTGCCCTCTCTTTTTATTTATCCTTTTGTTCTTGATGATCCTCTCTGCCTCTCTCTTATCATTAGCCATGTGAAATTACCGTTCTGTAAACAAGTTGTTGTAAATATGTATCAGGCGTGGAGTTTCTCGTGCCGCGAGTTTGAAGGAATTAATAATTGCGAATCTTCCGATTATTATTAGAGTAATACATACATAAATAATAGCTGACTTGAATATGGTAGTATCTTGCCCGCTTTAGCTTTCAGCTTGGACATGTTCACCAAGACGCATATGCAATATGGTGTTAATGAGGTCCTGCTGGCCTCCGTGCTCGGCGCTGTGGTCTTCTCGATATTCGCCTGCCAACCTCTGGTTATCGTGGGAGTAACAGGTCCAATCACTGTATTCAATTAGTACGATTCTCTGTGGTGTTTCTTCTCTCTCCCACGATGTCCTCTTCTCCAGACAAATCTGCTAGCCAGGGGAATATTCCTCACCTCCCCTCGCACTATACTAACAAGACACCATAGCACCGTCTACGACATCATAACGCCCTTGGGGACGAACTACCTAGCTTTCATGTGCTGGATCGGGCTCTGGGCAGTCGTTCTGCACTGGATCCTCGCCATCACCAACTCGTGCAACTGGCTCAAGTACGTGACGCGGTTCCCGTGCGACATCTTCGGGTTCTACGTCGCCTTCATCTACCTGCAGAAGGGGATCCAGGTGCTCGAGCGCTTTGGCTACGGCGCGCCGTTCTACCTCTCGCTCTCGGTGGCCCTGCTCGTCTTCGCCATCGCGTACATCTGCGGCGAGTTGGGCAAGAGCGCGCTGTTCCGCCACCCTGTGCGTGTCTTCCTCAAAGACTACGGCACCCCGCTCACCGTCGTCTTCTTCACCGGCTTCGTCCACCTCGGCCGCATGAAGTCCGTCGACCTCGAGAGGCTGCCGACGAGTCGCCCGTTCTTCCCCACGGCGGACCGCCCCTGGGTCGTCGAGTTGTGGGATATCGAGGTCAGAGAGGTATTCCTCGCGCTCCCGTTCGCGATTCTGCTCACGGTTTTGTTCTGGTTCGATCATAATGGTACGTAGAGACTCCAGGTTAAGTGATGCGACGCAAAGAAACAGACAATCTTGTATCAATACCACATCTCAGGGGTAAGGAATGATAAGGGCTAACACGACATATAATATAGTCTCATCCCTCATAGCGCAGGGCACCGAGTTCCCACTGCGCAAACCCGCAGGTTTCCACTGGGACATCGTCCTGCTAGGACTGACGACGGGCGTGGCCGGGATCCTCGGCTTGCCGTTCCCGAACGGCCTGATCCCGCAAGCGCCATTCCACACGGAGTCGCTGTGCGTGACGAAAGTCGAGGTCGACGACGTGGACAACGAGGACGAGGAGAAGGGAACGTCGTACAAGTACATTCGCACGCACGTAGTCGAGCAGCGCGTATCGAACCTCGCGCAAGGGCTCCTGACGCTGGGCACGGCCACGGGGCCCTTGTTGATAGTCCTGCACCTGATCCCGCAGGCGGTACTGGCGGGCCTGTTCTTCATCATGGGATACCAGGCCCTCGAGGCCAACGGCATCACCGCCAAACTGCTGTTCCTGCTGCGCGACCGCCGCCTCACGCCCGCTTCGCACGCCCTGCATCGCGTGCGCCGCCGCAAAGCCATCTGGGTCTTCGCGGTGATCGAACTCGCGGCTTTCGCGGCTACTTTCGCCGTAACCCAGACTATCGCCGCCGTGGGCTTCCCTTTGCTGATTCTCGCGCTGATCCCCGTACGCGCTGTCTTGCTGCCGCGGTTTTTCACTGCGCAGGAGCTTGCTGTCCTCGATGCGCCTACTGCTAGTTCGTTTACGATGGAGAGTGTTGGTGGGATCTATGGGACTGCTATTGCGGATGAAGAGGAGGGACAGGGGGAGGAGACTAAGGAGTCTGTTGGTGGTGGTGCGCGGAACGGGAACGGTAATGGAAATGGTACGAGCGCGGACACGAGTAGTGGTGTTTTGACGGGCGGCGTCTTTGAGAAAGCTGACGAGGCTGAGGGCTTGAGTTATCGGCCTCAGGGAGGGAGGTCGTTACGGGATGAAGGGAGGTAGGGAGAGTCGGGAGTAATCATTGAGTTCGAACTTAAGCTACCTGATCTAGAATTTTGCCGAGAAATAGATTTGGTATATACACAACTTGGACATACCGTAGATCACCTAGTTGAAGATATCAGTATTCCCTGAGTCGAGTTCACGCGACAGCTAAGAGGGTGACTAGCGCGATAAAGCAAAAAAATAGTGTACAGAACTAGATTACGTCCCGAGTGAAAGAACAAAGTACCAACTTCACAGTGCTACAGATTGATGTGCTTGCTAAATTGAGAAATTGTGAATGAGCAGGTAGCCCGCGGAAAAACGTTGTCACAAGACGCAATTACCGACCACCCACTGCTAGCACACTCGGGGTTCACGATATGGGACAGGAAATCGATGGACTCTCGTAGGCGGTCTCTTGCTCGATGGTGGGAAGTGGTTCTCTTCGATTCCTTGTTATAGACTTGGTGATTTTCTAGCCTTCGAGGCCTCAGGAAGGTAATATTCAGCAGCGTGTATTTCGTGCGGCCTCGGAGGCATCAGAGGATCGGTTTTTATTCGTAGAAGGGCTATTCATACATGTACGTGTGAGTTGTCTTCGAAGTTGTAATTATAAACTAGGTTATTACTGGGTTTTGAATATGGTCGGCCGTCTGGGACAAGATAGGGGGCGATACTCGTCGCGGTAATATTCGGTCGCCACTAGCATACATCGAGAGATGCCTTCGTATCAGTATTTTAGTATTCCTTAATGATCAAAGACAAGTCGCTTCTAATCGGTTCTTGTCTGGCGGTCTGCTGCTCGCGCACCTATAATCATGTTCGTCATACTCGAGGGATGCAAGTCACCGTACGCTGAGGCATCGAGAGTCGAAAGAGTGTTCACGCATCTACGTCTTCGAAGAGAGTATGGTGTATTGTGCATAATTGAGTCGCCTCGTAGTCGTGTGTCATGCATCAGGCCTTGTTGTCGGCCTTTTTGGTGCTTGTTTCGACGGCGGTGATGGGGCACAGGTCGAAGAAGAACGGACAAGTCGGCTATGGAGCGATACACACGATTGAAAGTTACATATTCGTGGCGACGATGACTTGGTGATGATAGAACGTAGTAGGTCGAGTTTCGGCCGTGTATGTCTTCGAAACGTCGTGATGCTTTGGCTTTACATGGACGCAAGAAGATCTTTACAACGCGAGCAGCGATAACTGCTTCTCCGTATCAACTGACAGCGACACAAATATTCAATGTCATTTTGGTTCGACGTTTAGGTGAAAATTCTTTTCCCCCTAGAACTCCCTAAGAGCGAGCGCCGCCGCAAGAGCGGTTGAGGCCAGTGATGGCTCCAGCCCCTGAGCTAGGGGCGCATCAACCAAGTACATTCAATTTCACCACCGATGTGACAATAGTAGCAGCACTATTAAAGAATCTCTAGATTTGAAATAAAATTGATTTTATTCTACTACATGAAGATGCGGGTTTCTAGCGAGGCAACCCCTATCTGTGGCCTTAGACAACGACGATCCATCTTGTCGGGTCGCTATTATGTACCGCATAGTTTGGATTCATCCGCCCATTATGAGGGTTTTTACTACTAGAGGCTCGCTTGATATAAAGCGCAATTTCAATTCATTAAGTCAAGGCATGCCTACTCTTGGAGATGTTTCACGCATAGGTGAGTTACGAAATCTATCTGGTCTGTTGAATAGATGATGTCCATTTATCAAAGGCTTGGGAGCAGATTACATTTAGCACATTTCATTTGGAGTGCTCGCTACTTGTTTATGCTGTCTATATTATATGTTGTAGAAGGGAAGTTTTCAATGTCAATCGAAATACTGACGATTGCCCGCCCATCCCACGTCGTTGAAGTGGCTCATCCTTGCGTGCTGACGAAATATCCACTTCTTCAGCACGTAATACAGGCGCTTCTATCGTAGTCGTGGCTGCAAAGACCGTTTTCTAGGTTCCACGATCTATTGTACGTATCTGGACCGTCAGGCCATTACAGAGGAGCTATGAGCGGATGAACGGGCAGACGACTGCCGGGCTTTCGTCAACAACATCCCAGCCCCCTCTCGATCTTTGATATGAGCCGCCGCGCACACTGGCGAAAACAGAAGGTGACTGCACGATTAGACGCGGAGAAAAGACCATAGGCAATGTGGGTAGTAGCGGAGGGATCATCATTTACCTGTTCCTAGATAGCGTCTGTGTCGCTTGTCTGGCCTGCACCCATCTTTCCTCGTATTAGTCGTCCCCCCCGCAAGGAGGAGGTCAGGGATGAATGGGCAGAAAGACGCAAGCCCCGAGCGACGCAATAATACTGGATGGTTCGATTCGAGCTCAATCTTGTGTCTTGACGCTGTCGCTTATGTCCGGGCTAATGGTGTGACGTCGAATGAGATGCAGTAGAATATCTACCATAACGCACGGGAGAACTTGTCCCTCGGCACCTCGTTGTAGCCGCGGCTTCTAGCCGGGTGCTTTCCCATACAGCAGACCTGCAGTCTAGCGAGTCCCAGGATTCTGTTGCTGCTAGGTTAGATAGATAGAGTGATAACCCGCGCTGCAGGCTGCCATGCGCTTAAAGATGTAGCCTAACTCGTGGGTTACGGACGAATGGATACGCGAAATCGATAGCATAGCAGTTCTTAAGCTGTGAGGTTCTCTGGCAGGATGCTCCTTGTTGATATAGTCGTCAAGCTCGTATCATTATTTCAGCTCCAAAGCTTTTTTTTATCTCCTCAAGCCAATAACATACCCTCGGGCCTACTTCTAATTACTGCGTACTACATTCATTAGCTCGCGGCCCCTTTACCGGAGATATCGCACATGTAGCAGGCATGTGAGATGGGTTCTTCGATACACCAGCCTCGTTACATATTACTTCTTTCGATGCGTAGTAGGTGCCGTGCTTCGTCGGAACATTTAAAGCTTGGTATCGTCGCCATCTCGGTGTAATAAATTTGACCCGCTGCCACTGGGCGCGGAGACACATTGGCTATACAACGGTCTGTATGCCATCCGATACAGCCGGTATGGGGTTAAAACCCCAGTGAGAGCCACCAACTGCAACGACATGAGAAAACCCGAGCAGCCAGAACCGGTATCTCTTCGAGGTGAATAATGAAGAAGTGTTTAACCCCGCTGGGAATGCTGGATAGGGCATCCTGGTGAACATTCTTGTGTTGTGGCGTGATATCGGATACTAGCTAGCGAACTGCATGATCAAAATTCAGATTTGAGGTCTTCTGGCCTTTTTGAATATTGTGTGTAGGATACATGTGGTAGATAAAGTTATCTATGTGTTGCCTCGTCTTTTTTCGGCGTCGTTCGAGTTTGATGTCGTGGTATCCAACACACTGCAGATCCATATACTAATTTCGACTTACAAGGTCAGCTACAGTCAATTCAACACGCTAAGTTAGTAGGACTCGTGCGACTATCCAGTCAAAAAGCCGGTACGATCAGTCGGTAAAGCTGCGCAAGGCCAAGCTCTTTCAGGTACGGACTCGTTCCGTTACCAATCGCGACACGTGTAAGAGGAGGTGGTGGCGGCTCTTACTCACATAGCCAGGTTCAAGTACCGATCTCTAGCCAAGCCCCGGCAAGGATCAAGTGCTTCCGGATCTAACTGACTGATGTGTTGTCGCTTGGTGAGACTGCCGCATCCGCTGAACTGTACGGACTGAAATGGCGGTGTCTTGAGAGCTCGACAAGATGGCCTGGGTAATACACACTGCGTATAACATAGATCAAGCGTTACTTACAGAGCCCGCATTACGCGGAATTCCTCACCGGGACTTTATTTTTACTTGTGTATTCAATTACCGACCAATGAGCGTAGTCGCTCGTAGGCTTAAGTTGCAGAGCCCTCTTCCTTGACCGATCGCAGATAGTGCAGGTCGCAGGGCCTCAGGGGACTTTTTGCCTAAATCGCTAGCAATCCTTCAAACTCGTAACGTCAATATTGTATTCTCGAGTCGGACATCGCACATATGAAGACCCCGAGTTCGTAGTATTCAGTTCTCTCGTCGCCCGTCAGTAAGTAAGTATAGTTTCATGGGATTGGAAGACTGCATTGCCTTGAGAGGTCAGCTGGACCTTGGTCGCACGAAATTGCGCCCATATCAGACCATGTAAGCTATGTTTTAGGTAACCAATCTGATGTTTGGGGCGATTTGGCCAGTCTCGTCAGTGGCTTTGGCGTTACCCAGACAGTCAAGCCGAGCTGGTGCATAATGTCCTGGCGAGTTGATCTACTAATGGGAAGCTTACTACGTCCGTGCTCTTGTCCAAAGAGCATACAGGCCGGGTTAGCTGCAGTCTAGATCATAGATCTGAGATAGCCGGTAGGGCCTTAAATAAAATCTAGTACTTCTACTCTTCGCAGGTCAATAACACCGACTAGGATAATTAGTCCGTAACATAGCGAAAGAGAGCGCTGCCATGTTGAACAAGTACAGTATACTACCTACTCGCAGGTGTACATGGGAGTTGCCGTCATGTCAAACCCCAAAGAGGGGGGATTGAATGGCTATGGTGACTCGATTGGAGTAAATACAGCATATTCTGCAGCTATAAAGCCTCATACTATAACCCCTGTTCGGCTCTCAACGGCGACTTGCAGGGAACAACCACCCTTTTGTTTCAACGAGATCCACAGCAACCGAGTCTATATATCTAGCTCGCAGATATCCGAGCCAGTCAAGCCAGCCAGCCCGAGGGATATCGAAATGGTTAGGCACATAGTTGGGCTGAGTCGGCCATGGTGGCCAAGAGATCCCCATACCAACCTACTCTTCGCTAAAGGCAGCGTTCACTTCGTTCAAACCCAACTTGGATCCGCGGAAGATGAGGTCAAGGCTCGAGTGTAACTGTGTGCGCCTGGATATGGTGAGACCTGCACTCTCGCACACACAACGCACATGACTAGAGGTGCATTTGCAGCTACACACTTGTGCCGCGATACATGTCCATGTCCGCAAGACGGGTCACAAACAAGGGTATTGCGGTCCGAGCTGGGTGGGCATGACAACATCCAGTATGCCGAGGAAGAACTGGTTTCGCAATTATGGGAGCACGGACTGTGGCTGATCAAGAGCCAGCCCGTAGCCAGCCTATCCTTGGGCTTGGCCTCGCCAGGCACAAGCGAGAGGCTTCCGAAGGGGGGGTGGCGGCGGTGCCTGAAGGACAGAAGGTTGGCTGCATATTGGCGTTGTAGAATGCCCGCCGAAGCTCTGGAGTGCGACGCTACACTACAACCTGCACCCACAGACGCAGCATATCTGCCTACCCAGGTAGCAGTATGCGTTAGCACACGGGCAAGCAAGATAATAGGTCATAACCGACGGCGGTGTCTTGGGTCTTCATGTCCAGCCTGTAGCCTCGATTCTGGACGGCTTGGTCGTCAGATACCGTACCGCCAAGATGCCCAAGATGCAGGTATGGGGTCGAGGCCAGCCACCCGGCAGTAGAGAATGTGCTAGAGAAGTCCTGTCTATTTCTCGGAATTCATAGATGACGAGGCCAGGTGTGCGTAGTTTCTACGCTATCTAGCCAAAATGCCAAGTCGTACAGGGGTCGCATCGCAACTGTCTTCTATATCTGCTATATCTGCGGTGTCATACGGTACCATTGGTCTTCTGGGTTCGGTTTACATCTAGTCACCCCAAATGTAAGAGAGTGGCCGAATTTCTTTGACCTGGTAGACTAAATAGCCTGCTATCGGTCGTGCTCCGTTACGAAGATTTTTGCGAGCTGCGTCATGTAAGAGGACCAGGATATGGTAGCCATGTGAAGTGTTATCGAGAAACCTTCCGAAAGATAGGTAATGAAGAGATCATACTTAATTCGATGTCAATGTACATGCTTCCCTACTTTGCCACCGCAGCAATAGGTTTGATTCCCGATCTAAAAAGTCAACGGGCTAGCTCAAAGAACCAAAATGTTCAGCTACGCGCAGGGCCGTTGTGATTCTTGCTTACATAGTCGGCTACTCCCTTTCTAAAAGCTTGCGGAGACTTTAGATAGATTTTAGAAGGGAATGGATCTTCTCCCGACAGTATCTCGCAAGTGTTAATTCTGTCTGTCGGTGGTTGTCGCTGTCCTAGTAAAGTGATCCTAGATGATGATTGACAATGCGGAAGGCAGGCAAGTGCGATATCGAACACCCTGCTTCCCCGAGCGCGTACAGTGTATAAATTTATACATGAAGCCGAGCTTAGTTACCCAAGTCCGAAAGCTCGGAGTTGTTCCCATCCAAGCTGTCTATCATTTTCGGTGAGATTGTGGGTTTCTGGACCAGAAAATTGTCCGGCCATCTCGGGTATAGATTATTTCATTCCAAGTCTCATGAATCATCTCCCAGCTTGTCTTTAATGTATTTTCCATTCAGCCAATGCCAGTTACCCATATCCGAACAAACTTCTAACTAACCATGCTCCGCAACCGTAAAAACCACTGTACTGGAGTCGACTCCAAAAAAGCAATCGTAACAAATAATCTTACAAATAGGCAGAACCGTATGATTGACAATAGCACAAGTTGGTATGATAGGTGCTCAGATGGAGTTTCAAGGATACAACCAAGCGTCGGCGGATTGTTCCATGTGAAAATTCCAGAAGTTAAATGATATCATATTGGAATCACGAACCAAGCTGTATCAGCTTGTATGCCCGTAGTGTTGAGAGCCCTGTGATGAGCTAGTCGTACGAGGGATCTGCGACAAACTGAATGAACTGCGCTTTCGCTTCAAGCCAGGATTAGATCCACTTAAGCCATCTTGAGAGTGGTCTTCGACTTTTTCATTTGCCCCTGGGCCTTGTCCAATCGTTAGAGGTCCACTGCTAAAGGTGTCCCTGATCGACGTTCTGGAACTCGAGTTTGCTAAACTGCCGTGAAGTGCCTGGGTAAAATCGTGCGGGGGCGCAATCGGCGCACTCATCTGAGGTATCGAGTAATCATGAAGAGAATTCCTTATACTAGGCGTCCTCGGGAGTGAGTATTCAATGGGTGCTGTTAAAGGGGCAGAGGGAAAACCCATTGAGTAGTTTGATGAAGTACCGTATGGTGCAGTACCAGCTGCTCGGGGAGTCGAAGAATGGCCCGGCGGGTGCAGACTATGATTCGACGAAAATGATCGATACTGATGTCTTAGATCAAGGCCGAGCGGCAGTGAAGCGGACGCTGCACGTAAACGAGAACGAGTTTGCGATGGTTGCTGAAGACTAGAGTAGTTGATATTCGTTGTTGATGATTGCAGTCCAGACGCTACTTTCTAGTCAATAAATATTCATCATGGATTTTAGCAAAGATCCTCTTACTCGTATAAGAGCCCGTATCATAGCCTAGCGTGCCCCCGGCGCTGCTTCCAATCGGGTCTGACTGGTAGACGGATGTCTGTCTTCCAGCTCCGGGGCTACTATTGCCACCAGTTGAATAGTTTGCGTAATCGATAGAGTCCCCTTTCCACGACATACTTGCTCGTAGCGGTGAGTGAAGGGTATCAGATCTTGATCTCGACATCGTCTCCCTGAGAGAGAGAGGCTGTATCGGCCGAATATGTTGCCGCGATTGCGAATGCATTTGGACGCCCGCATCTAGACTGTTTTGTCTAGGGAATGGATTTGGCGCCCTTGATGGCCCACCAAGGGGGCTTGTTAAATGGCTTGAATAATACCCTCGATCGTTTGATGAGGGAGAAAGGGGTGATAGGATATCAGAGCTACCTATCGTCCCGGAGGGCGTGAACCCAATACTGCCGAATGCAGGGCTGAGCCCCGTCGGAGAGATATGATCATCATTATCACGCCTCATTGTGTCAACTAGCAATGGCCGTATCATATGATCTGCATAAGGAGTCGATCCAAATTCCACAGGAGGCGTCACTGGGGTACTCAGGGCATGCACTGCTCCGTAAGGAGAGTGCAGCGCTTGAACGTTATCGAAATCATCAGGGACAGCACGCATTTTTATCATTCGATCCCGATCGTCGGCTGTCATCCGCTTGATTTTGGCTCTCCTATCAATGGTTAGACTATGATAATTGAGAAACGCCATATTATTCTCACCGATTCTGGAACCAGACTTGGACCTGCCTCGGGCTCAAGCCCGGAATCTCCCGTGATAATCGCTCTCGATGAGCCGCATCGGGATGCGGTTGCTTAGAAAATTCGCTCATGAGAAATCGCGTTTGTTGGTGTGTAAGGCTACGAAGGTTAGCCGAGCCTACATAAGCCGACTAATCACTTACCGAAATCTCTTCATCTTTCTCCGAGCGGCTGTTCGTTCCGCCGCGGTTTGAGGCGGATTTTGCGTATCATCCTCGCCATCACCTTCTATATCTCCATCTCCTATAATTTCATCATCATCTACGACCTCCTCATCTTCCTCCTTGCCCACCATATTCTCGGCATTGCCGCCAACGCCAAAATTCGTGTGAATATCCTGATCCGTCGATGGCGCAGTAATAGGTGGGTCGGACCCGATTGTAGGCTGTGTAACTTCTGTAGATGTGACCGATTCCTCGGGAGCAGATTCTGACTTGATTGTACAAGTAGTGCCTTCAAGAATGGGTTTTTCTTGGGGTGTAGGTTCGCCTTTCGGTTGACGCAGGCCTAAAGGGTCGAGTACGCGATGATGGCTTGTTGGGGAGCCCAGAGAGCTTTCGCTAGTCTGACCATGGGTTCCCAGGCTATTATTCTGGATACCTGAGGAACGTGGTTGAGACGTAACATCATTATCGTTGCTGGAACTTGATGCTTGTTCAAATGACGGCCCAAAAATACTGCTTTCTACCGGGGGAAGAAATGAGTAATGCCCTTGCCAATCAGGCTGTGTAGAGAGTGAGCCGTCGTAACTGGACATGCGTGGGCTGGTAGACTTGTGAAAAGAGGTCTTAAATTTGCTAGACCAGTGGTTTTGTTCTGTGTCGAAGCGCCTGGTAACGAGCATTGGAAAGTATTTCTCGGGTTTTAGTTGGATCTGATACGGATCGAGGTTTTGTGCTCTTTCTTAATAAATTTTCAGTATTGTGTTGCGGCAACAAGTCGTCGAACCGACATGGAGCCGTGTAGCCCTAGAGCGAGGATCGATTTGACAAGATTGCCGGACAACTACTATTACTATGTTTAACGGAACCGGTGTGAAGGCGTATGTGATTAAAGGTCAAGGTAGTATACCGAAGCCGGCTAGTTCCAATAGCTGCTATGTTGCTAAAGGACGTGTCCAAGCTTTTCCGCGACTGTTTGTCGCAGTCCGTTCTCAAAGTCGAAAAATACTTCTTTGGTTCCAGGACTCTTTTGTGATATAGCCTTGAAAGACGGCCCAGCCAGATCTCCTCTAAAAAGTGGTTAATGACACCGTTCCTCGCAGACCAGCCTGTCCTCGTAAAGAGAGTGATGTCGAAAGAAAGATCCAGCGAAGGCAGGGTTCCGAGAAACAAGGCCAGTTATCCCCAGTCAAAGGTTTAACGAGCCTTAAAAGAAGACTATCAGAAAGGTAACGATGGTTATGTAGCCAGACTAAAAAGGCATTAGTGAAGCCTGTTGTTGCGTTCGGGTTGGGTTGCGTATAAAATGTAGGCCTCGAACGATGCCTGGGGTGGTGGGGTAGATCGCCTCAAAATGACCAGACAGTGGTAGACCTACTGTTATGTATGGACCAGGCCTTGGAGGTTACCCGTGGTTGCAGCAAGGTCACTCGTACGAGGGAGGTCCTTGCTCCTCGAAGGCCACAGGAGACGGGATTAACACCGGCACCACCTAAACTCGCGGAGAAATGCGTAGGGAGGAGCCGGACACAGAGCAGGGGCGCCACGCGCTGCGACTACGCTGTACGTTGGAGAACGGGTCAAAAGCCGTCGTGGTTCCTTTTGGGTTAGTCTAGACTGCTTGATACGGTATTGACCGTAAACGGTAGCGGTATTGAGAAGAGACTGGAGTAATGACGTTCCAAGGCCAGGTTCTCTAAGAGAACTGTACGTTGTTTGGTTTAGCTAAGGTCACAGTGAAGAAACCGTGTATGGAGACAGCTGAGCCACACGTCCCATGTCTTGGGCAACACCATGAGCGACAGCCTCCGAATTTGAGGAACATCGAAGTGCCTGGTTCTCGGCTGAATGGCTAATGCCGTGTCATGGTGGTGTGCCCAAGGACCAACAGAAAGACCCTTGCCGTCACGGCCCCCAAGCGGCCGGAATGTCAATAGGACTCGAAAGCACTGCATGAGGGACGAGGTACCTGAGACGTGGGACCTAAACCCAACCAGAAGGCTCCCCAGGTTAGTATGACCGTGATTTTTGTGATTCGGTACGTCTGCACTACAGGGCAGAAGTTCAAAACCCGCCGCACACCAGGAAGGGATGAGACTTCCAACGGCTCACGATAACAAGCATAACACATGGGCTAGAACATGTAAACGCTGGCCATTGGCTAGCTATGATATGAGGTGGGCAGAGACATAGATGGCGGATGAACGCATAACTGTAGTTGAGGATGCTGAAGACATGAGCCAATAGGGACACGAGCGCCCAGGTGGGTGTGTACATTTGAATCTGCGGGGATGACCTCGATACTTTTTTGCTAGGGATCACATCCGAATCGGTAGCAAAGCAAGCAGGGCATGCGAGTGGAGTGGGCCGCGAAATGCGCAAGGGGTGTTTGTTGATTTGCGATGGTAAACCAGCAGCCCAGAGGTGGTCGCAGGGAGTCAACCATGATGAGATCACGAAGATCTTCCTTGTCAAAACACCGGCATCTGCCTAACATTGAACGCGTTTGGAGACTACAGAAGAGAACCCCATGCCGATGCTACGCTGGATAGGGCCGCAATGTTTATGCTTACTGGCAGGCCTACAGCATCACAGCCCCGAGGCGCTCGGTTCATTTGGCTTAAACCAGTGCGCCAGAGAACGGTTCCATCGTCTACATACCGAATGGTAGAGAATAGACAGACCGGGCGAGTTGACTGAGGAGCCTAAGAAACGATGCTAGCGCCACGGAAGTACTAGACTCAATCTGATTAAGCGGTCAACGGGGAGCTGTCTGCGGGATTTCGACTGCTCAGTAGAACGGCGAAAGGGCTTGGTAGGGCTATAGCTGTTGTCCAAGTACTGAGGGTTCGTGGCAAGTTGCTCCGAAGAGCCGTAGCCTGATATGATGTGTTACCGACGGAGCTTAGTGGGGCTTGGTGAGACGGCGTCAAATGAGCCAGCTCCTTCATCGTTTGTGTGTAAGTATACCTACGCGTATACATACTCAGATCGTAGCAACACGCGTCCGGATCACCGACTCCTGATTCTCCAGAGCGGCCCGCGCTGGAGAAGAGGAATTGCAAGCAGAAAAAAAACCCCCGGCTACTTGGTAATTATATGCTTAAATCGTGAAGCTTATAACACGGGCCCGACATTTCATGAGAGATAGCTTGCAGAACTATAGTATGCAGTGCGGCATTGGGAAGAGGCAAGCACAGTAGTTTGTCGGTGCCGACAGCGCGAGCATGCTCCCCAAAAGGTTCAAAGGGGCTCCAACAGCCGTCCCTGAGAAGTCGATAGCCTAGATTAGAATTTCGGTGGGTGGGGATGAGTGCCAAGCAAAGTGCCGGCGGAACATATCTCTGCAGCAGGGGTGTCCTCAGCCCGCTATGGTTTCATCAGGGGCCTAGAGGAATTCGTGAAATGACATGGATCTAAATGGGAACACCACCCTCGGGATTCTCTATGCTATGGTTGAGTACCGTCAACACTAGCCATAAATCCATAAAGCTCGAACAAGGAGGAGCTGGTGTCGCGGCGGCGGATGGCCAGTTGTGGTTCTACGCGCTTGCAAAGCACTTTTATCGTGCCAAGATTCCGCGGAGGATCACCACCAATTTGGGGACCAGAAATCCGGGTTGCACGGAGCTGGCCGGCCCATTATTATGGGGACCTCTTTGCTGATTACAACACGGTCCCCCCGTCGAATTGTTTCATGGTTAGCCCAGTTACCAGAATACGAGGAAACAAGCTGAGGCTGAGGGCTGACGTGCCGTAGTCATAACGCCCCGACGGTGTGGCTTGACCCTGGTTATATTATGTATGCGGTAGGTACTGCATAAATACTGTCAGAGGTGGCAGCAGTCTGGTGTCTAGTGTATGTGTCCTTGTAATTTTTGGCAGA
Organism: Nemania sp. FL0916; assembly: GCA_022578715.1. Taxonomy (NCBI): domain Eukaryota; kingdom Fungi; phylum Ascomycota; class Sordariomycetes; order Xylariales; family Xylariaceae; genus Nemania; species Nemania sp. FL0916. The sequence continues at coordinate 172,084 of MU390226.1, forward strand.
GGGCGGTAAAGCCAGGGTAAACGGCACTTAGACGGCCAACTGTGGCACCGTAAATCAGCTGCGGGAAGCCGTCGATCAACTACTGGATCGAATCCGGAATACAATCCACAACCGCCGCTAGACTTCAGATAGGACAGAGACTCAGAGAGGCAGGTATTTTGCTGAGTCTCGGCGCATCGTGGGATGAGCGAGGGGACGAGTGCAAGAAGCCATCGTTGGCCCATTCGTCCACATCGGCACCTGGGTGTGCATTAAATTGGTTATAGGGTAATTTTGTCTTGATGGTTTATCGCTATGGGCGCCCTGGGAAAGCGAACTTATTGATTACGTACTGCAGATGGCATTGTAATCAGGCGTGCCTGCTGGTGCCTGGATAGAAGCACAATTGGAGGTGTGCTTCCAGATCGCCGCTGGGTGGGCTGTGTGTTGCTTGTCTGTACCTGCATATCGGTGTATCGGCTGATTTCTCCGGAAAAAGAACATGGGTGGTAGAAACTAGTGTCGTGTACGGAGTAGGTATGTATGCGATCTAATTGTTCAGTCCCTCCTCCGCACGAGTAGGGCTAGGTAGAGTCCAGATGCTGCTAGGCTTCATGGAGGTAGTTAGACGATTACGAGATGTGCGTTCCAACAGACAGACTCCCTGATTTCGACAGCTGCTCTTCACCTGCCGTGCACGTTGGCGGGCCGATGCGGTGTCTTGGTGGAGACGCGCTTATAATTCTTTTTAACGGTTGCAGCACTGAATCCAAAAAGATGTACGTAGATACTCTGGACCACGTTGCCCTATTAATCGAAAGGTCTTCCTTGTAGCTCCCAAAATATCAGGAGAAATTGTGCCATAAAGGAAGGGAAACAGAGAGGATAAAACGAATTGATTCTCAAGCTGCCTTGAGTGAACGCACGAAACTAATAGGTAGCAAGCTCATGTTCAAAATATACAACTTAAGATACTTGAAAAGTGAGTGTCCATTTGCAACTATGTACGACGGGAATCTTTGGTAATCATAAGGCTCGAAAGGTAGCCAAGGAGCATATAGCAGAGCATCCTTCTCCAGATCTTATTACAGGAACTGCAACGGTCAGCTGGTCGCGCAGGCACTTTACACATAAGGAGGAGGATCTTTAAGTAACGTAACAAGTTAAATACAGGTAAACCAGCCAATCAAATAAATAGGTATACTTTGGTAGGTAAGATTTCATTGTGAGATCCTAGCTAGCGCAAGACCCACTTATGTGATTGTCTCAACTGCCGATAAATATGGAGGTGCCTCAACTAGGTAGTCAGTTGAAATAGCACTGTCCACACAGGTTTCTAAGTAGGAATACAGTGGCGTATTACGGAGCAGATTATGGACTCAAAATTATCATGTAATTCACTTTGCTTCCAGCCAATATAGACATTTCTTTCTAATTACGTGCACTTATGAGGTTTATAGCAGCTACTTGCCTTTGTACCAATTCCAATGAATTTTTAAAGTTTTTAATTCTAATAAGCCGTACCTAGCGTAGGGCATCCAATGCGATTCAATGCCCCACCTCCGACCCCATGGAGATGATGAGCTACAGGGATTAAGGTAGTTTGCTCTCCAGCCATGTGCATGTCAACCCTGTGGTTTCAAAGCCCCAGTGCAAAACTGACAAGGAAGGAATGATTCCGCCAGGCATGCTCCTCCCTTTCCCTCTCCCATTTTCCTTTGATGTACGAAGTAGTCTGTAGTTAGAGACCAACTGCAACGGGCAGGCCCAGCTATAACAGCGCTAACCACCGCCAATAAAAGCACAACAAAACTTAAGAGGAGCTATCCTCATGTCGTAGTGTAACATTCTCATTTTCCAGGTTATGAGTGGCCTGCCAGCCGGACTCATGAGATTACAGTATGCGCCTTCTGTACTACCCAAATTATGTACCTAGTTCGCCTACCTTATAGCGTATGTTATGTACATACACACAGTTTGGTATACATATGAATGCTACTAAATAGTATTCGGTACATGCACGTAGATGGCTACATACCGTAGTAGGCGGTTATCTACACGGTGCTATAAGACCAGTTTGGATGTCTTACACTCCATGTTACAAAATACAACTAGATAGGTAGATTTAGCCCTTGCGTGCCGTGTGTGTGGGAATTTCCCCCTTCAATATTAGTCCCTGGCAATAGAACACACAGACATAGAGATCTTAGTCCGGGAGACGCGCTTCAGGTTCCCTCAAAGCCAGGCGACAACATTTGATCCCCGCCTCAGACCAGACAAGTCCTCTCGCTGTCCCTTCGTCTTCTGGCACTGACTTCTCGTGCGACCGCCGCCGTCGTCATCGTGCTTGCTGCGGGCGCCTGCCACAGATTAGCAACCAAAACATTGCAATTTGCATATTCTGCACAGAGGCGGTCCAAGACGGTTTTCTTCTCTCCGCGCTGTACACGTCCAAGTCCCACCAGTCAGCATCACGAGGGGCAGAAGCGGAGATGACAGCGGAAAGGACCTGGTCCTCTTCAGACGCCGCAGATACCGCACACACCGCATACACCGCATCGTGTCCTTGTTGGTTATACATCGGTTTAATTTAAGTGTACATGTCGGATCCTAATCACGTTCAAATTACTAGCCTACTTGCCTCAGAGATCTATCTCAGAATCTTTTTGTTTGAAGTTCACGTCAGTAGCGCACCAACTGCAGGCTCCAGGTGTGCGAACAGGGAAATAAAAACAGCCTTACATAACACATTTCTGCAAATGATACTCTGTACTTCATACAGCTCGCCCACATCCCATGCCAAGCCAGGCTAGGTAGGCTCGACTTCCTTTGTCACTATTCTGGGCCTTCAACTGGACATTAGGTGCTGTCTCTTCACCTGCATCTTCAAACATCTATCTTGTATGTTGTACGTCGTGCACGTAGAGAAGATTTACTTGAATTTCCAATACTCTTCCTTTTCCCATTGATTTCTATTCAAAGAGATATAGACTGGTCGCTAAATACGTAGCCCCCCGGAGCAGGGGCCCATATCAAGCCGATAGGCCGATCGTGGCCGATTGGATTTTCTTGGCCATGGATTCTCCAGACAAAGCTGCATTTCCCTGACAGGCATGTTATGCGAGAAATGACCAGGCCTCAACGGTTAAGCGGGATCTTCGCCAGCCACGATACTACCCTAGCAGATGTCGGTACATGCGTCAAAGATTTACTGGTACCTAATCCCAGACTTTCATCGTTAGGTACTTGTGACAACCTGCGCCAGTTTTCTACCGATTTTTTCTAGAAGGATTCGACCAGTAGAGTACACAATAGATCATGATATTCAATACGCGTGGTATCAGATACGATTTGGTAGGGTCCTTGGAAATCCTAGCCTCAGAGATCCTTGTTGGATTAAGAAAACTAGCATACCTAACCTTTTATTCGATCAAATCTTATGGAACCATCCAGAGTTTACATGACGGCCAGCTACCCAGGAGGGCTGGGCAAGCATCCCAATGCGGCCATCTGCATCACGCTAGCCAGGAAAGGCATCCCCAGCCTCTTCGGATTCAATGTTACATCGAAGCATGAGATAATATGAACAGCTGTCTTGTCAACGCAAGGTTATAAATTCAGTGAACAGAGCTCTCGTGCCGAAGCTTCCTGAAACTAGCAGATTGCAGATTGGTAGCCACGCTCATGAACTACTAGGGAATGTCATCATGAATTTCTCTTGATATCTGGCGGTGAGCAGAAAAGATCAGGAAGATGACACATTATGACATGGACGCTAATCATATCCAAGCCTAATCCATTTCGCTATCTACTCAAGTTCCCTGAGGTATTTCGAATTTCTGCGTAGTTTGGTCGCACATTTACATGTGTTATCTCAGCTGTATCGTAACCTCAACCGAATTATCATACCAGTCCTTGTCTCACTTCGTCCTCCTTGCGTAGACGAAAACGAGGTTACCTGCAGGAGAATCCGGCACGTGGGCTTCACCAACTTGCCGCCATAGAATCGTCTTCTTGGGCAATGTCATATCGCGGCAATCCCTCTCTGCTGCTCCCGGTATGATCCCATTGCCCCGATATGCTATTTATTTATGTCAATGGTACATCACTTCCATCGTTCTATGGCTATCTTAAACAGGGGCTGGCTGCAGTGGTAAGAGACGCGCTGAAGGAGAAGAGAACCTAGGTTAAGTCTCTACATGTAGATCTTCGTGACACTCCGTCTTATCTACGCACCTGTAGGCACGGACGGTCCCCGTCTATTTCTACCGTATTATACCAAGTATCGGGCCGATGCCAGCTCTGAGACTCGAGCCAATCCTTCCTTGGGGCTTGGCATCAGCACATCGCAAAGCTTGAACAGTATCTGGGATACCCACGGCTTCGGCAGCTACTGAGTATGCAACAGCCTAAGATATCGCAGACCGGTTACAGCGTTAGACGCTCATTAAACATCCATAGATCAGACTCCACCGGATCTCTCCCACTAGCCCATCACCACAACCGCACATGACGCCATCCCGCTCGCAGCGGGACGGAAGAAGGGCTCGTTCTGTTGGACAGGGTATGTGTTCGTTCAGTGGCGGTTAATTCCACTACCTAAATGCTAAACGCGGCTTGGAAATACTTCCGAGTCGGTCGGGTGACACCTAGCTCGACGGTTGGGACGCCTGCGGTTACCTGCCGTCGATTTCTTATTTGTCGATCCGAGTTTCACACATAAGCCTGGCTGCTGAATAACTCAGTCGCCTCGAGCACCACACAAACACACATACACACCACCTCCATCTCCTGTTCCTGTCCCTGACATACCTACAGAGCAGAGTGCCCCAAAAACCACCCAAGTAGGCGGCACAACAGAACGTGGGGGAGAACCACCCGCCGCCCCCGACTGGTTCTCATAGGTGCTCGCAGCGCTCATCTCATTCGGTCCCGGGCTCGGATGGTAGCGTCTCTTTCCTCACCTAGAAAGACGGAACACTAGCGTTCCCCGCGTCTCTGGAGATCGGCACTCTGTGCTACAGTGCCAGAGCAATCGCGGCGTTAACAGGTCCCTACGGATTATTAGATCGTTACGCCAGTACAGTACGAGGTTACTTACACGACACAGAACCTTAGCAATTCACGTGTGGTGGTAGTCGAAAAGAATCCGGAGAATCTGTCAGCTGATCGTCTCCCGTCCGTCCCTTTGTCTCCCTTTCGCCAACGGCCCGGGACTGGTGACTTGGTGGTGACTCACGCCCTTCTGCCGACCGCTCTTCTCGGTTTCACACGGATAAATAGCCAGTGGCTCCTTGTTTCACCCGCTCGTCTGCTGTCCGTCTTGAGGCAAAAAATACACCGACGGTGAAAAACTGCAACACAGTGCTATGATCGCCCTAGTGGTTTGTGCGCCGAACAGCAAAAATCGCTTCTCCCTCTCGTGGCGAGAGCAAACTTAAAACCTTAAATCTCCTCTCGTGTGGTACTTGTGCGTGCACATGGAACCGTGTATTATTAAGGATGTGGTGATCCTTGAGGGAACGGCTTCGTGGCTCTCGCGATAGGCCGATTGGCAGTCGTCACGATCCCTCTCTACACTATCGTTTCTAAAATGAATTGTAGATCAGAAGGGAGATCAGAGGCACAGCTTGCTCTCCTCCGTGGGCTGATTTCTGGTGCGGCATGGTAAATTAGGTGTGCCTCGGCACGTGCATCTCTGCATCTCGCACGGGAGTAGGCTACGCAGTTCTTGCAAACAGCCTTGAGTCTCGTCAGATCATCTACATGTTTGAATTCGACCCTTTTTGGCGATTACGCCTAAATATATAGTCGAATGGGAAGGATAGGGCTCTTGTCCACAACTGTCTCCTTTGCAAGTGAATCCTCCTCGGTTTCAGGGGCAGGGGTAACGCAACTCTTCGCGGAAGCGCTTTAAATAGGTCGTCTGAATATATCACGATCGAATCCTACTATTTTGGTAATAGCTTTTCGATAGCTACTAATGTGTGAACATAAACGCTGTGCACTCTTTAATGCCTTCCGATTATCAAAGCTAGTATCCAAGTAGGCGTCTTCCTAGATAGCAGCCAACCCGCAGAATGAATATATACCACACCTCCTCACCTGAATCAATCATGGCAAGACTCTCTGAATATTACTTAGAATTTATCATCAGGACTGTATTATTATTCAGCGTACATTATATATCATATACCATACTATGTATGCGTCGCTTTATTGCTATGTCAGGAGACACTGGTGCCGCATCGTCTCTTTCCCTCTCTAAGCATAGACTACCAAGTCTAATATAAAGAATGTCGACCTCAATTCGGCTTCTAATAATAGTCACTTACCTCATCCAACTTCTTTTTCATCGCCATGATCATTCTCGTCTTCCCTACCTGGATCTGGGCTCTGACTTTTTATGTGATCCATCTCTGAAGCGAAGGTATCATGAGGAGTCCACCTAGCAGAAGTACGAGGCGTCGATTTCTTCAGCATTTCGTCCACCTGCTCAAGCGTGAGACCTTTGGTTTCAGGGACGAAGTACCAGGTATATGCGAGTGCGGTAGCGCACAGACTGCCCCAGATATAGAAAACTTTGGCGCCGAGATTGCCTTTATCTTTGTCGACCATGTACGGCGTAATCAGGCCGATGATGAAATTCCAAAGCCCTGGATGACTTGCCGTCAGTGAGTTGCTATCAATCAAGGGTCATCATAATATGCAAAGACAGCAGACACGAGACACTAGTGAATGTTTATAACCACTTCGAACATGGCTTACAGTTGCTTGCAGTCGATAGTGCAACCCCTCGCGCTCTCATGGGAAGCGGAAAGATCTCTCCGATGAGAACCCAAGATCCAGGGCCCCAGGTGCTTGCGAAGAAGGATATGAAGATGCAAATGAATGAAATCATGACTGAGAGCGCCGCGGCGTTGTGCGTCACAGTACCGACAATGGCGATGATGAATTGGCAAAGTGACATGCCAAATGCTCCCCAGAGAAAAAGGGGTCGGCGCCCGATTTTCTCAATTGTCCAGAAGGATATAGGAGTCGAGAACACATTGACGAGAGCGGTGATGAGAGATATTAGAAATGGATCCTGAATAGTGCCGAGGCCTTGAAAACTGTATCTTCATTAGCATATTAAAATTCTATCAAAGCTCATCTCTTCCTGTATCCGTATTTATCACAAAATCATAGAAGATGCAAGTAGTATAATTAATTCAGAAGATTGACAGCACACAACACATATATAGACCTACTAAATAGAGTCAGCCTCGAATCACTGAATAAGTTCATAATTTGAACTGTTCATACGTACCAAGGTAGTTCCGAAGTAGAAGACAAAATTGACACCAGTCCACTGAGACATCATCTGGAGAGAAGTGCCGAGGATAGTGCGTCGAAGGTTGCTGGACCCGTCCTTCAACGAGCCGCGAACGCATATGCGCCAGGTGCTCCAGTATCCATCCTGAGGCATGAGTGAAGATTCGTACTCATGATTCGCGACAATCTCAGCCAACTCATCTCTGATAAAATCGCTCGTAACATCCTGACCACGGAGCCGTGATAGGGATTCGGCAGCCTGCTCGAGTTGTCCTTTACGGACGTAAAATCTCGGCGACTCCGGGAGGAGAGCCAGACCGCCGGCCAGAACCAAAGCCCATACCATCTGGATGGAGATAGGAATCCTATAAGAGCCACTGTCGTTGCGGCCCTGAGTAACGTAGTCAATGACGGAAGCGAGCAGAAGACCTGCCCGTGTCAGAATCGCGAAGAACAATATATATAACGTGTGCCCCATCTCCTGAGAAAATGAACCTTACCGACGGTGATAAAAAACTGGTAACCCGACACAATAGCTCCGCGGACTTTTCGAGGCGCGATCTCAGACATGTATAAGATGAGTATTGCACTGACGCCACCGACACCTAGACCGGCCACAATACGGCCAATAACCAGGAGAGGGAGTTCATCGGAAGCAAGCTGGAGAACGACACCGACTAGGAAAATTGCACAGCCTCCGAGTATGGTAGTTCGTCGGCCGACGAGGTCAGCAAAGTCGCCGGCAGCAAGCGCCCCTTAGGAAAACAACGTCAGAAATTCGCCTTTCACCATGGAAAAAAGAGTAAAAAAACATGGAATGAGAAGTAAAATACCAACGAAGGTGCCAAGAGATAGGATCGAAATGATAAGTCCTTTGGTCGATCCGCTGAGACTGGTAGCATCCGGGCCTTCGATTTGCCTGATGAAATACGGCATTCCCATGACTCCATTGATGTAGCCGCTATCATAGCCGAAGAATATCCCTCCAAATGCCGAGAAAGCACACATGAAGTAGGCTTTCAGAGTAACGGGAGCCTCAAGCCGATCTGGGCTGGTGGGACCCCCGACGGCAGAGCGATCAGGCATTATGCTGGCTCGAGTTGTTCGATATTATAGTATAGGTATAACTATTAACGCCTCCGGAATAGATCATGACTCTTGTTCTTGAGGATTGAGCGCAAACAATCTAGATACGTATTGTTAGGGCATAGGTTGATAGCTGCGTATTCAAGTCGGCATATAGGATTAGCATATGTGAGAGGATATGCGAGGATACGATAGGACGAATAATGAGCGAATGTGTAACCAGGATTCTTGTAATAAAAAGTGAGGATACCCCTGAGAGTAATAGATTAGGTAAGTGCATCTCGATATTTGAAACATACACTTCAATAAGGAACGACCAGAGCTATCATCGGATCAACATCAGCACACCAATACGTAAACTCTTCTTGATAGTCGCCACCCGACATATTTATACAATCTGAATGCGCACGTACGCACAGATAATAAGCAAGAATCACTCATACGCTTATCAGATACCGGACTCTACGACAAAAGCAATGCTTATTACAGTAGAATTAACATAGAGTTCTTATATACGACTATCGTGCTGTATGTAGAACCGCGGTTATAAGTACATTGAGACGGGTATCTTTAGCTCGAGCCTAGGCTGCAGATACCTCTTTCCGTGTCTGTCCTTGTCCGAAATCAAACGCCACCATGATATAAATCAACGCAATCCCAGATTTGCCCACACCAGTGACACCGAGCAGAATGCACGAGACACCATGTTGTTGGTCTCGATCCAACCATAGCAGAAAGCAAGCGGGTATAGACTCAAACAATCTCTCTCCCCCCTTCATTCACTTTTCTCTCTTTTTCCTTTTTCTTATTCACCTACCATGACCTCATGCGAATGCAAGGCAAGGTAAATCAACCTACACACGTCCACTCGGCGAAAACACACCATCTGGCAGTACGATCCGCGAGGACGAGACCACGCCAGACGCCGCGTTCCGAGCACTTGATGATCGTCTCCCACGTACCGCCATCGCTGACCTCGTCCTCGCTGCTAAAGATGCGACCTCCTCCGACTCCGATGCCTCTGCGCTCCTCCTTGCGCATGAGCCGCAGGATCTTGCCGCCGGGGGTTTGGATGGCGAGCTTTGCCGGCTTCTTTCCAGCTATGCTGCCGGTGGCCGAGCTTGGGGCCGAAGCCGCGGCACTGCTGGTCATGCTCATGGCGCTAGCCGGTCGTATAAAGGGGATCGGACTCGTGCCGCCCGCGTTACTAGAGGCATTGTTATTGCCCATACTAGACGGGTGTTGGCGTATCGCAAAGACGAAGGTGTTGTTCAGGGCCAGGCGCTGGCACTGCGGCTGAACAACGTAGATATCGTGGCGTTGGGCGTGAGGCGTCGGGTGCCGTGTGACGAATTCGTAAGGAGGATTCTCGCCTGTGTGGATAATGGGAAGTGCGAATGCGAGAGGATGCGGGATGTCTTTGATGCTGTGCATCAGACCTCTTTTGCCAGCATATACCTTCAAGATACCTGTGCCTTCATCACCAGGCAAGAGCGCTTTCACTGTATAGCGTTTTACGCCGCTGTACCATTCTGCTTGAGCTAGTGCTCGCTTTTTGACCACGTCGCCGCTCTCGAAGAAGTCCCCGTCCGAATCACGGGAATAAGCCCGCACCTCAACTTCTGCGGCGATCTCGACGTCTTCTGGTACGTTGAATTTTATATGCAGCATTTCTAGATCCTCGATTCGGATGAGAGAGGTGTTGAAATCCACCATAGCAATGCCGTTTTTGAAATAAGGTGGGCATGTACCAGGTAGATTGAGGAGGGTTTCATAGGCCACCGGTGGACAGATGTGCTGCTGCGAGTGGTGATCGGGGATATGTGTCCAGCACAGTTCCGTAGGCCGTGTTAAAAACCACCAGAAGTCTGCAGTTGAGCTGCTGGTATTTGAATAGAGGCCGCGGCGAGGGTTTGAAGGGCTGGCAAGACAGCAGTCCATCATACGCCATTCGTCATCGACGAGTACAGCGTTCCACCAATGATTCGGCCGAGGCATGATGTTAGTCTCGGGTACTTCGCCAGGTGTCTTCAGATAACCTCGAACTATCTCTGAGTGAATGCCGATAGCAGTGCACATCTCGTGGACGAGGACGGCATACTCCTCAGCACACCCTCGCCTAGTTTGGATGACCCGTCGTGTATCAACATCACCTTCGAAGTCTTCTTCCCAATGAACTTGCTCGGTGACCCAGGAAAAAATGGCACGAAGGCGTTGCACATCGCTGCGGTATGGCCGACAAACGTAGGTTGTTGCGAGTGTCACCGAAGTCGTCATGGGAGGCAAGTTGCTGATGAAGCGCGAGTTTTTATCAACTTGGCTCAAGTTCAGGCCTTGGTAGTTCGTCGGCTCCCGAACCGGAAGCCCATCTGCACCCTCATCGCCCTCGATGCTCTCATAAAGCTCGTTGACGGGGTCGATTGCAGGGTAATCCATCATTTGACAACGATCACGACGCTCGTTGCGCTCATTCTTGCTCAGAGTGTTGGACCTATTCACATCTCGCCGCACTTGGACCCAATCTACACCATTATCGAGCCCCATATCACGGGCGGCGTCTCGGACCAAGTTGGTCGTGCTAGGACCACCTGCAATTGCCGTGATGCCGTCGGGCCCCGAACGTTTGGTGGGAGACGAGTGTAGAGATAGTGTTCCGGCAGCTATACTACTGCGGCCAGACGCGACGCCAGTCTTTGTTGCGTCCAAGATTCTTTTGATGAAATTGGCCTTCTTGGGTTTGACCACACCTGGCTGTACAAGACCCCCAACAGCAGCAATGCCTTCTTCATTGAATCCGGCTTGTGATTGAGGCCTCATCGCGGATGTAGAGTGGCTTGGATGGTACGAGACACCAGTGAATGGCGTCACCGGTCGATTCGGATCCCATTCTTCATCAGCATCTCTGAAGTCTAAGACGCTGCGCGCTCGGTTCTTCCGGGCCAAGCTGCCGGCGCTCGTAGAACTTATTCCACCAGCTGATGTGCCACTCATTAGACTGCGATCGGTGCTCTGTGTGTTTGTGCTTGTGGTAGTGGCATTACTATGGTTTCCAGAAGAAGCATTTGTTGAATTGGTTTTCGTCGTCGCAGTTCTGCCAATAAGTCCAACGTCGTAAGATGATTTCTGTTTGCGCAGCCCGCGCTCGACGTGCAAGTTATCGCCCATCGACGATTTCGGCCGGTTCATCTGATGGCTTTTAAGAGGTGGAGGTGGCGGCTGATCTGGATCATAACTCGTGGACTCCATACTTGACTTATGCTGATGCATCTTCCGCAGGCGCGTTTCCATCCTTTCTACATAGTTATCCAGCTGAGGAAGCGGATGGTCGTCTTTGTAGCCACCGTGAACCGTATTCTCCCGCGATGACTCACCACCATACGACTCATAACCGGAATCCTGGTGAGCAAGGCCCATGGAGGTCTGTGGTCTTACCTGCTTTCTTCGAGATCGGTGATGGACTAAATCAAATGACTCCGGCGACCACGGATCGAAGGATGGCTCGGGGGATCCGTTCTGGCGTGGTACGCCCAACGCATCCAATTGCTCGATCACACCATCCATCGCCTCACGAAGCGGTGAAGGGGTGAACCCAGCGCCTGCAGGAGACGGCGGTACCGGCGAGACCGCGCGCGGTGTATGAAAGCCTTCCTGGCGAGGCCGGTCGTCATAGGAAGCGTTCGAATTTCCTCGTAAAATAAGACTGCGGTGAGGAGGCGGAGCCGGGGGAGGGGGCGAGTCTCGCTCTGCTCCAGGCCGGTAGGGTTTGAAGGTAAACGAGGGAGCAGGAGATGGCGCTCTCGGTTCATATGTCTGTGCAGGCGGAGGTGCAGGTGACCGGGCTCGAGTTTCATATTCGTAATGTTGTACGGGTGGAGGTGCTGGCGAAGGTGCTCTATGATAGTGATGGCCTGGCACGTGCGGTGGAACGGGCGAGGGTGATCTCTGGTGGTAGGAAGATGTATGTGGCGGAGCGGGAGAAGGGGCTCGAGAATGATAAGAGCCACCAGGAGGCGCAGGCGACGGAGCTCTGTGGTTATTATAACTAGACATACGCGGCGGGGCCGGAGAAGAAGCTCGTAGGTGGTAGCCACCAACAGGACCAACAGGAGGTGCGGGTGAAGGCTCCCGATGATAGGCATGATGAACAGGAGGTGCAGGCGAGGGAGCTCTCGATACGTAATCCCGAGTCTCAGGGGGCGTAGCTGCATGACGAGGCTGTTGCTCGTGAACACTGCGTCGGAACGAATTGGCCGAGTCTTTCCTTGACGGCGCATGAGAAGGCTGCCGTATGATCTCGGGTTGCTTTGCGGTTGTATAGTGAGGTGCTTTCGCATATGCCTCGAAGGGCTTCCGGAATGGTTTCGATTTTGACTTCTGCAGGCTGCTGGTCGGGCTCGGCGTGTTGCTCGAAGCCAGCGGACTGATCGATCTGCTGATGGGCCGGAAATCATCAGGCAGCACCTCGACAAAATTTGATGGGAAGACGCCGACGGTTTTATTGCGTCGCAATTTCCCCGTCCACCATGAACCGTCGCCTGCGTTGAGGCATTCTATCAAGTCTCCTTCGATGAATCCCAGGTCTCGCGAAGACTGCCACACAGAGCTTGTTAGCATCCTCATCGGTGATATATCTGATATATCCAGAGCAATCCTTCCAGCACTCACCTCTCCTCCCCAAGAATAGACAGCTCTGCACCAGCACGGAAACCGTGTGGGTAATGGCGGTGGTGCAGGGACCATCTCGTCTTATATTTATTTACCCGCCAATTCTTATTTTTGAATCAACAACAGAAATCGCTAGCAGTCTCGTCGTGTTCGAATTCTCCCCAACCCGAAATTTGCGATTGAACGTGGATTGGGGCCGGGATTGTTAGCATAAATTGGGTGCACGCGATCTGATCCATTCATCTAGACGGGCAGATGTTGCTGTTGCAATTTGATGCGTTCGAGTCCAGGTATACAGACGGATGGCAGAAAGTCGTGAACGCAACACAGGCAACAGCGAACTGGTGGACCGTGTGGTATATTTGGATAGTAGGTTATATACAATCTCGGCCTGCCTATAGGTATAGCGATGGAAACACCATAGGTTATCAAAAGATGAGCCAGCAAGTAAAATTAAGTGTAGGCAAATATTGGGCGAAAGGTACCTGCAGGGCTAGTGGCTGCCAGCTCAATAGGTACACCCAGCAGATGGTTGATGTCTCGCTAGTCCATGTCACTTTGTACTTTTCTAAACAGAGGGGTCCTATTTACCGTTGCCCAGTAACCACGGATAGACTGCGCTTATGGGTTTCCCCAATTCGCTGTATCTAAGTACCGGTAGTGCTCTGTATTAGGTACTGCCAACAAACCCTGTTTCAACTCTTAATGTTTTACTAGTATACTTTATTCTATCATTATATTACCGTGGTATACATTCATTTGTTCTATGCGTCCTTGACTTTGCAGAGGCAAATATCATCTGTTGTGCGCTATTTTCCCGTTCTCCAGCTGCACGGAAACTGCATCTTTGATTTGCCCATGACGATACCTATGGAGGTGCCGGCCAAAATGACTGGTACTCTTGGCACCGCTATAACGTGAGAATGATATAATTGCGCACGGTTCATCCAACACTAACACTATCTGTTCGTGCTTAATTTGCCACTTAAAAAAAGCGGCAGACACGGTGTCCGTTCTCCATTTTTCCACATCACCTACGCATCGTGTACCTTCAATTTTGGCCACAATCGTCACAAGCTTCAATATGGGGAAAGAATTCGACCTTGGCTTGCGCCTTCAAGCCCTAACCCTACACTCCGAGGGCTACACGCGAGCAGCTATAATAGAGAGGACAGGATACACTCCCAGTGGCCTTAGCCATCTGATAACGACCGCCAAGAGCCGCGGTTACGAACCTGGAGGTCACCCTATCTATCGTAAATACGTCGATAACGGGAGCGGTAGGGGTCGGAAGCGTGCAGTAACGGATGAACGAAAGCTCAAGGTCCTCGAGGTTCTAACTGCTGATGAAGCTTCCCTCCGGCTTTCTATCCAGCAACTAGCCGACAGGTACAATTTCCAAAACTCAGGCGATCGACAGCTTTCTCGAAAAGTGATAGGACGGATGCTAGAAGCAGAAGGCTTCAAAAGAGTCAAGTAGGCATACCACCAAACCCCGCTCGAGAAAATAGCATTTATTAACTGGTTGAAGTGGCACTTGGCAGCAGCCGCAGGGGCAGCAACAGCAACAGGAACAGGAGCAGCAAGAGCAGGAACTGCAGCAGTAAAAGACTGGCATGTGGAAATACTCATACTGAGACAATTTAGCAATTCCGAAGTTGTTTTCCCCCTGCGTCCTTTATTTAGAGGGGAGCCCGCTGCACGCACCTCTTCGGATTTCTTCTTCTTTTGGTGTCCCTAGAGATGCATCCCTAGTACGGAGTACACGCCAATAACCAACATGAGACGCGTCGTCGAGCCTCAGCACCAGACACCAAGCCGTCACAAAAGAAAAGTTAACCTAGCGATGTCTCCGACCAGCTGGCACACTAGATTGGGTATTAGTTGCTTGTAGTGCCGGCCGAACCGACCCAGCCAATGTACCTAGCTAGCTGCCTATTGGTGTGGCAGGCCCAATCCCTTCTCAATCAGGAAGCGACGCTACGCCCAGACAGGCAAATTGTTGTTGGTCCTAGCTCTGTGTCACCGGCCCCTGGCCCTCGGCCTTCTTCCCTGGCAACAGCTGAACCCAGGAACCCAGTTGACATTTGTGTTGTTACTGTATCAATTCTAAGACCTGTTCTTCAGTTATTCAGTAGACATCATTGATAGGTAGCCGGTTGTCGGTCACCTACGAATACACGTCCGACAGAGGTTTGCTGACCTGTTGTCGCAATAATTACTTTCTACCATTCTTCTACTGGATCCGCTGTCCATTCTAATCTTCGTGCACTCCTGTGCGTATTATCGTATCGGCGTTTCGCAGCGACATCCAGAGCTTGCTTATTCGAACCAATACGGATATAATAGTCGCATTGCTTCATTGCGTTTCATCTCTTCGCCAGCCTGATTACAGGCCATTGCAGCACGGCGCGCTGCCACCACTACTAGCACCATGGCCGACGAAGCAATTGCTAGCCATTACCAGGTTCTCGAGGAACTGGGTCGTAAGTAGACTCCAACTACAGCAGTTGCCGGACGTATTGTTCTTGAAGTCCAAATGCTTACATTGCTCTGGTGGACCTAGGTGGCAGTTTTGGTGTAGTCTATAAGGGCATTGAGAAGGCTACTGGTGAGGTGGTCGCTATCAAGCATGTTAGTATATCGCATACCTCGTTTGTCCGAGTAGCGTTCTTGAATAGCCCCGAATTGACCAATTTCGATTTACCCAGATCGACCTTGAATCGACCGACGATGATATTCAAGATATCCAAGCCGAAATTTCTGTCTTGAGCACATGCGCAAGTTCATACGTCACGCAGTACAAGGCGAGCTTCTTGCAAGGAAGCAAGCTATGGATCGTCATGGAATACTTGGGCGGTGGCTCATGCCTTGATCTGGTATTTTGCTTCCCAAACGCCTGTTAGCCGTTTGTTCCATCACTAATATGGGCATTGCATGAAGCTCAAACCTGAACCATGCTGTTTCAGTGAATCTCATATCGCGATTATCTGCCGTGAACTCCTCCGTGGTCTCGAGTACCTCCACGACGAAGGAAAGATTCACCGCGACATCAAGGCCGCCAATGTTCTGCTATCCGAATCTGGGAAGGTCAAGCTCGCTGATTTTGGTGTGGCAGCCCAGCTCATCAACATCAAGTCCCAACGCAATACGTTCGTGGGCACCCCTTTCTGGATGGCACCAGAAGTGATCCAGCAGGCCGGTTACGATTTCAAAGCAGACATCTGGTCACTGGGAATTACAGCTATAGAGATGGCAAATGGGGAGCCGCCTAATGCGAACCTGCATCCTATGAAAGCTCTGTTCCACATTCCGAAAAATCCTCCGCCGAGCCTTGAGGGAAATTTCTCAAGGGATTTTAAAGATTTCATTGCACAGTGCCTCATGAAGAACCCAGAACGTAGACCTTCTGCCAAGGAATTGCTCAGACACCGGTTCATCAAGTATTCTGGAAAATGCGAAGCCTTGCAGGAACTAGTCGAGAGAAGGCGGACTTATGATGCTACGAAAACTAAGAAGAAGAACCGACCTTTTTACCAGGAAACTCTGCGAGATTTATCGCCTAGAGATGAACAAGATGAGTGGGTGTTTGATACAGTGAGATCAGTTGTGCCGCGGAAAGCAACCATTAAGTCGCGGAAACCATCATCAATCTTCTCTACTGAAGAGGCATTGCGGCGAATGGATCTCAAGGACGCACCGCTGCAACCCTCCTCACCAGCCCCGTCAACTATGCGGAAATCTACAGTACTAAGGCAGCCGTCCGGGGCCCAAGCATCCGGAACCCGTTCTATACGCCGCTCGGCAGCTTCAGCCTTGCGACAGCCACTCCAACCAGACATGTCATTTGGCAATTCAGGCTCTTCTCAACGCCTATTTCGAAGAGTGCCATCTGATGGTTCCAATGCTGGTCGCGCCTCTTCTCCTAACCCCTTTGAAGACGTTGTAGACGAAAACAGACATCCGAGCGCGGTCGAGGTAACAAGCAAAGAGGCAGTGTTGGGCCGACGGTTATATTCGAAGGCTCTTGATCCCACACTCGCAGAACTCCACGCGCAAACGTCTAGCATGGTGAAAAGAGAAGCACTTGCAAAGCTTTCCGAAGCATTTGCCGCTCTTGATGCCGTTGACCCCGAGGGAGCATACCATCTTTTTCGTAATCTGAACTCCACTATCGCGCAAGACAATAAACTTTCCAGTGCGCTCTTAAAGGACACTGCTGGATCCTTGAAAGAATTCGCCGACTTGGATAAGCCGCATGGAACGGTGATCATTAAGAATGCGCCGGCCACGCCACCCCCGAGTAATGCACCCGTTAGCCCAACGAAGCTCGTCTTAGCTGCTAGCAACCCACATCTGAAGAGCCACAGAAGGCGCCAGAGTGCGGCTGTGACGAATTTTGGCGCTGGCAGTCCTGGAAAGGCTGTCCGACCAGAGCGAGATGCCGAGAAGGCAGCCTTGCAAGCTAAGTTCCCGGGCCGTGAATCTCAGCCAGGCATGGAACATTGTAAACAACTATCCGATGTTCTCTACAGCCGCTGGATTGATGGCTTACGCCTTCGATGGCCGGGTGCCTGAGCAAGAGCAACTCGGCCGGTCTAATCTTCGACTTACGGGTGATTTCTTATTTGGTGACGTGTACGAGCTACATGAAAGATGTTGAAAAAGCAGATGGAATCCCGATGTCTCACATGGTATTCGGCGGCTTCATAGATTGTACGTTATAGTGAGAAAGGATCTCACATGTATTCCTATTATCAGATTGCGAAATCTGACCGTGGCTTATTGGGGGCGTTTTTTGCTATTTACATATCGTTTAGCTCCTTGTTTGCCTTTTGGGCGTGCGGCGTTGTTCCAAAGTCATCCATCGAACTTGGATCGAAAGGAATTGTTGGCCGAAGGCTCGTTGCGGGTTGTTTTCTCGCCCTTTCCGTCCGCGTGTGTATTATGCAGATTGATCATTACTGATTTACTGTTGCTTCCGGTCTTGGGCCTTTGATGTATCGAGTGTGGAAGGTTCTACAGCGAGAGATAGGGGAAGATCTGGGGTAAAAGTGAAGGAGCGAATTTCAGTTCTTTTGACTGAATAGATAGATCTCTAGATATCTGGAGCAGTGAGAGATGTGTGCCTGCCAAAAAGGGCACGTGTCTTGATTAATGATGAGCAATTCTTCATTGCGCACTATGAAGTACTTTCTCGTGAAATAAATACGCAAAGATAATATTCATCTTGTCTAACCTAGGTATTTGTCTGATGCCTATGGTTATAGGCGCCGCCAGCCTACGTATCATTGTCGGCTATGAGGACAAGATAGCGGGTGGCGTTTTGAGTGTACAATTGCTTACAAATTCGTGGTATCAAAGTTTCGCTAGCTGATAGCCAGCCGATTGCCGATATTCATTATTCAGCGTTAGATGTAGTCTATATGACCAGTGTCTCACTTTAGCCCTTCCAAAGCGCCCTGACAGGTATATAATCCGTATGCCCAACCATGACCCATGAACCCGGAGCAAATTAGTCCTATTACGAAGACTCCCGGCTGGAGTAAATGATTACCGAATCACATTCATCCCTCAAACATCATTCCTGTTGATCTCCGGTTGATTGGATGTGCGGCCTCAGTCTGGTTTTTAATCCGATCTTCTATCTCTCGGCTGTCGCTGTCGTCACCGTTGTATGGTATGCTGTTGTTGCCAGGCCGCTGAAGAAACTCCTTCGCTTCGACCTCCCGAATACTCTGGAGCAGTATGTTGCCCATCATAGCGTATCCTTGATCGGTGGGGTGGATATTATCAGGTCCGATATCTTGTGGCGTTGGACGGTCGGGTAATCCTTGGTCGTAGTGCATTTCCGATAAGACGACTGGCTTTTTCTCGCTTATCAGATCGGCGGTGACGTTGCGGATCATCTCGTTCGCGCTTAGAATACATGGCTCGTACTTGGGATCCGGCGTTGTGACCAACGTCGATAAGATCATAGTCGCGCGCGGCTCGGCTTGCATCATAGTGTCTGCCAAAAGCCGATAGCGCGAGCCGATGTTGGCGGTATCGTCGTTCTGGAAACAGTCGCTGGTGCCAACCTGCACGATGATCAGATTCGGCTGCAGCGCAGGTATTGATTGCGCTGCATTCTTGGTGATAGTTCGGATTCGATAGGCGCCCCAGCCTTCGACGTCGTTATCGTTCCAATCCCCGAAGCGGTTGAAGCCTACGGAGTTCACGGGATTGCCCCAAGATACAAGTGCGTCGCGGACTCTACAGCACTTGTGTTAGTCATCGTCGCATTTTCAAGTGTGACGTCTAAATGCTGTATAACGGTTCAAACTTCTAAGACGGGAGCGCAACACTTCGCCCGTTATAAAGTTTCCACTCACTGTTTCCTGTAACCCCGGTCGCCGGTTGACACTTCGCCCCGAGTTATCGAGGCTCCAATAAACATCACACGAAGCGGTAGCTTGTCCGCGACAGAACTGGTGTCGTTCTTGGGCTGAGGTGTTGTTGGCCTCGGCATCCTAACGAGCTGCCGTACATATACATCGTAGTCGACGATGTTATAAATGAAAACGCCTAAGCAACCTATAGTTAGTCCCTAGTAGGTTTCGATGATAGAAAGTGGCTGCTTTACCAATCAACGCCAGTATCAACACAAGCACAGTCACCACCTTAGAGCAGCCGTGGAACAACATCGTCACAATTTCATTATATTATTCAAGCAAAAGAAGGCCCCCTCACGTCAGACAAAGCCAGGTAACAAGACCTTATGTATGAGTCTGTGCCTCTCCGGGGCATATAGATGATTGGGCAGCCTCGATTGTGATTCCGACAGGTATGCATTGGCCCTGTTTCGCGTATGCGTCTTATTCCACATTGGCGGGTGGGGGCCTAAGGCAATGCGACCGCGCGGTTATAATTACGATTATCACTTCCCTTTCGGACCAGAACTTCGTAATAAGCTATTTTACTCCTGCCAAGATTGGCGTGTAGTGTGGTGTAGTGCATTGTCAGTCGTGTCGGAAGTCGGCATACAGTACCGTACTCGTCGTATGCTGCGCCCCTTCCGTTCGTTAGCGGACTGGGGTTCAACGACCCGAGTGGAGGAGACCGCACCATAGAGCCTGATCCGTGCACTAGGCCTACGTCATTCAAGCCTTTCAGTTTGCTTGGTGATAGATAAGAAGAGAGTTGTACTTCGTACAATTAGGTGCTCTATGTTAACATTTTCTATTAACACGTTGATGGTCGATTTTGCGCACAAGCGATGTGCAGGAGTATTATATTTGACTTAAATAAAACTATGCAAAAATCTGCGATAAACTCTCACTAGTTAATTAAGAGTCCAAGTAAATAAACTAGAAGAGTAAATAGTAAATGCCTTTTGGAAGAGTTGTGACTTTTTTTTTGTTGAGCCTATTTCAGCGTTTCAGGCAAACGGCTCGTAGGACAAGGACGGTAGGTACACACATAGGTTAACAGTACATCCATGATCATTGGCCAAAGATTATGTATCTAGGAAAATATTGACCAATCCGAAGGCACCATTGTAAAACATCTACCTACTTTGTTATTCTAATGTTTGGAAAGTTTAATTCAGCATTTTGTCCAAATTCTACAGGCCACCCACGCGAATGGAAGCCTCTTGGGATTGATGGTGCTTGTACATTCGGTCGAGGTGTACTGTACACAACGTAGCAGGCGTGATGTTGGTGGCACTTTCGAAGTCCAGTAACGTACTTTCTCACTCTGCTGTAGGTAGATGCACTGGAAAACGCGTCTTTAGCCCCCGCGCCCCGCATCACACACGAGCGTACCTAGACCATTGTCATCAATCACAACACACCATCGTCCGCCAAAAAACTTCATGTCTGTGCTGTTATGGAGAGCTTTCTCCGCGAATGGAGGCTAGACGCCTTGAACAAAGCCCAACATGAATCTGCTGTCTTTATCGGCGACAAGCTTTTGGCTCTCACCAGTATGCCACGTGCACCCCCATTGCTGAACCAGTCCCATGAAGACTAAACCTATGGTGGCGCAGACGATGATAATGATGCCTTCTGGCTAGCCCAAGTGCACTTTGCTACTGGCAATTACACCAGGGCGCAAGCCTTTCTCTCGAAGCAAGATCTAATCGACCGAAACCCACAGTGCCAATACTTGGCTGCCTATTGCTTCATCAAGCAGTCTCGGTACGATGAGGCTCTAACCGTATTGGGCGAACGCAATCCCACTCATCTCATATCAAACCATGCAGCTAAGCGCAAAGCACAGCACAGCAACGGTCGTTCTGCGATGAACGTAGGCCGTGGGACCTCGGGGGCACAAGATGGACATAATGAGCCGTCGGCCGAGGTAACAGCGAACAGGCGGTTTGAAGCTGCCATGTGCTATTTAAGGGGGCTCTGCTATGCCAAGCAGAACGCTTTCGACCGGGCCAAAGAATGCTACAAAGATGCGGTTCGTATCGACGTACAGTGTTTTGAGGCCTTTCAGCAGTTGATGAAGAACTCTCTTATGTCGCCCGACGAAGAATGGCAGTTTCTTGAATCCCTTGACTTTGATGCTGTAATAGTACCTGGAGATCCATCCTCCTCGCAGGAGGCCGCCGAATTCACCAAAATGCTATACACTACACGGCTCTCAAAATACCGAAATCCAGATTCATTTACTACAGCTTGTGAGACTTTATCGACCCATTATAACCTCTCCTCAAATCCAGATCTATTATTGGCCCGGGCGGATCTTCTATACACTCAGTGTAGATACGAGGATGCTTTGGCCATCACGGACTCTGTTCTCCGAGAGGACAAGTACAATTTCAGCATATATCCTTTACATCTTGCCTGCTTGTTTGAACTCAAGATGAAGAACGTCTTATTCTTAATAGCACACGACCTTGCAGATAACCATCCCCAGGAGCCCTGCGCCTGGCTTGCAGTGGGCATCTATTACTTTGCGATTGACAAGATCGCCGAGGCTCGACGATATTTCAGCAAAGCTAGTATGATGGACCCTCACTTTGGGCCGGCCTGGATCGGCTTTGCCCATACCTTTGCAGCTGAAGGGGAACATGACCAAGCCATATCAGCGTATTCAACAGCCGCCCGCCTATTCATGGGCACACACCTCCCTCAAGTGTTCTTAGGCATGCAAAATCATGCTTTAAATAACATGACGCTCGCGGACGAATTCTTGAAAACAGCGTATGGGCTTTGCAAAACGGACCCTTTGCTTCTCAACGAGATGGGAGTCGTATATTATCATCAAGATCGGCCGCAGGATGCCGCCACTTTGTTTTTGAAGGCACTGGAAGTCGCCGAGGATATTGATGCAGAACCTCAGGCTTGGCTTTCTGCCCGCACCAACCTCGCGCATGCCTACAGACGTGCGAAAAGGTTTGATGATGCTCTAGATCAGTTTGACGAGGTCTTACGACAGGGCGGCAAGGACGCAGCTATATTTGCTGCGAAAGGGCTGATATACATGGAGCAGGGAGACAGGTGGGACTCTGCCGTCGAAGTGTTGCATCAAGCGCTAGCCATACACCCACAAGACCCGATCGCTACGGAATTACTGAATAAGGCCTTAGATGAAACAGCGGCAATGCTTTCCCACTAAGCTGTGTCTATCTGTAGCTGGCCTGAGGATTGGTATAACTTGTACTATCGCATGGCTCCTGGTGATATACTAGATTAAAGATAATTAGTTGGATAACTGAAGTTCAAGCAGGCCGCTCCTAACTCGGCAATGACTAATTAACAAATTGATTTACGCTGACTGCCCCTGCGGTATCATATAGGTAACCTTACATGCTGTTGCGCAAAGTTCGCAGTGTAGTATCGACAGTGCCAACGGTACCAGCACTCTAGACAAGTCGCAGTGGAAGAGTACTCAGGTATGCTTAATAATGGCTAGATGATTCTTTGCTATATTGCGCAATTTCATGGCTAGACATAATATTCACACCCACGATAAATCGAAAGCTTTCAACAGAGCAGCTCTGGACTTGATGTATCACCCGCGTTATCACGTAAACAATCTACTGCCTCATAGTACTGCAGTAGATTTTTGTGGCCATTTTGGAAGTGAGAAGTACGAAGTAAGATGTAGGCATCTTCGTCCGTCTGACCGCAAGCCCTCCGAGGACTAATACCTACCTCAAATTTCGCCTACACAACCCCACCATTACCTAAGTACATACTTCGTATGTAGGCATATATGTAGATAGTACAGTACCTGCCTACCCTGCGGAGGACCTACCTAGTGTACAGTACAGTACATACCTACAGTGACTCCTTCCGCCAAAGTGCCTAAACCATAAGTACAGTACTGGTGGCTGTCAACCCTACAGATGCATCCCACTTTTCACGTGACATGCCATGCTAATGGGTCCATCTGTTCTTATGTTGACCCAAAAAAGTTTCGCCCCAAAGTATCCAACTACCGCGCCCGACTCCTAACAGAACGATTCTTGATTCTTATCCATAATTGCAAGCAGCAGCCAACTTCCAACGCAGTTATTCGCACACAACACCGCACGCACGCGCTTGCTATCATGTCGTGGAGAAACCAGGGCATTACTGGCTCCAACAATATCCCCCTTGGTACTCGCCGCCGATTTGGTGGCGATGCTGATGGTGCCGAAGCCAAGCGCGATGACAGCAGAGACGGTTTTGACGGCGCCTTCAATGGCGACCGCGATCTGAAGCGCGGTCGTAGCCCCGAACCAAGTAAGTCACGCTGTTTTGCATAGCCTTGAGTTCTAATTCTACTGCTTTATTTAATCTATTTTGATGCTAATCATGTTGTGCGACAGGAACGGAAGCAGACGGCCCTCGCCGCCGTAAGAAACGCAACCGATGGGGCGGCTCCGAGAACAAAGCAGCTGGTCTTATGGGCCTACCCACGGCTATCGTAGCCAACATGACAAGCGAGCAGCTTGAAGCTTATACTTTGCATCTGCGAATCGAAGAGATCAGCCAGAAGTTGAGGATCGACGATGTCGTTCCCGCTGATGGTGACAGGTAAACGCCCCAACCCCGTCAACGATTACTAAAACGTGAATTATTTTGCTAATCAATGCGCAACTCAGGTCTCCCTCTCCCCCACCACAGTACGACAACCATGGTCGTCGTGTCAATACCCGAGAATACCGTTACCGGAAGCGCCTGGAAGACGAACGACATAAACTGATTGAAAAGGCCATGAAGACTATTCCTAACTACCACCCGCCACAGGACTATCGTAGACCGACCAAGACCCAGGAGAAGGTCTACGTGCCGGTCAATGATTACCCGGAAATTAACTTCAGTGAGATTGCTAACCCTCTAACCTCTCTAACCATGCATTTGCCCCTTCTTGTTCAGGATCTTGCCAGGAGTGCCGTCTCACCTCAATCCGTAACGTGCAGGCCCTGGCTGCGTCTGACTCCATTCCTATATACTTAACTTATGATATGTACTAACACTTAGCTCTTCCTCCCAAAGTTGGTTTACTTATTGGCCCTCGTGGTAATACTCTAAAGAAGATGGAAACTGAGTCCGGTGCTAAAATTGCAATCCGCGGAAAAGGCTCCGTAAAGGAAGGTAAAGGCCGGTCTGACGCTGCACACGCTAGCAATCAGGAGGAGGATCTTCACTGCTTGATCATGGCAGATACCGAGGAGAAAGTCAACAAAGCCAAAAAGCTCATTCACAACGTTATCGAGACTGTGAGTAAAAGCGCCATTTATCATTCTCCTACCTTGAGATATCTTGCTGACTATCTATCAGGCTGCTTCAATTCCCGAAGGCCAAAACGAGCTTAAACGGAATCAACTCCGAGAACTCGCAGCTCTGAACGGTACTCTTCGCGATGATGAAAATCAAGCATGCCAAAACTGTGGCCAGATTGGACATAGGAAATATGATTGCCCCGAGAAGCAGAATTTCACAGCCAATATCATTTGTCGCGTCTGTGGTAATGCCGGTCACATGGCTCGAGATTGTCCCGATAGACAGAAGGGGGCTAGCTGGCGTAATGATGGCCCTCGTGCTGCTGGTCGCATCGGCGCCGGAGATGGTGTTGACCGTGAATACGAGGTAAGTTTCGCTCCCATCGTCTTATATTTCGACGACTAACTCATCGTGTTCAGCAATTGATGCAAGAGCTTGGTGGTGGATCAGGCGGGCCGCCTGCTCGCATCGAAGCAGGACCTGGTTCCTACAACAACAATAACGGCAACGGTGACAGCAAACCTTGGCAGCGTGGCCCGACTGGTGCAGCCGCCCCCTGGCGCTCTCGCAATGATGACCGTGGTCACGAAGGTGGCGGCGGTGGTGGCGGTGGTGGAACGGCTCCATGGCGTGAACGTGGCAACCGTGGCGGCGAAAACCAAGGAGGCGACTATTACGGCGGCCAGAATTACAACAATGGGTCATCCGCTTCTGGTGCCGCTCCTTGGCACCAGCCGAACCATGGTAACGGATCGGCAGGCTACGGAGGCTATCCTGGCTACTCTGGCTACGGAGGTGCAGCCCCGGGGATGGGACCGCCTCCCGGGCTCCCCGCTAACCCTCTGGGCGCACCTCCTGGACTGCCTGGCAACCTGAATGCTTTGATACAGCAATACGCTGGTGGTGCCGCTCCACCTCCGCCGCCATCGGATGGAGCTCCTCCACCCCCTCCTAGCGACCAGCCGCCTCCACCTCCTCCGGGGGCTTAGTGTGACACAGGATGGGCACGATATTCCAATTTTCCCGGGTACTAACGAGCACATTTCACGACCAATCGGTCGATTCATCGCCTAACTAATCCAGTCGGTTTGATGGATATCACACTAACTACGAATACAAAGGTTGCTTTGACTCTGGAGAATAGCTGTTATGACATCTAGGAAACGTTTGCGAGCATTGCAACCACTTCAAGAACCAGCGCAGCAAGGCTCAATGCTTAAAGTCTTCGAAAAAGGAATTAAGAGTAATTCGTTGTAAGATCAGGTAACTAGGACTAACCCGTACATAGTAAATCACAAAAAAAGGAGAAAAAGAATCTGAGTAGTGAATAGACACATAAAACTAGAAATATGCCGCGACCGAGTCCGTATCACGCCCTCGTGCAAGTAAATCTGAGATGTTCGGTAACTTCGCCCATCAATCCCCCTTCTTCTCCACTATGAGTCCCCCGCACTGTTGCCCCAAGGCTCTGGGAAGGTAGTACTTACCTGGGATAAGTACGGAGTACAGGTACTTACATACACAGGTTCGCTCGTTCAGCAACGTGCCTCTTTCAAACTTAATGCGATGCAGGAAGTTTCAATCCAGACCATTCTTATTCATTTCACTTTGACTGCCATGAGGCCCCAGAATGCCTAATCCATCCTGTCTGGTGAGCTCTACAAACTCCATCCTTAACCTACAACACGCCACTTTGCCGTAGGCTCCTCTTTGCCTAAGTACTTCGTAGGCCGCTTACCTATAATTACCTAGTAGCTGATCCCTGATCCTTGCAGCAAGAACCTGCATAACACGTACATACAGTAGACAAGCTTTCCCATCTCGGTCATTACCTCACTCGTCATTGGGAAGCCTGCTTGGTTCCCCACTCGGAGCTCAACCGATCGTTGACGACGGGACTCTCACATCGCGCGTCTCATTCCCGTGTGTTTCTCGTGCAGTGCGCCCAGTGTGCTCATAGCACGCCGTTCTAGCGTCGCATCTTCGTAGTCTGGCTGCCCATCATCCGCGGGCATCATCTGTCAACATGGCTCTGTCGAATCCGGTGGCCTTCCAGCCGTTCTCCGTGTCTTTCTGGACCACTGTCACCTATCTTGCCCTCCTCA
This sequence comes from Nemania sp. FL0916, assembly GCA_022578715.1. Taxonomy (NCBI): domain Eukaryota; kingdom Fungi; phylum Ascomycota; class Sordariomycetes; order Xylariales; family Xylariaceae; genus Nemania; species Nemania sp. FL0916. Next base: position 198,941 of record MU390226.1, read on the forward strand.
TTCCGCTGCTCGTCATACACGAGACAGTGCCCTCGCCTCCAGGTGATGCGACGGTCTACCAGGGCTTGAACCTAACAAAGTCATGGCTAGATCTAGCAGTGTTATCGCATTCCTATCACCCCTTCAACAGCCGAGAGAATGACCGCATCCATAACTGGCTACTGCTCGAATTGGACGAGATTAGGAAGCGGAATTCGGCCGATGACTCCGCGATGGTTGTTCTAGAAGATGTAACGTCTAACCTGACTACATCTGGCGCTATATTAAGCCCAAAATCCAAAGGCGCCTTCTATTTCGAAGCGAAGAACATTGTCGTCTACATCCGAGGGAAGGACGATCCTCCCGGACGCTGGTGGGAAGATGGCTCGCCAGGTTATAAAACAGACAAAGTCATTGGTAACGGTGGCGTTTTGCTAAACGCCCACTATGATTCGTGCGTGCCCAACCAACCTCCTTCTCTCGTAGAAAAGACTAATATTGCCATAGCGTGTCTACTGGCTTCGGCGCAACAGATGATGGTATGGGCTGTATCACGGTCATGGCTATGGTTGATTACTTCTCCCGTGCTGAAAATCAGCCTCAGAGAGGCATTGTTGCTCTACTGAACAACAACGAGGAAGATTTCCTCTGGGGCGCCCAAGCCTTTGGCAACAGCCCATTCATGCCTTTCTGCCATACTTTTCTAAATCTCGAAGGGGCTGGAGCAGGCGGCCGCGCGACTCTCTTTCGAACAACTGATGCCGAAGTCACTGCCGCCTATCGTGGAAGTCCCAATCCGTTTGGGACCGTCGTATCGTCAGATGCATTTAGTCTTGGTGCAATTCGGAGCAACACCGATTATATCGTTTTTAATGGGGTGTACGGCATGAGGGGCCTGGACGTGGCCTTCTACCGACCCCGTGCGAGGTATCATACCAACCAAGACGATGCAAGACATGCGTCCAGGGCAAGTTTGTGGCACATGTTGAGCAATTCGTTGCACACGATGAAAGTTCTTTCAGGCGATACCGGCCAAACATTCATCGGAAACCGAGGAGATCAAGATCGCAATAAGATCCCCAACGGTCGCGGTAATTCTGGCGTTTGGTTTGACCTCTTCGGTGAAACCCTCGCCGTCTTTGAGTTACGGACATTTTTTGCATGGTCACTCACCCTGCTTATTGCCGCGCCACTAATACTCGTCACCTTAACATACTTGCTGACACGGCAAGGAAAGTACTATCTCTTCTCGTCCACTGTATCTCCCCATGGAGATGACGCTCTCGATCCTGTCACGCTAGGCGGTCGCAAAGGGATTTTCAGATTTCCTTTTGCTCTAATCGTGGCAGGTGCTTTAGTGGTTGGATCTGCTTACTTAGTCACAAAGATTAACCCGCTCATTATATACAGCAGTGAGTATGCAGTGTAAGCCGAATATCTATCTTTCTATACAGAATGCACGATAGCTGTACTAACACATAGATAGGTGGGCCATGATGCTGTCTTTATTTTACTTCGTTTTTTGGACCATCATGGCAGGCGCAAACTCCGTGCGGCCCAGCGCTTTGCACCGAGGTTATTCTATCATTTGGCTTTTTGCTATATCTTGGCTTCTCGAGGTTGTCAACACTGTTTTTGAGGACCGTTTTCGAATAGCCTCAGGATATACGTTTGTTTTCTTCCATGCAGCTACATTCCTCGCAACATTTATTACACTGTGCGAGTTATTCGCGCTCCCGTCCAAAACATCGTTTGCGCGGCGTGTTCACGACGCCCATGATGCTACGGACCATGGTGATGAGCACTTCGCAGAGCATGCTGAATCGGTTCCTCACGCAGAGAACACCAGTGATACTGAGGAAGACGAAACGAGCGATGAGCCGACACGCACGGCTTCGGAAACGACCCCCTTGATAGGGCGTACCACCTTTGGAGCTGCTTACAGGCGAGCGAGTGCGGCACTTGATAGAAAGTTTATGGGAGATAAAAGAGGTGCATACGGATCCGAGCAACTATGGTCTTCAAAACTCCCGAGCTGGGCCTGGATTTTACAGTTTTTAATATCTGGGCCTTTTCTCATCGTCTTGATAGCTCAAAATGGTCTACTTCTGGGCTCAGCTGTTGCTCAAACCGGCTCAGATGGCGGGAGCCTTCTAGTCCCTTACATAATCGTGGCATTTTTCAGCATTCTATTGCTATTGCCCATCACGCCATACATCCACAGAGTCACACATCATGTTCCCATGTTTTTGATGGCAATCTTTATTGGGACTCTGATCTACAACCTAGTTGCCTTTCCTTTCTCTCCAGAAAATCGATACAAGATTTTCTTCCAGCAGACTGTTGATCTCGACACCGGCGCATCGCGAGTGCATTATGCCGGGCTACAAGAATATGTCAAGAAGGCCGTCGCAGACCTACCTTCTGCTACGGGTAAAGAACTGACTTGCGACCTGAAGAACAGTTCGCGTAGCGGCCTCTGGGACTGTTCGTATGATGGCTCTGCTGTTCCCCCCAACGTCGTTCAAATTACACCACCTGGAGTCCCACCGCAGAAAGGCTATAGCGATTGGTTATCTTACAATATCACTCGCAGCGAAGGCAAGAATAAAGCCAGGTTCGAGGTAAATGGGCTGGAGACACGATCATGTGCGATCAGTTTCAAGAAACCAATTTCTACATTTAAAATCCAAGGCGGAGCTGAACCCGATGAGCGTTTTGGTGGCATACCAGATAAGGGACTGGAAAGTATCAAGCTCTATCGGCGCGATTGGAGTACTCCCTGGATCCTCGATGTTGAATGGGAGGGTAGTGATGACGACAGTGGCATTGATGGATACGTTGTCTGTAGCTGGGATGATGTCAACACGCCCGGCACACTCCCAGCCTTTGACGAGGGGCTACAATATTTCCCGCCGTGGGTAGCCGTCACAAAATTAGCCACCGGCCTATTGGAAGGGCGCAAAGCATTCAAAGCATAAATGCCAACCAAAGCATGCAATTCTGATATGTCGTACGATCTCTTACCGGGCATCACCTGGCCGCCACGTTCGACGATGAACAGCTGAGAGGACACCACTGGTCGCCGACTTATTCAGCAGACCGGTCTATGGGAGGGATGTACCATAAGGCTGGGTTAGGTTCGTTTGCATTGATATCTTGCATGGCTGGCGTTAAACTGTGATAGTATTGCATTTTCACTCCCTTTCCAATCCCAGCTGCTGGGATTTGTTTGAACTCGACCCCTCTGTGCATATGAGACAGCTCCTTTCTTGGGGAACCTCGAGTGCGTTTTCTCAGGAGACACTACGCGGCTCCCGCGTTCGACTACGCACGAACTCAAATCAAGATCGTTCACGATGGGATGTGTACTATACAGGATGTAGATAATAAAATAAAGATAGCCGTCTATAATGCGTAGACAAGGACTAGATGATATGTATGTCTTGTATGCTACATTCTCCAGATTGGCCAGTGTCGATCCCAACTTATTTTGGAAAGCCTCCGGGAAATACTCTATTGTCTGCGACCGAACACTGACAGACGCGGCCACCTTTCTGCCCATCACATCTCCATGAGCCGTTCCGTAGGACGGCATGCAGGGTCTAGGGGAGTTTTTCTCCACGCGAGTCGTAGACTCGTAGCTAGCCGAAGTTTGTTCGCTTTTAATGGCGTGCTCCCGCACAACACACTTCGAGGGAGATGCCTGTTCGCCAACACAGCTTATTGGACGTCGGTGTTGGTGAGCGATCTTTAAATTACCTTCGCATATGTTATGACCCTCGAGTTATTTCCTCAGATATGCTCCTAGTCGCGAATTTTAAAGCGGGTGAAGTGGAGGTCTTCTTCCTTACTACCTTCCCTTTTGTTTTTTCCCTTCCAATGAGCAGCCCATCGCTGTGACCGGATGGATATTGCCAGGGACGGGAATGGCTTGGCAGATTGACAAAGTCGGTGATGGATAGGCAGACAGATAGTAGCCTCCATTCGCCGGCAAATCTTCCCTGCTTAACACTCCCTCCTATACCGGGTATAAATGAATGATGGGACGCATGCATGCGTGGAAGCCGTGTGTCTTCGCACTTCTGCGCGAAAAATGCAATGTGATGGATGGTCTGATAAGAAGAATCTGGAATGGTTGGTTTGGCAGCTTTAGTAAGAGAAAGCAAGACAGTCAAATGGCACGTTCCTCTCGTGCAACACGCCATTCGTAATTAGGTGCTCCTTGCATGGATTCATGTGAACCTTCATACTCACACCAACCATCCTTAATATACGCAATTTTCTAGCATCGCCATTTCATCGGGCCAATCACTCGGTCTTATTCCCAAGGGATGTGTCATTGAGCGAATGCCGGATACACCTACTAACCTGTAGTATGGCGCGCATGTTGAGAAATGAGGCCGTGATTTGCGTTCGCTAAGCAACGTTGAACAATGTTGAACGTTGAACGAAACCCACAACCATGAGTTGATCGATGTCAAACAATTAACGGCGTCGCACAAACAACGATCTCCCTACTAAGCCACCCTTGCAGCAGTAAGCCTCGACGAATCTCAGCACCGACAGTAAGGATCTCGGTAGTAGATTCTTCTCAATTGGTAAGATTATTCCTGGTGTTGCACATGGTGTATGTGTCCACATTCCGCCTCCCCCGTACTTATGAACTTTACTGTCCTGGCCGATGAGCGCCGGACTAAGCTTTGCTCCCGGACGAATCATCACCAGGCTGTGGCTAATTATCCAGTCTCATGTAGGTACCTCCTTTTTCATTCGCGCAATGCATAGACACATATACTCGTACGTTCTGCATTATGATCACCGCGATCGTCCTATGAGCGTATGTATGCACAAGCGTATCCGCACACTGCCGCTCCGCCGCGCCGTGTTGACCGGCCTGGAGTCTGGAGAGGTGTCATAATGTTGCATTGCGCCGGCGTCCCTGTCGAGCCGATAGATAGCCGAGCGGGAAGAATTGAACGTATAAGACATTTGTGTTTGTCAATACACGCAGATACACACACTCGTACACTCACACACTCACACACCCAGCATAGGTAGCACGGCGCAGCACAAAATAAGGACTACAGGCAAAAGCTAAATAGAAACTATCCTGGTCCTATCAGGTCCCTTTCTTTTTCTCATCTTCTAATTTTCTGCCCTTGATAGTGTGTGTCAGCTGTACGTCCGAGCTTTACTCCCTTCATTTCGTTTTGTGACCAACGCCCATAAGCCAATTTATACTTAGAAACCGGGCTGACCTAGGACTGACTCACCGAAGCGTGTATGTGTATTTATACACATATATAAACTCCTGCGAGGCACGGTCTTTTTTCTGCTTAAACTTCTCGAAGCAGGTCATCATCCTTCATCTCACCTAATCGACACCTCGAGATATCTGTCATCTCCATACATCTTCTTATTCCCAAAGTTGGCAATCCGGACTTACACCAAGAGACCTGCATCTCACCATCGATAACAACAATCATAATTACAATCGCGACAATGTCTGCATTCAGAACCGCGTTTTCAATCCTCGCCCTGAGCGCAACCGCGCTCGGGGTAGCGCTTCCCAACCCTACAGCAGCAGCATCTTCGGATGCGGTCTGCACGACCGGGGCGCCGATCACCACCGCCGGGTACCCGATCTCGTACTATGCGCAAGCGACGCCAAGCGCCGGGATCTTCGAGGCCGGGTACCAGCCGGAGCCGAGATGGGCTGATGAGCACCTCGTCGGGACCTATGTGAGTTTGTTTTTTTTTTTTCTTCACTTGTCGCCTTTTTCGTCCGCTTTTCTCGTCTTCATGCGGCTTGCGATATGTCGGATTGGTATGGGTGGCTCTATATCAATGGCAACGGCGTCGTGTTCCGTCTCCGCCTGTGGCTTAGATGAGCATAAGGAACGAAGAGCGATGAGGGAATACTAAGAAAAAAAACAAACACAAACTGGGGAAAATATCCAAGGGAAAAAAAGAAAATAGCCTTGACGAAGAGCGAAGAGCAACCAAAAGTCAGGAAAACAGGGAGAAGCAAACCTCGAGAGCAACAAGAAGTTCGAAACCGCCCCCGAGAAACTATCAACCTGCGAATAAAACAAAAAGGAAAGAAACCACACCCCAAAACAACATTACTAACCATTCACCAAACAAAAACAGACCTTCGGCGTCCCCGCCCCCGTCGAGACGGGCTTCGCCTACGCGCAGTTCAAGTGCCAGTACTACTGCGAGAACCAGAGCACGGGCGGCAGCTTCTTCGTGCGCGGCGACGACGCCGCCGGCTCCCTCTGCCACTGCTACAACGAGCTGTAAGTCCTAGTTCCCAGTTCCGGTCTCAGTCCCAGTCAAACAATACAACTTACCCCCCCCTTCCCCCTGACTAGAGATGGCATTACATGACATAAACAACATTCAAATAAAATGAACGAATGAATGAAAGGTCATGTAAGCTAATACTCTCTTCCGATAGCATGGATCCCGAATCGTTCGTGAGCGACGACCAAAGCCTCGTCGGTGCCTGGAACGCTATCTGCAAGTCATAAAATGCGCGGCCGCGCTATTTCGTCGTGTTCGACATGCGCCTACTCTGTGTGGGTTAGACAAAGAAAACAAGAAGTGAGATAAAGAAGGAAAGACACCAAAATATCAAGGTCAGGACGATTGGAATGGCGACGGTGATTATTCAAACTTAGTACTTTAGGATCTTATCTCGTCTACGATAGATATCATAACCACGTAATTATATTATCACTCGACCAGTCAACTCATTTTGATGAGAAGCAAGTCACCTAAAATAATAGATCAAAGTGCACTTAAATGGAGAGTTGGGACAATTATTAGCAGAACGCATTTTACTTTATTTTCCTGATCTACAGATTACTCCTGCCTTTATCTCATAACGGGGCATCAGTGTAGAATGCATGGGTCCTGTGCCAAGCACGCATGCATTACCAGAGGTAGAAGCAGCAAATGCAGCACTTCCTGGTCCGTAAGGGGGTATGAGGGGAAAACAACCAAATATTACACGCGCCAAATCGACCATGTACCAGTCCATCCTAACGCCGATCAACTTTTATGATTCCGATTTCCGTTTGTTCATCATACATTTAGTCGACTTCCTCCATGGCGCTGTCACCGGTCTCGGCGGCAGCAGTCTCCTCAGAAGGGACCTCTTCGACTGCCTCTTCAGCCTCGTCAAGGTTGAGGCCGAGAGAAACCAACTTGTGGATGCGCTCGGCAAATCCAGCGGGCTCATCAATAGTGAAGCCAGACACTAGGAGCGAAGTCTCAAACAGAAGTTGTACGATCGACTTGACAGTCTTGTCATTTTCACCATCAGCCTCAACCTTCTTCTTGAGCTCTTGGATGATAGGAGACTTGGGAGAAATCTCAAAGGTCTTCTTTGAGCTCATGTAGCTGCTCATAGAGGTATCACGAAGAGCCTGAGCCTTCATGATACGCTCCATGTTAGCCGACCAGCCAAATTGGCCAGTGCGGATGGCGCAAGGAGATCCCACGAGCTTATGCGAAACAACGACCTTCTCGACCTTGTCGCCGAGCACGTTCTTCAGCGACTTGGTGAGTTCTTCGTACTCCTTCTCCTCAGCCTCACGGGCCTTCTTCTCCTCATCGGTCTCCTCGAGATCGAAATCTTTGGTAATATCAACGAGTTTCTTGCTCTCGAATTCCTTCAGCTGAGTCATGGCGTACTCATCAATAGGGTCGACGAGGAAGAGCACCTCAAAGTTCTTCTCCTTGAGGGCATCCAGGAAAGGAGACTTCTGGACGGCCTTGAGTGACTCGCCCGTGATGTAGTAGATGTTCTTCTGGTGCTCAGCCATGCGGGTTACGTAGTCAGCGAGCGAAGTCAGCTCATCTCCAGACTTGGTCGAGTTGAAGCGGAGCAGCTTGGCCAGAGTCGGGCGGTTCTGCGAGTCCTCGTGGATACCAAGCTTCAAGTTCTTGGAGAAAGCGCTGTAGAACTTGTCGAATTGCTCCTTGTCCTCGGCAATCTCGTTGAAGAGTTCGAGAGCCTTCTTCACAATGTTCTTCTTGATGACCTTCATGATCTTGTTCTGCTGGAGCGTCTCACGAGACAGGTTGAGAGGCAGATCCTCCGAATCGACAACACCCTTGATGAAGCTGAGCCACTCAGGAATGAGGTCGGTGGCATCATCAGTGATGAAGACACGGCGGACATAGAGTTTGATGTTGTTCTTGGTCTTCTTAGTTTCGAAGAGATCGAAAGGTGCGCGCTTCGGAACGAAGAGGATGGCACGGAACTCAAGTTGACCCTCAACGGAGAAGTGCTTGACAGCAAGATGATCTTCCCAGTCATTGGACAGCGACTTGTAGAAAGCAGCGTACTCCTCCTGCTGGATGTCCTGAGGGTTGCGAGTCCAGATGGGCTTCTGCTTGTTGAGCTCCTCCTCTTCGATGGAGGTCTCCTTGACCTTCTTGGTCTTGGGCTTCTTTTCTTTCTCCTCATCCTCATCATCCACTTCCTCGATCTTGGGCTTCTTGTCGTCATCCTCCTCAACCTCCTCGGCATCCTCATCAGGAACCTCCTTCTCGGTCTCCTTGGTGACGTGGAGGTAGATGGGGTAAGAGATGAACTCAGAGTGCTTCTTGATGACCTCCTTGATCTTGCTCTCATTGAGATACTCAGACTGCTCATCCTTGAGGTGGAGGATCATCTTGGTACCACGCTTCAAAGGCTCGCCGTCAGTGTCAGGGCGGACACTGAAAGTGCCACCAGCAGATGACTCCCAGATGTACTGCTCGTCGTCATTGTGCTTTGAAATAACGACGACCTGGTCGGCGACTAGATAGGCTGAGTAGAAACCGACACCAAATTGACCAATCATGGACACATCGGCACCGGCAGTGAGGGCCTCCATGAATTGCTTAGTGCCTGAGCGGGCAATTGTTCCGAGGTTGTTGACCAGGTCCTGTTGAGTTATTCATCAGTCTATTTGTCCTGGAGCTGAATCACAGTGTGTGCGAGGACTTACAGCTTTGGTCATACCGATACCGGTATCCTTGATGGTCAAGGTCTTATTCTCCTTGTCAGGAATGATGTCGATGCGGAGGTCCTTCTCGGCATCGAGCTTGCTAGGGTCGGAGAGAGCTTCATATCTAATCTTGTCTAGAGCATCGGACGCATTGGACACCAGTTCTCGAAGGAAGATTTCCTTGTTAGAGTAGACGGTGTTGATGATGAGAGACAACAGCTGAGAAATCTCAGCCTGGAACTCGAAAGTTTCAGACATCTTGGCTGTGCTGAAGGAAAGCGGATCGGGAATTCTATGGTCAGAAGATCGTTAGTATGAACGAAGCACTGTTGAATCCGAAAATCAGGTGGAGCTATCCAGCAAGTGAAAAAATCGGTTGGGCTGTGAAAAGCTGACGACGCAGCTAAGGCGGGGTATCGTTTGTAGATAGCATAGGGATGGATTGGGATGTGGGAAATGGTACTCTAGACTTGTCCTCTTGGATCGAAGAAGACACGGGCGATGTGAAAAGGGGCTTGCTGTGCTGTGAACCTGCAGCGCATGCAGAAGGACGGTATGGCAAGGCTGATGTGGTGATGGTGGGGGATGTGATGATGGCGGGCAGCGATGGAGGGGTTATGAACAGCTCGACTTACCGAATATTGGTTGAACGAAGGCGGTTGGGGTATCAAGAGAGGCTACTCTTCGCAGAAGAGGACGGGAGCTGCACAAGAGAGGATTGGGTTACTTGTGTGAAGGTTGAAGAGGAAGATGGAGGAAGTTGAAGGGCGAGGGCAGAGAAATATCTAAAAGTCTTAGAGGCCGGGCTCTAGCAATTGAGACCCAGAGCACAGACCATTTTTTGCAAGCTCTGGATTCTATCGAATTCTACGACTGGCAGTCGCAGCCTGCACTTTCCAGCGCTTTGATTGGCCGAAAAAGGTTCCCCTGCTGGAAACCCATGGCAACCAGAACGTACCAGAACCACTACCTGACTTCTATCGACCGCCATCGACCTCTTTCTGTGCCCCACTAGCTGGCCGAAAACAGCAGCCCACCCTAGCCCACCGGACGAAGTGGGTACCTGGCCACCGCCTAACGCTGGATCATTAGGCAGGCACCTCTTGTTGCCTCACCTGCTTGCCAAGCAAACCTGTGCAAGTGGGCACTTGACTGAAGCTGCCATTCACACCACATTCTGTGGATGTTTTTTTTTAAAGGATTTTACTCAGAGTAACTAGATAACTCGAAAGTATTCAGGCCGTTATCCAGACTTTTATTATTCCTACACCATGAACCGCCTAGAGAGAATTGTTGGTCGTTATCAGGCTCTCTACTAGGCGTGCAGGCAGGCTGTACATTGGTAGGCGGTGCAGTCCGGCTCCGGCTTCGTTATGGTGGGCACACTGCCTATATAGTGGGTCACGCACCGCCAAGCATGCACTGTGCTTTCCGAGGTTAGGTGAGCTCTGTCTACCGAGTAACGGTAGGCGTAGCCGCATAGGTAGGTATCTGCAGCTCAAATATTGGAGGCAACATTATCTGCACTTGTAAGGCTTTTCCCTTCCCTTCTTCTCCGCTCGATGCTTTTCTTTCTCGCCAGTAAGGCTGATTTTCTACTCAGAATTGGAAAACAGATTCAAAGTATTGCGATACTGACAGAGAACGTGACAGATAGGCGGAGACTATCTCTCAGACAGTGCCACTCCTCGGTATCTAACCTGTTAGACCAGGTGTCAACGATTCAGGAGGCATATAAGTTTTCCCAGAGTCACATCGATGAGGTACCCGCCCAGATCAGAACCCAGATATAACCGTCTCATGCATCCCGCTTAGTCCGTACCCCTGTTAGGCGGTGACAAGGAACATGACGTCCAAATTGAATAAATTCTACAAACCCGTATTGTATTGAAGAACAGAGTATGAGGCATGCTATTTGGTTTCATACTTGGGACTGGAGTCTTGTGCATGACAACAGTGGCGATACTAGCTATGGTTTCTCAAATCCCTTGAGTCACCGACCGAGGATCTGAATTATCCCCGTGGCTATGACATATAGGAATCTCGCCTTCATCGTGACAATATGCTCCAGCTAGAAGGGATCCACGCGCGGATTTATGAAGCATGATATTTACATGATGATTCTTTCAACATGAGCAGCAGTTCGCCGTATCAGGCCCAACATACGTATTACGAAGATCCCCCATGCCACCTTACCGCTTCCTGGAATCTGTTAGGAGCCTAGGCACACCCAATCGTGATAGCAAACACGAAGCAACTTACAACCGAATCTCGTCAGCAGCCGAGCAGCCGCCAGCGCTCTCATGCATTCTCATCGGGAAGTACAGGCTACTTAATGGCCTTTCGATGTGAACTACCATAGTTGAGAGAATCGTTTCGGTATAGGCATCTGTGCAGTAAGATAATTCTGCATAAATCTCGGGTGTTCGGCATAAAGAGCAAATGTACAGCGAAATGCACAGCTGGGATAGGAAGACGGCAATATAAATTCTTCATGAGAAAGCTCGCTACATAGTTGTTGCGAGTGACCATAACAGAAATGCAATACTGAAGTTTCTATTGAGCCCGTATAACTGGTTGTACCGGCTTCCTGCGTTCCGCTTTTTGGGATTAAAAATTAAAAAATTAAAAACTGAAGTTTCACATGTGTATATTATATGAGAGACTATAGGTACTTCAAATGCCCATGCCATCGGGTCTCTTAGATAATTAACTTGACCCTTAAGAAGCATTTTTCGACTTCGATATCGGTCTAGGCCAACGCATTAACGCCTGTAACAAGTAATCTAAACTTGCCTAAGCCCTAAGGTTGGTCGACTTTGAATAGGAGCTTTATATCTGTCGTTTATCCAAATGACTTCTTCGTGCGACTTGACTAAGAATACGAACATCTTACTTACTGTATTCTGAGCGGAGATAGCAAGCTGTCAAGTCTATCCCGACCATCTATCAAGAGGTAGAGAAATGGCTAGGCTAGAAGATAAGCTTGTCCATGCAGTTTCTTAGGCCAGATCATCAAATTTATGCTAAAATCGCTAGAACTTATCAAGAATGGCGGCGTTGAAGGATAGTAGGGCGAGTCACTAGGTTGGGTAGAAAGATTTAGTCATCTGAGCAAAATTAGACAATATCATATATATAGTAGTATGAAGCAGCTAATACTGCCTATTTGTTTATGAAAGCGTTGGAATTTATTTTCTCGACGATTTAGCAGATTTTTATATAACGGCAGCATCTATTGAGGGAGGGTTGGCCATTGATTACCCTAGAGTATGATCGGTGTTCAACACTTGATAGTGTACGCATCATCGTATCTCTAGGTAAGGGGGATATCTGCACTGTTAAATCAGATGTCCGAGTTTGCCTCCCGCCTTCCTAGTTCAACGGCGTATATAATTGATGTCATAAAGAGACAACTCGTCCGTTGAGAGCCGACACTTGACTCATAGTAGAAGATCATACCAGGTAGGTAAGTTCAACAGTATCTTGAGAACTTGATCAAATACAGATTAAAACAATATCATAACGTTGCCAGCTCTATCCTGATTTCTATCAGACGGAATAAATACTAGCCTTCGAAGATCCATGATCCAACCTGAGCCCGTCTAGGGTCCCGAGATGTATCTGTTGCTTTGCGCTGACAGAAGTAAAAACGCCCGTCATTCGCAATAAGATATTCAATACCCAATTATCATAATTTTTACTATAATTAACTCCCCAGCGTCAATAGCGACAGGTCTTAACACTACGACTAGGTCCGTCGGGGTAAGCAGATGATACAATTTGCCATTAGTCTTCACTCCTCGTTCGTGACATCATGATATCACAAATTTATTACAATGTTCTCTCCCAAGATATCATCCACGTGCCGAACCCAACATAATAGCAGGCTTCCATCGCCTAACCAGCAAAATATGAGCAATGAGTGTCCAAATAAACCCCTTTAGATGTAGCCCATATAAAACTCAGTCATTGTACTACCACGGCCTCGTGAAGTATTTTAAGCAAGCATATCTATAAGCTATCGTTAAGCATGCGTGTTTGATTCTCTCACTGTCTCCCTCTTTTTCTCTTCCTTTTGATGTTTCGTACTATTCCCATCTCGACTCTTTACCAAGGACCGGAAAGTGTCATTAACATTGAAGGGACGGACGTATGTATGTATAATTATCGCCGTGTGTTATCACGTCGGAGAGGGTAGTGTCGTCCAAAAAAAGTGAAAGTCGTTACCCCTATCCAGAATATCGGCATTTCACAACTAGTGGGAGATTATATGAGGACTGAATGAGTATTTACGAGCGTACTCGTTATTTCATTGAGAGCAGGCTTGTTATAAGTCGTACGTGAGGTAGAGAGCAGAGCGATTGAGCTTAAAATGATATATTGTTCTCGTAAGACAGGCTTTTGAAGGCAATGACGGCCATCACATCGGCAATAGTATCATGAGTTCATGGTATTCATTCATTGGAAAACTCTCTGATCGGACACTTCTTCAGATATTGTCAAGTTACCAATTGACTTCGAGTATTGATTGTCAGGCGTACTGTCTCTTATCGAATTAAAACAAAATTATGAATTTTCACACCAATGTCTGATATGTGTCGAGCACGGAATTTACGTTGTCCAAATGGGGCCAAAACAGCGGTCAATCCGCTACCTCATACAAGTATGTCATATTAGGTAGTCTATAGGTATGTTAGGCCTTCTTTTCCGCCTCAATGTGTTAGTTTTCTTGTGAGATAGCATCCTTTATCTTAACGGAGTCTTAACGAAGCGCAACAGCTGTGCTCGCAGGCAAGGTGAATCTGTGAGTGAGATGTGCCTCATTATATAGGAGAGATGACCTCCTCTTGCCGCAGGGCTACTAATCTTAGCGTTGAAGATCCGTCACTATCTACCGTACCTTCTGGCCTATCTTTTCGTTAATTCCATTCTCACGTCATAGTTGCCATTAGGGCTGTAGTTGCCCCGAGCACTGTCTCGAATGCTAGATCATACACTGTTCATATTATAATGCGACTGGATCTCAATCCAATCCAAGCCTGCCAATTGTCACGATATCCTCATCTTGTCCTCACCGCAAAATCTATGAGTTGTCAAGACTAGTTTCGCTTGTTGAATGTCACATGAAACAATACTCAATCCCAAATTTAGAAATTCATGAGCTGACCTCCTCTACCTTCTATCTCTCTTTCTTGCAGGACCCGATTCTCTGGGCTGTCTGAAACAGTTAATCTTGCTGGCTCGGCAGATGTTTACGCATAACACAGTACGCATGCACGCGCTCCCGTCTACAGTTATCCTTCAAACCGGTTAACTTAACTAAGTTTACCATGTTTTGCGGTCCATGTTTCAGGGGTATCTAGCTTACATCCCTTGCGGCGTCTACGCACGAGAGCTCTCGACAAGGAATCGTGTACGTCATTTAAGATTGTAATAGGTAATAGCTTATAGGTAGCCTCATGGCAATCGATGATATCCATATTGGCCTTAAAGAATTGCTACCCAATATCCTAATATTAGCACACGGCTGAGATCTCACCCATCTATGCTACGTTCTAATTCGTCCCTGTATCTATTAGAGTAACACCCTGCGCATGGGGGATCGATTCTCATGCATAACCGTAAAGTCCTACGCGCCCCATATCTCCCTCTCCCGTACCGTACCGTTGCGTTACCCACCCACCGGCGCGTGGCTGAGAAAAATCTGCAGGACGAACAAAAGGGGGGTTCCGCCAGAAGCTGTCAGACACATGCCGCGGTTTCTTTTTGTTCGGCGTTCGAGCCGTCTGTACTGTACTTACCTCGCTAGATCCACGTGCTAGGACTTTGCCTGTCAGAACTATATCCAGGCTGTCAGTAAGTCTGAGGAAGTCGAGTCGCACTACCTGTGTAAGCACATGTTATGGTAATGATCCTTGCCTCTAGGGCTCATCTGAATTGATTGTCTATCTAATAATGTAATCATGCACCTTGGGTAGTACGGGGAAATCGCTAGTCTGCTTTCCAATTAATAAGTGATACATCACATTTCTTGCCGGCCGCTGGCTGGAAACCTCGTGTGGTGTATACAATATGTGCAATTTAGAATTGAAAAAAAAAACTCTCTTACTGATTCCAAATGCGTACATTGGAGACTAGTGCACGGTAAATTAGGTCCTCCCTTCTCGGGGGTATTATTAGAGTGGCAAAAGACACAGTTCTGTAAACGGTATTTAGTACTCTCATAACAAAGGAATCGGCAACGAGCATGAGGTACGGAAAGCAGCGTTATGAAACGTCAGCCATCGCGTCCTCACGAGGACGGACCGATCGCTCGGGACCGACATCTGTTTCGGTCCCGCCCTGGGGCGCCATACTGTATTGTATGATCCCCCCCTCTCTTCCTTTACCGGGGCGCGGGAAGGGCGCCACTATGCAGTTTTTCTGTTACTGAGTATTGTAAGGTGCCTCATACGGTACACATCACGGATGTGGATTCTGCTCAACAATCCAAGGGCTGCTGGTATTTAAGTTTTTTTTGGGATTCTGCCGGCCGGCCGGCCTGGTCTTGTGCTCTCCTATGATCAGGACAAAACATTTGATATCGTCTACTTAGTCTAACATCGATATCTGGTTACAACACCCCAATGAATCTGGCCGAAGTGTTCCGGCCGAAGCAATTGCTTTACAAAACTGTGACAGGTCCCATCCGTAAATCTACTGCCCTAATAAGCAAACACATTTCGGCTCTCCTGCCCCCTGTTGTCGCTAGCTTTATGTTCATGCATGCAGGCTGATGACACCAACAGGGTGAAGAAATAACCAATCCTGAGCGCCGAGCTGTTCAGCGGGTCGGGTGGCGAGGGGCAAGTATCGCGTTGATGGTATGCATAAACGACGTGTCAACGTAAGCAACATGCGTTGAATTGTACAGTTTTGTGATATATCCTGTTTGGTATCCGCATCAGCGCGTGGTGCAGATCAAGGAACCACCACCCGACCAACCTATTAGAGTGACCCGGATCCGTTGATGTCCTTGGAAATGCTGCCATGCTGTTGGGTCGTGGTCTGCAGTTTAGAGGCTCGCATCGTTAGGGCAGACTATTAGTGATTGCGAGCATTTTAGATAGGCACAGTGTGTTTTCAGGACATGCTCAGTTGTTCATCCAAGCCTGTCGATGCAGTAAATACTGTATTACCATCCCGCCATGTCGGCTTTTCACATACCGCTGGCTGTGAACTCCCGTCGTGCCCAGTACCAAAAGCTTGCGGAAAATGGGCCGACTGTCTGCAGCGACTGTTTGCCGCCTCTGAACCAAATTGCATGTAGTATAAAACATCTGCATGATCCGCTCCACCATATCGGGTACCGTCTCCGCGGGTATTGGTGGTAGTTTTGCCCCTCAGCTGTAAAATCCATTGTAGCCTACTGCTCATGTACCAACAAGCGTCCTCCGACATTTGCCTGCCCGCGGCAGACAGGTCTTCGAGGCCTAGAAATTCGTAGTGGGATATTATGTTTAGCTGTATGAAGACATCCAAAAAGGTGTGGTCATCTGGCAACGTTGCGATATGTAACATGATGACATTTTACGAAGAGGAAGGTCGGATAGATCGTGCTCTTGAAGAGCCGCATGGTATCAATACTTCAAGCCCTCATAAATATTACCGCAACTCATGATCGCGATGTTCCGTCGCGGGGAGAAGGTTGTTCATCGAGCAACACGATAGAAAGCTCCTCTCAGGTGCGAGGGGAGATCAAAATGCGAGCTTTGGGTCGTGACAAGTCCTAGGGCATCCTTTGCCACTGAATGGGAATCATCTCAAGCGAATCCCTCCACCTTTTGTGCGCGTTATCGGCCATGAAAGTATCGCCTGCTTCCCGGTACCAATCTTCCAGCTTCTCCAAGTCACCCATGAAATATCCCAAGTCGGCATCCCATTTCCCTTCCGATAAATGGCAGACCTGTTCGAGATACTGTATGGAGAGCTGGTGTTTGGGACTGGCGGCGGAGTCACCCGGTTTGAAATCTGCGCGATGGTAATGCGCAAGTGCGTTCATGGCAATATAGACGAAAAAGTCGACGTTATATGCAAAATTCCTCGTCTTCTCGAGCACAGACTCGGCGAGCGGCAAAACTCTCTTATCTTGCCACCTGCTCTGTGCACCAATGATGAGAAGCTCGCTGGCCTCGTAAATCGCCATTTCTTCTGGAACTCGAGGTTTTGTGCCGCGAGTTAGACGATTCCAATCGCATCTGCTTTGAAGACGGCGGTAAGGTCCTTGTTTATATTGATGCGCCCGTGGAATGAAGATCAACGGGTAGAGTCGGGCTATTGTGCCATCAGGAAGACCGGAACTCTGTTCATCAATAAGCAGTAGCCTCTCAGTACATTCGAATATTAAGTTCCAGTACTCGTCGAACTCGTGGGTATTGATGAATTTGGATATGCCCTGGAATAGTCGGGTAAGTGGGCCATCGGCTCTGACCGTTGCTGAGTATGCTGCTAAGTATCGCCACACTTCTTTTATTATGCCCTTGTTATGAGCATCAAGGTGAAACAACAGCAAATGCAGCAAGCCGTAAATTGAAGGCTTGGTGACCATAAGATGTAGGGACTTGAAGCCTTGTTCACACATTACGCCGCCTCTGTTGTAATGACCCACGTGGAACAGCCAGTCCGCATTGGTAATGTCGGTAATAGCGCATCGCAAGGCGTCGCCGCGATAGATTGCGGCCGATGTCACGAGAGGCACGTCGGCGGGACAGTAGGGATTCCACGATAGGTCTCTGACCGTCTGGAGCACGAGTTCTTGCAACGAAAGCGCTCCTCCCGTCTGTATGATAAGCGGCGTTTCGGGGGGCGGCGTAACACAGCGAAGATGTTCCGGCAGGCTTTGGGCGATGCCCGGCTCCGCAAGGTCGTACTGCGAGATGCCTTTGCGCTTGAGATAGGCGTCGATGGCGATCTCGCGCCCGTTTCGCTGGAAGGCGGTCCTCTTGCCGAGGGCATTCCGCTGGCGTTGGACTTGCAGCATGGTAACGACTTCGCGCTTGCTGTTGTTTTTGCTGAACCCCCACTTGTCGAACCGCGATTTGTACATCCTCACACTAGCTACTCTGTTAGGAGGCTGCAGATGTTGCATTGTCGAATAAGCGACTCACGTGGCCCTGAAGCCCTTCTGACGCATGACGGCCATAACCTCCTTGAGCGGCCGGTTCTCGTCTAGGTACAGCCGTCGTATCTCCTCCTTGTGCGACTCCCATACCTGGGCGGTGTGTTGCTGCGAGCGGTAGGACTCGCCGGTTTGCGACGAGAAGACGGACTGCATCTGGGTCGGCGTGGGCTTGGCCGGCTCGGGATCATGGCTCTGGACGGCGGGTTCGGCGGGAGGGCTTTGCCCAGGAGGCGACTGGGTCGACGCGGGCGACAGCGTTGCGGGCGGCGTGGGCACCGACGAGGGTAACACGGGGTGGCGCTGGGGCTGGGAGCGGTGCGCGACCACCAGAGAACCGGAGTCGCTCGCCGGCGCGTAATTGTTGGCGACGAAGACGTACTCATACTCGTTCATCGTGACGGCGTGGTTGCAGGCTCGCTGCCCTCCTCAGCAGAGACATTCACGGAAACGGGAGACGGAAGATGGAAGACGAGAGGCGAGCGACGTGCGACGAGCCACTGGCTTTGGCGTAGAGGCAAGTCGGAGGTCTCAGATCGCAGGCTCTAGACCGTACGTAGACAAGATATAGGCGGCGGCAGATGCCGAGACAAAGAAGCCGGCAGTGGGGATTCTGCAGCAACGTTCTCAAATTGAAGGGCCACTGGTCGGATCGCTTGCGGGTGGGAGAAACAAGTCGCAGACACTCAGCATCGCACCACTTAGACGGCAAGCAGGCAGGTGCCACACGATATAGGTAGTCCCAGGGCAACGGGCGACTGGGAGGGGGGATGTCGCGGTTCACGGATCACTGGTCGAGGCAGGCGCGACGAAGTGAGGAAGCAAGGAGGCCGAGGAAAAGAAATCAGGGGCCAGTCGTACGAAGACCGGGGCTGGCTCGCTGGCTCTATGCGATGTGATGCTCATCAATCTCGCGGTGGGGTCATTTACCAATCGCCGTCCTCGGTTGGTCGTTCTCCTGCCGTATCTGATCCCGCACCGTAGCCTGTAGGCAGGCTGCTGCTCTGCTGCTGTGCTGCAGATTGCAGCTATCTACCTGGTCCGAGTCGCCGTTGACGAACAAAGAAGCTGTTGTACAAAGTTAGGTGTGAGCGTTTCGTCTCAGATCACTAATCAGCACTTGGTACACTACACTGCACTACACTCCTTAGGCGCACAACACTAACTTGCTCGATTACCCACCAACCCGCGACGGACTCGACTGTTGCTCCTTCCCGCCCAGTACTCCGGACGACCAGATCGCTACCGTATCCTGTACCTAGATTAGTGAGGGACACTAGGAGCTACCCTGGGTAGTAGTGTTGTTGCCGCATGGCAGCTAAGCAAGTGTGGATAGGTGCACCTACACTACCTACATTCATACACTACATAACCTACTGCAGATACACAACATTCGTATGCAGGTGGTTACCTATTGCCATTGTTGTGTACCTAAGTGAAGAAGTAGATGCTATCCAATAGATTAAAACATGTATTATTACGTAGAGTATTGTAAAGTCATCGGTCCCCGGATTCAGCTGACATTTGTGTGAAAATACAACTCTCCCGCTGGTTGAGGTTTAGAGATATTATTCCATGCATATTAATTGATTGAATATCTGCAGGGCTAGTTAAGGCGAACCTAGAAGCCAAGAAGGTTCAGGGAACTCTGCGGCTGCAGAACAGTCTTGGTTGGGATTCCTGTAGGTAGCAGTAGGCTAAACAGTACCTCAACTGGGCACGTTCTTAACACAGCAGCGGTAGGTAGCATACGGATGGTAGGTACGAAGCAGTCCGCAATTTCGAGTAACTGCCGGCTATTCAAGGCTGGGCCAGCGAATCCCAAAGCACGTCCCCTGACAGATCTGACAAAAGTCCCTGATTTCCTAATTGGGAACAACAGTGATCCAATCAGACATCCCCGGTCCATCATCGGATCCGTGCTACCATATCCCTCGATGTTCATACTTCCATCTCGGGACATCTTGAGCCACAGGAGACAGTCAGGATTTTTGATTTGTTCGGTTTCAATGTGGAATGATGGCCAGCGGGATGGGACGAGATTCCCTGTTGCCACGAGGAACACGCGATCGATCGTCATCAGGTGCATTGGCCTAGAACATCGGCCAAGCAACTGCGAAACACAGTGGATGAAGCAAAACTACCACATTTAACAGAGGACTACTTACTACCCGGCCGTAAACTTATCCAGATAGCTAGATGATACTGCTACAGTTTCAACGGCATTACACCATGCAGCAGTGTGAGTAGACGCAATATGCCCTTGTGGCACGTTCTGTATACAGACTTGGTTGGCAAGGTCAGATATGCGCTTGGTGATACCTGCTGGGGTTTGAGCTGGTGATAAAAAGAAGATTATATCATACGCATGAGCCAAATGTTGCCTGACGATGGAGAGCTTGGCTATCTACCCACATACTTTGTACGAAGTACACTACGAAGCTATCCTTCTAATGCTCGAGGTGGATACCGGTACTCTTCACGCAACCAACGGTCGATTGTGGATCACGAGCAACCACAGCACAGCTGTGATCGGCGGCTCAAACAACCTACTGCTGGTGGTTTCCTGATGACCATAGCTGAGTAACCCTTTTTGACAACCACCAGTGTATCCGGATTCAGTGGCGTTATAATGGCAAAAATCATTGTAACCCTTTATCCTCCAACGTTCCAGCTGGATCAGATCGCATTGTCAACACTTTCAATAAATATATTGCACCTAGCAGATGGACTTAGATATGCTGCTCTTGCGCCGTTCTACTAGCGGGTATTAAAAACCTCGCTATCTGCATTCTGTTTCTATTTTTTCTCCGTAGCGTCGTCTTTTTGCGCCTTCTTGTCGTCTCTCCGCGTGAGAATGTCGTCTATAATGCCGATTTCTTTGGCTTCCTGAGCCGTGAGGTATTTGTCGCGTTCCATCATATCCTCGATATCTTTGAGCTCGTATTTGTCGTGCCCAACTGCAGTGTTGAGATGTTTCCTGTATATCTCATTCACTTGTTCTCGTATACGTTGGATCTGAGTTGCGTATATTAAGATGTCGCTCGCTGGCCCCTGCGTTCCGCCAAGCGGCTGGTGAATCATGATACTACTGTGTGGCAGGGCGTATCGTTTGCCTTTTTCGCCACCAGTAAGCAACAATGAGCCCATAGATGCTGCTTGGCCCAGGCATACTGTCGATACAGGCGACCGAATATATGTCATAGTGTCGTATATAGAGAGTCCTGCCGTTATGGAGCCGCCAGGCGAATGGATATACATGGTGATCGGTTTTTCCGGGTTATCAGACTCGAGCCATAACAGTTGCGCCACAATGGAGGCGGATACTGTATCATTGATCGTTCCATTGAGGCAAATAATGCGTTCCTGGAAGTCCATCAGCTTGATTACTGTGGAACGGCGCAGGAAGGTAAGCTGACTTGTAAGAGCTTCGAGAATATATCGTCTGCACGCGAAACATCAGCCCTCGTTCAGCTTGAGCATTGGAGTAGACTACGAACAGGTTCGCCAGCCACCAGACTATATCGTCAGCCTGCTTTACTCAAAAGGGACTTGAAGCTTCTTACTGTGACTTCTGTTATGTACGGTAAAGGAATATTCGCTTGGGGATCTCCTAATGGAGATTGCCTGTTCGGGACGGTAGAGAAGGACCTGATGGAACCGGCTCGCAAACTGCGGGCGAGCAGCCAGGCTGGACGTCGATAATTCATGGCCAATTATAATGCGCAGTAACTTGGTTCAAGCATACGGTGGAAGCGTAAGATAAAGCTTTAACAAGTAATTGTATCTGAACCACGGAGCGGTTGATGGGAACGTCGAAATTCTATACTACTCTGTACGAAGTATGATGTAGGTAGCTCGTAAGTACGATGTCTGGGTTTGAGGTGCTTGGTGCTAGGAGACTTACCAAAATAGGCATAGTGTATACGTAGCTGGGGAGTAGGTCCCCCTGGCCTCTAGCTAGTGCATAGGTAATTACCCCACAGTGTAGATAGATAGGTACTGCTTATCGGTAGTAGATTTATCGACATATTCTCGAAGGTATCGAACAGGCTCTTCTAATTCGAGAAAGATACTCTGCCCAACATAGGAACCACAATACCGCACTCTTCTTATGTGGTTATGAAAGCATGCACAGCACTGCCATCTAGCAGTGCCCGAGTCGGCCGGCGGAAATCCCGGCATATCAGCTGGAAGCCGATTGCTCGTCGCGTTTCAACCGAAAGGCGTCGCAACAATGCCTCCCCCATCGTAGCCGAAGGCGATGCGCCCACACCATTCGATGTCAATTCCGATAATAAGACAATTGCCACGGCTATTGGCGATCTACCACTGTCGCCCATCATGGATCCTTCGTACTGGGAGGCGACCACGCGCCATCAGACTGCCAAGGCAACCAAAGGCAAAGCCCAAAACTCAGTCGAGCGGCAGTTCCGAATGAACCCGTTTGGTGAGTACGATTCGGCACTCTCCTACGATTTGGTTCCCTAGTTGCAGATCCCAGACCCGAGACCCGGGACCCGAGACGCAACACGCTGGCACTAACTATTGACACTACGATAATAGCCAAAGCCCTCGCCAGCCCCATACGCCAATGCACCGCATCCCAAACACGGCTTCCTTCCTTCTTCCTACAAGATTTCAACCTCATCTCGCATCCCGAAACTGGTCGGCCATGGTGGGCGCCGCGCAGCTTAGCCGGATTGCAGCCTCTCCAATCACAACAAGTAACTGCAAGTACAGACGGAGACGCCACGGAGACTCAAGGGTTGGGCGACGAGCAAGCAACGAATGACCGCACAGATCGACTGTCATCCGGCCATGGTTTGGAAGCCCTCAGCGCAAATGCGCCTGCTGCCAGCCAGCCCAGAGACCCAAAGGTCTATGGCCCTTCGGCATATGTGCTTGCAAGACAAGATCTTCTAAGCGCTTTCACGACTAGGAAATCGGGCTACGAAAGCCACACGAAGCGCTTGTTTGGCGGCTCTAGCTCCCGCTTTGCCCGATTTGCCGGCGAGTCCGTATGGCGCGAGGATATGGATTGGTTCGTTCTGAATCAGATGCGTCGGGGTATTGTCGAGGACCTCGCTTACATATCGGACCTTTCTCTCAACCATGATCGACGTTACGTTGTGAAGTGTGATAGCTGGGACCAGGTGCAGAAACAGCCGCCGAGCGCGGTGTTGTGGTTTCAAGATGCTACTCAGCTCGACAACCCTGAGCCAGGACCATTTTCCACCTATAATATCTCCACAGCCACTAAAGATATCAGCCTGCCAGTGCACAACATGCCAATGCTCCTCGGGCCCAAGTTTACGGAAATGGTCACAAATATCAAGACATTCAGGAAGGGGTCACTGTTTAAACTCGCCAAGCGCCGCACTGTCGATCTTCAGCTCAAACTTTGGAAATTGCAAGGGTATCTAGCTGACTATAAGGAAACCGTGGAGAATAATGAAGACAAATAAGTCTCGGGTATAAACCAACGACAAATTTACGCCGATGTGAGATGCGGCCAACAGCCGTGAATGACCAAAGTGCCGAATAAGAATTGCGCCGTGGACCTAGTTTACCTATCCTGAATCTGAGTCGCATATCAACAATCAGAATCATTCATCCAAATTACGCCAACCCCCAAATGTATGATGTGTGCGTTCGAAAAGGTAAAATCAATCCTGTGGAGGTAGATTTGCATCCCAAGACGAAAATATCCCTTAAGACTTAGTAGGGATCGCGGACACCCAAAAAGGGCAGTTCTGTTATAGCTTCATTGAGTCTACTAATTTGTCAAGATTCAATCCTACCGAATCATGGCATACTTGACGTGAGTGATGGCCTCTACCCCATAGTAATCGCCCTAGCAACTCTAAATACAACAGCACTTTCTCAATAAGAAGCTGAATCGATTTTAATCGGGACGTATTGAGATCATCGCCTGATTTTGCTGCAGTATACCAGTTTCTAATGCATTAGCCATAACCCCACAAAGAGCCGATCTCCCCAGAAAGCTGGTGCGGAGACACGCAACCGCCTACCACCAATTGGTGGGGAATGAAGTTCTTCACCACCGAACGCGAAGTTGGCCTAACTAGCTCTATGCTAGAATAGCCCCGACAACCAGGAACCAGCAGCAGCGTCGACGCGGCCACTACTATTATTCTCGTAATAGAACCGAGCGTGTTGGAGCGGCATTGCCACCCACAAGCAACGCGCTGATTGGATCGGCTCGTCTATAGGGGTAACGTAGCAACGATGATGTTCTAGCACTAGATGGCGGCTGTCAAAAAGAGAAGGTCCACGACGCAACTACACCCGTATACAGCAATGATCACTGACAGGACATGGAGGAGAATCATGAGAACTGGGTTCGGAACAATACCGAGCGAGTACAACGTAGATTTGCGCGGGGAACAGTGACGTTAGTGAGGGAGCGGTGCCGAGCATGTGAAGATCAAGCTTGAGAAGTATTAATTGAGCGTTGAGATGCCTGTATATATGCTAAACCTCGCGCACATCTAGCAGGCATCGCTCTATGAAGCAAAGCCACACTTAGGGTGTAGAAAAGGGGCAGATTCATAATGTCGTTGGTAAAAGCTCTTCTTTTCACCGCATCGACGGCCCAGGCCCTTGAGTGGGCAGATGGTACGGGCAGGCTGCCAGCGCTTGGCTGGAACTCCTGGAATGCCTATCATTGCGATATAAATGAATCGCTGATCCTCGATGCCGCTAATGCGATGGTCGAGTTCGGCTTCAAGGTATTCCGCGAGACTCCTTTACGCTGCAAAATACTCATAGACCAATATAGGACGCCGGGTATGAATACGTCAATCTAGATGATTGCTGGTCAGTCAAAAGTGGCCGCGATAATGTGACCCAACAATTGGTACCCGATCCTACCAGGTTTCCCAACGGCATATCCGGTCTGGCCGACAAAATCCACGACCTGGGCTTCAAAATTGGGATCTACAGCAGCGCCGGAACAGAGACATGTGCAGGATATCCAGCCAGTATTAATTACGAGGAAATTGACGCTGCGACATGGTCAGCTTGGGGAATTGACTGTAAGCACGTCTTAGAGCTCCCAAGAAGACGGTCATTATTGATAATTGTCACCGGACAGATCTGAAGTATGATAATTGCAATGTACCGTCGAACTGGACAGACGAGTGCGCGGCCTGCGTCTACAGTCTGAATGATCCCGATAACTACGTTAATGGAACGTGCGTGGATTCAGACGATTAT
Source organism: Nemania sp. FL0916 (assembly GCA_022578715.1). NCBI lineage: Eukaryota > Fungi > Ascomycota > Sordariomycetes > Xylariales > Xylariaceae > Nemania > Nemania sp. FL0916. The sequence goes on from MU390226.1 coordinate 224,333, forward strand.
TGTCCTGCTGGGTACGACTACAGCACCTCCAATTCCGCCAAGCGCTATGCGAACATGAGAGACGCTCTACAGGCACAAAACCGAACGATTCTCTACAGCCTCTGCTCATGGGGGACGGCAGGCGTAGAGCAGTGGGGCAACGAGACGGGCAATTCGTGGCGAATGAGTGACGATATCCAGCGTAAGCCAATTCTCAACCATGGTACACTATTTCATATAACAGAGATAAGAATCTGACCCAGAGATCACACAGCTGCATGGGCATCCGTCATGTCCATCCTCAACATGAACTCATTCATCCTGAACGACGTCAACTTCTGGGGGCGGCCGGACGGGGACATGCTGGAGGTCGGGAACGCGGGGCTCAGCGTGGCGGAGGAGCGGACGCACTTCGCGTTCTGGGCGGCGATGAAGGGCCCGCTGCTAATCGGCACGAACCTGTACAACGCGTCGGACGACGCCAAGGCCATCCTGCTGAACAAGTACCTCTTGGCCTTCAACCAGGACGCCGTCCACGGCGAGGCCGCGAAGCCGTACAAGTGGGGCACCAACCCCGACTACACCTTCAACGCCACCTACCCGGCCGAGTTCTGGTCCGGCGCCAGCCAGTCGGGCACCCTGGTCCTGCTGCTCAATTCCGGGGCTGATAGCCAGAATAAGACGGCCGACTTCGCGGAGATCCCGCAGCTTGATGCTGACGCCACCTATAGCGTGCTGGATGTCTGGACGGGTGAAGATCTCGGCTCCGCTACTTCTTCGTTGACTGTTGAGGTGGCGTCGCATGATACCGCGGCTTTGCTTTTCACTTCTTGATGTGCCAGATTAGCTAGCTTGCTACTAGTAGATTAGCACATCGTCCTGAAAGAAAATAAAAAAAGTTTCACGTGCGGGATAATTGAAGGCCCTGACGATGACTCTTTCATGATTCTAATTCACACTACTAAAGTATTGAAGTCTCTGTCGTATAGACTATGAGTTAGTCGAAGGTCAGTAAATGGCGTGTAGCTTACCGAGCAGTCAAGACTGGCCTATACGACTTACATGGCAGTAGAACAATAGAGTGTTTAGGATGTAAAATTCTTTTTGCGATATACTACGTGTTAAGGAGCATTGGGTACCGGTCTTAGGACGCAACTGGATTCGCTACGGTTCAGCCAACCTAGCATCATGCCAGGTACCTATCAGGGTAGGCCTCGAATTTGAGATTCATAGGGCATCTCGCCATCATCGGGCAGTAGAAGGCAATCGATGGTAACTGAGGACTGAACGTCAAACATACATTTATTTATCCATTGCCAACAGCTAGAGGGCAGTGTTCGACCGCTTTATTAAGAATTCTTATCGCTAGTAGTGAACGGCTTGTTCAGGGGCTTATGAAACCATATCCTGTCAAGACCAAACAATCCGCCGTATGCAACTGCAAATTTAAAAGAACCACTCAATAATACCAAATCTTCGCGTATACCATGTTGCAAAAGGGATTGGGCGATCGTTTCAAAGCCTCAGACAGAACCGAAGTTATGCTAGATCGTAAACGCGGCCGCAATCCAAGACGTATCATATGTCTCTTTCTCCCATTCTCCATTGAACGACTAGAGGTTCGGGGCGAGGGTCGTGGGGAGCGTTGTGGTGGTGTGGCCTTCGGAAGGGATTCCAAGCTAACCAGCTGGGAAGATTAATAGGAGGCAAAGCTGCCCCCAGCACGATCCCCAGCACGATGCAGCTAAGCCACAAGTCGGACCACGATTCAAACATTCGATCTTTGACCTTTTGGTAGCCCAAATAGTAAAAAAGTCTTCGGGGTCCCCCGTAAAGGATAAAATCCAGATCGAGACCGAGACAGGAAATGAAGGAGCGGAAAAAGTAGAAAAAGTAATTGAGCCATATTTGTAGGACAACGATCCAGAAAATGCAGAATAGAAAGGCAAGGGTGCAATAGACGCTGACGCCGACCGCGATGAAAAAGCGTAGGAGCCCCACCAATGTGTCTCTCAGATTAAATTCATAGTCATCTTCGGATCCGTCCGTCTGGCTATAGAAAATATGAGAAACGACATCAAAAAGCAGTTGACGGGTCACATGAATATTGTTTCACCTTTCAAGATCGTGGTCTTCCATAGTGTCTGTGTCGATATAAAGAATGCTGAACCCGTCTTGTCACCCAAAGTTTAGTCACCTTGCTTCCGTGGGAATTTGCGTGACAGTAGGCTCGGGGCTTGAAAAAGGCAGTATTTGGTAAGTCTATCGTGAAGATAACTCCCAGCCAAATGAAGATGATGAAAGCAGCATTTGCATTCGAATAGCAGATACGGGCGTATAGTGTAGTGAAAGTGGGAAATGCAAACACGCTGAACATGAATTCTATTCGGGCTACACCTATTTGTCGAGACGCATCTTTGATCGATCGAGCATGGCTTCCTGGGCCTAGCGAAGAAAATCTTCGGGAAAGAAGCGCCAAATAGTCGAGACTGCAGGATTCTAGAAGGCAACTCGCGTCGACGTTGCCATTAGCAAAACTTGCACATAGTTGCTGCCACACTAGGAATTCAATGGAAAGTTTGGTAAACAGTCACGGGCAGGCAGTACCTTATACACTTAGAATATTTGACCGCAAGGCTTTTTTAATCAGTTCTTAACTTCTGTCCCATTTGGTAAGACATCTGCGGTGTGGATGAGCGGCTGAAGCTTGTCCAGTGCGACTGCCACGACTTGTTTGAAAGCCTCCATCTCTTCTTCCATAGTGCCACCTAAGCCTGCGCTTGCGAAACTAATTGAGTTTCCCACGTACACCGGCATCTTTGCTTTCTTGGCCAATATCTTAGCAAGACGTGTTGTGAAATCCAGTGTTGCTTCAGCCGAATAGATTGTTGTTGAGAGAGGCTGGCTTGGATTGTATTTCTATAGTTCAGTATCAGTATGAGCGTGGTGAATCTAGGCTGGGGAAGTCGGACATCGGGGAGAGCATATACGAAGGAGCCCATGGGAGCTGGCTTGTCCATGTCCTCGGCAGCTACCGTGGTGACGAACAGGAGGATGGCCTTGGACTGAACTGTCAAGCGCATGTGGATCTTAGTGTCCATACCCCGCGGCAACGGGAAAGAGACTTGGATCGGTTCGGATGCCGGAGTCTCCATCTTGAATCAATGGTAGAGATAAGACGGGGGAGAAATCGGACAATTTCTTCACAACCGAGTTATCTGAATGCAAATCTCAAAACGAGTGCGGACTTTTATTTGCGAATTTAGAAAACCCTAGGATCTTGATGATTCCGGTCGCATACCTAATCGGAATACTCAAGGGTAGGCCCTTGCAATAAGAACCTAAGTAAATAAATGAGGAAGTGCCAACGCCTATCTCGATGTGCTGTTCTTGCAGTTATGGTGATGTTGAATATATGAAGCTGCCTACCTGCATGCATGGCTTGGCATGTCCACGGGTGTGGCCTAACTCTCAGCCCTTGCTTAAACTTTAAAGTCATGATAAAAGTGGCTCTCCTCTCACTGCAGACAGCAGTCTAAGTACCCGAAGTACCGATACATACGCATTTACGAAGTACACATATTGTGTGCCTGCATGCTGGGACTTCCTCCTAGTGCTGGTACTTTATTTACGTACCTCCGATAACCCCGCGGCTCCCGGCCTTCAATGCAACGCCTGTGCGTAAGGTATCTACCGTACCCAATGACATGGTAAGATCGAAGAGGCATAGCTTAGACTTTTCTCTACCGAAGATCTATGAGAAAACTGCGGAATTGGTGTTGGTGGTTTATACTTCAGACCTGTAATTTTTAATTCCAAGAGGGTAATATTTCGTCGAAATAGTTGGCATAAGGATTGCCGGGAAAATTCACTTTTTTTTTCAAAGGTAGAAAATAACGAGCAGCTTGGTCTTCGACCCCCCTCCTTCGCTTCCGACTGCTTGGGACTATATCTCACAACCTACTTCAGCTGCTGATATCACTACCTGCTATCTGAGATATTTCTTGGGCTGTATCCTGGCAGCGCCCTGGATCTCCCACAATAAGGTGCAACACCGACAATCCCTCTGCACCGAAGCACTCGCTTTCTTCACCATTCTGGCGACACCAAGAATATGGCCGAAGCGTGGAACACCGTTGAGGCCGCCATTGAGGATCCTGAGGAGGTCCGCGTGATCTTCTGCGCATTGGATTCCTTTAAGTGAGTGAAATTTCAGACATGCAGATATTCTCTGCTCTTGATTTGTTTTTCTGCCTCTCTTCTTGTCTATCCAAATCTCACTCTCTGTATCTATAATAATATCGTATTTATTATCTTGACTGTTTGTTTATATATCTTCCCGCAAACGACTCATGACCACATGCACGTGCCTCACACTCGCTGACAATTATATAGCCAGTACCCCAGGCTCGCTCACTTGAACTGCACACACTTCCGCAGGCAAGCATTCTACGCTTTGCCGCAGGCGCATTGGCAGATGTTGGCCGCACCACCGTTCAACTACCTTGACACACTTACCCAAGTAGACAAAGCCATCGAGAGTAACGCGACTCTTACACGCACCATCGTTCAACATGGACTGCACGCCTTCGGGATGGTGCCAGCTTGGCAGAAGGCGGACATGCCAGTCGAGTGGTCCGGAATCGCAAAAGTCAATGATCTGGATAAGGCCCGGAGCACGATACGGCAATTCTACCGCGACTGGTCCGCCGAGGGTGCCGTGGAGCGGGATGCCTGCTACGGCCCGGTGATTCGAGCATTGGAGGCCGAGAAGGCGCGGATAATGGACAGAATGACGGCACAGGCCGAGGAGATGGGCACAGAGACACCCGCCGCTGCGCCTCCACAGCTCCGAGTTCTCGTTCCCGGCGCCGGCCTCGGCCGCCTGGTCTTCGACCTCTGCCGTCTGGGCTACCACAGCGAAGGCAACGAGATATCGTACCAGCAGCTCCTCGGCTCGTCCTACATCCTGAACTACTGCGAGAGCGCCGGCCAGCACACCATCTACCCCTGGATCCACTCGTTCTCGAACCACATAAGCCGGGCGAACCAGTTCAAATGCTACAAAGTCCCGGACGTGCAGCCGCAGCAGGCGCTCACGGAAACAGCCGCGGCCGGGGGCGTTCTCGGGACGATGGACATGTGCGCGGCGGACTTCCTGTGCCTGTACGGCGACGACGCGCACGCGGGGACGTACGACGCGGTGGCGGCGGTGTTTTTTCTCGACACGGCGCCGAACGTGATCCGGTACCTCGAGGTGATCCGGCACTGCCTGCGGCCGGGGGGTATACTGGTCAACGTCGGGCCCCTGTTGTGGCACTGGGAGAACCAGGTCCCCTCGCACCACGGCTACGACGGCGACGACGACGACTACGAGGGAGGGGGAAACGGAAACCAGCAGCACGGCCTGCTGGGCATCGCCGACCCGGGCGGCTTCGAGCTGACCGACGACGAGGTTATTGCTCTTGTTGAGAAGATGGGTTTTGTTGTTGAGGAGCGCGAGACCGGCCTCAACGCCCCCTATGTCCAGGACCCCGATAGCATGCTCCAGAACTCGTACCGCGCCAGCTACTGGGTAGCGCGCAAGGCTACCGAGCCGGAGGAGGAGGAGCCTGTAGTGGCGCAACGTGATGGTGACAAGACTACGGAAACAGTCGGTGGGCACTAGGAGGCCCACAGCTACCAGGCATGGGTGGATGGCTGCACATAAGAAAGCACGGAGGGAGGGGTAGATATTGTAGAAGAAGAGGAAGAAGGGGGGGTTCATATGGCATGGCGTGGCATAAAGAAACGGCGTCGAGCGCTGCATTTGTTTCAAACGCATGTGAGAGAGAAAGGGGGGAGCATCTACGGCGTCTAAAGATGGACTGATACCTGGCATTTGTCTAAAACAGGGTAGATCGAATCGGATCAAGACCGACAGCATGGATGGGAGATACCACACCGCACATAGCATGAACGCGTAAGAGTTATTAACAAATAAAAGTACAAAACGATTGATCATAATAGACTTGGGGATATATATACTGTGAAGTGAATGCGTGTGTTATATACAGCTGAGCTTATTCACAATTTCGAATTTGGGAACTGTCCGTTATTCCAAAGCGCGCCGCCATCGATCTCGATCGAGGCGCCGTTGACATGCGAACCGGCGCGACTGGCCAGATACACGACAGCACCGGCGATGTCCTCGGGCTTGCCTATGCGGCCGGTCGGGTTTGACTTGGCGTGGGAGTCGGCGCCGCCAGTCAGCTCCAGCAGGCCGCTAGACATAGCAGTAGGGAAGAAGCCAGGGCAGATAGAGTTAACAAGAATATGTCTAGGCGCGAGCTCGACGGCGAGGTTGCGGCCGAGGTGCAGCACGGCGGCCTTGGAGGCCGAGTACCCGAACGTAGCCTGGCGGCCGAGGGCCCCAACACCCAGCGCGGAGGTACTAGAAGTAATAATAATACGGGACGGATCCTCAGCCGAGGCGCGGCGCCGCAACAAGGGCGCGAACCGCTGCACGGTCACGAACACGGACTTGACATTCAGGTCCATGACTTTCGCGAACGCGCGCTCCGGGTGCGTGTCGAAGGCCTCGCCCCAGCTAGCGCCGGCGTTCGCGAACAAGATGTCCACGTGGTCGCTGACCTGCGCGACCTGCGCCGCGAGGGACTCGATGCCCTCGACCGTCGCGCTGTCCGCCGGCACAGACACCGCGCGCGCGCCCGCTTGCAGGCCCGGAAGCTTGTTGAGCTGCGCTACGGCGGCTTCGCAGGCCTGCGCCTTGCGCGACGAGATGAATACGAGCGCACACCCGGCCTGCAGGAAGCTGTTGGTCGCGGGAAGCAATTGGTAAGCGTGAGTTCATCTGGACTATATAGAGAGAGAGAGGAGGCGTTGAGAGAAATAGACTTACGCTGAAGCAGCGTATAAACCTATTCCCCGAGAACCGCCCGTCACGACGGCGACTTTGCCCTTCAAAGAGAAGAGTGACGGGTAGTCCTTCAGAATAGTTTCGTCGGCCATAATTGCGGAGCTATCACTTTTGAAAGGCAAAGCACTTGATCGGTATGAAGAGATACAGAATATGATCGTCTAGTAGATTCAAGGTGGTTTGCGCAGAGGATGGTGAGTTCTCTGTAGTAGAATCATATCAAATCCTCTTGTTGAGAGCTCTTGAGGATGAGGTAGATAGGTGTCTCGGATACTCCCGAGGTTGGCTGGGGTTGCCAATTGGGACAATGCCGAGGTTCGGTTTCAATTATGTATTTATACGGTATTTCATGTACTTCCAAACTATGCATAGATGAATCCGCACCTACAGCTGGAGTAAGGTATCGAGACAACCGCAAGATGAACTCGTCTCTATTATCCGCTGAATGCATTTTCGAGACCATCATGCTAAAGAGCTGATGATAAGAGGTTTGGATGCTTAGGTATCTCTCTAATTCTGATACGTCGGATCTAGTCCTCTTCCTCCATAGCATCTTCGTCCTCCACGTCACTACTAACCATATGTTCCCAGTCGGGGCCTGGAGACAAGGCCTCTGCGTCGTTATCGTCGTCCTCGTCTCTATCAAGGAACCACTGAGTATTACCGGCTTCCTGCTCTCCTTCGATCCCGCCTGGGTTATCTGGGTTTGCAGCATATGTTGTTCGGCCCCTGATCGTAGGAGGGCGACGTCGTCTTCTGCTAAGTCCGAGATCTTGTAACGGACGAAGAAGCCCCTCTAGCGAGATGCTAAACGGCTTATCAGACACGTCGGGATAGGCCGCTAGCCTCTCAGCAATAAAAGCGTTGTAGATATATCCCTTCTTGAGAGGATCATCACTCTCCGATCCTAGCCTGTCTTTCGCGATGGCAATCATCTTGGCCTTCATGGCTGCCTTAATTTTCTGCCATGTGCCTCGATGAAACCAGCCGGATTCGCTCAAATCGCACTCGGGTCGCATCGGTGCTTTTTCAATTATTTCTACCACGAAAGGGTCCGTGATGTCACAGATTTGCCAGAGCTTCCCATCAGTGGAATAACTCTCTCCGTCCCACATGTGGCTGGTGGGATCCTCATTTTTTGAATAGCTTTTGACCTGACCTCTCCTGATGGTCTGCCAGGGCACCTTTGTCGCCCCTACAAAATTCTTTGCCAGCTTGAAGGAGAGAGTCTGATATTGGCGATACTTGGGATCATGTCGGGGATCAACGCCGTATTTAACGATGGCGTCACGAAACGGACCACCACGGAATTGATAGCCCATCAATTGCAATGCTACTTTCAGCACCGACTCGGTGTAGTTGCCTCGCACCTGATTGACAATCGCGCGACGCGTCCAGATTGGCCGCTTTTCCATCGCATGCCGAAGCTGCTGCATTAAAGATGCAGGGATCTTCTGCGCCTCGCCGTCCACACGCGTCGGATTTTCAGGGGCAGGAAATGCGTCATGATGGATAAAATGGCCATAGGAGAATTTATTTCTGCCTTGGCGATTGATCAGCCGCGTTTCTCCTTCGTCATCCAGCCCTTGGTCGACGATACCCGGATTCTGCTCGTAGTTGTAATTGAATCCAATGACCTTGTCTGTGAAATGCGGCGGGGGAATAATCTCCAGCCCGGGATTTGCTATGACACCTTCCTCTAACCTGAACTGCTGCAGTTTTGAGACTATAAGCGTAATTAGCCTACTGAAATAGGGATAACCTGGATGAGACTTACAATTCAGAGGCAGTAGATGCTCGGCTACGTTTGTAATGAAGGGGGTATTAGTATTAGCAAACTGGAAATCAGCCAGACCTCGGTATCGATGACTATCCCGAATCATGCCCACCGCTTCTGCTTTGTAGTCATGGGGGTTATCCTGAAGTCTCCGTAGTATTGTTCTTGGGCGATCCTGTCGAGCGACCGAACCAACGGAGTTCTCTTTTGAAGCTACAGCTGTAGTATCCAGTATGCTGGAATCTTCAGAAAATGGCGTGTTGCTCCCCCGCTTGCGTTTCCGGCCGGTGCGCCTGGGGACGGTAATTTTCAGCAGAATGTTATTAGTAGAGGCATGATGTGAGACGATAGGCTTTGACGTCGGATTGTCAGGCCGAAACCATAGTGGAAGTGCTTGTGATTCTTGCGATTCTTCCACTAACTACACGGCCAAATTATATTAGTCTACCCCTAGGCGCGTTGATGAAAGCTGACGAGCTGATAACTCACTTTCTTGAAATTAGGTTCGGGTCCAAACGACCGCAGGCCGTTCTCCAGGCTAAGCAGAATACAGGGATGGTCAACCGCGACAATCTTCCGCTCAGGAACATCCAGAACAGGAGCACTGGTCTGGGCTCCGTTGTGGGTTTGACCGTCCTGAGTGTGGTTCATGATTGCTTATAATGGAAAGTCCAGTAGTCGTAAAGTTACATAACTAAGAACAGCCGATATGGGTTGATTTAAGAAGAGTGATCAAGACTTGGACACAGCGGCACCGGTCTTATTGTCAAAGTCCACTTTGTTGGCGAATTCAACATTGAGATGGCCTTTTGATGGTTAGCTAAATAATTGAGAGCTTAATCGATTAGCTTCCAAGACTTGATTTTGTAGGTTATGACATGTGGTATTTATGGCCATACTCGTAGCTTTGTTATAGAGACAGGAGAACCTATGAAGCTGTAAGTAATTGGCAAGAAGAACTTTAGGTACCTACCATAGGCTAGTACTGCACTGTACATACATGCCTATCTGCAGTGTCTGGCAGGTGTCCCACAACAAAACACGGCAGTGCTACAATACCGATCTCCCGTCCTCCAGTACGTACCTGTGTAGGTACAGAGTGTGCTTGCACTTACTAAGAACCAAGTAAACAACAGTGATCAACAAGTTTCTCAAAGACAATCAATTCATACCAGAATAGAGCAACACTAGGTACTAGGTAGGTTAGGACGGGAAGTAGAGGAAATTGTGTTAGTGTTATCATTCATCCAATCACAGCAATCACACAGGTACCTGCAGGAACCTGAGAGGGGCCGTGGTGGCTGCTGCTGTCGGGCTGCGATCCCTACTGCCTGCATATCGAAAGTGGTGCGATCAATACACTTCGGTACGCAACTTGAAGGCAAAGGAATGTACAATTGTGAGAGTCACGTATGTACATACATACGGCTTGTAGGTACTTGAACTTTTTTTGTGTAAGGGGCCACCAATTTGGAGATACGGTTGTACAGATGAAGTCATGATTGTGAATGTGTTTGTATTTACTAGGTAGTAGTATGATTATAGGTTGATCGATACGTGATCAATTGTTAGATGCCCAGTAGGTATGTACGAAGTATGGTATGCTATTACAGCGCGCTGCAGTGGGCTCATGATAGCCAGATCTGCTGCGCACGCGCTCACGCTGGCCCGTGTGTCCCCTGCAGGATCACGGAGTCGGCTTGTTCCTCCACCTCCAGAACAACGGCCTCAGATTTTCATAGATGAAGAATAACTATTGGTAGATAGCACTATACCTAAAATGGAAATCAACTCTGAGATGGGTGCACTACAATATTGGCGTGTTACTATTACCTACTGAGTTTATCAAGGACTTTAGTTCACTTTAACGTATCGTTTGAAGAAGCCGGAAACAGTAGTAGACAGCCTCATGCGCAAAATCTAATTATATATCTGCTGTACATAGTCAATAGGTTGATTGACCAGCAATCTACGGAGTCAGTACGAAGTAGTTACAGAATAGCTGTTGACAACTTTAGAAAACTACTAGTAGGGCATAGGTAGCTCTATTCCCCATATTAACTTGATAGAGATTAAGAGCTGAGTGGCTGAGTGGCTTAATTCAGTGCCCACTTCTATTTTGGGTATAGTTTCTTCTACAGGTAGCCATTCTCCATCTATGAAAATCCGAGGCCAGAACAGCCACTCCTAACCTCCTAAATGAATGGAGGCAAGTCGGGGTACCTCATCCACTACCTACTATTAGCCCAACAGCCAACCCAGGTACCAAACAACGGGCCCTACCTGACCTCTACCTATTACTGACAATTACAACTACAACAAGCATCCCTCTTGCACTCTAACTCGATGTCAGGAATCACAGCCCGAGATATGCAAGCTCCATAGCGTGCTGTTTTCTCTCTAATTTCCCTGACTGGGTGTTGCCGGGTATTATTGTCGACTTGTTTATTGCCGAATTACAGACTACCTACCACAGCCAGACGCCCCAGGCTCTCCCAATACCAATACCAATCCCTGCACACCAGGCCGCTGCCGCTGCCGTTGCCGTAGCCGTTGCCATTGCCCATTGCCCTCGAGGCTCCGCACCTGAGTCTACCTACGCATACAGTACACGCATAGGGTGAAATAAACACAGCAAAGCAACACAGGCTTGGCTGCGCAAAGCATCTCCGCCCCGCCCTGCCTTGCCCTGCCCTTGTTGTCACGGTTCCTAGGTACATATTATTGCAGCTTCGCTACTCGCAGGTCGCGGTTCGCAGTTCGCAGTTGCAGCTCGCCGGCGATTGTCAGCCCCATCGATCGATCTTTGCCGACCGCACAAGCTCGTGGCCTCGATTCGAACTCAAATCCCCGGGTTATTCCTTCGTCCGTGCCAGCAGAGCAGCCCTGCCTCGGGCGTTTGACCCCGCCGTGACCTCGGAGGCCGTGGCCTGTGACTTGCCAAGATGAAGCGCTTCAGCCAGAGGGTCGTAAGTGAGCCAGCCCAGTGGGCTCTTGATCGCCAGTCAGGCGCTGCCGCCGTTGCTAACCACCGCGTCTTCACAGCTATCGCGGGGCAAAGGCGACAGCAAGTCCTCGAAGAAGAACAAGGAAGGGAAGGACGGCACGGCCTCGCCCTCGTCTACCGGCGGCCGGGACACCCAGTCCCCCACCTTGACGCCCTCGTCGTCCTCGTCGAATCTCACCAGTGATCCGAACAGAATGAAGCCTCTGCCCTCGAACACCGGTACTTCGATGGGAAGCGATCCTGCACTGCAGAATAGGACGACTCACGGGAGTCCCGCAGGTCCAGGCGGCTCGTCCGACGCATTCGCCGGTGTGGGCTCCCAGCAGCCCTCGAACGGAGCAGGCACTCCTTCTCGGCTCAGCGCACTGCCGCCAACTGTCGTGATTTCTCCCAGTGTGGCTCCTGTAAGTCTACTTGCTCTTCTCGCCGGCCTGGTTGATTCAGCTCGCGTCTGACCGCCTGTTCTACTGTAGCATATCCCACCCCCTGGCGCTCCCGAGATCATGCCTCATGATCTTGCCCCGCCCAAGGCTGGCCAGAAGTCGTTGGTGTTCGATCGCCTCCACCAGACGCCGAAGGATGTCCCAGAAGGTCTCCGAACACCCAAGCGCCAGCATTCGTCTCGCTTCGACGTCTCCCCTCATCCTCACAGAGAGCTTGAGAAGCTCCCGGGTTTCCATGAGGTCCCGCCGAACCGCCGGCAAGAACTCTTCATGCAGAAGATCGACCAGTGCAACGTGATATTTGATTTCAACGATGCGAGTGGAGATATGAAGTCCAAGGAGATCAAGCGTCTGGCCCTGCACGAATTGCTAGATTATGTCGCAAACAATCGCCAGGTTATTACGGAACCCATGTATCCGCGTGTGGTTGAGATGTTCTCCAAGAATCTCTTTCGGCCTATTCCTCCGCCAATGAACCCGCAGGGCGAAGCGTTTGACCCCGAGGAAGATGAGCCTGTCCTAGAGGTTGCCTGGCCTCATATTCAAGTTGTCTACGAGTTTTTCCTTCGCTACATCGAGAGTCAGGATTTCAATACCAACATTGCTAAGGCCTATATTGATCATAGCTTCGTTCTTCAGCTTCTCGAGCTCTTTGATTCGGAAGATCCACGCGAACGAGACTTTCTCAAGACAACCTTGCATCGCATCTACGGCAAATTTTTGAACCTTCGTTCCTTCATCCGACGTTCCATCAATAATGTCTTTTTCCAGTTCACTTATGAGACAGAGAGATTTAACGGTGTCGCCGAGCTTCTAGAGATCTTGGGATCCATTATTAATGGATTCGCTCTTCCTCTAAAAGAGGAGCACAAGCTCTTCCTCACGCGAACGCTCCTGCCCCTCCACAAAGTCAAGAGTTTAAGCATGTATCACCCTCAACTCGCTTACTGCATCGTTCAATTCCTTGAGAAAGACGCTTCCCTCACAGAGGATGTCGTCCTTGGACTTTTGCGGTATTGGCCCAAGGTCAATAGTACAAAGGAAGTCATGTATCTCAATGAGGTAGAAGATATATTTGAGGTGATGGACCCCGCCGAGTTCGCAAAAGTCCAGGAGCCGCTCTTCCACCAGCTTGCCAAATCTGTGGCGAGCCCTCACTTCCAAGTAGCGGAGCGAGCCCTCTACTTTTGGAACAACGAATACTTCTGCAACTTGGTGAGCGACAATGTGGAGATTATTCTTCCGATAATGTTCGCTCCACTCTACGAAAACTCCAAGGGCCATTGGAATAGGTCAGTAACATAGGATCAAATGTGAAAGCAACACGACTAACGTCAATAGGACAATTCACGGGATGGTGTACAATGCCATGAAACTTTTTATGGAAATCAACCCACAACTGTTCGATGACTGTTCTCACGAATATAATGAGCAGCAAAACAACGCTCCAGCCAGACAGGCTCTTCGAGAGAAGAAATGGGCAGCCATTACGGAGCAAGCCAACAAGAGAAAGGCAGCAGATACCACAGGATCCAAAAGCAACGATGAGCCCGACACCATGTCAGAAGACAATCAGAAGCGGTTAGACTCCCTTAAGCTGCAGGACGGAGATCGCAGGGATCGTAGGCCTCACGAACGACAAAGTTCAATAGGCTCGTCTAGAAGTCAGCGATAAAATCTCATCTTGGTTTGACTGCTACAGCAGACGAGACACCAAAGGATGCCCGTCAGAGCACATCATTTATTCATTTTGTTTTTTCTCACGAGCACCCTTCTAACAACATTATTGTTACCACCCTTTCGCATTACTTCAGTTTGCCTTCCCGCATAGTTTTTGTCGATATTACGAGCATGAGTAGACCAGTCCACAACTCGTGCACCCGTCTAGATTCACTATTGACTGTTCCCGCTCTCATCATAATGGACAACCTAGTCTCGGGTGCACATATTCGAGGCTGCTCTTTCGAGAGGTCAACAATGGTAGACAGTGATCATGCTTCTGAGGTGGCTCGGCATTTCCATGTCCATCAATCAGCTCATAAGCCATTCGTTTTCCCCGTACATATTTGACAACACCATAACCGCTTTGGTCTTATCACCTACCCCTAGGTAGATAAACCTTAGACGTGTGAGTCCTCACCCTGAGGGGAATTGGAGTTGTGGTGGGTTCAAGAGAGGAAAATGGTTTACGCAAGAAGGAGTTCAGGGCAGAAGACAGAGATGTGAAAACAGGAGACCAGGCAAGAGAAGGTGGATAGAAAACAGGAACTCTAAGTTCCCGTCATCTCCCCTACCTCGTGTATTGGTCCTGTGTAGTGTCTGAGTAGGGTCGCAATACGATACAAATGGCGTAAAGAGGAAACTGGAAATCAGAGGTGGCGGGATTGCACACGGCTTTACTTTTACACTAGTAGCCTGTTCTTCATAGAGTTGCTCCTCCGTTCTTCAGTTCAGTGTTATAACGATGACACTTCATTGTGCAATTGGTTTTCTTTCTTCTTTGGCCGCCCGGTCTATTTGTTTTCGTCTGTTGTAGAACGTTGCCACCATGAACAAGCATAGAGGACCAAAATTTTGTCCTAATTTACATGCCTTGGAAGATTTCTATCATATTATAACAAGGATACGGTAGTGAATCTCCATGGCCTATTTGTGTACAATACTCAGATAATTATAGCATCTCCACAAGACAATTTTCATACTCCAAGCTTTAAGCTTCAAGCTTCAAACCGGTGATATCGGATATCTTGTTGGCAACTCTGTGAATTTATGTACTTGTATTCAAAATACGAAGTATATAGCACACCCATACAAGGTGTGATTTCTGACATTTCCGCAGCTACTTATAGCCTTCGAGATTCACTTAGACCAAAGCATTCTGCTTCTGGGGCTTGCCTGGTAGGTACTTAGCTTACTTAGTGCTCTACATGGCCAAGAGCTTGTCCCATCTTAATCTTCTGCCCCTTCTCAACGGCCCAAGTAAACCCGCGCTTGCCCCCAGCAGCCTGGTCCGCACTAGGGGCCTCGAAGACCAGGACAATGGTGCTCCCGAGCTTGAAGCCTCCCATCTCGTCTCCGCGCCGCAGCGCATGGCCACCGAGAACAGAGCTTGCGTCGGAATACGTGGCCTCCGCGAAGCCGCTGTAAGGCTCTCCGCGGCTCGAGGCTTGCTCGGCGGCGCGATCGGCCGCGGTGTCGGTTAGGAGAGAGTTCGTTCTCAACTCTCTGTCGAAGTTGACCATGATAGAGCCCACGTTGGTGGCGCCGACGGGGATATATGAGAAGAATCCCCAGCGCCAGCGCCCTAGGAGCACTACTCGCTCATTGAGCGTGAATAACCCCGGTAGTGTGCGCTGCAGGTACGGCGACACGGAGTATAGTTCGCCGGCGAAATGCCGACGACGCTCGACGACCCAGTTGGCGGGGGAGTGGAAGCGATGATAGTCGCCGGGAGCAAGGTAGACGACGGCGTAGTAAAGAGATGTCTTGTTGTCGGGATCGAGGAGGGAGAACCAGGGCTTTTCGCCGAGTGCGAGATCAGCGCGAACTTCGGATACTGCGCCGGGGCTAGAGTGAACTGCACTTTGGTCTTCGATTTTCGAACTCTCGTGGCTTTCTTCGGGGCCGCCTGAAATGAGGCTGGGGATCGTATATGAAATGCCATTCACTCGAGCGAATTCCTCATCGGATTGAACGAGCGACTCGTCATTCTGCCGGTCTTCTTCTCTGGAACGTGTTCGCTTGACGGCTTCGGCGCTCGGCTCGGCCTCGTCGCCCGATATACTAGGCGTTGGTGTATGTTTTCCTAGCAAGGCATCTACCGTATAAGTCACACCTTTTACTTGCTCGATGTCATTACCCTCAACTTTCCCAAACTGCAAGACCCGGCCGTCGGAGGGGGACAGGAGCGTGTTCGGGTCCGGATCTAATGGTCGCACGCCGGGTTTAAGAGTCCGGTAAAAGAAGGCCGCTAAATTAGGATATACACGAAGGTCGGGTTCCGATACTTCGTCGAGGTTCACACCGAAGATGAATGCGTAAAGCTTAAAGCCGGGCACGCGCAAATAATACGGGATGGTGAGCTCGTTAAACCTTCCCCATAACCTCGACACGGCCTTCAGGGGTAGAGTTGACATAACTTGGACTTGCCTGTGCACGATTGGGCGTAAGCTTGGTGTATTGATGCGCTTTGGGTCTGTCCAGCTTACCATGGCCCATCTGGGCGCACTCTCGGCCGTTTCTTAGGGCGAGGCCCTTCGTCCTGAATATCTTCCCGCTCTATCCTTTCCCTCTCCCGTGCTTGTGTTTTATAAAATTGTACCAATCCTAGAAACCCTATACCCAGCCCTACAGGTATAGGATACCATTTCACCTTGGTCTCTTTAAGAGCATGTCGAAGTCGAGAGCCGAAGCGCTCTCGGTTTTGGTATATGCGACTCGAATGGTGGAACGAGGTCCTCTGGACTATTCCAAATATTTTACTAGGCGGCCGGACACTGCTTATCCTCGGCTGGCGATAAAGGCATTGTGGCTCAAAACTCGAGGACAGGGCAGGTCGCCGCCGAACAAAACCCGTCGACAGAGTCGCCATTGTCGTGTCGCCTGAGCTAAACGTCCTTTTACGTGAAAATTCCCGTCTGGTAGAAAAGTCACCGGTTTGGAATCCGTGTCACCGAGTCGCAATGAGACATTGGTCAATGCGGATTTTTAGCTGTTGTAAAATAGAGAAGGACGAGATGCGAATAGGTATATGAATTGAGCTCAAGAGAATTTGGACACAGGGAACCGCGCAGGCGGGACAGCGCCATGACGCAGTTGGCGCAGCTAGCAGGTACATGCTTAATTAGGCTAGCTTCCCTTCCCCATCCGCACTAAGCCGGCAGGCGTTAGGCCTCTGGGGTACCCCTGACCGCGGGGCACAATACGCCGACGCAGATAAACCGACAAGCAACGGTCTAGCAAAATGTCTGTTCATGCGATGCCTTTCACCGGGCTCGAAACTTATCGTAAGGCGTAGATGCTAAACTGATTTAGCGCAAAGTTTGTGGCGATTTATTGACCTGTTATCTTTCCGTTTGAAGACTTTATCTCAGCAAGTAGGTAGAAGACGAGTGAAACTTGGGGGACTGTCGAGCTGTTGGCCCTCGACTCCGAATATACCCCTTGTTTTCTTCTACAGTTCTCTTTAATGCTCTGATACTGTGAGCTTGTTCGAAATATTTCAGTTTATTGCTTGTGTCCAATTCCCAACTCTCCCAAGAAGATAGACCGTTGAGTCAACATCTCGCCGGGTTTCCAAGGCGATATAGTCATGGCAAAGAATCTTCAGGCCCATTGAAATCATCGATCCGATCTTCAATACAAGATGTATGTTCAAATGGTCGAGAGCAAAGCCGAAATAACGCAAGAATGAGGCCTGTTGCTACGTCTCACCTTATGAACATCTATCAGAGTAGTGCAGTGCCCATATCAACTGGGCTGCGGACTTGATAGCTTGAAAGAAATTATATATGCCTGCTGCCACGATATGATATCGGTTGTCATTGAAGCCCTATAATGAAGCACTTATTAGCCCCGTGCTTAGTAAGCTCATCAATAGATTTCAACAACAGCACAACACCAGACCTTGGGTTGTCAATCGACACAAGACCCCTCAGGACCATGATTAGATCTATATGCGAAATTCGAGGCGAGTGGTCGTGGTTGACTGGTGCGAACTACCGATCTATCAATTTCGTCCACCGCTGGCGGGAATCACAGACATGGATGAGGCATTGTTTGTGCGGCCCTAACCGGCCGAAACGGTAGCCCACCAATCCACGACCGATATCCAATCAATATTGTCAAACTATGTCTCATTTACGTCCGAGAGCAGGCCATAAGAGTGTACATATTCTCCGTTGGCATACGCGTTCTGGATCGCGCTGACTTGTTCTCTCCGAGGGGAATAATAGTGTCAGACTTGCTTGGAGGGATATTAGTCTCTTCTCGAGAGCGGTACCTATCGAATGCCATTATGTAGGTCAAGTGGATTAGTCATTCTACTTAGATGCTATCATCCAGGGAACAAATGACATCTCATAAAACAAGAAACTCACTAGGCAGCGTTGATAGGCAGACTCCGCGGTCGGAGGCAATTCGGTGAAATGCACGAGATATTGCCTGCTTAGCATATCTTATATGCTATTCACTGAAGTTTGACTGCCAGCCACGAGTTTTGGAAATTCATAATCCAAGGCCGCTGTACTACTCGGCCAAAATATCCTTTGCCTATTAATTTCCATCATTGCTTGCCAAACCGCATGCTGTAGCATTGAGTTTCGAATAAACCTTATTTGGCAAGAGGTTCCATTTCGTGATCGCACTTCCCTAGCGTTTATGTCGTGTTACCATCTGTCAGGCCATTTGTCACGTAGAAGGCGCGCAGGGAGCCTAATTCTTTTGCGAACATGGCTGATTTCGCTCAAAGAAACAAATTCGTATCATAAACGTCAAGTATTAGTGTAAACGGACCCAGAACGGAGACCGGCCTTCTCTTCCTAGTATCACTCAGTACAGAGGTAAGGGCGGATGGTCTTCCCGTTGTTTGCTGTCCGCAGTCGGGCATGGCGGTCGCTAACAGTCGCACAGTCGGAGCCTTACATTCCCCATCTGCGTGCCCCCTTTCGTCCGTCCTTTTAGACTCATTATTATCGTATACCAATATGTTGACAGAGGAGCAAAAAGCTCAAGCAGCGCTGGACTTCGTGCCGCCAGATGGAGGCCGGCGTGCATGGCTTGCCGTCGCGGGTGGCTGGCTGGGCCAATTCTGCTCATTTGGCTTCATCAGCGCATTAGGCACGTTCCAATACGTCTACGAGAAGCAGATACTTCGCAGCAAGACAGCATCGGAGATATCGTGGATCCTGACCGTGCAGATATTCCTCTTATTCTTCCTATCCCAGCCAGTCGGTGTCGGTATCGATATGTTTGGTCCGAGGCCAATAGTAGTGGCTGCTTTGATCTTCTCTGTGGGCGGCTTGATTGCACTCTCATATGCCACTGAGTATTATCAGATATTTCTCGCTCAGTCGTTAACTTTCGGACTTGGAGCCGCTGGCGCGTTTGTGCCGGGGCTTGTGCTCGCCGGACAATATTTCAAGAAGCGGCGAGCGCTTGCTTTGGGAGTTGTAGCCAGCGGAGCCTCTACCGGTATGTTTTGAGTATCGAGGCAGGGAAATCGCCGCTAACGATACATAGGAGGTGTAGTTTTCCCCACCATGCTGGCTCGACTATTTGACCAGATCGGATTTGGGCCTACGCTGAGATACACAAGTCTCTTCATCGGGAGTCTGCTAGCCATTGCTTGTCTTATTGTATCGCCGGCTATCCCACCCAAAGGGCTTGCTGGCCGGCGATCTCTCATCAGTCTCGCCGGCTTCAAGAAACCGGTATATCTCGTATTCGTCTCTGCTGCATTCTTGTTCGCCTGGGGCTTGTTCATTCCATTCGGTTACCTCCCCCTCTTTGCAACTTCAACTCCATCAACATCAAAAATCGGTCTATATACTGTTTCAATATTAAAGTGAGTAGAATCAACCGGCTCGAAGATGTTAAATAAAGGCAATAACGCCAACTGTCCCATAGTGCTGCATCGACACTGGGGCGTATATTTCCGAATATGCTCTCTGACCGTGTTGGTTCCATTAAGACCATCACTGTGATGGCCTTATTATCAGGCATAACTGTCATTGTCATTTGGATCCCAATCAATTACCAGAAGTCGCTTGGCGGTCTCATCGTCTTCGCCCTAGCTTACGGTTTTACTTCCGGTGCTTTCGTGTCTCTGCTGACGCCGGCTCTTATTGAAGTCGTCGGTGGTCCCACTAGTGACCTCGGTGCCAAAATTGGCACCCTTTTTGCAATAATCGCTATTGCTGGATTAACTGGGCTTCCGATACAAGGAGCGATAGAGGCCAGCTCGAAAGGGGGAAAGACGGAGAAGAATGTGATCGGACTAATCGTATTCTGTGGTATTGCAATGCTGGCCGGTGGCGTCTTGCTAGGGTTAGACTGGATCTTGATCGAGAAGCAGAAGAGGAAGTCTGAAGATGAGAGCTCGAATCACTAATATCAGGATACAGCCATTACCAATACAGCGCCGGACCGGGGGTGCAGACTTGGCCATACACAACTCAAAATTCAGCTTTATTATAAAGAATTTCTAGACTTTTGTTGAAGACAAGCCTTGTGAGACGAATAATCTGGCCGAGTTAATGCGAGCCATATCAATCGGTTCTAAACATTGTTCTTAAGCCCACATCGATATCTCGGAGCTGGCAAAGTAATTGTATGCGAACTACCTGGTGTACGAAGGCCGGCACATAGGCATAAAGCAACAAGTATGGTAAATTTAGGTAGAGGTTTGATATTTAGGAGATCTTTCTAATTATCATATGTAGAAGGTGGTCTAGCACCGTTGTAGGTTTACTTGACGTCGCTGAAAAAGAGGCGAGTATCCCTTCCAGCTCCGTAGGGCAATCGCGGCTAAAGACGCCGGCATCATGGGCCAAGATGCCTCAGCTGTAGTACCGTACTCCGTATCTAGGATGAGATCCACAGGTATTAACGTGCAGGTAGGCATGTACATCGTGTGTACATACATAGAGCTACTAGGGGTACTACGAAGTAGGTACCGTTAGTAGCTGGCCTTTGACAGGGATCCCTACATACAGGTACCCTACTGCACACGTGGTAGGTAGACTTGCTTAAGGACAGCAACGCATGGCTTACACTATCAACTCCAAACCAAACGGCATTGACTGCTGTGAATAAGGATACAACAACAACTTCACTGTTTCTTTCTATCACTCACTCGCCGTCTTTGGTGGGGCTCTGTGTTGAATCGATTTTCCATTCTTGTTTTTTCTTTTCTTTTCGTACATTGATCCGCTTGTGTTTAGGACCTCTACCTTCCGAGTTTGGCGTCTAGATTTCAGTCTGATGCGCCCTCCCTTCGTAATTGCAGCTCGAGTCATTTTGCCTACCATGCACACTTGCATTTCCATTTGCACCTGCACCTGTACCTGCACTTTCGGCTCGCTGTCAGTGTGGTGATAACTATCTCCTTGCCTGACTCTTATTCGAATTTGGCAAATCACATTTCTGGCCTCCGACCACTTCAGTAGACGAGACGAGACGATCCGATCCGATTCCATCTCTGCGCCGCCGTCACGGCGTGACTACATAACAATGTCTGATCCGGTTGCGTCCTCGGCTTCCTCGGCGACAGCCACGGAGCCCGAACAGATTACGTTGCAGATCCTATCGCCGTCTGTCAACGTGCCTCATCCTATTATTCTCACTGTCCCGGTCACGACAAATGTTCGACAGCTCAAAGAGAAGCTACGGCATAGTATTACCACAAATCCGCCAAATGATGCCCAGCGCCTGATTCATCGAGGACGTCTGCTAGCGCGCGACGATGAGACGATGCTGGAGTTGTTTGGTGGCAGCACGGTAAGCCAGATACCCCCTGTCTTTGTCTGTGTCTGTGTCTTGTAGTCGTCTTTCGCTGTTCTCGCCGGACTGATGTGCCCATGCCTTATTCAGCAGCCAGCCACGGACCGCCAAACTCTCCATCTCGTATTGCGCGATCTCTCCGAAGTGCAGACGCAGACGCAGACGCCGACACCACCGCCCGGATCCAGTCAACATCAACACCCCAGCTCCCGCTCTCATACGCCCGGCCACCAGTTCTCACAGCTCCCACAGCACCAACCACATCCTCACCACCCGCAAAACCCCCAGTTCCCCTTCCCCCTGCCCCAGTTCCCTCAGCCCAATCAATTCAATCAGGTTCAGCATCCTCAGCCCAACCAGCAGCTGTACGGTCAAGCCTTCGCCAGCCTCGGCCAATATCCCAATACCGCCTTTGGCATCCCCCAGGGCGCCGTAAATGGCACCCAACTCCCGCCCGGCTGGACGCAACAGGCTGTCTCACAGAACCAAGCTCAGGGCTTGGCCCGATTAGCGCTTGCCCAACAAAACCAGACCCAAAACCAAAACCAATACACAGGGACTTACTCGTTTGGCTACCCTGGCATGCAGAACCGGGGAGGCCCGGGTGCTAACACGCCAGGTAGAGCTGCTTCGCCGTATCAGCCGGACTCTACCCGTACTGTAATCCGTGAAGGCATAGGCCCGGATGGGCAGCGGTGGCGAGTTACCGTAAATGAATCGGTCACTTCTGTACCGCCGCGGCCGGGGAGGACCGGCTCTCCCCTTTCATCAGCGCAAGCTCAAACTTCGACCATCCCACAGCCACGATCGGTACCCAGCGCCGGATCGATGGGCGGCCATGACCTATCAAATATCTTCCGTCCGGCAGACTCTGGCACTGCGACCCGTGCTATAGCTGATGCTATGCGAAGGAATGCCAGCAGTTCTTCGCTTACAAATCTGGCGAGTTTCCAGGGCCAGCAGCCCATTCCGCCCGGAGTCACGACACCTTTGCTTTCGTCGCGTACCGGAAGCGGAGCCGGCACTCCCGATCCTTTACGAGCGAACGAACGTCCTACCAACCCAATTGGCGGAATTCATGGGGTTCATGGAATTCATGGAAATCCAGCACCCTCCGTACCCGAAGTATATATACTCACTTCCCAGGACGGCTCCCGCGCCGTTCTGCTCGACGGTAGTCCGGGGGCATTTTCGAACTTTCAATCACGTGGTTTCAATATCCCCCCGCCCCCGCCACCGCCATTTGTTGGCTTTGGATCAGCTTCGCATAGACCGTTTGCCAATATACCACAAATTATGCCACGGTCTTCTATAGCCACTGGGATCGCGCCAACTCCTCGTCTAAATAACGCACCCAATGGACCACCCCCTCAGCTGCAGCCGCAACACGAAATCCAAGTGCCAGGCCCGATACAAGCGCACATTGGTCATAGAATGGATAACCCCCAGATTCAAGCCATTGGAATCGCACAGATATGGCCACATATATGGATGATGATTCGTCTGGCGCTATTTATTTGGTGGTTTACATCGCCTACGTCTAGTTGGTCACGCTGGATTACAGTTGTTTCGATCGCTATCACCCTCTTCATTGTGAATACCGGCGCCTTGAATCCTATCGCCGACCAAATCTGGGTTCCTCTTCGTCGTCATTTGGAAAACCTAATTCCGCTTGCGGCAGACGCACCACGGCAACGCCCGGCTGCCGGAAACGCGCAAGGTGGAGATGGAGATGTGGCGAATCCCGCGAGGCCAAGAGATCCAGACCCGGCCAACGCGGCAGCCAGGTTGGTTCAGCAGCGCCGTCAAAACAATGCTAATTGGCTGTTGAATCAAGCGAGACGGCTAGAACGTGCAGGTATTCTCTTCATTGCTAGCCTCGCCCCTGGGTTGGCCGAGAGGCACATTGCTCAACTGGAGGCGGAAGCTCGAGCAGAAGCTCAAAGACAACAAGAAGCCGAGGCGGCCCAGGCAGCGCGAGAAACCGCAAGTGGCGACCCTACCGCTACCAGCCCGGACGCTCACGAAACCCCTACAAATGATGATGGTCCCGCCAATGAATCAGGCCCTTCCACTAGCGCCCCTAGACAGAACGCCGATACTGTAAATTGATGAAGGCACTGACGTCACGGGAACAGAACAAAGTGTAGGTTCGTAAGGAACCCGTGATCCCACAATATGGAGATAATGAGATATGCGAAGTTTATTTTTAGCGAAG
The DNA here is from genome assembly GCA_022578715.1 of Nemania sp. FL0916. Classification (NCBI taxonomy): domain Eukaryota; kingdom Fungi; phylum Ascomycota; class Sordariomycetes; order Xylariales; family Xylariaceae; genus Nemania; species Nemania sp. FL0916. The sequence continues at coordinate 248,177 of MU390226.1, forward strand.
CAGCAATGGCAGTAGCAGCAGCAGCTTGGTGGAGGGTGACGACGCGCTCCGCTACGAAGATCGCACGTACCAAGTGAAGTGTCCCGTCGGTAGAATCCAAGCCGACGAAAATATGGAAGAAGATGATTGTTTCTCCATGACCGTGAGCGAGAACGAGCAACTAGGTGAAATGCTCTATACACTCGTCCATGTCAGAGGATGTTGCACGCCGTTGCAACATCGTCTACGAATACGATTGGTATGGATGAGACGCAACAACAACACAAGATGAATTTCCGGGATCAGTACTCAGACTAGGAGAGCCTGGACGAATCGCAACAGCGGTGGGCTCGGAATGTAAAGTCGGTGACTCGGAAGCGGAAGATAAGCTCTCTGAGAAGATGGAAAGAGAAGCAAATCGCGGGGAATGCGACATGTACATTTCGGCGGTAGATTCAATGCGTCGTGGGAACTCGGATCATAGCCAACTCAACAAATGTACGAGAATAGGTCGCGGGATCATTGGGCAGTCTGCTATGTTTCCCTGATGTTGTGTGTATGAAGTACTAAATCATGGCGACACAATAAAAACCAATGAATTTTACAGAGGTCATTGTAGTATAAGTGATTTGTACATACCGCGACGAGACTTTAACTGGCCGTAATATGTGTCTACATACAAGGCTACTCAACTAGTATTGACTGTAGCTTGATGGAGAACCGGCGCTGCCGAGGAGAAAGGAAAATGAAAGTAGGAGATTCTCATTGGGGAAGCGGTTATGCGGGTCGAGATATAGAAATATCTTAGGGACGCATCGGCCCCCAGCTGCTAACTTTGACCTTCAGGTAGACCTTTCAACGTCGTACTACAGAGCTTCTTTCAATATTCATTTCTTGTGAATTTGATTGTACTGATCAAGCCAGTGGATCGGAGATAAAAAGGAAATATTTCTTACAAGAAGTGAACCCACGCATAAACAGATGGCACCCAACAAGCGGGAAACAAAAATATGACTGGACCAGGAATCGAACCTGGGTCTATTCGGTGCTCAATTTGCTGGCTAGTTTTCGCCGGCTCGGGACCACAACGAATTGTACTGACCACTATACTATCCAATCCTAGAGGTGAGATCCGGTGTGGAGATCGGTGCCGTTAGGGTAGATTCATATGTGGTGGATCGGATGCGCGGGTGGGAGAAGGGGAGAAAGATGAGCGCGGTGAGCTTCATATAGATAGTTATGTTGAGATTATGGGCATAAGAAGATAGAATGATTTTATGAAATATAAAAAAAAAAAAAGATTCGAGAACAGCACTCGAACACTTGGTGTCTGTTGCTACTTCGACTACTGCGGTGCAGAATCCGTCGCGCCTCAAGGGCCGCCTTGGACTTTCGTCTTTTCACTGTAGGCTGTACTCGAACGGAAAACCCAATTAGGAATTTGTCCTGGCGACTATTTTACCATTGCGCCACCGAGGTGGGCTGGGAACGTCTGTTGGAGGGGAGCAGCTTTTTCATCCCTATATGCTTGCCAATTAGGTCCACTGGCACCTGCAGTATTCGACAAACGTACACGCAAATCAATTCAAGGTCTACTGGTAGGGGCCTGGAGCAAATAAGCTAACCAGAAAATACTTCTAAAGATGTAAGGACTCAAATGTAACTCCTGATTAGTAGACTCTGGACATGGGCCACTGTTACTGGAGCATAGAGTGTTGGATACGAGAACTATTTATCTATTTAGGAAGGTATTCAACTTCATTGTTAGAAATGATTGCAGTGATGGCTTAAGATTCCCGTGTGATGTGGAAAGCATATTGAACCCGTATACCGGGTTGGGACAAATGTCATTCGCTTTATTCAAGTTGACAAAACTCAAATTTATCATCACTCTTTTTCGCGGATATTAGCCCAACAGGCCCAATAATTATGCAGGTTCGGCCATAAGGAAAACTACGGAATTACGGTCTGGACCCTCGTGAGATGGAAGCAAAGCCCAGTCGAAAGCTGACTGTACGTAGTCAGGTCGGAGTAGTAGAACGGAGTGATGCTGCGGTTGGTATTCATATGCTTACAGCCAAGGCTTTGACAGGTACAAGTGAAATTAGCTCTTACATTAACAAGCCAACGTCAACTGCTTGAAGTGACCACTCATGCACGTTATTCAGTTTCCTGCATGCGTAAGATGATTCGCGGCGCTCGACGGGTACGCAATCGTTGGACTACTTAAAATAGTCTTAAATAACCCAATCCGGATCCGATGTTGCTCTGCAGCTAACATACATATTTTGGATGTTAGAAAATGGTACGCCAGAGCCGCCAGCCCTGTGTGTACTTTCGAGCGACATGGCCAGAAGATATGGCCTAGTAGCAAGCCCTCTAATTATGGTCGGGACCAAAGTGGAACTCATGACGTTTCACTTATAATGACGCTATGCTCTCGGCTCTGCCTGCCGGGAACCGCCCTATTGCCAGTGCGCGTAGGTACAACTTCAGCCGTATTGCAGCCAGTAGATTCAGTTGTAACTCACTAGGTTAGGTCGCTGCCTAGAACGTCGGATGTGGGTTTACAAACACGCTAAGACTACGTACGTGAGTAAGTGTCCAGCCAGGTACTTAACGCGTCAGTTCAGTTATGGGGATGAGCAGCTCAGACATGGGGGCAATTGGGGGTCGTGGATCCGTTAGCGACACCGTTGTCCACTATGGCTTGTGGCTTTTGGTGCCTATTCTACCTACCTGCACCAGGTACCAGGTACTGTAGGTAGGGTGGTACGAAGTCCTTGTGTTGCCAAGAGAGACGCCGATCATTTGATTTGGAAACAGCCTCCTGCAAAGACAAGACGACTTCTAATCTCAACTTCTGCTCTGAGTCTGAACTTGAGTCATCTTCCGGTCTTAGTCCTGCCTACACCAATTCGACATCTGGTACTTATTCATCACGATAAGAAAGACGGGCAGCCCCGAGGTAGCTATCTTAGGGGAACTGAGGCCGCCCACGTTGAAGCTCTGCCAAGTCCTCCTACTGCAATTCGTACCTGGATTTGAGCCCCCAAGGAATACGAATGTGCCAGATCGTCTCGGTACTTTGAAGTGTGCCTCCCAGCCGGCACGTGGTTGGCGATGGTGCATGGGAGTGGGAAACGGCGTCACTGCGAACCACATAGACGGCGCATTCGCCGCAGCACTCTGCTACCGCACACAATACCACAAATGGTATCTGGATAGCTGAGTCTGACTGCCAAGACAAGACAAGACGAAAGCGGAGAGGAAGCGGAGCGCAAGAGAAGGAAGGGAGGCAGGCGAGAACCGAGAACCGAGAACCCGAGTGCCACGGTCTTGCGAATTACCCTGCCTCTCTGCATGAGCGGACATGAGTGATGACAACGGCAGGATCGCCGCCGACACGGTGGGATCGCTGCTGGCCACCGTCGCAAATTCCATCCAAGATGCGCTACGCCCGCTCATGTTCGCGGACAAGCGGCACTGGCAATCGCCCGAATTCGAGCAGCTGCGCCTCCTCGAAGAGACTCTCGACGAGGCGAAACGGGACTTTCAGGAGCTTCCTGCGCTTGTGAATGGGCGTTTCTACTACGAGAACGACCAACGGGGTATGTGTCTCATTGCGTCATTCATTTTGTGTTTCGTTGGAAGCTCGTGTTATCGGAGCTCACCCGGCGCATTTGCGCATTTCTTCTCACATGCAGCATATGGGGGAACGACACTAAGAAATGAGCAAGCTGTGAGCGCGCAATGGAGTGTCATCAGTCAAGTGATTGTGACGTTTATGCTACCTACACGCTAGTTGCGATATCCGCATCTTAATTTTCGCAACCGATGCTACATAGCTAGACAAGATGTACACAATTTAATATCCCCATACTGACCATATACAACAGCCGACAGTCTAGACGAACTGCGCGAGCTGTGTATCCGCTTCCAGCAACATGCACAGACTTTGAAGTATTGGGTGCGAGCGGGTGGGCCTATAGAAACGGAATGGGCGGCCGAGACAAGGTGGCTGAGACGGGAACTTCACCGCACACAATGCCGGGCGGTGCGGCGCATACACGACGACCTTGAGAGTTCTTCCTCCCGGCCACGGTGTCTCGGTGCCCTGATCGTGTGGCGGAGCCAGCGACGACAACAACATAATTCATCTCAACCACAATCTCACCCTCCCCAGTCACAACAACCGCCGGAGAGGGGGCATCCGGTAGCGACAACGACGAACCCGCCAAACTCAATACCAAGCAACGAAATTGCAGCCTGTAATTTAACGGGAACGTTTCAACGTCTAGGGCCTGATAACCGGGACATCGCCTTTGTGTGCGATTTTTGTGACGGATTCCTAGTATGGGAGAACCTCCGTTCAATGCCGAGCACGCGACGGGACCCATCGACGTCATCCGCGACCAGGCCCGAGAACTGGGCGGCAATAGGATTCTCACATCCTGACTCGGTTTCTCGCCCTAGTGAATACTCCCTTCACTCCGGGACAGACTCAACAGACTCGGCTATTGAGCTCGAAGATCGGAGCCATAGTAAACCTGGACCTCGGGTCGCGGTAAGGCCGCAAGCGTCAGGGAGGGCATCAGATACAGCGATAGAGACAGAGCTGAGGGGAGAAGAGAAGACAATCATCTTCCCGCCCGTCGCTATCACGAATCATCTCCCGCCCGAGCCAGGCGAGTGGCAGGCCTCGCTGCTCTGTCCGCTTTGCGACGAGTATTACTACGAGGAGCAGGGCGACGACGATATGGATCGTGTACGATATAACCAGGACGAGCGCGGGTTCGAGAGCATCGCTATGCTGCAGGAACACCTGGAATGGAGCCACGCCAGTCTACTGCCCAGTTTTGGGAGTCTCGCGCCCAAAACATCGAGCTGTGCGGTCATGTGAGCATATCTACTCACTTAAGTCATGACCTAACTCCTGAGAAAGGAGGGTTGGACAAATCGGACAGCATTTACGTTTACGTTGTGCAGCCAGCTGAGCTGTACGAAGGAGAATCGACGGGTACGAGCGGGTACTTCCTAGCCGCGCATACATACGATGTGATACGATTATTTACGATGTGGTTTAGCATCCATCGGCGAAGAAGCGGAATGGAAAAGGGAGAGAGACCCTGGAGTGGCCTTATGTATATTAAATACTATCTTGACGATGGGAGTAGCAAGGCGTTCTAGGCGGTCAGGGATGCTAAAAAGCCGCAAATACAATACTTTTCATTTGCGCTTCATATACGCATATCGTACACACGTATCGAGCAGTGGTCATAACAGCATCGCAGTCGTGATGGCGTCTATTCGTTCGAACTGGATCGTATCTCAAAGTCTATGTACACATGGGGCTAAGGCGCTTATACCAAAAGTGCCCAACCGCTAAATAACGGAGTGCTTTCGCTTGGTGTATACAGTGATATTAGTATGTCAGATATTTTCCGACCTGCTTCCCTTTTCTGGTTGAAGCAACAACCTGACCTAGTGGATTGTAGTATTATTGCCAGCCACTTTTCCACCTACCCAAGGTAATGAGCCGACAGACTTCTCAGAAGAACCGGAAGTAGATAAACAATATAACGATGAGCGCAAAGACGCCTATGGGGGCGTACTGCTTAATAAGCAGGTCCCAGTTGATCTTGACGGCGGCCTTGCGGTACTTCTTACTATCATCTCTCAGCCGCGAACTCATCTCGCCCATGCGCTCGAGGCTGTCGCCGCGGTAGAGCAGGTCCTCGATGTTGCGGGTCATGACCTTGGTGACGTCGCGCAGCTCGTCGTTGAGCTTGTCGAGGTTCTGCGCGGCGCGCGCGTCCGCGTACGTCGCCTTGGTGCGCCCGATGAACGTGTCGAACTCCATGAACGCGTACGGCCGCAGCCCGGGGCTGTGCAGCTGCGACGCCGAGTATGAATTGGAAAACTCGGCGGATAGGTCCGATAGGTATGTGAAGGCGAGCTTGCGCGGGTAGGACCGCTCGCAGATGCAGAGGAATACGATGTCGTTGGCGATTAGGTAGCTGTTGTAAGTGGAGGCGTGTTAATATTAGCTCCTGGGTTTACACAGCAACGAAAAGCCTGGATGGAAAGATTCATTGGAGGGGAAACGCACTGTAATGTGTAGTTGCCGCTCTCGATGCTGGCCTGCGGCTCCGAGTTGCGGTTGAGCCGCCGCAGGATCAGCTTTATCTGCGATTTGACTTCGGCGAGGGAGGATTCGCTCTGCTCATCGTCGACAGATGCGCATAGCATCAGGCCTAGTATCCGGCTGCGTTAGCTGGCTGCTTTCCGGGCTTGTCATCAAAGCATACCGGACGGGGAACAGACACACCGTCGCCCACCCGAGCTATCTGTGTTGATCGTATCATCTTTTCTTTTGGATTTGTCTATGGACTCAGATCTGCCGGGCAGAGAAGCGCATGGATCCGTGGTCTCAGGCGGCAGGACCAGGTGCGAGATTGGTTGGGCTCAGAATAAAGAGCTTTGCGGCCGCGGTACACGTGTCTCTAAGCTCAGTCCAGGCTGCAGCGACGAGATGTCTATCCTTGGGGATGGTAGGTATGGAAGTCGTTGCTAATTGTGGTAAAAGTTACTCTCGTGCTCTCTCGCTTTCAATGTGTTCCCGCAGTGTATGGTATCAAGGTGAATTGATAGGCATCTGGAATGGTTTAATCGTGCTCGTGAGGATGTAGCGGTGGTTCCTATGTGTATGTTTGACACTTGGCTAGTCGTACTTTGTTGTGGAGATGAATGAATTGTGAATGCTATGTTAGAGGTCGAATTGACAGAGCTGTCCATAACTGCAAATCAGGTTTAGCGCTGAATGAGAGTCATGCGGCTAGCAAGTACCTAACAGGTATCCCTACTTAGCTAACGTCAGGCGCGCCTACCTACTGTATGGTATTGTGGGGTAAGGTTTATCATTCTGGATATAGTTGCTTAGCTAGCTCTTTGACTGGCTCTAGCGCATGTTAATTGCCGTTTCGGGATGTTATCGGATCTTGCTTCCTCAGCCTCCTTCAACTTTCAAGTTTCGATATCATCTATTACACAACCTCGTTTTATCATCTTGTGGCTGCTAGGCACCTATGTCTAAGTACCCATAAAGATTTGATTGGTAGAAAGTTCCATGAGCAATCACACTGCCTGAAAGTTTTACACCGCCCTCAGTTTGAACTACCGTCATTGCCTATGGTAACTCAGGTACACTGGTAACCACGGCATGATTGGCTCCGCCTCGTTGTTGAGTATTTGTAGGTATCTTATCCCTCCCGACTTCCTTATGGTCACGAGAGTTCCCCTCGACTTTCCTTTTTATTTTTTCTCAATACACAACAGCCCCGCTCGTTGAATTTTCAGCTGCGGTGGTCTTCGCATCCCATATTCAATGTCCAATAACAGCCCCCAAGATTTAACAATATCGTCTTTGTAATCATCGATATCTTTTCCTTATAGACTAAGCTCCATCATCTTGTATCCTGATGCCACCCCGCAAGAAGAAGCCTTCTAAGGCTTCAGTGAAGAAGGCTGGCTCTGGACGTCGTGTGTCCACGAAGTCGGAGTTCACCACAGCACAGCCTACTCCAAAATCATATCGTACCCGCCAGAAGAGGACAACGATCTCAGGCGACGGTGGCCTTTCCCAGGATGAATTCGACACCCAGCCCAAGATTAAACATGCTAACCGATCCAAGACAAGCGACGACGAGATGGTGCTAGATGAGATTGTTGTTGCCCCTTGGCCGCCGCCGGAGAATAAACCAAAGAAACCCAGTCGGAGCAACCAATCTGACGCAATGAGTGGTCCAGCAGAGAGTGTGAAGTTGAGGCGATCTAGTAGAACATCCTCCATCTCGTATGACGGAAAGTCTGCCCAATCATCATCGAGCAGAGTTGCAGCAGCCAAGAAGCAGGAATTCTCGGCCTTCAACGGTGCTGAGGATGACGATGGACCAGACGAGTTATCGTATATACCGTCACCGAAGAAGAAAAAAATTACCCTTACGCCCACAAAGCCATCCATTGTCCCGAAGAAACGCTCCAAGTGGGAAAACCCCGAACTCATGCTTACGGATCCTCTCTCCCCCTTAGCTGGTACAGATCTCAGAGTAGGCTAAGCCCTTCAATTTATAACACCCGAGCTATTAGAGACGCAAAAATGCAATATGTACTGACTGCATACAGGGACTTCTATGTAGCTCCGAAGCGTGGGATATCCTGACGCCGGAAGAGAAGAGTCAAGTTCTCGCAAAGTTTCCGGACAACTTAGAAGTCTTGGACCCAGGCAGGCCCGAGGCGCGTCCTGATATTGCAGCGCTGCTGAACAACGACAACTTCCGCAATGACATCGCGCAGTATCAAGGTGGGCTGAAGAGGGGATTCCATGATCCAGAATGGATCCAACAGGCCAAAACGGCACATGAGTTGCGCCTAGAAGGCTACTATGACGAGTCCATAGCTGAGAATTTCGAGCGAAAATGGGGAATCCCGCTTCCCCAGTGGCCACAGGCTGGAGCCAGCGAGGCCACTGACGACAACGGCCAGCATGCCAACGGTACTGTAGAGGAGAAGGAGAATGGTGAGACGCACAGTATCGAGGCTAGCGAAAAGGCAATCGTTCGGCATGGAGATGAGGCAGGTGCACTGAGCGTGCACTCTGCAGATCTGCCGCCCGTGAATCCTATTAAGGTCAATGGACACAACATGAATGGCAATGACCAAGCTATACACGATATTGCGGTCGCGCCTGATGACAAGAATACTTGTCTGGCTACGGACAAGAAGAAAGATCAGTCGCTAGAGACCGACGCTCAAGTGGAAACTACGCAAACAGAATCGGCAACTACACAGGGTCCTATAGAGACAAAGCTGGACACCCAGCACGATGGAGACACTGCGAATGACGCGGAACTTCCAAACGTGCCACCATTGCCTGATGCAATGGAAGACATTGAATATAAAAAGAAAGGAGACGAAACCGAACCTCCTAAGACCGACGAAGTTATAGAAGATTCAAAGGCTCTAGAAGATATTAGCGTTCAAGTTGTCACCGAGCCAGCTCCGGCCACGGGAGATATTGCCAACGGCGTGAAACTTCCAAACGTGCTGCCACTGCCTGATGTGATGGAAGGAGTTGAACATAAAAAGGACGATGAGGCTGAACCTTCCAAGATGGACCAAGCTCTAGAAGACGCAAAAGTCCTAGAGGACACAAGCATTCAAGTCCTCGCCGAGCCAGCCCAGGGAACAGGAGACACCGCAAATCACCAGTCACAGCAATACCCGAATAGAAAGGAACCAAGGCACAATGGACTGCAGAACGGTGAACTACAACACGACGATCCTGCGAAATGCTCTGACGAAAAGACTTCGTAGCCGGAGAGAAAACGGGCACCATGCCCACCGGGAGACGAATAGAGGTCAGATTGCCCTGTGAGTTGAAGCAGCAACGGTCTTAAGGCCTACAGGGCAAATTCTCGATATAGCCATCAATTGCAGCTCTGGCATTGATATATCAACTGGTCGGTCATCCGAGGAATTGAACCGGATTCGCAGGAATAACATCATAGGATAGCATAATACAACAGCGAATATCACGGATCAGGATACGGAGACTAAGCCGGATTAATATCCAGCTGGTATCAGGCACATGAACAGGTTAGGCCATCGAATCGCTGGGGTGTAATGACTAGTTCGATCGCTCATGAGGAAAGGGACAGAGAAATAAAGGGGGGAATCGAACGGAACGGATGACTGTATGAACGACTCAGCGAACGACCGGACGGTCGGACGGATGGACGGGTGCAATGGTGCACAGGATTGCAAACACAAGATACCCCTTAACTTAGAAAATTTACCGGCGTTTGGATTTACGTGGCATTGACTTCTTTCTTTCTATCTATCTGTGAACTCTGCGATATGTGATCCGCGCACAAGTCCGCGCACCAGTTCGTAAATGCCGGTATATCTGTGACTAATTATCATCTGAATAGTAGAGGGCGTGTAACAGTCTACGTACGGGTGATAAATAACGGTGAATCTTTAGAAAACATCCAGCTGGTCACGGTAGATATATCCTCTTTGTACCATCGAAAGTTGCAACCACATATCTTCTTTCATTATTCATAACATCTATATTTATTACAAGCATCCCCTCTCTCACAAACTCTCTCTATCTACTCCCTCCCCTTCCAAATTCGACATCTTCATACTATGCGTAAGTAATTAGCTCATCCCAGCCCCCCCGGGACCTATATACACATACATATATGCTACTTATTTATTCCTCATCCGTCTCTGGTCTATCACGCACAGTAACAATACAAGGCTGTCTAGAATGCCAGATCCGCCGCTCTTTAGCGCCCAGTACAGCGTCCATCATAGTCTGCGTGTCGGCTCTTTCCCTCCGTTTGATCGTGTCGTGGCCGTTGTTGTCTCCGGACTGAACTCGGGTGTTTGGTTTCCGTTCAGCAGCTTTGTCCGCATCGGCTTTCCATATCAGCGTCTCTTCAACAGAAGCCGATATTTCGAATTCTCCGCGGCAGAGGGCCGTAGCGCCGATTAGCAGCTCTGTGCTGGACTTTTCAGCGAGCAGAGGTAGGACGCGCTGTAGAGTGCCGTTCCACGCGAATTTGCGCGTGAAATCGAGCGCAACGCTAGCTGACCTGTTGCGGAGCAGGGGGAGAAGGCGGACTGTTGGATATATGGGGTGGTTCATGCGATTTGTAATCAGGACTCTGATCTGCACGAACTCATCCACAAAGATACTATTTCCTTGGGCCGGCGATCCTTTTGACTCTGGGTCATCGATTGAGATATCAATGTCGACCTCGTCAATCTTGATGGCTTCTATCATGCGTGGCGTTAGGCGTATGCCGCGCAACTGAATGCTACCCTCTCTGGTCGGGCCAGACAGTATTTTCCAAGTGCCAGAAATATTCTCGAGCATCTTCTCACGATACCAGAAAGCCTCGCGATTCCCACGCTCGATCTCCGGGGTGATTTTGCTACTGCTGACGACAAACTGTCGCTGTCGAGAAGGATTCAGCGCTGGTATTGAGGCATGTGGGTCGTCGATGTATATTCTCGGGACTGGTACAGCTACCCGGTTTGTGTTTCCCGGTAATATGTGCTCCTTGATTGTGACATCTTTGCCAATATTGAGGTCCACATGCATGTTGCTTGGCCAGGCATTGCGTAGGTCCAAGAGTAGCAAGCAGTAGTCGCCAGATACTGCAGACTGCTTTGTTTCATCGGATTCGACATGATTCCATATTGGCTTTAGGACATTGGGTTGGATAGGGAGTATATCCACTCTTGACAACTCGATACCAGCATTTACCGTAACTATAAGATCAAGGCAAACTTGCCGCGTGAAGAATTGGCTCTTGATTTCTGACTGGGGCATCCCTAGGTGTGCATAGTCGATCTGTATTGTCCCACTATTGAGTCCCGGTTTTCCAAGTATTTCGAACTCAAATGTTGCTGTTGACCCTGGCGCTATATACCGCTTGGAGTCATCAATCTTGCGAAGCCGCAAAGCTTGCTTCTTTGCAACAATCCACTCATATTCATGAAGCTCAGCCGGAGTCGCGTCTCGATTCGTCAATGCAGTTTGTAGAGGACCTTGAGTAGAATCTTCGAACGAGAAAAGCAGAAGATCTACGGGCGTTGTGGAGGATATGTTATGTAGCGTGATTGAGAATGTTCGTCGTTCTCCCTCGAGAAGCATGATAGATGACTGTGGAAGGGAAGTTGACTTGATGATAACAATAGGCTGGGCCGCTATTACACTTAAGTCAATGCTATCAGGTTGAAGTGGCGGGCCGGGTGAAGGCAAAGTCTGGTTTTGCTTAAGGGCACCGAGGCCAATGCCCTTCACTTTTAGCTCCTGGTCAGGAGTCCACGGTTGCGAAAAAATGGGAAACCGTCTTTCCCGACACCCAAGCACTTGTATGATTGCGCCTGTGATTTTTATTGACCCTGCGCTCCGTGGAGTTCCTTGGATCTTTAGAGTCTGTGTGCGGTAGGGCCCTATCACTGTTGATAACGCTGGAGAATCAAAATCAGCACCCTCGGCGCATAACCTTATACTGTCGATTTCGAGATCTATTTCAAATGGGTTCTGTAAAACAATCCTGAATGTGGCAGGTTCGTTGGCAACTAAAGTTTGTGTAACTGTTGATTTGTCGACTGTTCTGAGAAATGGATTATATATGAAAGGATTGACATCCTGTGAGGTGCGTGCTGTTATTACGCCTGGCAGGACGTCTTTGGAATGTGGTATTAGTAGTCTTGTTACAGATAGCCTGTCGAGAGTAATGCCGCGTATTAAGAACTCGTCCCAATATTCAGCAGATAAATGTTCCAATCCCATTCTCTGTGATAGGCTGAAAGTCTTTGATATATTTGTAACCATATGAATTTGTTCATCTCGAGAGATCATCGGAGCCGCATTTTCTCGCCGGGGACCGGGTGCAACGCCACTGCCGGCTGTACGCAGTAGATCGCTAGAAAATTTAAGGACACCGTGGAAATCGGGGAGTGCCTCAGAAAAGTTGATACAAGCTCGGACAATATTGAGCTTAATATTTGGAAATCCAAAGTATCTTGTAGCTGACTGGCTGTTGATTCTCGAGATGACATTCTCATCGAGATCCCCAGTTGACGCCGCCGAAATGTCTTGTGTAGGTGTGGTATCATTGAAACTGACAACACCATATGTCTTGCATAGTAGCCCCAGAAACGCCTCTATGCCATGCTCGATGTCACCTTCGTTGAGATCAAGCGCGCCACCACCTTTGCCATGTCCGTTGATGGCATTAAGTGCAACTAGACCAGCAGCTGGATGAATGCCTACTTCAGCAGCTCCCCTAGTTCTCGCCTCAACCAGCCCACCAATCAGAACCGAGATTAGTTCACGTATGACTAACGCTTTTTTCCTATGGTACCCTAGAACGCCTAGAGTAGTGGCGATGTCGCTTAGAATGATCGAACGGTCCATGGTTGTGAGTAATTCGGGGGCGGACGAAGGAAAAGCTCTGAATAAGAAGCTATTGATATATCCTCTTGATGGCTTGATGGTAAGACGAGGGGAGGTAGTGAGGGGCTTTGATGGATATTCACCAGATATCATGATACTGAGCGACTCTTTGCCGAGCTTACCACTAGACAGATGAAGTGCGGTGAGGGCGTTGCTGAAACGGATGACGGTTTCCGATAGAGCGAAAGGAGGGAGCTGTTCTCCGGAGATCCTTGAATACAACCCTATGATTCTCTCTAGAAGCTCTGGTAGTATAATCTGGAAATTCCGGAGGTGTATTGGCTGACTGGGATCTGCCTCTTCAACATCTTGAGCTTTAGACAAGCTGCTCGCCGCCTTGTCGTTAGACAGACATACCGCCGGCACTTGAAATTCATGTCCCGACCAGGCAAGCATAAAAAGACTCACGACAATGAGCTCAAGTGCCTTGCCATGCCAAAGATGATCATTGATTGATTTGGCAACGGTTGCGCCATCGATGAGCTCTTTCAGAGCATCAGTCCAGCGACCAGCCTGGAGGTATAAAGACCCTACAATGATAGTAGCTCGCCCTCTGCCCTTATTCCGCCACTTCTCATTTAGGCCGCCTGGCCCAAATCCTTGAACAGCAACCTTGTCATGACCTGCAGGTCTCACACCCTCTCCAGCACTATCACGGCGTGAAGCATTCTTGTGCTCAGGACTCAAAGCACCTAAGCTCGTCCCATTGGCCGATATATCATCAAACGTGGTCGGCGGGTTAGACAGTCCACTCCGTACAGGGGTTGATGGCCGAGCTGAAGGGGTCGAGCTACCCGAGCTGAACGGGTTTGTCTTGAATGGCGGCATAGACATGCGGATTTGGCTTCTATCCGCGGCACCGCTAGTAGATGCGGATCTAGCCGTCGTGGAGACGGCAAACTGCGAATTCCTCCGCGCCATCGGACTGGCGTCGTCCGAAGTCCAGGATCCAGCGCCCAGGAGACCCGGGCGAGCTGGCGTCTGGCCGGGAGACTCTATAGAGGTCATGGCTTCAAACGATTTGGCAAGCGTATTCATCTCTGCTAGCAAAAGCGAGGATATGTCACACATGACAGTCTTCATCGTTGTCCTCTTGGAGTGCTGGACGGGTGGAATGGCCTTGATGCCCTCTGGTAACGGGATCGTGGTGTCGCGAGGCGGGTTGTAGTCGAATATGAGTACGTGATGAGCGAGTACCTTGGGGTACGCGTCCCTCAAGTCTTCGAGCTCCTGATAGAGCGTGCGGATATTCCTCTCGGCCATGGTCGGCGCATAGCCATTGGCGGACTGTCTCTTGCTGAAGGCAGCGTGCTCGAGCTCATGGCCGTCGGCAATGGCGATGACGGCAAGCGGCTCTCGGAACAAGTCGAAGGGAGACAGGGCGAGGTGCGAGGGTGGCGGCACGTATGTGATGAGATCGTAGAAGATGGCGCCGTCGGGGAAGGCCAGGGGCGAAAACATGTTTCGGTTCGGGCGGCCGTCGGCGCTGATGTCGCGAAGCTGGACGACATGTTCTTGGTGAAGGCGCTGGACGAAGGACTGGAAGCGCTCTCGCCTGATCTGGCCGATGGGCAGCACCAGCGCCCGTACCCTCGCCGGGGCCACGGGCAGCAGCGAATCCAGACTCATCCTAGCATCGGTCCCCAGGTCGGCCTACATAGCACACGACACTCGGCATGCCTGCTACTAGAAATGTCGGGGCCTTGTCGCGTGGCCGTCGCTCGATGTCTTCGCACAGACACTAATTAAGGTTAGGTAGGTATTCAACAGATTTCGCAGAAACCCACGCGGCTATCACAAGCACGTAGAGTTTTTAGGCAGTTTGCGAAGTTGTCTCGGAGGCCGTGTATACTTTGCGCTGGGATGAGATGTTAGGTTGAGTGAGTAGGAGAGCTATTGATCAGATGCGAGATGCGGTATGCTTCAACTGGCACAAGTTCCCCGTGTAGGTAACTCTATCTGCCTACAGATCCACTTGCTTAGGCGAGTAAGTACTCCGTACCCGTCTGCAGCATTCAAGCTCCGCTGTG
The DNA here is from genome assembly GCA_022578715.1 of Nemania sp. FL0916. Lineage (NCBI taxonomy): Eukaryota > Fungi > Ascomycota > Sordariomycetes > Xylariales > Xylariaceae > Nemania > Nemania sp. FL0916. The sequence continues at coordinate 263,228 of MU390226.1, forward strand.
TGTAACCCTTTATGTGCTACGTGAGAACGCTGGCAGACCAATCACAAGATATTTAGGCAGCCCAGGTAGCTTTACTCTACCTTAACTTAGAAACTTACATTGACCAAGCTTTCAACGTATCCATGTTGAAATGAGGCATTCAACTTTGACCTAAACGATTTAATCAGAAACAATCTAGCATGATATTTTGTAAGCTTCACAGCAGAAGTAGGAGCTATAGCGTCGCGCGAGACAAGACCGGGTCATTTTAGCATTGGTCATATTCACAAAACTCACGATATGCCCCCGTCCCCCGTATATATTGGATATGTCACAAGCAGAGATACGCCTCATAGATAGCTGAAAACTCGCGCCAATTATACAGATATCATCAGGTTGCCATAGAGCTTGGCAAGATCCCCGTAAAGTCCTCCACAGCTCTGCCTTTGCCCTGCCGTGCTTCATTTTTAAGCTCGCTATCAAATATATCGACGGAGACACTAGCTTCCACGAAATCTTCGAGTTCTTCGGTAACCGTCTTAAGCTTCTCTTTCACTGCTTCGGCGCCCTCGAACCCGACGATATGGCGCGCGGGTGGGTTTTCATGGCCGCCAATGGCCGTCAATGCATGGACCGTCTCTGCTACCAGACGGTCGGTAGAGGAATTCGGCAGCTTCGGGTACCTGTGTAAGATATCCGCATCGGATGATTCAATGACCGTTTCCGGATTCAAGTTGAGCATGTTGGTCAACATATCTCGCACACTCGGCGCCGGGTTGTTCTCGCTATCGTAATACGGCAACGAGGGCGAGAAGATGATCTTGTTCGTCAAGGTCTGGATCTCTTTGTGAGGCTGCACAATGGTGACCTTTATATTAAAAGGTGCCACCTCGTAAGCCAATGAGTCGCAGAACCCCTCGAGCGCCCATGTAGCGGCCGTGTACATAGGCATCCCCGGCGTGCCGATGTGTCCGCCAATGCTCGTAAGAACCATAATGTGGCCAGTGTGTTCGGCGCGTAGCATGGGCAGCGCAGCCTTGATGAAGTTCACCTGGGAGAAAAAGATGGTTTCGAATTGGTCGCGTACGAGATTCTGCGTCGCAAGCGACGTTGATAGCTCTTCAACGGTTCCAACAACAGCTAATTCCGCGGACAAGCACGTCAGCATCAGCGCGCGATGCAAGCGACCAGGCAGGGAGCCTCTAGGTCATAGCCTAGCATACCTTCAGATGTGCAACACAGCAGTATGTCGATGCGGCCAAAAACATGTTTCGCCTCGGCGACGGCGGCGCCGCATTGGCTCATGATGCGACCATCGCAGCGTATGCTCCTTATGCGATCCTTCCAGCCCTCTCTGTCCTTACGATTACTCTTGCACTCATTTACGAGCTCGCGAAAGTCGGTACTGCGATCGTCATGCTCGATCTCGTGTGGCGGTAGACAGGCGACAACATAATCACCGTGGATCAACAATTGCCTAATCAGACGCACGGCCAGCGGCGAGAGAGACGACGTCAGAAACCATGTTCGCGGGGAATTGTGTGTTGCTGCGCTATTCATTAGTCAAAGCTACGAAAGAATCGACCAGAGGGGTAGCATCAGTTTAAGTGGGAACAGCAGCTGCATGCACAGTATATGGGGCGCGTGTTAATGCATCAGGGTGTTGTGGTGATGGTTTGGTGTTAGGGCGATGTTCAGAGAGGGGAGCAAAGCAGAGAGAGCGCAGGCAAACTGGTGGATGGTTGATGGTCGGACGAATGGAGCAAAATGGACGGGGAGGGAAGGACAAGGCAAGAATGGCAAGCCAGCGTCGCTCGCGTCTCGAGAGCTCCGGCTGGCGGCGGGACGCACGGAAGGATGCTGCAGGAACGGCATGTGAATGCCGCGCTGGCCCGGCCGAAGAAGAAGACTCGGCGTGCTTCTTCTCGGCCATTTCTTTGCCTTGGTCTTCGGGGGAGAATTCCCAATCCGGCGCCCGTCAGGACTGGCAGGGCACGGCGATGACGATCAGTCCGTCTTCGCGTGCACGTCGGGGGCCACAGCTGATATGCGATGTGCGATGGAGACAGTGAATTGACCGCCGCGATGCTACCGTGCACATGGCAGACGCGCGCAGGCGAGCGTCTATCGAGCCGATCATGTAAGTGTAAGAGAATAGAAGCAGAGGGCGAGATAACGGGCGCTATGGACGGATCCGACTACCGTCACAGTTGGCGATTGTGATCATCCCCCAACACTAAGAGATTATAGCATCTTGTAGCATGGCCACGCATGCGCATCTGGGTGTAGTGTACGGGGTGTAAGTCGAAGTGAGTTGGGCAGCCCATGTAAGTAAGCAGATAGCCACACAGACCTGGAAGTGATCTGGTCTTACACGCCTTGCACATCGTTATAATGTCCTGGTAGTCAGTCCGTGTATATAAGAGTACGACGGGGCGTCATCGTGTCCCCGTGTCCCCCAGCCCATGCGTGTCTGGTCATCGTCACCGAGGTCAACCAAGTTAGTCGGCAGTTGAAATGCAGCCGAGCCCAGGGATTGGGGGATATAGTTGGCCCATAATTTCGCTTATCCGGGTTCCTAGGTGTAAAGGAAGCCGACTGGGAAAGAACTGAGCCATTGTTGTCCTTTACTTAGGCAAGTACGGGGGGTGGGAAGCACACCAACTGCTCGCTAATCTCTGAGTCAGTTGTTCGCATAACCAGATTCCCGCGCCGAGTACCTGTTAGTTGCTGCTTGTCCGAGCGGAATAGCCCGCCCGATCCAAGTTGATTCTAGAACTTGAATCACAGAACAAGCCTGAGCTGGAGGGTTCCATTTCCGGCATAACGAAGCGACATCAGTGACGTATTGAGAGATTCGCATTGGCGCTAATTATTGTCTCTGTACTCCGTAAACCTGTGCTATGTGCAGCTACCTACGTGCATGTTGCAGTTACTGTTGCACTTTCTAGGCGTGATACTCTAACTGCAACTCGTTTGAAGATGATTAGCGGGGAGCGCCGAATATGGCAACGGAGTAAAGCCGAGCAGTACTACTGTAGGAGTAGCGACCTGCAAATACGGAGAAGGTTAGCTTTCAATTGCTTAGTGTGTACTGTACATAGATAGATACATTCATTGCTTAGATTATGTATGCGAATGCATTGTAAAAGCAAGTAGATTCAAAGGAGTATGTGTACTCCGTAAAGTGTCTTTTCTGTTCATAGCTGTTTGTTGTGGCTAATAGGTATGTGGTCCCTACCGGTAGGCGCCTACCTAGGTACGCTGTAATGCACTATAAGGCCGCGAGGGGACAAAAGTCTGGGGGATTCATCAACTCGCCGACTTCGGTAGGAGGGGCAGGTCACCTCAGTGCAGGATCATCCAGTTTGCATAGCTTTCTTGAATTCGACTCAACTTCAAGAGGGACAGCCACCTCATGCTTCTCTGGCTTCATTCTACATACAATTCCAATTCGATTACTATAAATTATAATTCGCTTTTGCAGAATGGCGAAGAGAGCAGACATCACGTATTTTGGAGCCGGCCCAGCCGCCCTGCCTACCTCCGTGCTCGAGAGCGCCGCTGAGGCCCTTCTCAATTACAACAACACGGGTCTGGGTATTGCCGAGCATTCGCATCGCTCTCAGCATGCAGCCGACATTATCAAGGAGGCCAAGGCAGATTTGGTCACCTACCTCGACATTCCGGATGACTATGAGATCTTGTTCATGATGGGTGGTGGCTCTGGCGAATTTTCCGCCATCCTCTACAACCTCGTCGGCGCTTGGGTAACGAAGAAGAAGGCGGCGATCTTAAAACAGCTAGGCGTCGCTAAGGAAGAAGATGCAGACCAGGAAGCACTAGTGGCCGAGCTCAGAAAGGCCGTGGACGGCAAATTGAAGCTCGATTATTTGGTGACCGGCGCATGGTCGTTAAAGTCATACCAGGAAGCCGAGCGTCTCCTTGGGCCCGAGCACGTTAACATGGCAGTGGACTCCCGCACCGTAAACGACGGCAAGTACGGCAAGATCCCCGACGAAAGCACCTGGAAATTATCGGAAGACGCAGCTTTAGTGTATTACTGCGACAATGAAACAGTCGGGTAAGTTCTCCGTTTCCTTTTAGCTTCTATAAGCGGGTATGAAGAGTGAAGCTGTAGCATAACTTGAGAGGTGGTGTTGTTGAAGATTCTGCAAATTTTGTTGGTCATCCTCGTACGATGTAATCACCCTCGACTTCGGTAGAAGCCCCTAAAATCAATTCCTCACTCTATTCTGACACCCATACACCAACTAATTAAATCTAAACAAATGAAGAGGTGTCGAATTTCCCAAGTTTCCTGAAGTCCTTGCTCCCAAGGATGATGGCACAGGCCCTATTGTGGTGGCCGATATGTCCTCCAATATTCTGTCCAGAAAAGTTCCTGTCAAGAACTTCTCGATAGTATTTTTCGGCGCACAGAAGAACTTAGGTGTGGCTGGTGTTACAGTGGCCATTATCAAGAAGAGCTTGTTGCCACCGAGCTGTCCTCAGCCTTCACCCTCTCTTATGAGAAAGCTTGGTCTACCCATCGCCCCCATCATATTTTCCTATGAGACTATAGCGAAGAACAACAGCTTATATAATACGCTGAGCATCTTCGAGTAAGTGCATGAATACCGCTTCCGGACAATTCGTGACTGACTTTCCCAAGTGTCTACATTGCCGGCCAGGTTCTGAAAAAGTTGCTCGAGACCTTCCCGGACAAAGCTGCAGGTCAAGAAGCCCTTGCAAATAAAAAGGCGGCCCTGATATACGAAGCACTTGAGGCCTACCCCGACATCTATAAAATCGTGCCAGACAAGTCTGTGCGCTCTAGGATGAATGTCTGCTTCCGAGTGGCGAAGGTATTTGATCCAAATTTGACACTGACTACATATATCTGACCACTACGCATAGAATGGAGAAACCGAGAAAGCCGAGGCAGACTTTGTAAAACAGAGCGCAGCGATTGGCCTCACAGGTCTAAAGGGCCATAGAAGCGTGGGAGGAATTCGTGCCAGCAACTGTGAGTAACGCTGCTATATTTTCTCAATTGTTAAACCGAAGTCCGTTTCAAGCCGACTAATTTATATAATCCTAGATAATTCGTTGTCTCTTGCTGGTGCGGAGAAGCTCGTGAAATTTCTTCACGATTTTGCTACGGCATAAGCATTTCCATTGTCATCAGATACGGGTGCCTGGAATGGCGGATTTGATATTTCACACGAGGTGTGAATTGTAACAGAAAATCACCAAATATAGGACAACATTGCATAGCGGCTCAACGGCGTTTGGTTGCAATGAAAGGTACGCAAAAGAGCAGAGGCATGGGGGAAAAATGTGTTCGAAACTGAAGTTCAACAAAGACATACACAGGCATTTGAGCGTAGCTGCTAGTTGGTACAACATTGAGCTTTATAAATCTATATTCATCTACATCCCTTCCCTTTCAAGGAGGTCCATATTACATGCCCACAAGTCTTTTACCAGTATCTTACGCAGCCATCTCCTCCTGCAACCAAGCCGGGATCTCCGGGACTTGATCCCAGCCATCGAGGTATGACTCCTTCGCCACGCCCTCACCAGACGGCTTCGCGTAGATAGCAGACACATACCAGACAGTCTCGCCCGGGCTCACGGTGCCCTGCAGCGTGGGGATGACGGTGCGGCTCTCGACGAGGTTCGAATTAGGATCGGCGTTGACGAGCATAGCCGCGCGCTCCCTCCCTTCGCCCTGCGTCTCCTCAGCGACCTTCGCGTCCTGCAGCTCCAGCGCGCGGATGCCCACTGCACCAGCAGACGCAGCGAACGCCCCGTCCGCGCCGCTGGCCCACCCCTCCGGCGTCGCGAGATCATAATTGCCCACGATCCGCGGCCGCGTGCCCTCCCCTTTCGCGGCATCATACAAGTCCAAGTACCTGCCGTCAGGCGTGCGCGCGTTGCGGATCGCGAAGGCGCCGTCGGCCGTCTTCAGGACTCTTTGCCCGGTATTCTCGATCCTATGTGCGCGGATATGCCAATTCGGCGTAGCTTCCGTGGGCGGGACGAGAGTCGTCCGGATGGTGACGTCCGAGAAGGGTTTCCACACCGACACGAGCACGTCTCCGGTGCCGTCCGGCCGTTGTTCGATCCCCGCGTATTGCGACAGGCGGCGGGTCTTCCAGTACTCGCCGCCGTCGTCGGAGAGGCCGAGCTGCGAGGCCAGCGCGTACTGCTCGAGCGTCAAGAGACCTGGGGGTACTGAGTACGCGTACGCGCTGCTGTACGCGAACGCGCCGTACTTGGCGTGCGTGCCCTTCATCGGGTAGCTGCAGGCTTGGCCCGAGGATAGCAGCATGCAGTGGCCCCCGAGGTAGCTCATGATGTGACCCGGTTGCTTGAGGGATTTGATCTGCGGGACTACGGCCCCGTGGTATTCTTCCTCGGACGTCCAGAATGGGTGGTCAGCTGGTACTGCGAGACAGATGAAAGCTAAGCAGGCCCAGTACTAGAAGCTGTTAGTTGTCGAAGTCGTCGAGTGGTGTTATTGGGTACCTACCGGACTTCCTGGGCTGTTGTAGTTCTCTGCCATCTGCACGTCGTCAATATCGTATACTTTCCAAGCGGAATATGTGAGATCTTTACTTACATACATGTTCGGGTACGAGTACCCGATGGTCAGTGTACCACTCGAGGTCCAGATGTCGGGCTGTGTCTGCCACCACCGCAGATTTCGGAGCACGATACCCTTCACCATGCCCCAGGTGAGTGGCTTGGGTAGTTCGACTCCCGCATATGCTAGGGCACCCCAAAAGGAGACCATGGCGAACCGGTAGCCCACGCTTCGGCCGAATGGTAACGCTCGTCCTGGGCGAAGATATCAGATATGCTGTTAATAGTTCCAGTGCATAGGTGTCGCTCACCTTCTTTATCATAGTAGTGAACCAAATCAAGAGCTGCTATTTGGGCTCGTTTCCTGAATTCTTCTGCCCGTTCCGGTTCGTCGTCGCCTGCGAGCTTTGCGTATAGTAGCTGTAGGAAGTGGATGGCGAAACTCGAGGAATAGTAGTCCATTTCTATGCGCAGCTCGTTAGAACATGTATGGAGATGCAGATAAGGCTGAACTTCAATGGCACTTACGGTGAATTCCTTCCGGGCCGTCATTGGACCAGCCATCTCCTCGGTAAAAGGTGTTCAGGTGTTCGATGTCGCTATCTAGTCTCTCTTGTGAAAACTTGCCTCCGTTCTTCTTGAGGCCGAGGTTAGCGAACACTCGGAACCATAGCCAGTTTGTGTTGGGCATGCTGTATTCTCGTTAGAACATATTCTTGGCTCAATAGATAAGCTGCGATGTTACACCTACTTCTTCTCGTTAATCGAATTTCCCAGCCAGTTCTCGACATTCGTTCTCTCCTTTTCGTTGAAAGATTGCCAGATTTGGGGAGCGACGGCTAATGCGTAGCCTAGAATCCCGTTAGCATCCAATTACCACCATACAATTTATGCGCGTATTGTCATACCGAGGGGACACATCTCAACCATTCTTTGGTCATTATCACGCGGGTATCCCCAGTATTCAGGGCTTTCTGGATCGGTTCCGGACTTGATACCCTCAATCCACCATTTGGTACCGTGGTACTCGCCTCCTCCATCGAGAAGGCAGGCCAGGCCCCAGAGGGGTCGACATATGCCCTCGACATCAGACGCGGCCTGGTCGAAACGCACAGCGGTGGCACCCGGGCACCTGACTCGGGCCTTCGTGGGCGAGAAGAAAGGTTCTAGGGGATCGAGCAATGTCCGCAGCAGTTCTTGCACGGATGCGCGGTCTGTGATCTTCACCTTTGCGAAGGGGTGGACCCCTTCGAATCCGAGAACGAGGCCGGTCTGGGAGCCCATGGTTGTTAATTCCTGAGCTGTTCAAGCAATGAAGAAGCACCAATGGACCGACAAACAGGAGATTTGAGAGCAATTGAAGTAAATAAAATCAAGCAAAAGAGTATTACCTACTGTGAAATGAGGGACACTATTTTGTCTCCAATGTCCCCCAACATACCTAATTCACCCACGCGCTATAATAGGCGCGGACACAGTCTACGGCCTCTCTCTCCGCGTCGATGATGAGGGGTGGCATATGTTGGTGGGGTTCACGATGGAGATGGTGGTTTGGCGGCTAATATCATCGAACTTGAGCCTGCCAATTGAGTTGTCGCTTTGACTCGGCTCACATTATAGCGAGGCGGACTATCCACCACTACTCCGTACTTACTAACTATGAAGTATGAGGCGTTGGTTGGGGGTCAAGAGTGATTGATCACTTTTTAAATCTCCATGCATCTCATTTCGTGTGGAGAATATAAGAGCTCTTGATGACCCTCCCCCTCATTCTTAGTTCATTTTTAGTTTTCGTCTTCCTATTTGCATCTCTTCGCAGTGTTAGGTCTGTGCTTCCATGTATCGAGCATTAACATGATTGAGTAGTGTTCGGTCCTGCGAGGTCGCACTATTTTCAGCTGATGAACATGCACGTTCTCCTTTCGGAAATGCACCGAATTCACTGCCCGATCCCTGCATGATTCGTGGCTCGCTGGCGCTACCGACTGCCACCGATTAATAGAGTGTTCTCTTTGAAGTGCGAGATTATAAGAGGCGTTTGAGTAATTGATAATTGAATCGATTCTCAAGGCAAGGTCGATACTATGAAGATTCGTTTGCTTTAGGTAAATACGTAATGGTTGTTGCTTACTACGTAAGATGCTTCCAGGCCTTCGGCAGCAGAACTTTGGAGTGTTTGGGGTAATGCGGATCCCCTGCCTTGCCTATAAACCTTATGGGTATAGGCACCTCCGAGGCGGGTAAGGGGTCTTACGTGAAGTAGGTACGGAGTACGGTAGGTATGTATGTACTGTAGCAGGGGTGAGATGCATATTGAGCTTCAATTGTTTTCTCACGCACACCGTCTCTTCTTCCTTCGTTCCTTTCTCAAGAGTGTATATAGGTGATATATAGATTTCGGATCTTAAGCGTCATATTGTTACTAGTAGAAGCGCCCGAGGACCAAGACCTAACTACGAATCCTGTGTACTACCTACTAGAATTGACCGGCATTTGACCCTCACTTTGACTACATCCAGCAACGACGAACTGTCGATCTTACATCTCATTCAATTCGCCGAACGTAGCCCCCTTCGATACGAAAAATCTCATAACATAATTGCTCAAGACGAGAACGATGGCTGCTGCCGTTCCTCGGAAGTTGTGGGAACATCCCAACCCCAAAAGCACTCAGATGTGGGAATTCATGCAATTGGTTAACAAGAAGCACCATTTGGACCTGACGGTGAGATTCCTAATTCTGACAATCATACACTATCTCCATTATCTTCACCTAACAATTGTAGACTTTCGAGAACCTCTACCAATATTCATTGGAAAGACGCTCCGAGTTTTGGGATGAGGTGTTCAAGTATGGCAATCTTATCCACTCCGGCTCCTATAGCCGAGTAGTCGATGACAGCAAGCCCATTGACAGCATCCCGCGCTGGTTCGAAGGTATCCATCTCAACTGGGCTGAGAACATGCTTTGGTCGCGGAGCTCAACCGATCCCTCGGATTACAGAGGCAAATATGGCAAAGAAGATCATAAGATTGCCTTAACCGAAGTCAGAGAGGGCGTGACAGAGGTGAAGCATGTTACGTGGGGAACGCTCAGAGAACTATCTGCATCCTATGCAGCTGCGCTGTATGCCGCCGGAGTTAGACGCGGCGACCGCATCGTGATCGTGGCTTCGCATAGTGTTGAGACGCTTGCCGTATTCCTTGGCACCACCTGGCTAGGGGCCATGTTCAGCAGCAGCTCTACGGACATGGGCGTTCAGGGTATACTGCAAAGGACGGTCCAAGTTGACCCCAAGGTATGTGTATTCTATTTTTAAGACCTACCCATACTGACTAGGACAGTACATATTTATGGACGATGCTGCACTATATAATGGCAAGCGGATAGACTTACGACAGAAAATGGCTGAGATCGTGGATGGAATGAAAGGTTGCAGCAACTTCCGTGGTATGGTCTCAATACGTCGATTCCATCATGCGTTGGACATCAGCAATATCCCGAAGACACAAATATTGGATGCATTCCTCAACAGCGGTCAACAGCCCACGCCTCCAATCGAGAAAATCGCCTTCTATGAGCCGTTCCTCGTTTGCTACTCCTCGGGTACCACGGGTATTCCCAAGGCAATCGTCCATTCTGTCGGAGGTGTTCTCCTGAACATGGTGAAAGAAGGGCGCCTGCACGACGATAGGAAGGCAGACGACACCTACTTGCAATATACAACGACCGGCTGGATTATGTATCTTGCGAGTGTTGGACAGCTCCTGCTGGGACTGAGAGTTATCCTCTATGACGGATCGCCCTTCCAACCGGATCTTCAAACTTTTGTTAAACTTATAGGCGATCAGAAAGTAACGCGGCTCGGGGTTAGTCCTCGCTGGATGTATGAAATTGCCAAGGCTGGTATTGCCCCGAGGGAGATCACAGACCTCTCCAACTTGCGAATGCTCACCTCGACTGGAATGGTGCTCTCCAATCAATTGTTCGAATGGGTGTATGATAAAGGTTTCCCTCCCAATGTTCAACTTGCCAATATGTCCGGTGGTACTGATATTGTAAGTTTTCCCATCTTGTCAACATTAATCTTGCTTACTCAAGTCATTCACAGGCCGGATGCTTCGCCATATCAAACCCGTTAACACCTGTATATGTTGGCGGGTGCCAAGGCCCATCCCTCGGCCTCGACGTACAGTTATATGACTCACTTCTGCCGCCTGGGCCCGGTAAAGCCGTTGAAGATGGAACACCGGGCGAGCTCGTAGCTGTCAAGTCTTTTCCGAATGTCCCGGTCTATCTTTGGGGTGACAAGGAGCCCGCCGGCGCCCCTGGGACGAAGTACCACTCGGCTTACTTCGCCCGATACGATCACGTCTGGGCGCATGGAGACTTTTGCGTAATCCACCCGGTCACCAAGAGCATAACATTCCTCGGGCGCGCAGACGGCGTGCTGAATCCCAGCGGTGTACGCTTTGGGTCGGCCGAGATCTATTCAGTCATCGAACGTAATTTTCCAGACCAAATCGCGGATTCTCTCTGTGTTGGCCAGCGAAGGCCGCAGGATAACGACGAGAGTGTGATGCTGTTTCTGCTTATGCGTCCCGGCCACGAATTCAATCAGCAACTTGTCCAAGCGGTTAAGAGGGCGATTGGGAAAGAGACGACGAAGCGACATGTGCCGAAATATATCTTCGAAACTCCTGAATTGCCTGTAGGTGCTTCCGATCCAAGCTTTCTTGCTGCCTCTATGTTACAGTAAATTATATGGATGATACTAATGCGAGCGTGTTTCAGACCACGGTCAACCTTAAGAAGGTTGAGCTCCCTGTGAAACAGATAGTCTCTGGCCACATCATCAAGCCTAGTGGTACCTTGCTCAACCCCAAGAGCTTATATTACTACTATCAGTTTGCCAAAGTCGAGGAGTTGGTTTCTCCGAAAGCGAAATTGTAATTTTAAGAATGGATTGGAGTTGCATGAAGCATGTATATCGCCTTGGCTAGATATAAGGAAGATCGCGGGCGTTGTGCTTGCCATTATTTATGATCGAAATATCAACCTTCATACCTCTGCTGGACGGATTGCATAGCCAACAAAGAGGAATGTTTCCATATTCAACATCGGAGCTACTGGCGCAGATCATGGCAATTTCAAAGTTTGAAAGGAAATCAAATAACTACCTAAGAATGATAATTGTTAGAAGCGAAGTTGTTATTGCAATTTGGAGATTTGACTTATTGATCATATAGTATACTGTACACCAAAAAGGGTTTTTGAAAACTCTTTTTGAACTTCATATCATTGCGAGACTCACAATTATGACTCCGGGCGTTTCCCACCATGCATTCCGTACCTCCAACCCATATATCCCAGCGTGCCAGCCACGCTTCCAACACCGACGGATCCTACTACCGCAGCCCACCCAACCGGTCGCTTCAAGAGTACCGAGGCAGCGAGTCCGGCCGCCATCCCTCCGTAAGTCCAGTCGTCCGTCTCGAGCTGGCCCTTGTTCTCCATCAACCTCCAGGAGCGGTCTTTCCATTCGATTTCTTCTCGTCCCCACATCCGGCCCACGAGGCCGACGGAGACTATGGCCACAGTCCAAACTGTACTGTTGCCCGCGGCTCGAAGATACCGCAAGGACTGGGATACATCGATCGGGCCGGGCGTGGCGGTCTTGCGAAACCGCTGCAGAGCCCCCCGTCCCGCAGCGATGCCAGCCCCGATGATAGTGCCGGTGGTGATGGCCCGGGTTTCGACGTGTGTTGTGAGGATTGTCCGGGCCAGTGGCTGATCCTCTGCATATGCTGGATGTGGAAAGTAACGCGACATTGTGTTGATGGCAGCAGGCGTTACGTCGATTGAAAAGGATCTGAGTTATTATGATGCGACGCAGTTATGCTTGAGATTTGTGAGACACGTTTTCTTCCTTGATGATGGTAATCCTTCAGAAACATACATAGCATTGGTAAGCTGACTAGGTCGAGGGTAGCTGACCGATTGTACTCAAGAGATTTTAGAAGCCAATAATTACTTTATTGCTTGTACAGCTACGCTGAAGTTCGCTCTTTTCCTTATATACACAGAATCATGAATATAAACAACATGATAATTCTACATCGTCGCCACACTTAAATCCCTTAGATAGGGTACGGAGTAGATACCGTAGTCGAATAATAGGGCAAACGGAGGAACTCGAGGCCCCGTCTCTTTCAACCAAAGCGAGAGCGACGTGCCAAGCCGGCCGGCACATCCACAAGAGCTTAGTAGACTAAGATTAGAACGGTAAAAACGCAGCCTTTTGGGGATCTTCTCTAATAACTGCTATTGTATCTAGTGTAAGTACTTCGTACACTGTGATAGCCTGCGACTCGAGCGCTCACACCGCCCGGATCAGTCGGGAAATCGCATAGCAGGGAGCCTATCCTTAATCAGCTCGTTCTCATGGAATCCTCGTACATACAAAGTACAGTAGAGGCATACGCAGCCGAGGCCCCCGCAGTGCTCTTCTCAGCTCCGGCGTCAAAGGCCAACCCCTCAGCAGACCCTCAGAATCGTTTGGCTCTCTTGATATGTCTACTTGGCGCCGAAGCCCACTTGGTTGACAGGTGGGCCGGTCATCAGACATATTGTACATCTCCTGCCATCTACAGCCACGTACCTACACGTGTAGCTTACTTATGATAATATTACGCACCTGGTGTAGATAGGTGGTCTGCCTACTCGTTATCGCTTGTATTCGAGATGCGTCTGATAGGCTGCAATAACGGGGTAGAATGTAGTATCATAGAATGCGTAGATCTTTTGAAATGTAGTAAGAGACGACGAGGTTTCGCTATCTACAGCAGATCGGATTATATTTTCAATACCGCAACTAGTGCAGGGTATTGTAGTACAGCACTTGTTATAATGGAAATAAAGATGCTCGTCATCGTTACCGAACCTAATACACTTGGTCGGTACTTGCTATACTTCATACACGTACAAGAGTACAGTATTGTTGTCATGATAGGTGCGTACCTGCTTAAGTAGACGGTACCTAGTATCGAGCCAGCATGTAGGTATTTACTGGGTTCTTGCTTCAACACTAAATTCCGTGTGCCGCATGGAATGCATGTATATAGCCATCTCAGCTCCACTATTTTCGATAGTGAGTCCCTTGGGTACGGGCAGGCTAAGTACAGTACAACAATACCGACACCTGGCCGTGGCACATTGGGGCCAAGGTATAAGTTGGCACCTAGCTACCTTCCCGAAGGTATCTTCAGAACATTGAAGGCACGCCCTTACCCTGTTGTTGCAGGCTGCAACCGTCGTGGTGTGGACTGTATGTACAGTACCTACCGACCACTACACTACCTAAACTGCATCTACCTGCATCTGTTAGTACTTTCGACAAGTCCGACACGACATCCCTGCAATCCCATCACGCACTCCGCCGTACCAACCCGTCTCGACTTCCAGCACAAGTTACTGGGACGGTATGCGATCAATTCCGGGCATCCAGTTTATGTCAATTTCCAAATATCTAGGCACCATCAGGAAAGAGGAGGGAGAGAACAGCAGGACAGACCGACAAGAGAACTGCCTTCCACAGAACCCGCAGCTCCCGCGTCTTCTACGCTTTCAACGCCTTCCACGCCTCGACCGTATCCGGGATATTCCTAGTCTGAGGTCTAAGTCCAGGCTGGCTTATGGCCCACCTGAGGAGGTAGCTGGCTATCTCGACCCATTGTTGCCATACGCATAGTCATCAGCATCATCATCATCGAAATCGACATCACCATCGCCATTATCACCGTTATTGCCATCATCGCCAGTGCTTCCGCTTTGCCGCCGTGTCTTCGTCAGGTCTTGTCTGCGAATCTCTAGCACCAGAGCCTTGCCTTGATCTTAACCTCGACCTCGACCTCGACCTCGACCTCGATCTCGACTTCTTGCCCATCTTAAAATTGACAGTTGTATCTCGCTCTCGCCAGCTCAAAATAGAGTTATTCCATCACACCGACTTGCAACTTACATCTTCCATCTATCCCATGTTTTTGCGGGAGTCAGGAGACTAGCCCGCAGTCAAGATAGATCGAGGTGGCAGACCAACACCCCCGTCCGCCGATATCGACCGCCCCGCCCCCATCTACTTCTGCCTCTGCCTCTGACGACCTTGCTACACCGCGGCCCGCCCAAGATACTCTTGGCGCCGCTCTCCCGGGACTCACGTCTGCTCCCGTACCCTCCAATCGAGCCGCCAACGGGTCTCGTCCCCGTCCCCGTGCCACGTCCCAGTCTCGGCTGGAGCAGCTAGGCCCTTTGTTACCTCTATTACCTCAGTTGCCAAGTCTAGGTCCAAGTCTAGGTCCAAGTCAAGTATTGGGGCGGAGGCGGCGATCATCCAACGACGACGAAAGTAACATCACTACACCGGCGACACCGATTTCCCAGCCTTCGGCTTCCGCGTCCCGAGCAGAAAGTCCCCCTCATAAGCGCAGGCGGGCTGAGGATACCATGTTGACAGACACAGACGGCTCGGCAACAGCTAACGGCAGATCGCGGACATACACTAATGGCAAGTCTGGTCAACGACCCTCAGCTGCTGCCACCGCCTATGGAACACGCAAATCTAGTTCTAATGGAACCTCCAGGCCTAGGCAACCGGAGAAATATTTCGGCCATGATCGTGAGGAGGTCACAAGACTACTTATACAGGCTCTTTCGGATATGGGATATAACGAAGCAGCGCAAAACGTTAGCCAAGTCAGCGGATACGAGCTTGAAAATGCAACAGTGGCCTCCTTTAGGACGGCCATTCTCGAGGGAAATTGGGTCGAAGCAGAGAGGCTCCTGGAAAGCAGCGTGTCGTCAAGAGATGTGGAGAGTCAGAATCCTGGCGGAATGGTGCTAGCTAATGGTGCGAACCGAGACGTGATGAGGTTCTGGGTACGCCAACAAAAATACCTTGAACTATTAGAAAGAGGAGAAGCCGGGCAGGGCTTGATGGTGCTCAGGAATGAGCTTTCGCCACTGTACCAAAATACACAGAAGCTTCAACTCCTCTCAGCACTGCTCATGTGCGACTCAAAGGAAGAATTACGATCAAAGGCCAACTGGGATGGCGCTGACGGGCAATCAAGACAGATCTTACTCTCTGAACTTTCTAGTAAGTCCCCCATGACGGCTTTTGATTCTACCGCGTACGAACTAAACTTAATTTGCAGAATGTATATCTCCGTCGGTCATGCTCCCGGAGCATCGACTAGCCAATCTGTTACATCAAGTGAAAGAACTTCAGATAACAGGATGCTTATGGCATTCAAATGCTGTGCCTCCCTCCCTTTATTCTGATCATTATTGCAATCAGGCAGATTTCCCCACCGACAATGTATTGGAGCTCGACGAACACCCCGGCGAGGTGTGGCAAGTTAATTTCTCGCACGACGGGACCAAGATGGCGAGCTGCGGTAGTGATAGGTATGTCATCATATGGGAAGTGCCGTCATTCAAGATACTCCATACATTGAAAGACCACAACGATGGTGTTGGGAACGCCGCGTGGAGCTGGGACGATACAATGCTGGTCAGCTGTTGTCGTGATCATCATGCTAGACTGTGGGATGTTGCGGTAAGATCGATTGCTATCACAAAATCCTGGTTCCTAGCTAATGGCAATCCAGACGGGCAAATGCCTTCTACAATTAAGTGCATTTTCCGAGCCAGTGAGCAGTTGTGTCTGGTCTCCAGATAACAAATCATTCATCACCGGCTCACTAGATGATCGGGCTAGCTTACTTCAGTGGAACCTCTCGGGAGAACGGATTCACGATTGGACAGGCCCTTCGCGTATAGAGGAGCTGGCCCTTTCACCTAACGGGCGCTGGCTCGTGGCAATGGACACCCACAGGCATATACACGTCTACAATTTTGGAACAAGAGAATTTGAGTACAAGCTCGATCTAAAAGCGCGATTGACTTCAATCAGTATCAGCCAAAATTCGAGACACCTCTTGGTGAACCAGACAAATGGATATGCGCAACTGATAGATCTAGTGCTTAGAACACCAATACAGCATTACACAGGTCACTCCGGCGGAGACTACGTGATCAGGTCGTTTCTAGGCGGCGCCGATGAAATGTTTGTCATCTCCGGCAGTGAAGGTAAGCAAGTCATGAACGAGAAGGCGTTAGACACATCAGCTGATCAATGCAGACGGCTACGTAAATATCTGGAACAAGTCCTCGGCACAATGTGTGCAAAGACTGTTGGCCCATAGACCCAGGTGCAATTCAGCTGCATGGTGTCCCAGTAACCCGAAACTATTTGCTACATGTGGAGATGACGGAAAAGTCAAAATGTACGTGATCCTTCGCTCGGTCCAGTCACTATCAAGCTCTGTTAACAAGTAATTATAGATGGTCAAACGAGAATTGGTGGCGACGGAACCATATTGAGCCACTGCAACGGCAAAGTTCGAGTTCGGCAACCCGGACTTTGCACAGTTAACCAGAGAGCTGTTTCTGGTTGTACAATACCGACACAATGCCTGCCATCGGCGAATACAATACCTAGCAGGAGAATGTGTACTGCATAACAATTCGGCGCCTGGCGGGCTGCATCTATAATATCGATATGTCATTATCCCTTCCGAGCTCCTTGCTGGAATAAGGTCCATTCTGTAATGGGAATAGCTAGGCTTCGATGCTCGTGGGCCGTAGCAGGTGCGGGGAATTCTATAAATGATAGACTTTAGGAGCGGGAGGGTTGTATGCCTTACTAGTCTATTGAAGGTGATGCGGATATATTGTTGGTGCAGTATGTTAAGTAGCAAGTTACGTTGAGGAGGCCATCGAGTGCTCATACACCAAATAGGCAGCAAGATTAACCTCTCTCGCCCTCTCGCCGTGGTCCCCACATCCATAGTGGCCGGAACCGAGCCATCGGAGCCTAATGGTATCACAACATGACCTCGTCAGCAGCTACGTATGCATTGTGTCTAGGCACCCTAATTGATGAATGATTTCACGTATTGGGTGAGATGCAATCGAGATTTTTAGGTGGCATTACGTATGCGTATAGGTATCCCTTGACAGTTGATAAGGGAGCCGGTATTAATAGTACTCAGTTCTACCACTTCCCCAGAGCACGCCAGATCAGGATTAGCGTGCTTGCTGCCGGGGCTTAGTTGTACTCCGCAAAGGAGATATTTATGGACTAGTCTAGTAACAGCTCGCGTAACACCCCCCGTGACAGGTCTTGATGTGGTCAGTCCTGAACAAAACTTTTAGCGAAGTGCGTACAAACAAAGGTTTCAAGAAA
The DNA here is from genome assembly GCA_022578715.1 of Nemania sp. FL0916. Classification (NCBI taxonomy): domain Eukaryota; kingdom Fungi; phylum Ascomycota; class Sordariomycetes; order Xylariales; family Xylariaceae; genus Nemania; species Nemania sp. FL0916. Next base: position 281,110 of record MU390226.1, read on the forward strand.
TCATCACATCTTGAATGACTCACTATGTTACTCTCCCTATTTTCTTGTCTGAAAATTTATGTTCGTAGAATTACTACTTGCTATCAACGTGGATGCCCCTCGGAGTTGTTTACCATGATAAATAATAATTAGAAAATATGAACTTCTCAAGCTCTTCTTTTGTTATTTGTACAAGGCTCTCTGACAGTATCCTAATTCTTGTCGTTGTGCATAGAGGTAGTATTAGAAAATTATCAACTTTGGGAAAAGTCACACAGGTTAAGGGATACGAGTCCGGCCGTCAACATCGTATCACCTCGGGATCGTAGCGATATCCACTTACGCGAGTACAGCTGTGGAACAATTATTGTTTACGGTCTAGCACTCAGGACAGCACGAATTGGGATAGTAGGCTAGTACGCTGTTCAGGTGAGCATAGGCTTAAATCAGTACGAGTTCTGCAATTGTACCAGTATGGCTTCATATTGAGTATGGATAAAGCAAAGCAAAGCTAGCAATTTTGTAAGAAGCAGTCTTGCGCATGAAACTGCAATAGCCCAACCCCTCTCCCCCCGCCCCAAATCATGTCCACCTTCGGTTCCGTTCTCATTGCCAATCGGATGGAAAGAGGTTGGGGATCATGCTTCGAGGTCGGGTGAGCGGATCTTTTTGTTGACGACAGACGTTGGTGTTGACATAATTACCCTTTCTCGTATATCAAGTATGCTCCAAGGACGTATCCCCCTCGTACAAGCTCGTCGTCCGTGCCTATTCTCGATGCTGTTGAGCAATTTGCTGTAACTTAGGCTTTGTTCTTCTTCTTGTCTTTCTTTTCCTTCTTCTCCTTTTTCTCTTTCTTCGACGCCTTTTTGGCTTCGGCTTCAGCCTCCTTGGCCTTGCGCAGCTCTTGCTGCTCCCTAGCCCTCTTGCATCTGGGGCATCCCCTGCGCCCAGGCACTATAGCCCAGTATCTCTTGCACTTATCACACCATCTTACATGGTCTTGTCGTACACATTGGTCTGTTGGGGCTCGATCACAAGTCGGACTAGATAGGCGTTAGTGTGTGAGCCCTTCGGGGCTATGGGCTAACCTACCAGTGGTGCTTGCCTTCGTATCGAGTCATCGTGTGTGAGTAGACCGTAGTGACCTAGAATTTCGAAAGGTTTTAGGATGGTTCGGATGATAGAGATAGTGCTTTAGACCGAGGAAAATCGGTATAAACAGGAGATCTAAACACCTACCTTGAAATGCAGCTCTATGGCGGTCTTCGGCCCTTGTGGAAGCCTTCAGCCTTTGCGGTAGTCTGTATTTCTGTGTATATTGTGGATGACGGACACGGGTGTCACTCGAGAGCACGTTTCGGATGGCAGGTATGGGTGTCACTCGAGAGTACGATTCGAACCGCGGATATTGGCGTGACTGAAATGGTCTGTGTTGGTTGCTGGTTGAAGGGGTTGTTTGTCACGGAACAGGATGGCAAGACCGTGCCATAACACCACTAGTGCTTCAGGGCAAAAGTAGAATGCTGTCACGTCGGACGCTTGACCCTTTGCACTTGCTTGTGTACGTACTGTGACATTGTTCGGACACGAATAGCACCTACCTCTGATTTCATTCAGTGACATGAGGGCTAGGGATCAATCAATCTTCCTACCGAGCTCCTTCCAACATCTCCGCCTAACGGTAACAGCTAGCTCTAGCAAACTCAACTAGTAAATTCTCCTTGACATGTTAAGGCCCATATGTATCAGCTATTCAGCATTGAAGGTACAGCATAGGAACTGTAATGGAGTTAACCAGTGGCAGCTGGTACGGAGGCTAGTATACCCTATGATTGTGATCTATTAACTAGGGTGCAAAAAGAACAAATTATGTACACATGTGTAGCCTTGTCCAATAGCTCAAATACCGGTGTGCCATAATAACTACTACACCCGACCTTCCCTTCCATTTTTGCACCTTCTTTTAATTGTAATTTCCTTCTATTACAACTTCCTTTTATTACAATTTTTTCATTATAACTTCCTTTTATTACAACTTCTTTCTATTGCAACTTCCTTCTATCACAACTATCATGGTTAACAAGCTCTAGGCTCAATTGGGCGTAGGCCCCGCCAGCAGTGTAGTTCATAGACCAGGTGTTTGATTCCCGGTGTCTGCAATCCTTTCGAGCTTTTCAGCCAAAAGCTGGCCTGAACACTGCTGTGCCATGATTGTTGAAACTTATTGCATTCTTCTGGCATATGGCTATGGCCTCTCGTGACCCACTGCTTTTGATAACTGTCCCATCACTAGTTAGATTTGAATAAGCTTGGCCCCGCAGGTTAATTACGCGGCTTACGGAGTACATGCTGTCACAATGTTTCAGCGTGTCATCTCCTTGTGACTGCTGAGTTTCGCTCTCTTATAGCAAGACGTGAATTGGTAGGCTTCTAAGCAGAACTTACTTGTCGTCATCAAATAACGAGTCCGGAGGAGGAAATATATGATATCGACTTTATCAAGCAATCATCTCGAGCCTGGATACTACGAGAGTTTCACAGTTCAAGCCTAGTTTCTATGTCTAGACGGCAAGAATTAGCTGATTACGTTTCTCCCACGTTCTATGATAATTATATGTTTGTTTGTTTGTTTGCTTTTTTATTAATATTTTGATGTGACAGGACGATTCGATTTAAGCTGCGATAAGTCGTGGCCGCAGCCATGGTTTTATCTCCAAGTGCAAACACTAAACGGGTGAGAAAGAACAAGCATCAAAGAAATGATAATGCATGAGTGGTCAATGTAAGGAATTGTCGTATTCTATGATCCGTGATGGGCCTTGTCTGATCGCTATTGCCGAAAGATACAACTGTTAATCTAGCACTGCTCTCCAACTATCCTCCAATTGAATTATTTCTCAGCGGTGGCTTGATCGCTCAATTGAGGGCAGGCCGCACTTTGTGGCTGGGCATGCAGTGTATTGCAAATTCATGGTTGATAACCACGCTTTCTGACTTAGGCAATGGGCCGGTGAAAGACCCGGTTGGGGTTTGCGATCCCGTTCCACTCGGTCTCGCCATATTAGAGGGTAGTAAAGCAGATCGCATGCTAATCCACTCGCTCTGCCACAGTAGCTCGGACGAAAAGATGGTGGCCGTGCTGAGAGAGATCTGATGCCGAGATATCAATGTCTGCATAATGTTCTCTTTGAGACCTCGCAGGCGACTACCATTACCATCAAAGCCGGTGTTATCCCAGTAAGCAGATCGCTTATAGTGATTATCGATGCGATGGCCTATAGGAAGCAGCAGCGCTGGCTCAAACCCTTGAGGATTCGACTGGTTGATAGCTGACGGTCATCCTGCATTATTTGATCTCCACATACAAAGCGTCTCAGCTTGGCTTTTACAGCAGCCCAATCCTCTTCTTCAATATATCCCCCCCCAATATCAAAGAAGATATCTGAAGCATCAGTATCGTCGCCCACGACAGTATGAACGAATTTTTCACATATGTCGGCACTACAGTGGTCGGCAAACGTAGCAATCCATATCGCCTCGAAGAGATGTGCTTTCGATGAGTATTTCCAATCCCCTTTCCATTCGAGGGCCTTGCCGAGTTCCGAGGTGTAATGTGCGCGGTAGCGTTCTAGGGTCTCCGGTGAATCCTCTCTGTCACTTAACGTCGGCCAGGCGTACCAGAGAGGATCCCAATCGCGCGTTATCCATGACGGATAAATTATATATCCCATGAACCGTGGCTGTGTCTGCACGCGATCCCAATCAATAAGTCCGGTGACGGTACCTTGGTCATCTACTAGTATATTCTGGTAGTTGAGATCAGGGTGGCAGAGGACAAAGCTAGACGGCGAATCATGGATTGGTAGACAGTCTAATAGAACTTCCAAGGTCTTGTTCGTTGCTCTGGTCCATATATGTTCATTCTCGCCATAACCTCCGATCGGGTTATCTCGTAGGAGCGCCGAGGTAGAGTCATATGGGCCTGACGCGGTGGCCTGCATGCTTCCATCTTCATTATCTTCCCAGCCGTAGTTCGGGCCGATGACAACCGAATCCGGTCCGCTTTTCATGATCGACCCCAGCTGATCAAAGGAAAAACAGGAGAGTTGAGCCATGGCCCGCGCGAGGCTTGTCAGAAGGTTCAAGCGGAATTCATCCAGAGTCAAAGTTCCTGAGTAATTAAACCAAAGCCCAGACGCCTGCTTCCCAGGCAAGAAGCTCATGCATAGGTATGGTGCACCGATCTCGTTATTGGCAGAGGTATCTATGGCGTATATCTCTGGCACCGGGATTGTGGTTTTGCTCCGGATTAGGCGTACCGTGGCAACGTGCGATTCCATAGCATCAACGGCGGTTTGCGTCAGTCTTGACCCCCAGCCCCAAGCAGGAACTCGAATGACGAGCTTCACGTCTCCTAGTTCAATAATATGAACTATGTTGAATGAACCATACGTTCGCCCAACAAGCTTCCCGCTGGTGTTTGGTGGGAGATCGAGACATCGCTTTGCGATATTCGAGGCGAGTAGGACAAGAGACTCTGGCGCAATGGCGGCCAGCGGGCCAAAAATTTCGGGATCGGGAGTCTCCATGAATGAATATGCCAGTGCTATGCTGTGCAAAGTGAAAGGTGGTGGTATTTTTGATGAGGGGTGAGTCAGAGAAGGCAATACTCAGAGCGTTTGCCTACGTTGTTGGTGAAGAGAGAAGTCGTTCACTCAAACTCCCATATCTTCATAAATCCGTTACGGCGTAACACAGAGTGGGCCAGTATCCCTGAAACCCGGGGGTACTTGATTGTATCATTCATAGTCCCGCAGTATCCTCCCTTGCTATTTCTATCCGTAGTTTCTGTCATAAGTGATTGTAGGTTGTTGTACGGAAAGAACTACGAAGTAATTATTAGCCGCGCCTTGCTGAGTGGGAGTAGAGGAGTACTTGCGGCAACATGGCACCTATTTTCAACGGAGCCGCAACCTTTTCACCAACATTTCAAGAATTGTTCTTTCTGGGCGGAACAGTATTCTTGCCGTATATATGCCACTTAGCAAAAATGCAACGCTTTATCAAGTAAAACGTTCTAAAACTAAAATGTTTAAAAAAATCAAAACGGTAAATCTATAGCTTTTTCGAAAATGAGCTGTATGTTTGCAGCAAGTATACCATTAGGTATTTGGTGTTGAACGTGTAAAAAAGTTAGTTAGAATTGTTGCAGCTACCACAACACACTAAACCATACTAGTACTAGTATGATGGGCAAGGTACGAAGTACCTACCTAGTGATTGCTTGCTGCCTGGAAGTAGTTACGTATTGAGAAGGGACCAAGCCACCACGGTCTTAAGGATAAGCCGATAAGATATTTCGTATCAATACTTCGAGGACCTCGATTGGCTCTGCTTCAGGTATCTAAGCCTATTGCCTACCTAGGTACACTAAGGGCGTGTGGCCTGTGAAGAGATACTTATATGTAGGTGAAGTACTAAGTAGATTTAGTGCAACATGGTCCCTCTTTGGCTGTTGGCTGGCACACTATTGGCAACTTGATTGTCAGGCGGCACCCAATACTGAACTCCTGATTCTGGTCTTGCGATCCGAAATAGTATCCATCTCATGCACCGGAGTGTCCTGTAGATAAACCACCTCGCTTCCTCCATTTTCTGTCCGTTGTCTGCGACATAACCACACCCATTCAACATACGAAAGCGGACTGTGTCCACTGTACTAATAGGTACTGTTGTTTCACGCACCCCACCGCCTTGACCTGTCGGTGTAGTTGCTTCAAGGGCCTCAAAAAATCCATCTCTTGCCAAGCTCTCCGACGTCGCGTCTTGCTACGAAATTCATCTACTTCTAAGAACCGGCCAGCACTCTTTACGCATCACTACTCGCTCTTTTTCTCCTTCTGCTGCCCTTCGGTATCAGCCGCTGCCACGTTCTACACCTATCGCTCTCGTACGGAGTATAAAATAAACTTCCAAGGGATTCTCTACTTCTTGCCACTCTTATTAGGCGCCTGACTCCGAAGATGGCCGATTCATCAAGTTCGGCAGCAGGCATCTCAGATCCTGCGTTGATCAAGTGCGTTGTCTAGTCTGCTAAGCCTCGAGTTGGCTTCTCTGGCTTCTCTGCCCAACAGCGTCAAGCTGACTTCGACCTCCAGGCTTGTCAACAAATTGCAAGATGTCTTCGCAACCGTTGGCGTAAACAACCCCATAGACCTGCCACAGATTGTTGTTGTTGGTAGTCAGTCTAGCGGGAAGAGTTCGGTGCTCGAGAACATTGTCGGCCGAGACTTGTAAGCCATGATAGCCCCAAGTGCGCACCTTGACCCGAGCCAGTAGGACTAACAGTATCGGATATAGTCTGCCTCGAGGTTCCGGTATCGTAACGAGACGTCCGCTTGTCTTGCAGCTCATCAACCGACCGGCGACGTCTCAGCCGAACGGGGTCCAGCAAGATGTCGCAAATTCGACCGACAAGGCCGCCAACGCCGACGAGTGGGGCGAGTTTCTACATATTCCGGGCCAGAAGTTCTTTGACTTCAATAAGATTAGAGACGAGATCAGCAGGGAGACGGAGGCTAAGGTTGGCCGAAATGCCGGCATATCGCCGGCTCCCATCAACCTCAGAGTGTACTCGCCCAACGTCCTGACCCTGACCCTGGTGGATTTACCAGGTCTAACCAAAGTGCCCGTTGGCGACCAGCCTCGCGATATCGAGCGACAAATCAAAGACATGGTGCTCAAATACATACAGAAATCCAACGCCATCATTCTCGCCGTTACTTCTGCAAACATAGATCTTGCCAATTCTGATGGTCTCAAGCTCGCGAGGGAGGTCGATCCGGAAGGCCAAAGAACGATTGGTGTCCTTACCAAGGTCGATCTAATGGACGAGGGTACTGATGTAGTTGACATCCTGGCTGGTCGTATCATCCCCCTGAGATTAGGATATGTCCCAGTTGTCAACAGAGGTCAGCGCGACATCGACAACAAAAAGCCTATCTCCCAATCGCTTGAGGCGGAAAAGGCATTCTTCGATAACCACCGAGCTTATCGGAACAAGAGCAATTACTGTGGTACGCCGTACCTAGCGAGAAAGCTGAATATGATCTTGATGATGCACATCAAGCAAACGTTACCGGATATCAAGGCTCGAATTTCAAGTTCATTACAAAAGTACAGTGCCGAACTTGAAAGCTTGGGGCCGTCCATGCTGGGAAACAGCGCAAACGTGGTTCTCAACATTATCACAGAGTTTACCAAGGAGTGGCAATCAGTCCTAGATGGTAATAACGGCGAATTATCGAGCTCCGAGCTATCTGGCGGCGCACGAATCAGCTTTGTTTTCCACGAGTTATACTCCAACGGAGTCAAGGCAGTTGATCCTTTTGACGTTAACAAAGATGTCGACATAAGGACCATCCTATACAACTCTTCCGGTTCCTCTCCGGCACTGTTCGTAGGTACAGCCGCTTTCGAAGTGATTGTCAAAAAAGAGATTAGACGGCTAGAGGACCCTAGCCTGAAATGCGTGTCACTTGTCTACGATGAATTGGTCCGCATCTTAAATCAACTGTTATCCAAGAGCCTATATCGGAGGTATCCCGCGCTGAAGGAGAAGCTGCACGGCACGGTGATTACGTTCTTTAAGAAGTCCATGGATCCCACCAACAAGCTTGTGAAAGATCTCGTTTCCATGGAAGCTTGTTACATCAACACTGGCCACCCCGATTTTCTCAACGGACACAGAGCTATGGCCATAGTCAATGAGCGGTACAACAGTACCAAACCCGTGCAAGTTGACCCCAAGACGGGCAAGCCCTTACCCGTTTCAGCGACGCCGGCTCGCGCTGCTAGCCCATCGTTGGATGCCAACTTAGACAGTAATACTGGCTTCTTCGGCAGCTTTTTCGCCGCCAAGAACAAGAAGAAGGCCGCTGCTATGGAAGCTCCACCGCCGATGCTCAAGGCCTCAGGCACTCTCTCAGAACGGGAGAATATTGAAGTCGAGGTTATCAGTACGTTTACACAGAATGTCCATTTTACCACCTTTGTTGCTAACAAGTCATCTAGAGCTACTAATCTCTTCATACTTCAATATCGTCAAAAGAACTATGATCGATATGGTACCTAAAGCTATCATGCTCAATCTTGTCCAGTATGTTGACAACGACTCCAGCGAGTATGGCTCTTACTGATTCGGTCTTAGGTATACGAAGGATGAGATGCAAAAAGAATTACTGGAAGGCATGTACCGAGGCGACAATCCCGACGAGCTGTTGAAGGAGAGTGACTATACCATCCGACGGCGAAAAGAGTGTCAACAAATGGTTGAGTCACTTGGTAAAGCTAGCGAGATCGTTGGTCAAGTACAGTAGAAACGCAACAATGGATATATTGGTACCGAATCATACCTCTCATCCACCCTAAAGCACGCTCGCGGGACTAGTCACGACAGCAACTACCTCTCAGTAGGTGATTGTATTGGGACAACGCAAGAGAGAGACGGAGAGAGAGAGCGCCCTCGCCAACTAGATGTTCAAAAGGGCTTGCTTCCCTTATGTTGTATGTAGGTAACGGGGTCGGGGATTGGTTAGGCGGAACGTTTCGGGTACATGAGATACCATGCTCTTGCACCATTTGCCATGCAGAATTGATTCCACGCAGATTCCTGCAGTATTTTGGTACCCTTTTAGACGCCCATCAGTGAGGGCGAGACTGGCTGTTTAGCAAGCACGGACACCGAAGAATAGTCCAGCTACAATAATAGTCTGAAGATATTACGAATATGATTAATTTGAGCCCTATCTCATAGAGCCATGCGAAACACCGAAGATATCGCTATTGGTCGCGATATGCTTCCAGGCCGTAGTAATTCTAGTTATGTCTTAAAAGCATATCATAAGTAGTATATACATGACACACTTTCGACAAACATCATTCCGCATATACACACATACACGGTAGTAAGTAAAAATTATCACGATGCCTATAAGTTCGGTTTTGCTTTCAACAACACCAACCCACCGCCCACCACGTCGAAATCACGACCTCTATCGAGCCCGAACCAGCTCTTCAGCGCCTCCTCGCCGCCCTCGCCCAGGCGCAGCGGATGGGGCACATACCCCCCACGACCCGGCACGCCGGGGCCCTGACCCTGACCCGCGGGGCTCTGGCTCTGGCTCTGGCTCTCGCCGTCGTCGACAGCCAGGAGCGGCGTGTCCTGCAAAGCGACGACGGGACGCTGATCCCCTTCGCGCGAGGGGTCGGTCTCGAGCTCGGCGTACTCGAGCACGGGCAAGCAGCAGGCGTCCGAGCCCTCGAAGACGCGCTCCCACTCTTCGCGGGTCTTCGTAGCAAATTTCGTCTCGAAAGCGAGCTTCATAGCGGGCCAGGACGCGCGGTCCCAGCGCTCCTGGGCTGCGCCCGCCCATTCATGGTGAGCGAGCCCGAGACCTTTGACCAGCGCGACGAAGAATTGCGGCTCGAGAGCGCCGACGGACATGTACTTGCCGTCGCGCGTCGCGTAGGTGTCGTAGAACGGACAGCCGCCGTCTAAGACATTCTCGCCGCGCGCGCGGTCCAGTAAGTGTGTCTTCTTCGCTAGGCGCGGGAACGTGGCGATGTAGTTCGCGCCGTCGACCATGTTCGCCTCGACGACCTGGCCTCTGCCCGTGCGCTGCCGCGCGATCACAGCGAGCAGGATGCCCTGGAACAGCACGGCGCCGCCCCCGGCAAAGTCCCCGAGCATGTTGATGGGTGGGTGCGGCTTGGCGCCGGCGCGGCCGAGCAGCGATAGCACGCCCGATACTGCCAGGTAGTTGATGTCGTGGCCCGCCATGGACGCGTACCGCCCGTCGCGCCGGAATCCGCTCATGCGTGCGTAGATCAATCGTGAGTTGATGGCTGTTAGATCTGAAGGCCCGAGACCTAGACGCTCTAGCACGCCCGGACGGAACGGGTCGATGAGCACGTCGGCGCTGCGCGCGAGGGTTTTGATCAGTGCTACGCCGTCGCGCGCTTTCAGGTCCACGGTGATCGAGGCTTTGTGCCGCGTCAGGTTGTCGGTGCCCGGAGACCCCGGTGACGTTGTTGTGTTGTGCGTCTGCTGCCCCGCGATGGCGCGGTCGATGCGCAGCACATGAGCTCCGGCGTCGGCGAGGAGGAGGCCGGCGAAGGGGCCTTTATTACACTCGGCCGAATGTTAGTACTACGTCATGCTATGCTATGATTGTGTGAAGAGGTGCAATTCACGCACCGGGTGCCAGGCCGGCGAATTCGAGGACTTTGAGCCCTTGCAGCGGAGGTGGGCCGGCCATGCCGAAGTCGTAGACTTGAGGTGAAGCTGGAGTTGTGATGAGCTGGTGTGTTTTCTTATGGATTGGGTGGGCGATTCCTGATAGCGCTAATAGTTGGAGTTCACTGATCGACTCAACCCAATGGTTCAGCTTCACATATTTTACACTGGTAAGTTCAAGATTCCAAATTCAGGTAGGGAGTTCTGTTGTCGGTATCAAAAACGACCAGGGATAATAACACAGCCGAGGCCCGGCGCGAACCGCCCGTCCGCCCGCCAAGAGTCTGCACACTTGACAAAATCTGGGGTAGGGATCGGCCGTGATACCGGTAGCAATACGCTTACAGTATTAGAGCATAGTAAGCATATATCCAAGTGTCTGTTGCGCATCTCGATATTATTTCTTTTTCTTGTTATTGCCGGTGGAATCAGCCACCAAGCTAGCTTTCACAAAGGCATCTCTCGCAGCTTGGTTAATCAACGCAAACCTGCGAGGGCCCAGCTTATGACCGCCGTACCAACGGGTGACAACTACCATGACGTCCCACAAGTCCATCAGTTGCATGAGGTGTAAAAGTCGGCCACCAGCGGCGGTCTCTCCGTCATCATTACAATCTTGGAAGGCCGTGCCGTTGGGACCTTTGATTCTCCAGGCCGTGATATTATGCGTCGCGGCCCGAACCTTCTTGTCCGATGCTAGCAAGTGCTGAAGGAACGTCTCAGCTTCCACAGTGGACGTTACCGCCGCGCAACGTGCTACAAACGTTGATCTTAGCTCCACCACTGGGTCAGAGAGAATCCACGGCGGCTCTTTCGCCAACGAGCCATCCTCCTCCTGGGCGCTGCTTGTGTTCCCGTTGTTTTCAACAGATTTGTCAGGTTCAGCATTATGTGATACGGGCTCTTCCAGAGCTTGTTCTTCCAAAAGCCGGGCCAGTTCTTCAAGCGCATCGAAGAGACAGACTGAGCCTGGCTCGAAGACGTTTCCAAGTGCCTGGCAGAATAATGCAAGCTCGCGTGCTGCGTCGCCCTTCTTCCCGCTGGGGCCGGTGCTATTAGTACCGATCACCGTAGGTGGCACTGCCGGGTAGTCTGACGGAAATTCAACACGGATAGAAGAAGATTCTCCAGGCGGCGTGAGGATGTAGGTGATGCCATTGCCGCTGGAAGCCACTAGACACCCTTCGCCATATATAGAGTTGATGGCTTCGATCTCATCTCGAAGCTCGTCGGACATTCTTCTAGAGCAGCAATTGGACTGCCCGTATGGAAAGGGCGGATTTGTAGAGGAGATTTTGCCCTATACTTGTTTGCAGTAGATAGACTAGATCTTTCCCATTCTACCTAGTAGTAGTATAGGTGCTGTCATATCATCTGAGATAGGTATATGAAACTGTCAACTGATCCGAGTCGCCGTCCAGATAGCTGCCACTTCGGGTAGCTGATAAGATGGAATGGTTGCGTATAATTTGAACCACCAAGATGCACGATGTACCCCAGACACTAGCAGTAAACGAGTGTAACAGTTAGCTAGATCCTGGTGAGAAGCTTAACGATTTCAGGAGCCTATACATACCCCGCCGTGAACAAGAAAATGCAAGGAGACGGCAGAAAGCTTTAGCAATTACCAAGTCAAGTAACTCGAGCCCAACTAGGTGGGCACTTCATGGATCAGCACAGATTGATGCAGATTGATAACGGATAAGGCTGCATTGGGCAGCGCAGGGAAGGAGAACCCGGTACATTCTGGACTCGCTGGACCTGCCCTAAATAAAGCCCCTCCACCCCGCCAATATCTTGTACCCTAGACATTTCCGGGTGGTGATATCAGACATTCTACACTACGGGTAGTTTATGGGGCGCCATTAATTAACAAGTTCCGTGCACCGCTGATCAAGTACCCGCCACTTCAAGTTTCTGTCTCGGCTGGCACTCGATATTAAGCTTTTTTATTCCTTCCTCTCATCCGTCCCGTACACCAGTCATTTCGCGTACTGCTTGGCTGCTCCAATTTCCAGTCGATCTGTTTACCACATCGAACCTTGTTCTTTCTATTGTACGACCACGAGTGACAAACACCGAGATCGAAGCCTCAGCCCTGCGGTTCGGTTCTCGACATGGCTTCCGCAGTTGAGCAGGCCGCGGCCTTGAAGACCGACGGCAACAAGGCCTTTGCTTCCCACAACTGGGTCAAGGCTGTCGAGCTTTATACTAAAGCGATTGAGCTGAATGATCAAGAGCCGACTTTTTATACTAACAGAGCACAGGTCTGAACCGTCCTACCTTTAGTCCAAGCCCTCATCATTGGTGCCGTGTCTGCACTATCGGCTTGAGGTCGCGTGACTAACTTTGAGCAACCCTAGGCGCACATCAAGTCGGAAGCGTTCGGATATGCCATTGCTGACGCTACGAAGGCGATTGAGCTCGATCCTAAGTTTGTCAAGGTGCGACCTGTAACCCGACGGACGCGCTTATGGCGGCAATTCTAACCAATCCCTCTCTTGCAGGCTTACTTCCGCCGCGCCGTTTCGCACGCCGCTATTCTCCAGCCTAAGGACGCTGTTAAGGACTTCAAGAAATGCGTCGAGCTCGAGCCAAACAGCCGAGATGCTAAGCTCAAACTGGCTGAATGTCAGAAAATCGTCCGTCAGCAAAACTTCTATGCTGCCATTGATGTTGGCGACGAGCCGTCCGCCGCCGAGGGCCTCGATCTCGATTCCATCAGTATAGAGTCCGATTACGATGGAGTACACCTGAAGGACGAGATGACACAGGAGTTCATTGACGATATGATCGAGCGTTTCAAGAACGGCAAGAAGATACATAAAAAATACGTCTACCAGATCGTAATTGCAACCAAAAAGATTGTATACGATGAGCCTACTATGGTTGAAATGACAGTACCAGATGACGTTAAACTTACTGTCTGTGGTGACACACACGGTATTCAAGCCCAAGCTTCCGTACGATGCTAGAGCAAAGCTGACCGGTGATGTAGGCCAATACTACGACCTAATGGAGCTGTTTAGGTTAAATGGACGGCCGTCCGATAAACATTACTACCTGTTTAACGGTGATTTCGTAGACCGAGGATCGTGGTCGACAGAAATTGCTCTCCTTTTATATGCCTACAAATGGCTCCGTCCTCACGGCATGTTCTTGAACCGAGGCAACCATGAAACAGATGACATGAACAAAGTCTATGGGTTCGAGGGAGAGTGCAAAGCTAAGTATAATGAACGGTGCGCGACACTCTACTACTTGCTCATACTTGTATGCTCACTGTACACAGGGTCTTTAAACTATTTTCTGAGAGCTTTTCAGCCCTGCCCTTGGCCACGCTCATCGGTTCCAAGTATCTTGTTTTACATGGTGGTCTCTTTTCAGACGACAATATTACGCTTGATGATATCCGCAAGCTGAACCGACACAACCAAAGACAGCCCGGCCAATCCGGACTCATGATGGAGATGCTGTGGACAGATCCACAGACTGCCCCTGGCAGAGGCCCCAGCAAGCGAGGCGTCGGCATGCAGTTCGGTCCTGATGTGACGAAGAGGTTTTGCGACAAGAATGGTTTGGACGCCATCATCCGAAGCCACGAGGTACGGATGGATGGCTATGAAGAGGAGCATGGTGGGAAATGCATCACAGGTTTGTTGGTTTCGCCCCATCTCAATTTGTTTGCTGACCGAACCACGCAGTCTTTTCGGCGCCCAAATACTGTGATCAGACAGAGAACAAAGGCGCTTATATCAACATCGGCCCTGATTACAAGCTTAATTTCCATCAATTCGATGCTGTTGAGCATCCCCCCATCCGGCCCATGGGTTCGTGGCACATACACTCCTGTTATTTATGATATCAGCTAACGATCGTTTTAGCATACGCCAACAACTCTTTTGGCTCCATGATGTAGCGGCTGGTACATTTCAGTTTCTCTCGTAAATGATCTGGGCGGATTTATAGCGCTGGATCTTGCATATGTGATTGTTGCTCGTCACAACAGCATTGGCGTTTTAGAGACTTGATTGTGGGCCAAAAGGGAATTATACCATGATGTTGTTCACTTACATAGAACTCCTGGGGCGATCCTCCTCGTGCTCAGACAGGTCAAATCATAAATAATCCTTAGTATTATCATCTGATGACTTCATGCCGCCCAAAACTTCCACTCGTCTTGTTGTCCAATCAATGCACCCAGCCAGTCCGAGCATCCCCTAATCCGAAACACGGCGTGTTCGCCGTCTATCTTCGTGCCGTGCCAAGCTGTCATGGCTGCCGTAAAAGCCCCAAGATTGTCACGCGGCACTCGCAGCCAACAGCAATGTCCTTCGACTTTGAGGATATCGGCAGTGATGGCCATGCCAGTTATGCCGAGGAACTGTTTCAGGGCCTCGGTGCAGTATGACCGGACCTGGATCGCATCTAGTTCCCATATCAGACTTGATGCCTGCGGAATGGAGAGCTCCAAGTGCGCATAGGCGTAGGGCGGGTCCTTGATAGTTGCTCTGCTCAGCTCATACGACTTGCTTCCTTTCGATACGTCTGTCAAGCTGGCTATAGACGCGTCTGCATCCGTGGCTTTCGCGTCAGTGGTAGCCATGGCTGTTATCGACGTGTTTGGCGTGATTAGGAGACCGTGGACTGTGAAGTGTGAGCTGCGAGCACATGTGAAATTGAGGGACACCCTTTGGGTGGGACCCCGCTATATGGTTTAAGTGCATAAAGCGAAATTTGAAACCGACATTCACGGCACCTCGATAAGTACATCGATCAGCCACCAATCCCAGCCAAGGAGCTGGTCCTTGCCTGGGTGAAAGACAACGCCGCACGGATGGCCCAGAACCAACCTAACCTAGACCAGACAACACCACCACAACCTGCTACAGCTCCCGCGGTGACATGTTCCATTCATCCTCAGACCCTGATTGACCTACGTTCCCAGAGGGTTCTACGAACCCATTACGCATCGGAGAGAGACTACTCCTACTGTCCGCTTGACGCTATTCCCGACCTAGACCTTAACCAGCGTGCAAAGGACAAACGCGAACATCCTCTCGAGACTCAGCAGCGCAGCGCCGACTAGCGAAATGGCGGATAACTTCGTCCCGCCCAACCAGCAGCGCTACACGCGTGCTTGTATGGTCTGCTCCATCGTCATGACACAAGCCGTAAGTAATCGCCCGGCCTGTCAGCTTCATTTCACCTCGATCCTGCATCTGCACTGTTGCGAGCTGCATCGACGCCATCGCCGATGGTCTCGCCGTCACTCTCGCGCGTGTTGAGATCGTATCATTAATCTTCTTTTCTCGTGCAACAGCGCTTCAGAACCGAAGGCTGCCCCAACTGCCCGTTCCTCGAGCTCCGCGGCAACACGGACGCGCTCGACAGCTGCACCTCCACCGTCTTCGAGGGCCTGATGACCATCGCCAACCCGAAGAAGTCCTGGGTCGCCAAGTGGAAGCGTCTCGATGGCTACATTCCCGGCGTCTACGCCACCAAAGTCTCTGGTTCTATCCCTGAAGATATCCGTAGTAGCTTGGCGGACGAAGGGCATGTTCTTATCCCGTATGTTGTCCTGCCGGTTCTATGTCATCTACGAGTACCATGGCTCTCTTTGTCTTTGTGTTGTTTATCACACACTTATGTTTTGTCTCTCGACACAGCATCGTTCCGTCGCCGATTTACTGACTCGCTACTGGATATAGACGCGATGGAAGCGGCATTGACGCGGACTAGAGCTCCGTGTTTGTCTCTACCAATGGCGCTGAAACCTCGGCTGCATCTAGCCAGCTGTCGCTCCACCAGCAGCTCCGTCAGCAGTCTCAGCAGTCTCAGCAATCTGAGCAACCCCAACAACCCCATAAATCCAAAGTTTCCCAGAATCTTCCGCATTTTCAGAAGTATCGGCGATGATAGAATATTCAAGAATCTCAGCAGTCTCGGCAGCCCTAGCAGTCTCGGGAGTTTGGGAGGCTCAGCGGTCGCAGCAGCTGCAGGAGCTGGAGGAGTCAGAGCAGGCTTAAGAGAATGATGACTGCAACATTCGACGAGGTAATTTTTAATAATATTCTTATGGGCTTCACTACAGATGAACCTCACACTTCTCCTCCCCCCTGGCACATACGAGTCGCTATTTGTCACACCTTAACCGAACTAATCCGTCTACACCAGGGCGGGAAGAGATGCACGAATAGCAACGGACGACGTTATTCGAAGCGAGGCTCTCGGCGTTCGGATAGTTCCCTCGACGATACCCCGTAACGGCGGAAATGGGTGGTAACACCTATCCTCATACTCTCTTAGATCTTTTCATTGTATTTTGGAAAACTGCGATGCTACCTAGATGTTTTATCATGCTTGCTGGGAGTTATGGAATCGTCTTATCTAGTCTTGGTGGATCTCAGTGACCACATTTCATACAGAGACTGTTAAAATAAGACAAATGCTTTTTTTTTTCTAAATCTTTATTCTCTTTTTCTACTGCTCTATTCTACATGTGATTTCTTTCCACCGTCTTCTACGCAAAGGTGATTATTTTCCAGAATTTGATCACGCAATGAACTTGGTCTAAGAATACCAGTGTGTTTTTATGACTTCGTTTTATTCGTCTATCAAGCTCTACGTCTAGACATTGCTAATTAATCAGCTCCACTGGCGCCTCAGCTGGATCCCTGCGACAGTGCTATCATTCGTGGCAATCAGCTTGATTAAGTCACCAAGTTGATCACAGACTGGTGGATTGTGTGCGCTTCCAAGCGCTATATCAGTGACACTCTGCATAATGGGCATCACGAAGCCTGACCAGTTCCTCTCGAGGTCATAACACCAGCCTATGCGCAACCGACGCGTCGTTGTCAACCTATATATGTGTCTGTCATTGACGCGACTCGCTAGGGCGGCCAATCCAGCTTGCTACCTTTTTAGACAGAGCATTAGATGAAGTTTTTCATCCTCATCTCGACTTCAAGAGGAATCTTGTGAAAGAATGAGGAGACGGCTTTGGCCTTCCGTCTCTCGTTCTGGGCTTCGGGTGCGTCGGGCCGCCGCAGATAGCAGTCGATTATGGAATCTATGTCGCGATTCAAATCCTCGTTGTTGCCGGTATGTCCTTCTCTAACATCTGGCTCTGGCGTAGGCTTTACCTCCGTCGTTAGATCGGGCTTGGGCTCGGCGGTTCCCTCGTGCAAGTTGGCAGCGGTGCCGCCATCGCCGTTTGGCTTGACAGCGCGTAGCTGATGCGGCGCTTGCACGATAGGGTATTTGGGCCTTCTGTATGCAGGGCTCTTAAGCGCTGCGATCTGCTTCCGAACCCTACCGTCCTCTACATGCGTTCGCGACAAGCCTTGTGCTTGTGCATGTATCATGCTACTACCACTAATCCCATTGCCGCTATTGCTATTGCTGCGTGAGACGCTGCCGTTACCGCCGCCTCCGACTCTAGCCCGCGTATGCGTGTTCGAGAGCTTGCGACGTATAGCTCCAATCTCTTTACTCTGTGCTGCTGCGGGCGGAGTCGCTGGGCGGTAGGTCTTGGCCTCGAGAAGTGGGCCTGATTGCGAATTCGGTACCGGCGTCGATACCTGCGATGCTCCTAGTTCCGTCGAAGGCAGAATTGAAGTCCGATGCGGAGGCGGGGGCGGAGGCGGAGGCGATGGCGAAGGGAGAATCGGAGCCAGATGTGGGGCCGGAGGCGGAGGCAGAGGCGACGACGAGGGCGAGGGCAGAATTGGAGTCACATGCGGAGGCGGAGGCGGAGGCAGAGGCGACGGCGAAGGCGGAGCCGGCGCTTGAGCTGGTGCTGTTGACCAGCCAGCCAACTGGAAGCCGATATGTTCTTTTCTACCGCTGTCTCCGACGTGCTCTTCACGCGACGACGCGCCTGCTGTACGAGTAACGGCGCCATAACGGGGTGACTTTTGTCTCCGCAGCGAACGATAACGGCCCAGCGGCGCCGGCTGGAGTCTAAATTCGCTCCGCTCTTTGTTGAACCGGCTGGCGACATGGTTTCCATTCGTGTTCTGTATATGCTGCGGCAGCGGCAGCTCGCCCACCGTCTGACTAGTACGAAGCCTATCGACCGGAGCCTCGTATCTGCGACGCGCTCCTGATCTCGTCCTCCGCATCTCGGCGATTTTGTTACGCAGCTTTTCTGCTGCTGGCCTAGGGCCAGCTGGGACCGTCGGAGCCGGAGCCGAGGCTGCAGTGTCGGGAACCTTAGGAAACAGCGAGAGCTGAGGGGGCGCGGGACGGACTGGGATCGGGGCAGAGACCGGCAGAGAGCGTGGACCTAGCACATCGGAAGTGAAGACGCTGTGGCGTGGCTGCAGCTCGCTGCGGCAGTCGGTGCAGAGGTTCTGCGCGCGATCCGACGGCGTCTGCAAAGGATTACTGCATAGTGGCATCGGACACGTTTTCCCTGAGATCTCTGGTCTTGTCGTCGGGGCAGCGGCTCTGCGATACGCATCGTGGTCGTCGGTGGGTGTCGGTGGCCCAGCTTGCTCAGATACGGGCGACGCGTTAACCATTTCGAGACTCGGCGTGCTGTCTTGTCGTTCAGGGTTGATATATAGCCCCGTCATGGTCTGGTGTAGTTGCCCCGGTGCCCTTGGCCCTGCTGGCCTTTGTCTCTGCCCTTGCTCATTTGACGATGTTATCGAGCCCTGCGTCTCGCCCGCAGGCGGCAGCGGTTTCCTCCTCCACCTCATCGGTGTATTCGTTGCCGCGTCTGTCTCTATCGTTGAAGTCGGGGCTGTGTGCTTGACGGGGCGCTGTTGGTCGGCTGCGGAACTAGGAGATAGAGTGCGTTTCTGAGCAGGGCGCTGTGTCTGCGACTGTGTTTGTGACTGTGTTTGCGACTGTGTCTGCTGTGACTGAGATTGTAATGGCAACTGTGTCTGGTTCCGCGTGTTTGGATGTGTATGTGACAAAGTTGGTTGCAGTGGAAGCTGTGCCCGATATGGCACAGCAGTAGCGGTTTTATGTTGCGATGCGAAGGAACGGGGGGCCGAGGAAGTCGCGGATGGGAGTGCTCCTGCTCCTGCTGCTCCTGCTGCCGCTCCTGCCCCCGACGAATGCGCGTGCGCGTGCGCACCTGCCCGAATGTGAGCATTTGTGTGAGCGTGAGCGTGCGCGTGAGTTTGGGTGTAAATATGAGTATGAGCGTGAGCATGGTGGCCGTAGCCCCCATTCTTCTTTTTAGTATTGCTACGCCGTAAGCTCACCTTTCTTGGGCTACGTGGACTCTGTGCCAACGCCACTCGTATCGTCATTTTATCGGATGCGGCTGATGGTGACGACGGCGCGTATGTGGCACGGTTGTACTGCTGCTGATGTTGTTGCTGTCGCTGTCGCTGTTGTTGCTTCCCCCTATTAATATCCGCCGAGGTGGCATATCCGCCAACGTTTCGCATCGGGTTGGGCTGCGGAGTTGGATCACGCGATCGGTTTCCGTGTGTAACAGTAGGGCCGTTTCTATTGTTATTACCGCTGCGATCGCTTCGTCCGCCGCTGCGCTCGTCGTGTCTGGCCACATGGTACTGCTTTGTGCTTGCAGAAGAACCGCTAGCAGCAGCAGCAGCCGTCCTTTGTTGCCTGGCCTCTCTCTCCTTGCACTTCGTCTCAACCGCCTTCTCGTTATACTGCCAGATCTTGCGCAGCTGGGCCAGTACATATACCGAGTTCCGCTGACGCAGACTATCGCGCTTCTCGCGTGGACGGTCTGGCGAGTGTGCGATCTGGTAATTATTCGCCCAGTCGTCGTCTTTCGCCGCTTTATTATTATTATTACTGTTCCTGGCTTCCTCGTCACCGCTGCTGCTGCTGTTGCGCGGAGCAGCGCGACGGAAGCCCTCGAGCATTCTGTTCAGGACACCGACGCCGCCACCGCCCTTTCTCTTTCCTTCGGTAGCAGCGTTCCCGGCAACAGAGCTGCCCCGAGACCACCTGGACTGGCTCCGCCCCTCCGACATAAAGCTTAGCGGATTATGACTTTCTCTCTCTGGTGTATTATTGGTGTTGATGTATATAGATGGATGCGATATGATTATGTTATTCTTGTTCTGATTTATATAGTTGTCTTGCTGTTGTTCATCTGGTGAAATCGTGCGCGCCGTATAGCCGGTATACTGACTGGATCTGCTAGATGGATGAGCGGGAATCGTGGGTATCTCTGATATGTCTCAAATATTAGGGATTCTTTGTAAATACAAAAGAAAATCAGGTTGTATATGTTGTTTTGTTTTTATTATTCTGCAGTTCTTGCGGGCCTGGATATTAGATAGCAATCGTCTGTGTTTGTGAGTGTTATACCGAATATGCGAGTTGGAGATAGTAACAACTAGAAAAAACATAAGAAAAATTACAAACGACGGCCGTCGTAGAAGCAGAAGGCAGAGTTAAAAGGAGACTGAGGAAAAGAAAAAACAACGATGGACAACACAAAATGGCCTTGTCACGATAGAACATGATTTGAGTTTTTTTTCTTCTCGCGCTCGTAAACAAACGAAAAGAAACAAGAACAAGCAATTCTCACTCAAAGCTTGAATACATGGCCAGCTGACAGACAAGAAGAGCCGAGTCATAAAGGCGCGCTGTTGAGATGAGAAGAAAGGGGTTGTTTTTCTCCCTCTCCTGTCTCTACCCCTCTATCCACATCTTCTTTCTCTACTTCGAATGATTTGAATTTCCCACATGGCTTTCTTTGAGCAGAGTTAAGCGAGGCAACAGCACCACGTTCAGCCTCACACGAACAATCCTCTTACCAAATCGACTCAGCTACCCAGCTCGCCAATTAGTTCGAAATCTTTCTTTGTACCGTGTCTACCAGCGGGCGTTTTATTTCTTCCGTGCCTCGTGTTATCGTCCCCCCTCCTTCTGAGAGTTGAGTGTGGAGACACGAACTCGAGCGAGGACACGAGAAAAGTGAGGGAAGACAAAGAGGGCTTCGATTCTAGGCTGGTAAAGTCCTTCGTTCGGATGCACCCCCCTTTGTTCCTCCCTCGTGTTCTGTAGGTGTAATGACATTGTGCGATTTTACTCTCGAAATTACGTTAACGTGGCCCCGTATTTCGAGTCTTCTCCTGAAGATCTAGCGTCTTTCTAAAGAGTAATGAATCCTAGTACTATGGGCAATGTAATGACACAGAAGTGCAACACCATACCATTAGGTACACTACCAAAAGTAGAACGTTGTCAAGTCGGGCGCTTGAACGTTTGCATATCTTTATACGTACCGTGATAGGCAATATCTGAAGATGATAATTACTTAATGTAGCTCGACCTAGGCAGCCTCAGTTAGGTTATGCTCATTAAATGATCAGGTATAGGTATAGTATAGTATGAGAACTAGAGCAACGACTAATCATCTGGTTCGCATCTAAAGTGCAATGTATTTTTCTAGTAAATATGCAAGTTTGTTGTTTATCTATTTGGGGTATCGTGGTATCAATGAAAGAGAGCCTTATTGTATAGAGTCTATCTATCTCGAAGACATGCATCCTCTTTGCCTTGCCATTAGTAGGCGGCGCTTTCACCATATCCAATCAAGACGAACCCAGCCCATGACCAATGAGCTCGCAAATCCGAAACCGGGTACATTCTCAGCTTGCTGTCAATCCAGTATCTATAGTTGATGACATACTGGTGCAAGGTGCTTATGCCGCCTGGTTTTACTGCTTCATGGATGAATACACTCAGCAAGTCGTCAGCTACATTATTCTTGTCTGCTTCAGTAAAGTTCTTCATGCAAAACTGTGCATCTGCTAGTGCACCGCCCGGTGTGCGTCCGTCGACCATCATGGCTTTGTAAAATAGAACCATGAAGATGAGGCTGGCAATATCTCCCGTATCCCAGAGTGTTCCCACAAACGCGCAAGCTCCGCTGCCCAACAGAGCGTGCGCGAAGCTAAGCGCCGTGCCCGAGTCAAAGACTCGCGAGTACGCCGAAAGGCAGCTGCTAAAAACGACAAATCTTGCTGTTATTGCTAGTCTTGAAAGGTCGAGGGGTGTAAGTGATTCTTGGAATAAATCGACATTCGACTGCATTGGGGACTCCTCGTTGAAATATCCATGAGAGCTGAGATGAATGATCGTGGATTGCTGGCATCGGTGTTCAAAAGTTTCGCGGCTTGTACGGTCTGCTTGTATGGGCCATGTTCCGTGTTTACGCGCTATGTATAATGCTTCGATGCGTGAGAACTTGATATCTCGGTCCGAGCCGTCGGGGTGCAGGGGTGAGTTGCAGATGATAGTGGCCGGGGGTGGCTGCACTCCTTGTCTTGCCGCAGCTGTTCTTTGTGAGAGCTGGTGTAGCCCGTACCATATGCGAAGGCTTGGTATCAGCGACAAAGAAGGCCTTGAAATGGGAAGTCCCAGATATTGTAACAGCAAGGCCCAAGGTACATGTGCTAAAGCCCCTGACGGGACTACAAACAGTTTCGGTTTATCACGAAGCTCTGGAACAAATGGGGATAGCAGCTCCTGCGCCAGATACCCAGTTATTTCCGGAATTTGGGTTCCGAGACGCCCTGCCCGCCCTTCTAGCGGTATAGCCGCTATAGACTCAACAAGATCCTTAAGCTTAGTAATCTTTTCAAGGATAGGCGTTGTACGCATTGCTTTCCATTGTGTGTTGGCCCCAGATGATGTAATGAGGAATGTCAGAATTCCAGGGTTTTTCCCCTGGACTAACCCAAATTCTAGGATAGCTGTGTCGTCCGGCACAGCTTCGAGAATCTCATCCAGTCCGGCTTCCCACCATCGAGATACTCGACCTGTGGCTAGAGACTTTGCAGCCAGCATTGTGTGTCTCCAGGCAAGACGAATCCGCAATCTCTCCATGACCACATCTTCTGGTAAAGTAGGAGGGTTTGCTGGATCTGACTGGGATATCTTGTGGGAATACTTTCGTTCTCTGGCGGAGGCTAGACGGACTTCCCTTGCAAGTTCTACGAATGTTATTTTCTTCTGCTCTGGTGCTGCCGCCTCGCTATACCGCTCGATGCTGCGTAACAGTGCCCGAGCTTTACCTCGTTCTAGGAAATATAGGGCTTGGCGAGCCCAATCGAGTTCAGCCAAAGGCGGAATGCAAGGGAAGTCGACTGGCAGTGTGCGATATTTGCGGCAGTGGAAATGGACGCAGATTCGAGTTGCGGAGAAAAACAAGTTCGAGCAATCAATATGGTCATGGGATGTGAGCCGAGCTTCGGGAAATTCCAGGTAGGTGTGATGAATTTCCGTCTCCTCACATCCTCGATAATACACCGTCAGTGCTTCTCCAAGATGCTGGAAGTGTATGTCATCTGTGGCGGCGTATCCACGATGTTCATACTGGAGCCCGACATTTAAAAGGCTCCGTGCTCGTTCAAATCTCTGCTCGGGACCGCGACGAGAGTAGTCTTCAAATATTGCGCCATCTAGTTGTAGTCTTTGGGCTTCTTTTGCGGCCAATTCCCAGTCTTGAGACCACTACAATCCAGAGTCAGCTATTCTTATCTCGAGCGTGATATACAAGTATCCGAGAAAAATATGACAGAGCATACTGTATCAAAGAAACAAAAAATCCATATAACATTAGAGCAGCTAACATAAAGAGGAAAATGATAGGAAAATTACTTACGGTTGCTGCATCGAGCATCAAATGGGCGTTCTTATAATCTTCCTCGTATAAAGTGTCCTGTCGCTCCCTTAGCGGCTTGCTTATAGGCTCGGTAGTAAGTGTTCGGCCAGGCAACACAATTGGAGTCGGTCTTTTGAGCGTGCGTCTCTCAATAGCATCATTAAGGTCGTCGAGCAAGGCTCGAGCCTCATCGGGGCGCTCAAGATTTCCAAGCACCTCGATTCGAGCGGCTAGACCTGCTACGCCGGCATCATGTTGGGAAATCTTGTTAAGCTGCCTTAGCTTAGTCTCGAGCGCTTGCACAGCGCCATTCGTGTCGCCCCGTCGCAGTGCATCTGAGTATGCATCACGGCTCTCGGCCACGTACTTGGACGATAGAAGGGCAGCTAGCCCCGCTGGTCGCTGTCCTCTTGTATCGTCGTCCAGCACTAAAATGTCATCAATGGTAGAACATTGGAAAGACCCATCTGCTGCCACTGAATCCCGGTCATCTTCCTCACCAGCACGGCTCAATTGCGATCGTTTGGCCTTTATCTCATCTAAGCTTGGAGTGAGATACTCTGAACTGATAGACTTTGGTATGAGATCTGTTCCTGGCAGACATTTTAGCATCAAGTGGTGTTTATTCCGAAGTTCACCAGCTGTCATTTTGCAATTCCATTAGGACGGGAGCATAGTCGTGCAATGTGACTAAGCCATCGAAGCCCGATTAATCCACGGCAGAGTCTCGTTTTATGAGAAGAGTTAGGGTGCACCTGGGGGCTGAATCCAGAGCCGGCAATTCTTCTAAGTAGCCAGATTCGGTGACAGAGCCTCAATCGTGTCCACGAGGGTAGCCTAGACACCTCTGCAGGCTCTGCTGCCCATTGGAGGTGGCGAAGTATCATGCTTATGTTGCCGATCAGTCGAATTGGGGCGTGCTGCAGGCCGCCAGAACCGCTGTCGACGTCAGCTGTCTGGTATCTCGTTCAGCCATTAGAGGGCTATGAAGGGGCCATCGAATAGAATGCATTATTGGGGCTCCTAAGCCGCCCGATGCGATAGGTAGTGTCAAGGATCCTCCAAACATCGCGCCGCCACAGTGGCAGCCTGAAGGCGATAGCTCACTCGGGGCATACAAAAGCGCCCTGGCTTCTCTTTCGTCGCTAAATGTAGACTCATACATTTCATAATCATCACAAAATGAGAGACCCATACGCAAATCAGAAAAACACATACTTGCCTTATGTTCGCGGGATTCCGCCCGACGAGCTAAGGCTTGGCAGTCTATACCTTGATCCTCATAACCCCAATATAGGTCTAGAGAAGGGCCGCTTCGAGTTTAAGGAGACAATGTAAGATATGTCATCTCCGGTTTCTTGTATGTGTCGTGGCTTGATGATTAGTCTCTTACTCAGGAATACAGTCTGTCCAGCGAGAAGTATTGGAATTATATCAAGTCATGGACTGGCGAGCCCGAGATAGATGACAGTGAACCGTATATTCTGAGGTTCCAAGCAACAAACGCGTGGGCTCTCCAAGCGAAGACCGTCGGTGCTGCGAACATAGAGGCAGATAGTGCGAAAATCAGAGATGTAAGCATTGTTGGGACACAAGCCCGGCGATATCAGATTAAGAAGTGAGTTAAACGGTGATCGGTAGACCGGGGTCTAGCAAGCGTAAAATCATTACTGACCGGAAAACGCTCACAGACCAGAACAATTCCTTCGCCAGCAGGTCCTCACACAGCCGGGGGTGGAGGAATGGATTAGTGACCGACTCTCTATATCCTTTCACGCGCGATGGAAGGACCATCGAAATGGAGAATCGTAAGCATATAATTAAGCTTTCAACCCGGGGTCTCATGGTGGTATATTAATCAAAGTCAGGTGGAAAACGCCGTCAATATGGCTGGTGACGGGCGTTCACCTCGTATCGGATGGCCGAGTGCACTCGGGCTGGAGTGTCGGAACCCGTGTAGAAGGGAAAGTCAGCGCAGACCCCGGAACGCTCTCTGGCGGGGCGCCGATTGGTGTATCAGCGGCCAAGGTCCAAGGTTCCGTGCAGAAGACGGTGGAGATGGAGCACCTATATGGCCAAGCCGGCGAGCGTGTCTGGTGTGCACAGTTCATGCAGCTTGCCGTTGACTTTACCAACGGGCCGCCTAGACTGGAAACTCAAGGCTGGAGCACAAGATTATTTTCCAAGAAGGATTTTCAAGTGATACGACTACGCCAGGTCAGCCACCAGCCGTTTTCTAGAGAGCAAACCGTTGCCCGACTGGAGATATCCCGCTTCTGGAGCCCATTCGTATCCTATACTTCTGCAATGACTGCTAACTCTTGACCCGTGAACAGGTTGAGGACCTCAGAGTCGGTGGCGTGCGCCGAGAAGCAACAGGTGCAAAGGAGTTGCCGCTACCGCCAATCGACTGGAAGAATCATCACGCCATGATCATCGGCCTACAAACCACGGGAGACGGTGCGGAGGGGACAATTACAACTGACGGCGCGACTGACACTGACGCCGACGCTCAAGAACATCCTGATAACGACGATCCCCTTAACAAAATGGTAGTCACTGACCTACCGTATAACCACGAGGTGTCCGCGGATGACTGGAAAACGTTTGATAATTACCTTGTCTATCTCGAGTACCAGGACTGAACAGGACTGAGCAGGACTGACGACGACCTAATGATTGGGGTCATTGGAAAGGAATTATGTGTGTTTGATTCTCATATTTTTCTTAGAGGCCTGCGGTTGTGTTCGTTTGATGTTACGTTAGTGTGAATGATGTGTACGATAAGTTGGAACGTTGGGCGGTTGGGTGTTGGTGAACCCAGCCATTCTCATTATTAAGCTTCTACTGTACTCCGTACCCGAGGTCCGTACCTTCTGCGATTATCCCTTGTGTAATACCTAATGCGGTAATTCTGGCTCGCAGCTACTTGATGATCTACTATGTACTGTACGATAACTCAAGGTACCGAGAGAGATACAATATTCTCTTAGACTACCTGATTGATCGATCCCTACATAGGTAGATAGATATCTCTCATTTTTTGAAGTATCTACATCTGTGACTGCTAATACTGTAATTTTTCTATCACAGGTTGTATGGCTGCTGGGATACCTACCTAGTACTGCCCGTATGCACAGCACCAAGGGCACTGAGGAACGTGTATGTATGTACAGTACATACATACAGTGGTGTAACTGTAGCACGGAACGAAGACCGGGGACCCCCGCGCAGCGTGGGCAGGCGCTGTAGTGAATTATCTACGCCACGGAAAACCGACCTGTAGTGTTCCACGTGAGCGTCGACCACTGGAGCTAGTATGTGAACTAGTGAAGATAGTACCAAGTCTCAGCAGCTTACTTCGTACAGTCTGGGTCAGGTCGGGTCTACCACCTGACTTAGTCCTCGGCTCGACTCGTTGGGTCGATGGCCCAGCACACGATCGCTATCTTACTTCCACACACATCACGCACCACGAGAGCCGCCCTTCACAGACCCAATTTGCCCGGTGCTGCCGATTACCCTCTGGTGCTGCTGCTGAGCTGACCGAGTCGGAGCCTCTGTAAGATATTGTTGTGCTGTCATCTCACATCTTACCCATCATACACATCTTATAATAGCTACCCCGGCTCACCATAGCTTGTTGTTGTTTTGACGTATGCATATTGCGTAGTGACCGGATGACTAACCGGCCCTTGGCCCTTATATTATAGGTAGCTAGCCGAGCGGAAGCTCCTGATACAACGGCCTGTCGTGACTCGTCACATGTAGCACACGTTCTACGCCTCCGTTCATTCCTCTCTTAATGGCCCAGTAGGCAGCGCCAGTTGACACGAGCGGGTGCGAAACGCAACGACCACGACCAGACACGATGGCGGATCCGCCTCCAACAAGGGACGACAGCCGAGCGCAACGACCGCTGCTCTCGTCCTCGCCGGGCTCTACTCGCAGCCGCAACTACGGTACCTCGGTGCCTCGAGCCGATGCCACGGCCAAGCTGGCATCGCCCATCCCATCGCAGCTATTCGGTGCCTCGCCCTCGCGACGGTCGCTGTCGCCAAGCCGTAGCGATGCCGCCGTTGCTGCTGCCCAGAGCTCTGCACCGCTCGCTGGTGGCTCGAGTGCCGGCGCCACTGGTCCTGGCATATCTGCCCTTGCTGCCGCTCTGATGGACTCCGCTGGACAGTCGTCGCCGCGCTTTGGGACGCCGCCTGGACGCCCTCTATCGCCCTCGGCTACGGGCTCGCTTCATACTCCACCAAATGTCGGGTCCTTCGACGGAAAGTCGAGGTTCGGACAGGGAGGGACCGCCGGGGCTTACGAGGATGTCGAAATCGTAAAACGCCATCTTGTACGGCCATCCGACACCCCGGATCCCGGGTCTGACTCAAACAATGGCGACCGGGGTAAAGGAAAACAAACCGGCGACCCGCCTGACCCCGCTCAGGAGGAAGATGAATTCTACAGTCTTAGATTGCAAGGCGGTGACATCACGCGACAGATTTACAGGTGGTCGGAAGAAGCAGACGGTCGCCGCCGCACTCAGCGAAGCAAGAGCTTCAGTCACACACGGGAGGAGCCCGAAAACGAGGTTCTTGATATTAACAGCATAAACGTTCCCGGCGGCTTCAGGAGAAACTACCTTCGGCGCGCGGCGCAAAGTCCTGCACCTGTATCCCATGGGCTCGAGGCCGGGCATGTGTCCCCCATGAAAGGAAGCGAGCCGCAGTTGTTCACGACGAGTTTCCTGGAATTTTTAACGATCTACGGCCATTTCGCCGGAGAGGAACTGGAGGAAGATGATGAAGTACTACGTCCCGGCGAGTACTTCTCATCGGGCGAAGATTCGGACATATACGATAGCGATGATGAAAGGGAACCGATGGAAGATAGCACATTGCTCACCCCTTCAAAACGCAGGCGGCGGCGGAAAGTGCGAGGCGGGAGTGGCACCAACAGTCCTCTCAGTGCTGCACTACTGCTTTTGAAGTCGTTTGTCGGCACAGGAGTGCTATTTCTGCCCCGGGCTTATCTAAATGGTGGCATGGTCTTCAGTAATGTCGTTCTCGTGGCCCTTGCCTCTCTCAGCTACTACTGCTTCATCCTACTCATCACCACGCGTCTCAAAATTGAAGGTTCCTTCGGTGATATCGGAGGCATTGTGTACGGCGAGTGGATGCGGAAATTGATCTTGGCCTCTATCGTGCTCAGCCAGATTGGATTTGTTGCCGCATATACAGTCTTCACAGCGGAGAATTTACAAGCTTTCGTCCTGGCCGTGACCAACTGCGGCACGCACATCAAGCTTACATGGCTCATTCTGATGCAAATGATCATATTCCTCCCGTTC
This sequence comes from Nemania sp. FL0916, assembly GCA_022578715.1. NCBI lineage: Eukaryota > Fungi > Ascomycota > Sordariomycetes > Xylariales > Xylariaceae > Nemania > Nemania sp. FL0916. Next base: position 310,360 of record MU390226.1, read on the forward strand.
TCCCTTTTCCGGGACATTGGGAAGCTCGGTTTTACCGCCTTGATCGCCGACGCCTTTATCATCATTGGACTCGCCTACCTATTCTATTATGATGTCCTTACCCTCAGTACACAAGGTCTGGCGGATATCATTCTGTTCAACAATAAGGACTGGACGCTCTTTATCGGCACGGCCATCTTCACCTTTGAAGGTATTGGCCTGATCATCCCCATTCAAGAGTCGATGAGAAACCCCGCCAAATTTCCAAAGGTCATGTTCAGCTCCATGATCATCATGTCCGTCATCTTCATCACAATGGGTGCAGTATCTTATGCAGCCTACGGCTCTAAGACGGAGACAGTAGTTCTTCTCAATCTTCCACAAGATAACAAGTTTGTGAATGGGGTTCAGCTTCTCTACTCCCTTGCGATCCTGTTGTCGACCCCGTTACAGATCTTCCCGGCCATCAAGATCACCGAGAATGCCCTTTTCACGAAAAGTGGAAAGTATAATCCTTATATTAAATGGCAGAAGAACATGTTTCGGTTTTTCATGGTCATCTTGTGCGCGCTGATTGCCTGGGGAGGCTCAGATAACCTGGACAAATTCGTGGCATTGGTGGGGAATTTTGCCTGTATTCCTCTGACATTCATATACCCGGTAAGTACTGCACCGTTTCCGGCGAATTACACAGCTGCGTTGTAAAATAGCAAGAAATGAAAATATGTGACTGACTTTGTCGATAGCCACTTCTTCACTACAAAGCCGTAGCCAGAACACGGTTCCGCAAGATTTCCGATATCGTCCTTTGTATTTTTGGCTTTATTGCTATGGGGTACGCTACAAGTCTAACGGTGATTTCGTGGGTGAACGGGCCATCAAAGCCTCCGCCCGGGTACTGCGATACCCTGCATCATTAAACTGGTACATGGATCGCTATGCTCCGTGTTTCCTCATGCTGTATACTAATTGCATAGCGGTCTGGATTTATTTTTTGCCTAGTAGATGTGCTTGTGGCATTAGCATAGGGGAAACTGACTTCATGCGAATGAAGCAGGAAGTTTTAGAATAGGGAGAGTTCAAGTAGGAGAAAGATAATGATTAGACTAAACTCAGGTAATAAGATTGTCGTGCAACAACAGTTTCAAGTTTCGGCATATGCGTACAACCTCAGTACGTGCGCGATACTGTTCCTGCCTCTAAGTTTGATGGACCGAAGTTAGTTCACATACAGTGTGGAGAATACTGTTAGACCCATAATTCTTGGCAGAGTTCTCCGGATTAGTCAGGTGTCCGGCGACAAGGATGGCGCCTCGAATGGCGCTAGTAGTTGACATTGTTTGCTATGATACCAAAACAACTAACACGTTGGACAGTGACTCTATATTATCTCGCTTCTTGTTTGGCTACAATCGAGCATCGTTCTTCGCTTCGATCTCTACGCTCTGTATCGAACTACAACATCGCCTCTCAGCACTTGTAACTTGAGCTCGAAATTCACGACCGCTTATTTAAAGAATCGGCCAGTCGAAATTCTCCATTGCCAAGCTGTAAACCGCCACCATGAACGCACCCGACAGGTCAGTCACTACTCTCGATTCAAAATCATCCAAGTTTCTTTGAGTCTTATCACTTTAATGTTCGCGGATGACGATAGCGGATATGGGCTACACTCCAAGAAATGTCGAGATTCCTAGTGGGAGACATGTCCTCTGGACAACGGCTTGAGCCTTGATAGAGATCTACGCCGGCGACATCTTTCATACCTAAGTAGGTAGCTATCTTGACAAGACAAGCCTCTGGAGCGCGGCTCAATATCATGCTTTTTGAGTCGCACAGCACTTGAATGGAAGGTGCTGGCAAGATCCTCCCACTCGGGCAAGAACACTGAAGGCACCTGACGACCAGCGTTACACGCCGACTTCAGGCATTATGAACAAACGCCTTCCCTCTATCCCACTATTTAATCACCCTGCTTCCCTCTCTCTGTACTTATTCCTATCATTTTCCACGCAACTCACCCTCATACTCTACGTCACTGTGCATACAGTACTCATAATAACCAACTTCTTGCCTTGTCAAAATGGCGAATCAGCGTCACTACAACGAGATAGACAACCCGTTGGACCATCAGTGTACTTTCCTTCTCTTCTGAGTCTTGGGCTGATAGTAACATTAGGTTCGAACTCTTCCTCGTCAACGAGGCTGAGGGCGAGAAGAAGATTACCGAGAAGCCCTTCGCCGGTAAGCGCTTTTCAGTAATCCCTCTCCTTCCTTCGATGTAGCTCCTTATTAACTAACAATAACAGGTACATCTAGTACCTCCGACTTCATCTTGCTCAAGGAAGACCACACCATCGGCAACCTCCTCAGCGAGCATCTCAAGCAGGCCCCTCATGTTATAATGGCCGGATACAAAGGTACCATCCCCTACTGGTCTACCGGCTGCCCTCCTGAGACAAGTAGCTGACGCGATACAGTGGCCCACCCTAATGTGCCTGAGGTCATGATCCGCGTCCGCACCGATGGGACTGTCACCCCCCGCGAGGTCTTCATTGACGTGTGCAAGCAACTCATCGCCGCGTACGCCCAGCTTGGCCGCGAGTTTACCCGCGAGTACGAGCTTCGCCGCATGGTGGGGGCCGGAGACCAGGAGAACGGTACTAAGCATTGATCACCTGCGAATTCGGTTCACTCTTTTCTTTATTTTCATCAGTCACGGAATGGCACGCATTGGACGAGGTTAGGAAACGGCGTTATTGTGATTCGGTATGGATCTCGGCTAGGTTGATGATGGATTTTACACTTGTTCTCAAGGCATGTCGAGAATAGATCCGTCAATGGAATAGACCGCAACGGTCATATTCATAACTAACACGTTTGTCCTGCTCGTAATGTCCGTGAATTGCTATGCTATGCAGCGACAATCCATCCTTGGCCGTCTCTGTAGAACCTAATCCACCCATCATAGACCGAAATATCATGTCGCAACAGGGCCTTCACCACCCGGTATCAACTAGTAAGGGTCAAATTAGCATCTCATTCCGCGAACCGGGAAATTCGTATACGTACCATGCAAATATTGTTGCCGTTCAGGAGGATCTTAGAGAGCTTTGTGTGGTTGCCCGAGTAATCGCTTGTTTCCATTAGCCTCTCATTCACGGTCAACAGGATAAGAATGAGTCCCTACAATTCGGTCACATCCTCGAGAACCATATCTATGATAAGGCTGGTCAGTATAATAGCTCTTTTCATAGCAGGACGCAGCCGATTTCGAGAAGTACTTACTCACGTAGTCGTCGAATCCCATCAGCGTACCGCTAAACTCTGTAGGGCGTATATCCGTTAGCTACTGCCCTTATTACTGCTACTGCTGCTGCCACCGCTGCTCGAAATAAGGAAGAGGTGGGAATTAGGGGTGCTGTGTACCCTTGTCACCCTTCATGACGACCCATATCCGGGAGCCGACACACTTGTCGATAAGTTCTGGCACGATTTGTTAGTTATTCATTCATTCTGTGTGTCAAATCGCGGATTCTGAACCGTGGGACCATACCGAGAGGGAGGAGTTGTGATGCCATCTTGTCCAGGTACCTTTTCGGAGAGGGACTGGCAACGTCGAAGAATCGAAATTCTGTGGGCTGATTTGGGCGTCTTTCGTGCTAAATGATCGAATCGCCGTTGCTTGATGATATTTTATTGCCTTCGTGCCCGTTAATTCATCGGCTTGGGCTTCGGTGTTGTTGAGTATCTAAGATAGAAACAATCAAACGAATAGCCACCTGACGCCGAGTGACAATGACTGACTGGCTTGTTCAAATGGTAAGGTAGGTTGGGATCTGAAGCGCAGATGACTTAGGTAAGCTAGGGATGAACGCACCTTAGCCTGAGCTTAATTGGATAGGCTTCGATCGACCGTAGCGGGGACTTATGCCTGGCGCTAATGCGCTAGCTACAGAGTCCCCACCACCAGCTCCCTAGCTCCTAGGCACGGCACGCGTTCACATTATCTACACGCTAGCCACCTCTGAGTACTTCGTACTTCGTACGCATCCATACACTACCTCCGGTCAGAACTCCGGTACATCACACCCCAGCTTCCAGACAAGGCAACAGTGCGACTCCGTGGCGTCTCGACCATGGAGCCGAGCTGCGAGGCCCCCATTGCTTTTCACAGATGAACTTCCTCGGAGGCGTGGAGTCGGTCAGGAGTACTCTGAGATGTCCTTCTCATATTCTGTCTGCGTCTCCTTCGTTAGTATCACGGTTCGTACCTCTATCTGCCCGTCCGTCCGTCCCTCTATTTACTTGCTTCTCCTAGACTAGCGCATGATAGTCTACCTGTCTCAGGTCATCATATAACACTATACGAAGCTGTCGCCATGTGCTGAGGATGGTGCGGCGTCTGTTCATTCACTTACGTTATCTTAGTGATTATATAGTATATCGTACGCCCAGAATGACGGCAACGCCGCCTCGCAAGAATCAGCTATGGCACCCTGCTCGGGGCATCTCGTTCTCGCCGAGCCCGTCGCCCCTCTCCTCTCCCGCCCAGAGCTCGAACAACTTAGTTGAAGTTCCTAAGGTGATCCGTCGGTTCCATGATAGCGCCACAGTGAGGTCGGTTGGCACGCAAACCGAGGCCATATCCAACACAGTCACAGTCTCGGGACAAGCTGCAGGATCGGGCCTCGACTTACAAGGGCCAGTGAAAATTACCGGCGGAAGCGTTTCAGTACAATCTGTGCCAGGGACAAAGACACAGCTGAAAAAGCGAGTGGCAGACAAGCCCGAAACAAAACTGATAAAAACGACTCATGGCCCCCCACCTCCGCTTCTCGAATACCAGATAGTCGACGATCTATACCATGCTGCCAAGAAAGCTCCAGCGGGGTCTCCTAAGTCCTTCTGGTCCTATTCGCAGTATCGCCGTACGGCAAAGGATGGCTCGTCGCATGCCGTCAAGGTGCACTACTGCACCAGCACCCACACGATGGAGCGTGTCTGCAAGCAGTATTTCATGAACGAGAAGATCATCGGTTTCGACTTGGAGTGGATGGTAGACGCGACAAAATCAGACGGGCCGAGGCGAAACGTGTCGTTGATTCAGATCGCGAGTGTCAGCCGTGTCGGGCTGTTTCACGTCGCCTTGTTTCCCAAAGTCGAGGACCTGGTCGGGCCATCTTTCAGAAGTCTGATGGAAAATCCGGAGGTCACCAAGCTTGGCGTTTCGATCAAGGGCGACTGCACGAGATTGCGGAATTTCTTAGACGTCGACTCCCGAGGACTGATGGAATTGAGCCATATGTACAGGTTAGTCACGTATTCCAGAGATCGCCAGTATCACCTGATCAACAGGCGGCTCGTGCCATTGGCAAAGCAAGTTGAAGAATATCTTCATCTACCGTTGTTCAAGGGCGAAGACGTGAGGGCGAGTGACTGGTCGAAACGCTTGAGCTGGGATCAAGTGACTTGTAAGTTTTCATAGCACCTACATGCACAACCCTGCATCCGAGTACTAACGATATACTAGACGCGGCCTCGGATGCTTATGTTGCGCTGCATCTCTATGCAACATTGGAGCATTACCGGAAACAGCTCGATCCATGTCCACCTCACCCATACCACGCCGAGCTGGACCGCGCTATTCAACTCGCCGCTGGAGTGGAGGTAACTAAACCAAGTAATACCCTCGAAGCCGATACGGTTGCAGTCACCGACGGATGCGAGCCAGCTGCGCATAAAGAGTTAGTCAGTGTTGAGGAACCAAAGACGAAAAAGAGCCTTGTTCCTAAGGCCAAATCTGCGCCAACCTCACTGACAACTAAACCAACCTTGCGCCCTAAAGATTCTCGGTCAGTGTTTTTTAAGTTATTTATCCCCTATTCAGCAATGCCCTCACTCTGAATGCGACACTCTTGCTGCTCCGGAAATCCATTAGAAATGAGCTGCTTTTTCCGATATCATTGGTCGCAATAACTGACTTTTTCAATACAGCATCGAAGTAGCCGAGGACCGAGTGGCCTCCTATCGCGCATCTCATTCTCAAACACGCTCGACATTTGCCGAACTACGCTCGTACTTCCTATGGCACTGCTACGATCTCTCTCCCACCGTCATCGCAGAGCTACTCCGCGATCCGCCCCTGAAGACTGCCACGGTGGTCGGGTACATCCTGTCCGTCGTCCAGGCTGAGAAACTGCCTGTGGACCGCGACCGGCTGCGCGAGGTCGCGGACTTCGTGCCCGTGAGCAAGCTCCGGACGAGATGGCCTGTCGTCATGGGCATGATTGCGACCCCGGCCAGTTAGAGTTGAATTAACTAACTAGATTAAATGCATCGTCTCGTTGGGCCCGGAATACCTACTTTAGAAACACCTGCTAGACCTAGGCGTTGAACTTCCCAGTAGAAGTTCTAAAGGCAAAAGCCCAAATAAGTTGTGTGCTGTTGAGCATCAAGGCTTGAAAACTGTGTTTCCAAGTCCTGTATTTGTCCGTGCGATGTCTTGAATCCGTTGAATGGCCGGTTCGGTCACGGTGTGTTGCGTTGTTGGAACTCGAAGGCGACGAAACGATTCCCTAGATAGATACCCTCTTATACCCCTCTCCATACCGGTTCACAGGTAGCTTTATGAGATATCCAACTCTTCTTCATCCATGATTCTTGCTTCACTATGCATTTGTCCTGAGATATGCTTGATGATTAATGTATATTGATTTATACAGTCTTTATGCCAACTTTGCGAAATTGGGAGCCACACATATATATCATATATTTCAACATCAACCCCCTCATCTAGCTAGAAGAAGCCAGAACATCCTGACCGCGATTAATCTGAACAACCTTATCCTCACCGGCACTAACGATCCCAAACGTCTTATCCCACTTAACAGCAAAAACCTTCGCTCCCCGACCAGGGACATCACCACTACCCATCGACTTCTTCTGCTGCTTACGACTCTCCCTCTCAATAACATAAACAGCCTCAGAAACGCTTCCCCCGGCAGCGCTCTCGGCCTTCGTAGCCGCGCGCACGCTGCGCAGGTCCCAGACCCGACACGTCCCGTCATACGATCCGGACACCAAGCTATAGTCGTTGTTCTCGGGCCCCGCGGCCACGCTAGAGACTATATTCCTGTGTCCACGTAGCGTGAGCACGGAGGTAGTGTTCGCGGACACGCGCGGGTCTACGAGGGTTACGTGGCGCGCGGCGGTTGCTGCCGCGAGCAGTACCGAGGAAGATGATTGTTGTTGGAGTGGTGCAAGCGCGAATAATGGGTGCGCAGTAGTAATAGCGCTGGCGACTTTCCCCGTGGTGAGGTCGATGGTGCGGATGGTATGGTCTTGCGAAGCGGAGTACGCAATTGTTGCGTCGCTAGGGTCGAAGCATACCGCCGTCGCTGCGGACGTGTGCACGGGCATGAGCGCCAAGGGCCCGCGCTGCGGCGCCGCGGACGCGCCTGCGAGTTTCCGCCGCTTGGAATCTGAGGCGCCGGCGCCTGGGAGTAGGTTCGCTGGGGCTGCGGGCGCGGAGGTTTTGGAAGTTGTCCAGAGCCCTACGGCGCCGTCGGCCGAGGCGCTGAGTACGCGACCAGATGGCCCGTGGACGTCTAGCGCGTCCACGCTCGCTGTGTGCCCGTATAGCTCGAGAGTCGGCCGTAGCGCGCCGTCGGTTTCGCCCTCGCTGTATTTCCATATACGCACGGTGCGGTCGAGTCCGGCGGACGCGATCTGCGTCGCCGAGAGGAACTTCACGGCCTTTGCGCTCGCGGTGTGGCTGCCGGCCGTGGATCGAGCGATCGAGCGGCCTGAGGGGTCCCAGATCTGTAATAGACCGTCGTAGGAGGCCGAGACGATGCGGTCTTGATTTATGGCCCTCTTATCACCCGCCCAAAGCCCGGCACGTGATGTTGCGGAGAGCACGTCGATGTCGCTGACCCAGTCGTCGTGCTCGAAACTAGCTTGGTATACGGGAGGTAGAAGACTGCGCACGTACTGGATCGGCAGCGTCTCTTCGGCGTTAAGGCCGTGTGCGAGCAGGAAGTCGTGCAGCGATGTGCGCAGGAATTCGCCGTTGATGAGGAAGTCGAAGGGTACGGGCGCGGCCGTGTCGAGCATAGACGACGAGTTGAGGATCCGCGATAGTCCATAGCGCTTCAGATCTACATGGCAGTGTTAATACAACAATTTGTTGGCTGCGAGGGACCGCAGAAACCGGGATGGAGAGGCAGAAAGGCGGACGACTTGCCTGTGGGAACGACTAATACACTGCTTTTATCTTCGGGCAGGCGAAAGTCGGGCGATGTTGTCGTAAAGTGTACACGGATTTCTTGGGGCGCAGCCGTTTCTGGCTGTCCCGTTGGGGCGTCCATCACGAGCAGCGATGAGCGAACAGCGCAGATCGGTAGGTGTAGGTCGTCACGCTGAGGAACCGACGTAGAAAAATGAGCGGCCGCTGGATGGTGAAGATTCTTTGGTGAATCGGTGGTGAATTCGACTATATCAGCAATTTATCTCTGTAGACTGATATTGTTTCGAAATCTCCAGGTGATTAATGAGGAATTTGGATCGTTCGGATCGTCTGGTCTGGTCAAAGCCGGTTGTTGGTCAATAGTATCGTGGAGGTTTTTGTTTTTCTGCAGACTGAAGCTTATCGATGAGATGCAGATCTAGGAACTTTTTTGCAGGGGTCTTAGACCCCTCGATGGCCAGGATCCTAGCCAATGAGAGGCCAAGAAAAGAGCGACCAATCGACCAGTGGATCCCAGCCACAGCCCAGCTAACGCCGCATTTTCAATTTACGCCAAAACGCGTCTCAGTCTCATCGACGCGTTTAACTCACTCACTGGCTCTACATATAGTCCAGTGACCGTGCAAATGATATACCTGTCTAATATACGACAGCAGTAAGAAAGGTGGATGATGATACCCCCAAAATTACAGTCACCATGCCGCAACTCGATGAGATTCCGGGAAATCTGCTCCACAAGCCTTCGTAAGTTCCTCCTATTCTATCCGCCATATGATGAAGAGGGCACTGACTTTTACGACTAGGGGCAAGGCGGAGGATGAGCTAGAGCGAGCCGTGTCGGAGTACAAGCCGCTTCACTCCTTCAAGTTAAATAAGGAGAAGTCGTACCAGCAACAGTTTGCCGACATGTACTTCCTACGGCTCACCAAGATCAAACCCGCTGTTGAGCAGAGAGCAGCAGAGGCCTGGGCCAACACTGTCGTCGCCAACGAGCGCGCCAAGAGGGTCGAGCGAGTTTTGGACATCCGACAGGGCGAGCTATGTTGGGTATCCGGAACTGTCTATATGGACATGTCACTCAAGCCTAATATTCTCGAGGACGTCTCCAAGGACGTATGTAAAGAGCAATTCCAACGAAAGTTCGCATGGGGGATGGACAGTCAGGGCTAATTCTGTGCAGAGATGGATCTCAGCCCCTATATCGGACAACAAATACTACTCTGAGGACGGAACAGACGCCGTGACATTAGAAGACGAGTCGGGTCGCATACGGCTGGCTGGCGAGTTTCTCAAAGATGTACTTCTCGTCACCGGGTGCATCGTCGCTGTCATGGGCACCGAGAACGTCAACGGCGAGCTAGAAGTCGTAGGCCTCAAATTCCCCGATCTGCCTCCGCAGCCGGAGCGGTGGGCTCTCTCCGGACCCCCTGCCACAGCAGCTAAGAAGAAACCCAAAGACGAGGACGAGGACGAGGACGAGGAAATGACGGACTCCCAACCCCAGCCTCAGGGGAGCGGAGGTAAGATCGCCATCGTGTCTGGCCTCGGATTTTCCGGCGAAGACGCGAGCCACGCCATCGAACTCAACCTGCTCCTCGAGTACCTACTCGGCGAAGCCCTAGACCCGACAGCCCAGCGCGAGCTATCGCAGATCAGCCGGCTCATCATCGCCGGGAATTCGATCGCGCGGGACGAGCAGCGGGCCGCGGACGAGGAATCGTCGAAAACCGACCAGAAGAAGTACGGTTACGACAGCAGTTCGTACAATGCTTTGCCATCACAGCTGCTCGACGAGTTCCTCTCCACCTTACTCCCGACCATGCCTATCACCCTATTACCAGGGGCCCAGGACCCCGCGAACGCGAGTTATCCGCAGCAGCCGATCCACCCGGCCATGTTCCCGCTGTCGCGAGCCTACACGGCAGCGCCCGGGTCGACGGAGGGCGAGGGCGGCTGGCTCGATACAGTCACGAACCCGTGGGAGGGCGAGGTCGACGGCTGGCGCGTCCTCGGTACTGGTGGCCAGAACGTCGACGACATCTTCAAGTACGTTGGCAGTAATGACCGCCTGGGCATGATGGAGGCTATGTGCCGCTGGCGGTGCTGCGCGCCCACCGCTCCGGATACGTTATGTAAGTACTGTCGAAATAACACATACACCCACATACACACGGACGAATGAATAGTTACTAACATTCTGCTTGGCGTCCAGGGAGCTACCCCTTTCAAGACGAAGATCCCTTCGTCATGCACACGTGTCCGCACCTGTACTTCGTCGGCTGCCAGCCCGAATTCGGCACCAAAATCATACAAGGCGAGGACGGACAGGCGGTGCGCCTGGTTGCCGTGCCGTCGTTCACCGCCACCAGAGAGATCGTGCTGGTAGACACCGAGACGCTCGACGTGTCGAGGATCAAGATCGCCGCTGGCGGCCCCGTGAGATAATGATAATAGGGAAGATAGAAATAATAATAAGAATGGAACAAAAAAAGAGACTGCGAAGAACGTCGAGAGTGAAAAACGGCCAGTCAGCATTACTACCTCGTTCTTTTTCATCCCAAGTCCCGAAGTCTCTGGCTGGATTTAAGGATTTCTCGAGCTATGACCCTTATAGATTATGCTATGTCTTCTAACCAACCCATTGCTACATGCTAGAGGTTTGCCCCAGCAGGAAGATGTTTTCAACAGCAAGCAGGCTGGTGGAAGCGTTAAAGAGAAAGACAACGCATGGATTCCGTTCCTAGAGCTAAGAGCTAAATATCTGGTGTAGATTGGAAGATAAGAGCAACCTGAGATACATCTGCGCATAATGAACCATAAGCCTCTCCTTCCCATGAGCTGAAGATCCGAAAGATAAAGAAACGCATCTCCTAGAGCAATATCGCAAGTCCGCCAGCTCCATCACTGATGGAGAAAAGCCAGCGTTGAATCTCAGACCAACATCACCCAGGAGCTCTTGAGCGCGCCGAAACACCAAGTCCCCTCGCCAATTTTGTTCTACCTCCCAGAAATCACCGCATTGCCGGCCTCGCCGTTCTTCACATGATGCCAAACCTAGAATGCCCGTCTAAAGCAAGCGCATAGCTAGCCGCACACCAATCCTCTGTGAAAAAGCGCGTCGAGCTACTGTTGAGTTTCGAGCCATGCCTCCGTTAGCATGCCTCTCTCCTGAAGCGACGCCTCCCGCTCCTCTTCCGCCTTAGCCCAAGCCCTCAGAGCCGTTTCCACCTTCTCGATATCTGGCTCCTCTAATTCGTTCTGGTGAACCTCAGTCGGAGCCATAGTCTTATCGCTAGCATCCGACTCTATTGCCGGAGATCTGCGACGTGTAGCAACAGCACATGCCTTGGCGCGTGTATTGGCAGGCCGACGTCGCTTGGAGGGTTTGCACGCCATTGATGGTTCCTTGAAGTTTCGAGGCAATTCCACGAACTCTTTTTTTGCATTGGTTTCGGGATCTTCGACCGGAACCCAGAATTTCCATTCCTTAACAGCGCGCTCCGGTTCGACGACCAAGCATTCGATGCGCCACGCGAGATTATGCAGTGCCGTCACGGCTTGCTTGACGTTCTTATCCCAGCGCTCCTCTATAGCTTCGACGTCTCTATTGCGGTAAGCGGCAACAGCAGTGGCTATCTTTCCAGGAATGTTCTGGTTCTGGTCGCCACCGACGCCACTTGCACCCCGTTCTTGAAGAGCAGCCTCGTGCTCGAGCCGCATCTGCTCGTCTTTGGCATAATAGCGCATATCAATATTCGTCTGCCAGCATTTCTTAGACGCGTCCCACGCGAGCACGCGCACCCACTGGATTCTGAGCTTCAGTATCGCGTTAATGATCTTCGACCCTTGCCTTAGATACTGGCAAATAGGAATCTCATCCGGCTGCTCAGACATCTCCGTCTGCCCCTGCAGATCACTATTTCGCACAGCCGGGACCTCCAGGGTAAGCGTATGCAGGTTAAAAGCGTCAGCGAGCCCTCCGCCAGGGAGAAACTTCTCAAGCGCGCCCTCGAACTTCCTCCGATGATCGCTGAACTGCACACGACTACTAGGCATATTGATCCGCATGTGCCGGATCAGGTGCCCGTACTTGTTGATCGGCAGCAAGCAGTCGTCGAAGACCTTCTCGAGCACGACGCTCGTGTGCTCGTGAGATTTCCTCGGGTCTTTCAAGCTGTACGTGAATTCGTTCTCGCCGAACAGGATCTGCAGGCCTTGATTCGCTAGTAAGCGGCAGGTGCGCAGGATCGAGAGGTCTAGACGCGGACGCTTCCGTGGAAATACGAGGTCCCACCCGTTGAAGACGGGGATTCCGGAGGGCCATACGAGGATATAGCATAGGATATCGTGGCGGAGCTCGGGCGGAAGTTCGAGAAGATCACTTCTGGCATCGGTGTGGTCGCCCTTGTTGCTTTCATTGGTGCGGTCCTTGTGACTTCCGTTGGGGCGGCCCTTGCGGCCCTTGCGGCCCTTGCGGCGCGATAGAGGAGTGTTGGCTGGTGAATTTCGAAGAGGCGAACTGGGTTTCTTAGGTATTGCTTTCTTGGCAGGGGCACGACGAGCTTTTGCCCTCCCTCTGGGTACCGGTACATGGCAAAGTTTAGGCCGCTTGCTATGTCTTTCATCATATGCTGGATAAGCCGGTCGTCTGCGGGTGCACGAATTCATCCCCAAGAAAGCATTGTCTCTTATTCGGGAAGGGGTCTCGCCGTATCTTTCATAACGCTCTCTCGCTTCACGAATTCTGTCTTCTTTTTCTTGTTTCTTTTTCTGTGCTGGTGTGAGCTCTACATCGTCAGGTCTAGCAGATTTTTTGGCCCGTGGTTTTTGCGCACTCGCCTCATCAGACGTAGAAGACCCCATGTTGTGCAATGCTGGTAGAGAATTTAGCTCAGCTCACTGACGGGCTCGTTCTTGGGCTGTTGGGTATGCGTATAGCCAGGGGAGGAAGGGGGTGGGTTTATTGGCAACGCCTACTGAGTTGAAACGTTCGTAGAGTTGTCGGCAATAGGATAAGATAAAATGCTTTCGCCCAGTATGAAATCAGAGTTATTAGATCATGATGAGGAGTAGAAGTGATGATTGCTAGGTAGTATGAAGTTGTGATACTCTGGGATGGAGGCGGAAGATCTATGACGACGTAGATATCTTGCGAGAAGGCCAGACTGTTCTCCTAAGAGCGTAGAGCTCGCTGAACTCGGGGTATATACCAGCAATCGGACGTGGGAAAGTATCGTCCTCTGGAGCTAGAAAATAGGAATCCGTAGCGATGCCTCTCGCCTACCTGCCTGAAGATGCGCCCAGATCCTACTTGTCAATGAGCGAGCATGAGAATGAGGGATAAGCCATGGTCTGAGAGGAAGGAATAGGGGAAGCCACAAGCGGTAGAATATCCTCCCAACATCGGTCAAACCTATGACTACCCTGGCTTGTGAAAGAGGCGGAAGATAGCAATGCTCGGTATGTGAGCGGCATTAGCAAAACAGGTGTTGCTGCTTGGTTAGACATCAAGTAGGGTGAGTAGATAGTAATTTAGTCGAAGGAGCAGGTTGAATGGCACAGCACTTGTGTGTGTAGACGAAGTTGTATCTCAATAGATGGGAACTACCACGTCCTCAATTTGCAACTTCCGCCTACCTACTAGCACTTGCCTTTGCTTTAGGTGGCTCTCTCATCTATTTTCATGATGAGTGTGCTTTGTTTCAATGACCTCTGCAGATAGCTTCCATCCTTGCTTATCTCGGTCGTTATTGTGAAGGCACCATGTATCATTCAGATACTTCATCTTGTAATGCGGTAGATACCGCGATGGCATTTGGTTTTCACAGAGATCATAGAACTTTAGTGAAGAGCCATTCAAAGCAAACCGATATCCTGCATTTACTCGTAAATTTTATATAAATATTGAAAATAGAAAATAATAGAGGTAGATAAATAAATTGAGTTGAGTTGTATAGGACAGTTAGACCTTGTACTACCTATGTAGGTATATCCGCCTTTGCAAGTATACCTTATGCTAGGCGGACGGAAAGGCACTTGACTGGCCGCAGACCCCTGCATTGCATCTTCATAGACTCGTGGCCGTTTCGGACCCGGTGGTAATATTACTGCTAAGCGATTAAATGTCGCAGGGACAGCCGCAGCTTCCGCGTGCACAGACATGCAAGGAAACAAATATTGACACGAGTGCATGCATGCATGGTCCGTGTGTCCCATCGTGAAATATGTTCGATAGGTGTTCTTGTTCTTGTTTTTCGATGAACTGGCGATGCCGAGAAGATACGAGAAACAAATAGCAATTCTCCAGCGTGTGCGACTTCGGGTGCGATTTCGGGTGAGCACCGTGGCTTGCTTCAACTGGCACGAAAATGATCGGGTCGCAAGAACAGCTATCTATTCGTCTTATTAAAGGCTTTTATTTATTTACAATAAGACACATAGACTGAAGCAATACCCGTACAGAAATTGCCGGGTGGTGGCCAATACCTAATTGGGTGGAGGTGGCTGAGTGATTGGTAAGGTTGAATCGAAACTTGCCTCGTGGACAATAATGCTGTACCTCCAAAACCCCCTCAAAAACCCAGCCTCATATTGAAATCGCTTCTGAGCCACATTGCTGTTCGAATGTGTAATTACCCCATAACGTCCTATTGTAGCCCTGAAGAGGGGAACAAGAATGGGTGCTGAGGAAGAGTAAGTCTTACATGATATATAGGGGCAAAGGAACAAAATTTTAAGATGGGGGGCGAGAGAGAGTAAAAAGCGACACCGACAATCTATAGCTGCTCACCGCCGCTCTTAACTCGCTATCAGTTCCCACAGAAAAGGATTTCTCTTCCTTTTTGGTTAAAAATAAGAAAGGAAAAACTATTCCTTCACATATTTAAGCAATGGGGAACCCTCTAGCAAATATCCCAACAATCGCGAGCTTAGAGAGCCTACCACCCGAGATCCTGCTAGAGATCGCAGAGCGGCATCTTACCCTAGAATCATTAATCCACTGGACGCAAGTATCGCCAAAACTATCAGAAGTCGCGTGGCAGCTGCTCTCGAGCGAGCGGTACTGGGCGACGATCCTCGCCTTCGATGCCGATCACAGCCGGGTGGGCATCGAGCCCGTGAAGACAGGGGACCGGCTGAAGCACCAGTACAAACCCACCGAAACCGTAGTCGACTTCATTCGCGAGAACCTGAGTATGTGAAGACCATAAAATCTATCTAACTATCTGGGACACATGATATCCACCGACGTGATGTGCGAGGAAGAATGAGAAGCTAATAGTAGAAAACCAAACAGACTCTCTAGCACAGGTATCTTCGCGCGGCACCCTGAGAGTGACCAAAGAAGGCTATATATGGCGACAACGCCGCATACGATGTCACTCGTCGATTCTATACCAGTGCACGACGGACGAGAGAGCGAAGACGTCGCACGAGCCGTGTTGGGAAACCGGGTGGTGTGAATGTACGGGGGGGTTGGAGACTGGGAGGACGGTCCGACCATTTCACGAAACGAAGAAAGACGACATATATGAATGCTGTTCTACGGCATTTCGCGCGTGGTAAACCATGGATCGAAGCATGCTCTCTCCGCTCACATCAAAGTTACAAGAAAATGATGATCTTTTGTGCACCAAATATAGAGATGGCTGGACTAGCTCTCATCCATGACCTAACCTCGATGTATACTCATACAGTATCTTAACTCGTGAACGTCTCCGTTCTCACCAACAAAGAGTAGAACAAGATTGATACTCATGTTAGAATATTAGGACCGAGCAATCACGCTTCGCATTCTTAGCCAACAGCGAGTAACAAGGACCCGATATTGCATGTGTCGATTTCTATGGGAGATCCGGGAGATTGTATTAATATCCGCCACCTAAATGAACCTTCATCTGATACTATGACTATTGCCCGAATATATCCTTCCTCTTGTTGGAAATGTGAGGAGATTATAAATCCAATCACGGTGCCCCTATACTCCTGTGATTATAGACTGAAAACTTTTAAGGAGCCAAAACGCCGAGCTGATGGTGCTGCCCTGGATAGATGAAGCTCTCTAATTCCTGAAAATGACATGCCACTGCCGCCCAGAACGGAGGTAGGTGGCTAAAGATTCCGCATCATGGTGCGCCACTTAGTACGAGTCTTGTTCGATGTTTGAATATGCCGATAGTCCGTCAACATCATGTGGCTTGAACGTAATATCATATACACCTTGCCTAGGTCATTTGACATGGCAAGGCCTTGCATCGTCACGCCATGAGTCGAAGCTTGTACAGCGTCGGCTGATAGTGACGCCATGCGCTGCCACTGGCTCAATTTTTGGTGAATGTTGAATACTGGGTATGAGTCGTGGGCTGAGCAAAGATCTCGACTTAGCGAGATACCTAAGCCAGCCAGTCTTCTTCATCTCTTTTCAACCCCCTCATTACAAGGCCTTCGTCGGGAGATTCTTCGTCTTTGTCCTCTTCTCCATGAACCGTGTCGTCTCCATTGCGCTCGAGATAAGTAGCTGCCGGGCCAAAAGGTTCGCACGTAAAGTCGTCGTCGTCGCTGAACATCCATGTCATACCATTGGCTTCTTCTTCCATTGGAAAAATTTCGCGCGCGTATTCTTCGAGTCCTCTCGGTCCTTCCCACAATGACAATGCATCATCTGGACACCTGCCATCGAGGCTCTGGTCACCAAAATAAGGTGGCTGTTTCCTCGGGTCGTCATTGCGCAAGGAAAAGAGCTTCTCTAGTGCTTCAAGCTGTTCGCGATATCCTTCTGGGATCTTGACCTTCACGTCAATGGAGCCTCTTTTGTAACGCACTGGCCTTCCAACTCCTCTTTCAAAAGCTCTGCAAGCTTCTACCGGGGTTAAATATTCGTAAGCTAATGCGATGCGCTTCCCATTCCATTTTGCAGGTCCATCTTTGAAGAGCTGGAGGATCGCTGGTCCAACGTCGTGCTCGGCATCTAACCAGGGAAGCTTGGCATCCGGGTGAAATGGAGCTTGCCATTCGAAAGACCCATCTGGCTTCAGCTCCATACAGAATAATGGATAAAGTAGCGATGTGAAATTGTTGTTATAGATGCCCGTGTAGACGAAGGTGGCAGGAAGCCCGATCTTTCGAACATAGTCTTCTACTTCGTGTTTCGCGGCCCACAGAGGGAGAGACGGCCAGGCGCTGTTGTATTTGGCATGATCTGGCATCGACGAATATATATAATGCTGAACGCCAGCCCTTTTTGCCACATCAGCAATAGCCTGTCCTATATGAAGTTCATTTCCGTAGAAAGTGGTATTAATGAAAGCTAACTGAGCACCGCGGAACAGGTCTCTGATCAAATCATGGTTGACAAGAATCCCTGGGAGGTCACCATAAGCTGTGACATCCTGTTGGTCATCCGGCTTATTGCGGACATATAATTCCCCGACGAAGACCGTAACATTTGGGTTAGTAGCTACCTCGGTGGCTATGACACCTTCGAGATTCCGCAGCTGGGCTCGGACCTTGAAGCCGACAGCAGTGGCTATTCGAATTAACGATGCGGCCTGGCGGCCGCTAGCATTGATGACAGCGATCGTCTTATTAGGAGTTGGCGTCGAGCGTTTCAGAGGACGGAAGCTCAGCGAGTTATTTCTCGACACAGCCGTAAGTGGTGAGCCTTCCGAGTACGATGACCGTGAATGCTTATGCTTTGAATACTGGGCGGTCTTTGACGATCCATTTTGCTGGTCGGCCGGTGCTGGTCGGAAGACCAGATTGGTCTGGATCGGGATAGGATCTGATGATGGCATGATATACTGTATTCGTAGACCACCATGCAAGGCTGTCCGACAACGGCAATCGCACGGGGAAGTTGTCCAAACTAGGATATGCAGTTCCTAGCGGATCGCCCATGCACTGTTGGAAAGGTTACGTAGAGAGGAAGGATAACCAGAAAATATTATGAAAGGAATGGAATGAGCTACATCTAAACCCGGAGAAACAGTGGTCCGGGGGAAGGGATATAGAGAAACAACTAGGCCTGAGGTGGTTGGGACACCTCTAGTGGCAATGTCGAGAATTAAACGCGGAAAAGCCCAACAAATGCTGGTGGTCTGATGAGGAGTAAATGTGATGTCTGAGGTTTGAGGCAGGCGGATGAGAGCAGAAATAGGTTAGGGGGGTCGATTCTCCGATATCCAGACTACCGGTATAGTATGTCCCAGCATGGGGGTTCGGAATGCCGCCACTTGCTATGGGCTAAACCGGCTTGGTGTTGAGGAGACTGGACGAGGCGAAAATACTTCTTAAAAGCCGAAGTAAAATCGTGGGGAGGTGCTAGTTTGCTTGTCCGGGGAATAGGGCTTTTCCTCGCGTGTACTAAGCCTACACTACGAACAAGGAGGAATCGTGGTATGGTCTAGAGGAATGGATAATAGCAAACTTGGGTTCCAGTGGGTCTTGTACCAGCATAGGTGGGTAAGGTAATAGAGACGATGCCGGCAGGAAGTTAGATGAGGCACCGCCCCAGCAGCACAATGAGAACTTTGTGTGAGTTGACGAACTGCTGGGAACCCGGTGCCGACCTTAGCCAATGTTCCAACGCCACAATGATAAGGGGGAAGTTGTCTCGGGTGAATTCCGTTTGGCTTGGCGCTTTGCGTGTCTCGCTATCGCCAACCCAAAACAAACAGGTGGATTGATAAGTAGAGAGACAGCCAGGCAGGCAAGTCGGCTGGTTGGTTGGCTGGTTGGGTTGGGACGGGAGGCTGAGACGAGGCCGGTAAGTGCCAGTATCCACGTCCGGGGTAAGGCTCCGTGACGATCCAATCGGGACGGGGTGAAAGCGTACGCGGCGAGGAGCTGGTGGACGCAGGCACACTCCAGTACTAGTAGCGCACGATGCGAGTACAGAGAGATATGCTGGCAACTCCTGCTAGTCGGACGTACTGCTTTTACAAAACGACAAATCGCGGGCGCAATGGCCTTCAGCAGACTGTGATAGGGTTTGGCGGACCGGACTGTGCCGTGGAGCCAAGACGGCAAGAATAGACTGGCCAAGATCAAGTGACAAGAGGATGGAGATAAGAGGTGTCTAGCGCAACGTGCTGAGGGAAGCTCTCGTCCGGGTGTAAGTGCAGGTCAGGTATGTACCGTATGTACAACTAGAGTCAGAGCCAGACTCAGGGCAAGAGCCAGGGTCACGACCAGAACCAGGACTAAGACTGCCGGTTCAGTGGTCTTCTTTCTGGTGCGCTCTCTCTTTCTCTCGCCTTATCGGGCGTTGACAATTGGAACTCTGGCTGCCCTCACTGGTCTTGCTGGGACTAGCCACGGAAAGCTGCCTCGCCACGAGCAGAAGCGCTATCTGATTCGGCGGTCTGATAAGTGAGGAGCACGCATGGTGTGGCTGATAACGGGACATCGGGGCGTCTGTCAGATGGCACGATGGGACAATGGAACCAGATCCAATCTATTTAAGGGCTGTTACGGCTGCAGTTGTGTGAATCGCTGTTTGCTGCACATATGCTCCCTACCTCTTTAGTGTAGTAGTACGGGAGGGAGCAAGCAGTGTGCGACGTCGACTGGGGGACCTGGATGGGGCGAGCGGCTCCGATGTCGTTTGGGTGGAGCGAGTAGGCGTGCGTCTTTTGGTGTCGGGGTCTCTATCTGGGCCTGACCGATCCCAAGGCAGGAGGTACCGGGCAGTACCCAGCACTGCTGTGTCTGCAGGCCTGCACTCTTTGTGTAGCTGCCATAGCGGTGCCTAAGTCGTACGCTGTGGGCAGTGCTGTGCTGTGGGAAGAGGTATCTGTAGAGGCTGAGGTTAGATATGGGAGGCATACCTCGTGCTGCGCCCGGCCTACCTGTACTACCAAGGTACCTGGCCTGAGGCTGGTAGGCAGCTCTAGTCTACCTAGCCTTTCACCTAGGTGCTATAGACTGGCAGAAATTTAAACATGGCGCAGAATCTGGGTCACTGTTACCTAATCGTGACTGTCTTTTTGCGCCGGCATGATGGGAACCCGCTCAGACAGGTTGAGATAAGGACACGGGGAGGCTTGAGTGGTTCGCAAATCTGGGCACATGGAGGGAAGGAAGAGGTTAGGAAGGCCGAAGTTGCAATTGCGCTAATAGGCTGGAGGTGTAAGACAACCCGCTGGGAGTGGTTGCTTGGGCCCAGCCAAATAGTAGACTTACACACCGTTCATTGGTAGTGTCGCATACTAAGCCGTCCCGTTTCGCCTCGACGACGACAAGTCCCAAGCTGTGACGTCGGCCCTATTACATTGAGGCTGGAAATCACTTCAACACGCACACAATCAACGGACTACCATTGGACGCTCTGAGGTGTGACAACAATAACCAGGTAGCTAAACCTTGCTTCTACAAATGGCCTCTGCCATGGGCTATAATACTTGGCTGTCGGAGAAGAATACTACAGGTAGGTATTAGGCTATCGGGGGGCAGCGCCCGATCTGGGGCAACAGGCGCGTCGATGAACACGAGGGGATGTGCAAATAGCAACGCCAGACAAGATAGCGAGATGGATTCCAAACTTCGCCAGCGAGCCCCGTTGTGTAGTGTAAGTGACCAGGACCGGCTTGCGATCGGAGGGGCTTCATAAGAAAATTCTTCACAGGGAGATTTCTCATTATGCAACAGCTCCATCACACGTGGGAATGGTAGTAATTTGGCATCGCGTAAAAAATACCATCGCGTTGCAATTTCTGACTGTTGAGCTGTTATCAGATTAGGTAAATTAAACAATTGCGGTTGGTTCGGGTGGAGGATTTTCTGAGCACCAAGGAGATGACGATTTCTGCGGCCTGCTATCTAATCTTTTCCGATACCCGGTTTCCCTGGTCTTCCTGCAGCCTGTTTTGCATGAAGGCGAAATGCCGGCCGATCTGTTAATGATTTAATCCTTGGCGCAGACATGCGCTGGATAGATGAAAAGACCGATTACGACTAGCAGAGGGGAAAATAGCGAACTGGTACGGAGCATGAATATATCATATGACTGTCTTGTTAGCGCCGTAGGTTTCTTCCACTTTACGTTGTCAATATTTTGTAAAGATTGGGCTGTAATTGCCAGAAAGCTTGCTTACACGAACAGGTGCTTCAAGTTAGATAACCTGGTTGCAGAAAACTGTCTCGTCTAGAGTTCGTTATCATATGTTGTCATAAATAAGCATGGATATGGATAGTGCAGCGTATTGGCCGGTTCGGTATCGGAAGAACCTTGAATACTCTGCTTACTGCTCGCTGTATCTAGCATTGCACTAATCAAAGCTTTCGAGGGAGATCATTTACTCCGTAAGTTGAGCAGAATTGTGCATTACGCTAAATTCAGACAATCCGATAACCAGAAGATGGTAATTGCACAATTATAGCCAAAATCATGGTATTCGTAATTACTATATCTAATTGGCCAGTAAAGTTAGGGGCACCTGAGAGCTGCAGTACTCTTCAAAAGACAGCAAAGGACTTCATTGCGACTGGCTGTTGAATATGGAGCTTTGAGATGTACATACGCATAGGCGGCATGGTACGGTTACACGGAGACCGTTTCTCATAGCAGCGTCGATGCTCCGATTCTCCACCAAACGAAAACTTTATCATCGCAATTTTATTGGTAGGAGACGGTCGGTGAAGTTGAAGACGAGAAAGAAAACTAGGCGAGCACATGCTCCGAATTTCGAGCCAATCCGGCTCGCTATTACGTACAAGTTCCCCAACCAAACGCCGAGTGCTTGTTGACTCGGTGAAAGAACACCCCTCCATCAACAATAGTTGCAGCGGCAGCGGCCGGGCTGGCCAGGTGAATCTTCTTAGTTTCCTGGACCTCAGCAATTCCGCGGGGTGCTTCATTAGACTACTTGAAAAGGCAATGAAGTAGTGTCAGTGGGTAAGGAGGGGAATCTGCTATTTCTTTTGCTTTGGCTAGTGAACCTGCGGGTGAATTTGGCTGGCTTCCAGCATTATAATTCCCCTGACGGCGGTCTAACAATAAAAATAGACAAGGTCGGGATCGCTGATGCGGGGTTACTGTGTGCTGTTTTAAGCAGTGCCTACATGTAGGTAGGATCAATGTACCCCGCGGCTTTCTCCACCAATCCAACCCTTCCGCTATCTATCCGGATCTCCCTTTCAGCCTTGTTGGCCACAAAGGGCACGCATAAGAGCCAACCTAGTATCGTCAAATGGAGGGCTCGCGCAGAGACCGACAGGGGCTGGGCGAACCGGTGAGCATTCCATCCGCGCTTATCGCTTGAGGTTGCTTCTTAGACCTGTGACAATGATACCTATGGGATGCTAGCGTAGCTCCACGTTCTGCTTTCCCCGCGTTCTAGCTGCTCCGTGCCATCATGATCAAAAGATAAGAAAAATACCTAGCATTGTTGCCAGTGCTGTATTAGGTGATTCCACCCGAGGCCCCTGGACAGGCTAAGAGACCCCGGTAGCTCGTATTGGTCGGATACCCTCCTGGCATTATGATGCTGGGTCTTCTGAAACTATCTTATGGCTGGTCAGCGTAGATGGCGGTTTCTACATGCCAGGAAATGTGTTCCACGAATTGGTAGCCATGAAGTCTCCGAAATCATTGAAATTGTTCTGGTCAATCCACTAGTTGCAGCGTCTCCATCAGTCTCACTGTTTTGATGCATTTAAAAGCGTAGTACGGGTTGAGTGGTAACAATTAACTTACATTCTGATTTGGCATCTGTGGAATCTGTGATATTTGTGGTATTTGTGGTATAGTATCTGTGGGGCCTCGCGTTAAGGCGTCAAATTGATTCTGGGGAAGAAGTTAGTGAGCAATGGTCAAATTCGCCACAACAATAGCTGAACTGGAAGCCAAATTAAGAGCCTCTGGCGTTCGTGATATTTGTACAGGGTGGTGACTTACCCAATCATATCCTCTCTGCATCTGGGGGAAGCCCCAAGGATCTGTCATGCTCATATGCTGTTGCATATCCGTATCGCCTTGGCCTTCCATCCCAATAATGTTCGGGTCTCCTATCCCAAAGCTCGCGAACTCAGATGCGGACGGTTCTATGCCGCTGCTACTGTTATATCCGTCCGAGGGAGATCTCGTGTTAGTGCACTCTGGTACCACATCAGCCGCTGGCGATGCTTGCTCGGTGTAGCTACTTGTCGATTCTTCTTGAATGCTGTCCGCTCGCAAGTCGAGGCCCTCGAGGTCGTAGCCAAATTGTGATTGGATCTTCCGAAGCATTGTTCGCACGACAGTTGCCGCTTTGCGACAATCAGCTACCGTGATGGACACTAGCAAAGTTTAAGTTAATCCAACGGGAATAGCGCAAGGCATTAGACGGTAGCTAGGGATTGAAAAAGAGTGACTTACTTTTCGCCCAGATCGTGTACGAATGTTTGAGCTTTTGAAACAAGGATTCTTTGGTAACAGGTGGATTACAAGTCGCCATCCAGTCAATTCCATCCTCGTTTTCCGTCTGCTGCTGCACTGCGAGAGCGACCACCATATCGGCCAGCAAGAAGTCGTTAATTGCTAAGGAAGCTATAAACCATGAATTTTGCGCAAGAATTCCGCCTGGCTTCGTTGCTTCGAACATAGTGCTCTGATATGAGAGTAGATCCACGGCGGCCTCGAGACAAGTTCGGCGAGAGTAATCGTGCTCTTTGAGTGGCCGTGGATCAACAAGGTATCGGCGGTGTAATACGCACCTACTCTTTTGATAGAGAGACGCAAGCCCGAATCGCTGAATGACGAGCATAGGGGCATCCGTGATACACTCGGAGAGAGGTTTGATCCTCATGAATGAGGGCACGCTTGACCATACATCCTGAATGCGGGCATCAACGCGCATGACCTCTGCGTACGTAGGTAAAGTTAAGGAGTGAGACAGCCGCGCAACAAGGCCGAACCCGCGCGCTATTCTCGCTTTATTGATTGGATAGGTGAGAGGAGTGTAGTCGGCCATAGGACGCGACGGTGGAAGCTCTGTGCTGTCTTCACTGAAGTCCGAGTCAAGCAAATTTCGTGGTAAAGCTGTATCGCTTTCGATTCCTTGTATCATACAGGGTAACCCTAGGTGGAAGGAGACTAAGAGGTCAATTTGGACTGCCAAATTCCACATACGACGGCGCATTTCGCCTTGATATGGCGTGAGGCGTGGCAAGTAACTGGGGTCTCTATGCAGGCCCATTTTTAACATGAGCCGAATGAGTGTTGAACACAAGAGATAACAGTTCACTTGTGAAACGCGGTTGACAAGAAAGTCAGCCTCTGTATACAAAACCATGGCCGGAAGAGTGAAGGGACCGGGCATTGAGTATTTCCCCCAGATCAACGCCCAGCCACATGCGCCCCGGTATTGCCGAAATCTATCCACTAGAGTATATCTGGCGTTAGAAATTACGATTTGTTAAAGATACCCAAGTCGATAAGCCTAAAGGGTACCGAGTAAGGAGTCTATAAGGAAAGAAAGAGCAAGATTGTAGAAAGCATACTGGCAGGTGTATCCGAGTCAATTTCCAATTCATGGGGTGCTTGAAACGATGAAAAGAATATCCCGAGGGCTAGAATCATAAACAATATAGCTATCCAATGAATGTCCGTCTCGCTAGGATTTTCGAGGAATTCGATATATTGCTTTGTGAAAGTAGGAATGTGTATGATGTCTAATACTATGTTAGTGTACTGGACTTCTCCCGAGCATAGAGGGATATCAGTCTTCGTACGCTGAGAAGGACTATTCGAATTGAAATATCGATTCATCAGTCTATCCATAACAGCCTTATCAGGTAATAGAGCGAGTAATTCTTCCTTATTTCGCGGCGCACCCCTCGAAAGTATGAGCAATTCGCTCGGGCCCAAGTTCTCATATGGGTCGTCCACTATGATACTCGACGTCAGTCATCGCCAATTTAAGCGGGATGCAAATTGCATCGAAGCACAGCATTCTGGGTTCAACTTGTCTACTCCTTACGGGCCACCGAAAGGGAATCTACTCACCATCGACCTCGGGCACTTCGGGATCCTCAAAATAGGTTTTGAGATCCTCGAGCTACGTTGATTATCTTTAGTCTTTTCGTCTAGCGACACGGGGTGGTGCGTTGGTCACTTACATCTTCCAATATTGCCATAAAATGTGTGCCTCCAACGTAGTTTGTCGCTCGTTCACTATGAACGATAGAACCACCCGCATTACGTCCTGGCGCCGAATTGCTAATGCCGTTACCACCGCCGCCCGTTCCTCCGTCTAACTCGACCATCCCCCGTACCATGCCCTCGAGACGTTTGAGCCGAGCTGCCATGGTCTTTGCCGGCTTGGACTTTTCTATCCGAGGAGCGTAGGCGCACGCATCGGGCTTCCCTCGCTTGACGCATTGGGTACAAGGCGTAGCGCGATTACATTTAAGCTTGGAGGAGCGGCACGGGTGGCACGACAGCAGGACGCGCGTGCGCTTCGTTGGGGCCGAAGTCGACGAGGAGGCCTGGGGCGATTGTTCACTATTGGTACTGCTAGCCCCCTGGGGGCTGATGCCCGGCCCACGATTTTCAGGGGACGCCATATCGCCCGTTGACCCGCGCCGCTGTGGTCTTCGGGTCTAATAATGCTTCTTAGATGGGTGACTAAGCACAACTCGTTGATTAATAGATTATTTAGTTTGTGGCTGGTATAATACGTTTGATAAACGCAAAGTGCAAGATATAAAATCAGATACCGGTAGGTATTTGTTTGGTATAGAATGCCAGATATGATGCGAGATCGGGTAGTGCAGGCTGCAGACGGCGGGTGTGGCATCGCGGCTTAGATGTTCCTCAGCCTCAGTTGGTGACGTCCGACCCACTGCCACAGATTACTAGTACTGGACTAAGCTACTGTAGGTTAGATTAAGGCACGTACTTACAATTGAAGCTAGCATACAAAGTGAATTATCGGGATTTTTTCCCTAGAGATTCTGAGTTGTCCAACCATTCTACTACAAAATTACACTTTACAACTTGTCTAATGCGCTGCATTCTAGGTCTGATATCAGGCTAATTTAGCTGTAATTATAAGCAAGTTGAGAGGCCAAAGTTGGGATTGTGGTTAGAAACTCTCCCAATGTAATGGGGGAAAAAGCAAAGCAAAGATGTCGCCATCACCCGCCCGGCAATAGCGTCTTCAGTCTCTTCACGACTGATGTAAGGATGACAGAGCAATCTACGTTGAGAGTTATGCGGACTAGGATGAGAGTTACACCGTATATTTAGGTAATTGTTACTAAGAAAGATTTTGAAATCTAAAGACAATCCAGAACCTCTGATGACCGATGCCTGAGGACCAACGTAAAGTACGATATGCTCTACATACTGTGCCTATCCCCGCGGCGGGATCGTTTCCGGATGACAAGGGATGGGTTACCTACTTGTGTTACACCACAGCGGGTGGCACTGATACTGCCCGAGACTATTGTTATGAACCGGTGTATGGATGGATACAAACACTATTGATGAGCATAGGTACCATGCAAACAAGCTTGTCCGGCGGAAATAAACTGTAAGTAAATTGTTTGAGTGATCATTCCAAGTCCTCTAAACATAGAACAATGTCTGAAAATTATATAATAGCCACCATAGTCTTTCTACTCCTTCCATGCACAACTCTAAGCGCCAGAGTAGGATATGCCACAGACCCTAGATAAGGACATGGGAGTGATTGTACTGTAGACACTTAAGAATTGATGGCCCTGTCGGTATCCAAAATATTCATCCATCATTGCCGTCGTAGTTATCGTCATCTCGCCCTCACTACTTTGGGCTCCCGAATCCCAAAAAAATTCTCTTCTTACGCAGCGGTAGTATGATTAGCGTAAAATGGGCCAGCCAGTATGTAATAATATCAAATAGGTAGGAAATCAACGCTGCATAGGGATTGAGAAGTGTTACACGCCTGCTGGCCTCGCAGCAGGGACCCAATACTGATAATGGTGCTGTAAAGAATGCAAAATCGATGGCCAATCACCACACGATCTTAGTAGCACGCGTCCTCAGATCCGGCATACCGGGGATCAATCCTCTGGTACCGCACTGGAGCAAGGCGACCCGTTTTTGGAGATCAAACTCAACGGCTCGAACCATAACTCGTTTTCTTTCTGGAACGAATGTCGCCTCAGCTGGTGAACTTCCTCTCTGGCTCCCCCAGCGGCCATTGCCGCCGAGGCCAAGGGGGATGTCGTCCCCAAAGTTTGGCGAGCCATTGGACATCGAACCTGGGCTCCCTACAGACAGCCAGCCATCCTCAGCAGAGCTAGAAACTGGACGTGGATAGTCTGCGACTCCATCTTCCTCCTGCTCGATCATTGCTATCCAGCTGCCTATTCGCGCGCAGAGCTCGCTGTCCCACATGCTTTCTCTCCGCGAGCTAGTTCGTAGTAGTTGGATAGCCTGTTGGCGAGTGAGAGAATTGCGACACTTTGTGGCGACGACGAATAGGGGTGGCACGATACCCAAGTCTGCACTGAAACTGGGCTTGATGTGCCGCGCCGTATATTCACCACCAAAAATATCGGTATGGTTAGGTTGGTGAAGACAAAAGTCCGGGTTGGGACATCTTTTGGCAGCTGCCCGACGCTCTTCATCCCCAATTACTTCCATCGCCAAGTTGACAATGTCTCGAAAAAACGGTAGAAATTGATCGAACTCAGACTCACTATCACTGAATGTCATGTTAAAGAGAATCCGACCCATTATTTGGTTCATTTTAAGAACTGCGATCGCCGTTTTCTCTTGCGTGCTCTTCGCCGGGGCCATGCGAGAAGTAAGAATGGGGCCAAAGGCTCTCGACCAAGCTTCCATCTGTTCGTCGAAGCCTTTTCCAAATTGCTTGAGTTCTAGCGGGAGGATATTCATGGGACTCATTTTGACGTATGCCCCCATCTGCTCGGTGAACCTCATAATCCTCTCACAAAGCGTGTCCCATGCTAGCCTCCCATCGTGCAAAGAAGCAAATACCTCCGGTATCTGAGTTTGATTTGTCGACACGGGTGGACCTCCGTTGGGGGACGGGGACGGGGTGGTGGCATCGGCCTTGGGGGTTAAGCGGATGACGTATGGTTGGGGAAAATGGAAGGCTAAGTCGTATGATTTGGCCTGAATGGCTAACCGTGTAAACATCTGGATGAGATCCTGCTCAACAGGTTCTTCAGGGTGCGGAAGACTAGCTACGCGGCGCTCGGCGCGCAGCGTCTCCAATAAGGCAAGCCCGCTCTGTATCTGCAAAATGGCTTGTCTATGGTCGCCAATAAAAGAATCGAAACAAGCGAGTAGAACAGATGCCATAAGACTCATTCTTTTCTTGGCTTGGTCATAGGAATCTGAGCTAACCACTGCCCTAATAGCTAATGAGTAGTGCTTGAAGGCGACTTCCCAATGTTGATTGGCGTGATCTGCGCAGTCCATATCGGAAGGAGAGCCTGGCGGCGATTCCGACATCTTCTCGAGAGTTTTGTAGAGAGCGCCAAGAGCGACGACGGCGTGCCTGATCGAATCTTCGGAATGGCATTCCTGCAACACCCGCCGAGTCCAGAACGAAGAGTCAAAGAACCCAGACAGCTCACTCGCCGTGCAATCCCTAAATAGTTGGAAATATTGGCCCTCGCGGGAATTGAAAAGACAGCTTGATGGCTGGTGAAGGATCAGTGAACTGTACTCGGGGCTCTCAGGAGGCGTCAGGGCGCCTGCATGCAGAGCAGCTGGTGCTGGAGCAACGGCATCGAGTGGCGTGATTGGCTGGGTTTGAGGTCGCGCAGAGATGGTTGGCGGAGCAGCTTGAATGGACGACTCGCGCGGCTTTGGCGCAATGCGCTTCTCTTCGTAGATCCTAGACCTCGGCGGTGGAGGATAGCCGGTGCATTGCTTCCGGGAGCGCACGCACTGGGTGCATGCCGGTCGTCTCTCGTCGCATTTGATACGTCGGTGTCTGCCATGATGCCTGTTAGTAAATAGCCTGCCACTGACTGACTCGCCGGGCCCGATCGCGCGGGGCGATCTCCTGGGGCCGGAGGGCAAGAACACGGACGCGGCACGGGCCGCAGGTAATATAGATATAGATGTAGTACATGTACATACTTGCAATTGTTACATCCGGTCTTGACTTTGGGCTTACGGGCCCGAGTCCCTTTGGGTTTCTTGGCTTCTTCGCGACCACCTCCTCCTCCACCTACAGTGGACCCGTTGTCCATGGGCGCGCACAACATGCTGGGCCCGAGTCCAGTGGCTACGGCGGGAATGCCGACGTAGCTGAGTCGCGAGTCTGCTGTCACTGGGTCGCACGCACGCTCATGACACGGTGCGGGTGTGCGAGAGCTTCAATGCCAGCCAGATGGGACTTCGTCGTCGTCTGTCAGCCTCAGGCGGTTTCGGCGATAGTGAGCAACTATATGGCCGTAGCGCGTTCTGCGTACCAAGCGCTATGGCAGCCCCTCTAGCTCGGGGCGGAATTGTCGGTTGCGGTTCGTTGTTGGTGATTGGCTTAATAGAGGCGGCCGACGATTCGTAGCGGTAAAGTGAGTAGTGAGCACAGGGGAGAGAATAAGAGAGAGCAAGGAAAGCAGGCGGAGAAGAGACGTGCGAGCAATGATGAGTTCGTCGTCCAGCAACGGGGAGAGTAATATGGTCCGTGGCCGGCCGATAATGACTACTCGGTTGTTTGCCACAAGACGGCAGGGAATACTCGCTGGTATGACGGGCGGGTGTGGCCGTTATGTATGTACGTAGGTTACGTATGTATGGTGATGGAGATGGATGGCATGGGAGCTTTAGGTCTGCTGGGATGAGGGCCTACTATCTTTTGTTTTGCCCAGGCCTGCCCTGCAGTCACCGTGGGGAGGGGAAGGCGATCCGCTGCTTTGGGTTGTGCAGTGGTGTGTAGGAACTGTACTGTACGTACCTAGCGATGTAGGTACAGAGTACTACAGCGGGTAGGTACCTACTAGCGCCGACGTCCCGCAGGCACTTTCTCAAAACGAGAACGACAGCCGGCGTATCCGCTGACCTTAGGAGTTTATGTAGGTAGTGTGAGTAAATAATTCTGTGTGGGTAGCCGTTGTCGTTGTGTGAAGGCAGCACAATAGCATTAAAAGTTTTATAGAGAGACAAGGAGGTGGGCAGATTGCTGCAGAGATACGAAGTAGCTCTTAACAATTCGCGGTGATAATCCCTTTTCAACACCGAATCTGCTTCACCATCTAGGCATACAGTATCTACAGGCCACCTACCTAGGATGCCTAACATCAAGTCGTGTACCCTCAAGTAAAAGTTGTGGTACCCAGGAACAGGACACCCAAAAAGATTCGAAAACAAAAGCCGAGGTAGGTACTTACTCTATTGCACCACGCACAGCAGGCACGTAGGCCTCTCAGTAGCGTAGATACCGGGCCGGCTTCAGGAAGCACACGACAATTCAATACCTCAAGTATACCTCCCTAAAGACCCTAACCTAGGCGGTAGGTCGTGCAGTTGCACAGCCATGGTCCGTTCACTCCTGGCCTCCTGCAGCCTGAGATGGTTCCAACTCCGAACCGCCTTTGGGGCCAAATCGGCTGGCCCCTCCGCCTTTTAGCGGAAGTCGGAGCCTTGATCAATATTCGAGACGACGAGCAGATGCGCGTGTCTACAAGGTAGACGGCTTAGCGGCTTGCTAAGTATTGTCCTTGTCATCGCAATGGCACGTTGCAAACACGCCAACCACCATGTACGAATTTACAGAACTGAATGGCTACATAGCTACACACGTGGAATCTCCTGGGAAGTATACAATACTGTACTGTATGTACAGTACCTACTACAGCGTACCAGCCTGTAGGTAAGTTGAGTAGTGCAGTGTGTTAGCCACGCCAACTGCCGTCCATTCTTCATCGGGAAGTCCAAGATATTGTCACCTCGTGGTCGAAGAAAAGTTAAATCACTGTTAACTTAATTGAAAAGACGCCTTATTTTTATCATGAGGTCGCCTGAATTATCAGAGATTTACTCATAGGCATTACACATAGATGGATCCCCAAAATCCAAGCGCTATGTCGAACTACCTAATAATCCAGTCGTATTCTCGTGTATCATTGCCCAAGACAACGATATAGACACATTCAATATCTGCTCCAAAATGACAAATACTGGCTGTTCGCAGTACAAACAACTTTCAGCTTAATGCCATATCTGTCTTCATCAAGCCTGGAAACATAATACCTGACTCTCTGCTCCTGAGAGAAGAGGGCTGGGTGGTAACATTTCTGCATGGACCAAATAACGTCCTTCGCGGATGCGGCCCGCCTGTAGGATGTTAGTGCCTGGGTAAGCTTCAGCAGCGCAGGTTCTCATAGTTAGCTCGCTGTAGGTATCATTTCAGCCCTACAACTCCCCAAATCACGCCCTACAGCGTAGTCCCCTGTTCCCTGATTGCTACCATGATCCTGTCCTGTTCGATTCGAATTGGAGATCATAGTGCAGCGTTGCGCCATGCAGTCTTGTGTACGGAGTACTGTACTGTACCAGATACTATCAATCTATCATTACCTGCCCAAGAGCAGGAGCGATAAGGCATGCTCCCCAAATACTTACAGTAAATTTCAACCATCGTTCTCCGCCGAATCCAGTGTATCTTGCACCCCACTCATGAACGCATATACCCACCTCTTGGCAATGACGAGCACGCAAGAAGCAGACTGCGCCGCGCTGGTGCCGCTTATACGACGAGCCTGACCAATCCCATATCGTTAAATGCTTTCAGGAGATCGCCTCGAACTCAGCCCTACGGATCCCTTCTAACTTTTCTAGGTTATCTGCTAATCATTAAGATTAAGCCCCACCAATTGCAGGCTTGGAGGGTGGAAGACTCGCAATGGGGTCCGGATACAACTCCGGTGCTGAGAACGGCGTGGGACAGTCGGGAGTGGTCAACAATGGATTGTATGTTATCGCCACCGGCACAGGTTTGTCGCCGGCCCTGTGGTTCAAAACACGCGGTGGCAATGATCACGACGCCGACTGACTGCCGCAACATATTATACTTCCCGGCGGGACAATGAGATCCTCCGCTGCACTTCAATTGCTCATTGTACGACTGGCATACGGAGTCCCGGCAGTCATGTCGAGGATCCCTGGTCATTTAGACCACCGCCTGCTGTTCATTACTACATCCGTGCGGTGCGCGATGTACTTTTGGTATGTTGAATTCTCCGCTTAGGTGTGTTGCTCAACGGCGATGGAGAGCCCGAGGGTGCCATCCGTTTGATGGACTTGTGACGCCTTCATAGCGATCGATATGACTCTTCGATTTGTCTGGCGGTGGTACACTGCACCAGTCGGTATAATTACAACCTCGCTTAATATGGGCAAATGTGCAGCATCAGCGAATGGCAGACCAAGACCGGCTGGTGTTCTGGTGGTCTGAAACAACTTTTAGACTTTCCATTTGAAAATCATTAATTACCACTTATCCAATACAACCCCAGCATTTTCCCCGTCACTCTTTCTTGCTTCACCGAGACACTAAGATCTATGAACGATCGATCCTGACGTGGCCGAGAATTTGGCACCGCTACATAGAAGCTCGAGTCGAACTCCATTTTGTCACCATTTCGCTATCACTTATCACACCGCACTTTGTGCCCATCTCGCCAATCAGGAGTGGTGTAGTATCGGCATTCCTTAAAATCTGACTCAGATAGCCTATGCAATGCACGTTACACAAGACCTTTTGCCCCCATATCTCAGGCAGAGTATTGTGGCTATTCGGAGTCACCGACCCCAATATTGATGTGGCTAGTGCAAATTGGGTGCTTGAATCAGCAGAGTCTTATCTTCCCCAGAGCTTGTGCAGTGCTCGAGATCTCGCTGTTAACACGGGGGTCGGACCCTCAACCCCTGGCGCATTCCCAAGGAGATGATTAGGGGTCCTCGATTTATACACTATCAGAATTCTCAAGCCGCCGTGACTATCGTGGGTTAACATCAACCTTCATATGAGTGTTAGGTTGATTTTGGTGCCAGCGGAATGACAAGTTTCATTGATCGCGGGAGCTCTTTTGACGAAATAGCTCTCCAGTGGACTACACGATGAATCCAATCGAAAGCTCGGTGCGTGCATGGTACCTGTATCGAGTTAAACTCTATCTAATAGGGCTGCATTGCTAGCGGATCATCCTGTGTGGCTTCCTACATTACAGGCTCTCTTACGACCGTGTCTAGGCAGCTCATGCTGATCACTGTCCTCATGTGGCTTTACACTCAGCAGATACTATCAAAACTAGTCACTCCCCAAGATTACCCCAGGCACAGCGGAGTCACCGCGCAAAGCCACTACCTCATGAGTTGTTTCGAGATCATTATTCCGTGGCCAATCGGGATGAAGGCGATGCGCTGCTTCGTTGATATCACACAGACTGTTACCGGGTCGGCAGATATCATGAACACGTAGGATATCGCACAAGTAGGCAGATGGCAACATAGAAGGTAAGTTATGTAACGTAGGGTTCACGGATATCATCAGCCATCCACTCGCCAAACACGACACCCTATTCGTGACTACTGCTAGCATTAATTCGCTACCGACATATTCGATATTAACACGACTCTTCTCGTTGTAACATACCTCCGCGGAGAGAAATACAGGATCGAAATGTAAGTTGCTCGATTGAACGGTATGAAGAGGCAAACTCACGCTGGGCAACACTCCCGACTGAAGAAAGCTAATCGAAAATGACGGGATGGAAATTCAAAGTCATCCTACGATTTACATTCGGTCCCGTGTTCTCCCTCCAACTCTTGCCTAAATAAGCAAAACTTGTATAGTTCTCGTGTCTCTGGTGTCATTGCCAATGACTCGATACGGCACCGAAGTGCCCTGTGCGACCATGCATATCTGCCTACGCAGCCTTGTCCGCGTTTGCATTGTTCCCGTGCCGCGGAATTATCATGTTAAAAGGCAGCACTCATAGTGCTACAGCATATCAGGCACTGCAAAGCCCTCCGCAACTATGGCAACTATGGTGTATCATTTGTGCTCCTGCTCACCCTCCAGTTCAGGCGTTACTCGTAATGGGGCCGGAGAGACTAGGTATAGTCAGCATATGCAAGTTGAAGAGCTGCGCATAAACATGAGCCATACCGTCCCCGCAAAACGCCGTACAAATGCCCATCACCTCACAGGATGCTATCACGGGTGGTCCTTTTTCACGTCATGATGATTAGCGGCCAGTTGCTACCTTACGAAGCACGGGGCGAGGAAAGGCACCCGCTCATTAGACCGTTCCATTGCACAGCCCCATGAACTCCAGAATGGCGGAAGATAGATCGGTCACGGGCGCGGTCGGCCACTGACTCGGCGAGGCGCAGCAGACCGAAGCAAGCCCCGGCGGTCCACTATTGCTCAGGTAGACATGCCTACCCTACAAACTTAGGCAGTTGGGGGGGGCAGTTTATCTGTGGCCGATATCACAACTCGGAAAATCGCACACCGCTTGATTTGCTTTGTTCGTATTTTGTCAAGGGTGAATTAATGTGAGGTGGTAGGCTGCCTCAATACCAAGGACCCAGCACGGCGCGCCAGCTTCGCTTAAGCTCGAAATCACGCCAATATTCCTGAGCTAGGACCCTAACCTTAAATCTTGGGGTAAACGAGCGGGAGCCGATCTTGAAACCTAGGGTTGTGAGCGTAGCAACCCGAGGTCTTTTTGGGGGACCATGAAATGGCATAGATGCATGCAAGTTGATAGGTTAGGTATGAGATGAACCGGTAGCTGTGGTTAGATACCTACAGTTTTTAAGCTTCTCGAAGTGGGCATTCTAGAAGCATTCCAGGACTTGTTGCAGAAACTTTGCTGAAGTACCTACCAAGTACGGAAAATACCTGGATAGGTACATGTACATACCTTGGTTCCCTCAGGTGCCACAAAGCAGCCCCTCTATCTACACATGCCTTATCTCTTATCGGTAGGTAGGTATCGAGCTCCGAGATATTGAGGTCCCTTGCAAAAAAGTTGAAGCTGTATCAAAGATTATTATCAGCAGCATAAGTGACAACACTGTAGGAACGCATCTAGAGAGACCAAAAATAAGGCAATTATTATCATTATTATTTTCTGCTCTTTTTGATACCCACAATTCAATTCTTCACGAAGAACCAAAGCACATGAACCAGCCGAAGTATTAACGTCCGTCATCAGAAACCCAAGCTCCGGCACCACAGCACGAACGAACGAACGATCTCACAATGGCCTCGTCATCGACGCCGACGCCGGCACCAGCCCCCAGCAGCAGCTCCCCGGCGCCGCCACCACCACCACCACCACCACCCTCCACAGTCACGGTGGCCCCGGACAAGTACAACAACAAGAACCCGATAATCCACAACGTGGCGCTGGGCGTGACGCCGGTCGCGCTGTGCGCCATGTTCCTGCCGCCGCGGCGGCTGGACCTGCGCGTGGTGGTTCTCGGCGGCGTGGCGCTGTGGGGCACGAACCAGCTGGTGCGCGACTACACGGGGTGGTCGGTGCCGGAGCGCCTCTCGTCGCGCCTCTCCCGCTTCATGAGCCGCGAGCTGCCCGAGCGCGCCCAAGTCGTGCAGGCGCGCATCCGCGAGGAAAAAGCGGCACGCGAGCGCCAGCGCCTCCTGGCCGCAATGCGCGACGATCTGCGGAGAGAGAAGGCAGCGGCGGCCGCCGCCGCCCCCCCCAATACCAATACCACTATTACTGCGGCCTGGACCGAGGCCGACGAGAAGCGCCTGCGTGAAGTCTTCCGCGAGCGCTATGAGCAAGAACAGGCGGAGAAGCAAGGCCCAAGCATAGGCGACGCCGGCGCTATGAAGAGGATATGGATGGGCGATGCGCCTCCCGATTGGAAGGAGAAGCGCTTGGAGAAAGAGAGGGAGGCGCTCAGCGAGGGTGGGATTGGGTACAGCGGCTTGATCATGGAACACCTTTCGGAAGCCTGGGGCGGGTCGAAGAAGAGTGAAGGAGGAGCGGATAAGAAGGACGGAGACAGGGAAAAGGAGAAGGGGAAAGAGACCGCGGACGGTGACGCGAAGAAATCGTGAGAGCCGGCTCGATGGTTGGTACCTTGCGCGTGGGGGCCGGGGGCGCTGCGCTGTATATTGCTGTATACTATACTATACTTGTGCACGGGATCAGACGACCGGAGCGGAGCGAGGTCGCATACACGGTCTGGCGTTGAGGTCGCATGGCGATGGAGGAGGCACTGTTTGTCACGTTTTTGTGTCAGAAAATCTCGTCTTTGACTCACATACCGATCGCCGTACGAAGACAATGGATATATATCGGTCTGGTCGGTTTATCGGGTCGTCTTATATGCATCACAGTTACCAACTACCACCAGACTATGTGTAACTACATATGCATAGCCGTGGTTCATTCCCCTGACCGAGAGTGCATCAAAGTAACCTTGTCCTCGGTATTGGTGTATCGAGGCGCGAAGTGTAATAGCCCCCAAGCTGCGAAGATCACGCGATCACATAATCGCGGTCCCGAGCGCTTGAGAGACCGCCGCGGCGTGGTCACGTTATCCTCGGGTTGTAGGCCAGTGGCAGAGCTCTCCCTGCCGGCCTCCCTGAGCTACTCATCGGCTGTTCTTTCATCTCGTGTTTAGTATGAGCTTTGGCTATGCTTGTGCCTTGGCTGTGCCTGGCGTCTCGTTCTTCGTATCACCTTTCTCGCGGGCACCTGGAACATCGTTGGCACACGTGTCATGAGTATTGAGGATCAAAGGGGGGAGGCTTGTAGGACTATGAAAACGGTAGGTAAACTATAGGTATGTTCTAGTATTTCATGATCACGGCCTCGAGAGTGTAGAGCCGAGCTAGATGTAGTCTGTACATATCTAGGTACTCAGAGCAACAGTTCTGCTGCCTAGATCGTTGTAATGCATCAACATCCTTCTTACCTCGTCTATCAATCTTCTAGAACCGAGGTATGCTTAGTGACTACTCGCGACTTTACGCATAATACTTCTACTTAGTCATCTTTTTTTCTATTTCTGCTACTGAGTTATTCCTCGGGATTTTTCAGGTAGGTCTGAAATCTCCTATTTTCGCCAGGCTTCCTTTCCCCAGCCACTGCCGTCTTCCCCACGGCAAAGTCGGCTAGCATCTAGTAGGCCTCAATATAAAAGATGAGGGTACTCGTATAATGGAGTCCTTGTAGGATTCTATGAGTCTTTTGTCCTAGCCTCCTGGAGAGTATCTCCTCGTTTTCGTCCTGTAGACTATAAGCCTACCTCCCCTATTTGAAAGGCGTCTCTTATCGGTATATTGCGTTAATGTAGATATGAATTAAAAGCTCTCTCATATCCTGGAGTATGAAATCGTAGAAGACGATCTTGTATGTCTAAATTCGGCATCGAGGAATCTATACCCTGTCTCATTTTTCAATATCTCATTCATCTTCGCTGTGTATATCATTTTCTTACACCCCGTCACTTTACCATGGAACATTTTAAGTCGCTTGCAAACTCCATTTTCTAGGATTCCCTTGAGTGTTGGAAAGAAGTACAATTGAAATTATCGCTGAATGTAACTCAAATCAAAGATGAAATGCTGAGATAAGTAGCATTGAAGACTGCAGCGAATTATATCAGAAGGATATGCTATCAGGAGATTATGAGAATTGAATAGCACGTTACGAACTTGTAACTGTTCTCGGGTTGTGAGAATTGCTCCATTGCTGTTGATTAGGTATCTATAGCACGGCTTACAACTAAAGTGTTCATTCTTTCTATGGGTAGATCAATGCCATTATACATGAGAGACCAATACCATAGAAGCCAATAATGGATTTGGTTCACTCCTTCTGTCCATCTTCGCCATTAGCATACAGTTGCAAATATGTAGCCTGAAGGCGCA
Source organism: Nemania sp. FL0916 (assembly GCA_022578715.1). Lineage (NCBI taxonomy): Eukaryota > Fungi > Ascomycota > Sordariomycetes > Xylariales > Xylariaceae > Nemania > Nemania sp. FL0916. The sequence continues at coordinate 348,460 of MU390226.1, forward strand.
TATTCAAATGTTCCTTTGCGGTTAGCACCTTGCGCTCAGCGTAGGGATTTCCAACGTTAGCCGTGGCGAGATCGCTTCGGAAGTTGCGCACACGTTCACTCGGTACGGCTGTAAGCGGCGTATCGTGTGCAGGGTGGCAGAAAAAGACAATAGAATACCGCGGGTCTGTTGTCGATTCGCCATCCGCCAGCCTGGTACTCGAGAAACTCACTCGATGAACCGTGCTCCGCAGCAGTCCGTTCGTCCAGTAGGAGAGCAGATCACCAATGTTGACCAGGATAGGAGGGGAGGGGTCATTCTCCGTCCCTGGTGGACAGACTGGGACTGAGACCCAGCTGTTTGTCGGCGTCAGAATCTCTAATCCGGCCTGACCCTTAAGGCGGAACAGAAGTGTAACTGAGCCGTAGTCGGAGTGCGCGCCTGCTCTCACATCCTCTTCTTGCGCTGACGGTGTTGCGCTTGGAGGCGGATAATAGAGAAACCGCAGGATGGACCCAGATGCCTTGTCCGGCGAGTGCGCTTTTGTGAAGAACTCTGGCGGATTAACTTCGAGCCCAATGCCGAAAAGAAGCATTAGCTTGCAGCAAAGATCCTGGCATGATTTGCGGAAGGCCGCAAGATCCGCTTCATATGGTTCGACACTTTTCGGTATAGGTTGAGTTGCTTTACCATCGGCAAAAGCCCCGAAATTGAAACCTCTTACACAGAATTAGCCTCTTTCGTACTTGGTAATCGTAGTGTTAGGGATGAATCACTCTTTGAAGTCCCCTACCTATGATATTTTAGTACGTTACCGGAAACCCAGGACACTGCACTCGGAAGAAACATACTCGCTGTGTTTTGGGGTCTAGAGTCTCGGTATGCATTCCGGACCATCCCTCATTGTTTTTCTCTATCTTGCATCGTTGTTTATCTTCCAATGAGGATTGAAAGAGAGTCCTCGACTGGATAGGTGATTTCATGAAAACATTAGCCATAGAAAGAGCAACAGGCAAGGCTGCGTGCCAAGCAGTCTGCAAACGCGTGGCAAAACTTTGAAAACAAACAGCAACCGGTTATTACATACAATATCGAATGCTTGCTCAACTTGGGTAAGGGATATGTCCCGACCAGTGTTTTTGATATACACAAACCCATAGTCAACCGCAGCATCAACAAGCGCTTTGGCTACACGCGCTTGGTCACCATCTGCGATGTCAATAATAGGGATATAAACTGCTGTTCCCATGACGAACGATCGAACTTTGCAATGGGCAGAACACAACGAGCGAAATTAGACAGGAATCAGCTATCGGCAAAAGACGAAAATATATTCTTGTTGTTGTGGCTATGTTGAAGTGGAGGGAAAACGAAAGTACTGAACTAGTTCGGGACTTAAGTGATAAGACGTAAATTTACCTATCTAAAGAGCCGCGATGTTCGGCAGCTAAGTAGGACATGCGACGATACCGATCTACCGTACCTAATACCTTTATCATCGTGCCCCCTCACTGAGGTTATACAATGGTCTTACATTACTAGTAGCCTGGAAACACGAAGTGAGCAGCTTTGTCAAACACTGTGAAGCGAAGCTTGTGTAAGGTGCTAAGAGGCACGAATTCTAGCTGCCAGTGGACTGGGAGTACTACTAGTATTACGTATGTACTACTGTACATACTTTATGCCCCTCTATGAAAGGAAACTTAAAGCTGCATATAAGTATGTCTCTATAGTAGTAAAGCTATAAATGGAACACTTAGAAATTGGCATAGCTGGAACACATCACCGGCTTGCATGAATAGTAGGAATTCGAAGACATAATCGAGCGTTAAAAATGTCCAAGCAATTACTTACGTACGCTATCACGCTTCCTTCTCTCTCGCTGTGGTTCGCAGCTACCTGCGACTGTTCCAGGCGGCACTTTCAGCGAGCATGGGAAGTACAGTCCCACTGACGTAAATGCTAGTAACCGCATTAAGTATGGACAAGCTTTCCCTTGAAAGATAGGAGCTGCAAACACAGCTAGCAAGCACCTAGCTAGGGTGCTAATTTATTCTAGCACAGGCCCCGCGGGACCTGCCTGACCTATGTATCGGTAAGGCTGGTTGGTACCTTCGTAAATGCATCCGCATCGGACATGATGAGGCTCGACGTCCTTCCCTCAACTTTATTCTGATTCTGCCCAGCAAGCGTAACAGCCCCTCCCCGCCCGGCCTGCCTTCTCAGACCAAACCTCTGTTCTCTGTTTAATCCCTCCTTGTTCTCTCCACCTCTTCGTGACTCTCCCTTTACCGTTCCCGATTTTACCAAAGCTCAAGCAGGTCTCGCGCGTGGCCTTCGTCTTATGGGCAGTCCTTGACGAGGCTGCGATACCACAATTGAATACACCGTGCAATTGAAAGCCACATCCGCTATCCGTCTAACGAAGCCCCAGCTCGGCATACAAATCCAGCAAAATGCCTAGTAGGTCTATCCGTTCGTTTGTTTTGCGTTCCTTGCTATGCTCTACCGTTCGACTGCTCTACTGCTCGACTCTCCCACCGATCTCGCCTCGTTGCTTCGCCCGTCATGTCTGTACACGCTTACGACGATCACCACCGGAACAAGTTTCTGCCAGAGCTGAGACTCGACACGGGCGCCGGGCCACCGAACGAATCGCCGTACTATACACTTTGTGCCCTTAATACACTATGATACCGTCTTTGCTGAGGGGCTGTGGCCTTCATTCAAGGCAGTGATGTCTTCTCCAGACAGTGAATAAACATAAGAGACGACGATGCAATCCCCCTGAGCATTTGCTGGAGAAATGTCAAGTGGCATGTAGCGGGGTCATTGGAAAGCGTCATGGCGAGCCATCTTTTACTCCTGACACTAGCCGCCCGAAAGGGGAAAACTCCAATGAATCGTCTCACCCGCTGATGCACTCATACTCACGCCTGGCTTGCTTGAGAGACCTTTCTTACCCGGGATACACGCCCCCTTTACTTCTACTCTGGATATATATCGAGACAATGTGATGATGGACTTATTCACTAACCCCTTATTTTAGATCCGTTCGAGGATCATTGGATCAATGAGCAGGTAGCGTGAGTGCACAAATTTGTCACATTTCTCCAGTGCCAACGTTAATCATATATGCTAGGACCGCTCCTGTTTCTGAACTTGAGGGTATCACTGTCGCTGTTGATGCGTCGTATTATCTCCAACTCTTCCTCGCCAATGCACCTTATCAAGAACCACTGTTGTCGGCGCTTGGCGGCTTGACCGGTATTCAGTCTCATATCGAGGGTGACTTGGATAATTGGAAAGCCAATGGAACCACCCCTTTCTTCATTTTCAATGGGCAATCTATCGTCGGATCTGATGAGATCACGGTTCAGCGTGGCATAAGAGCTAATGCTGGAACGGATGATGCCTGGAACTTGTACTTTCATAGTCAAGCTAATGAGGCTGTAGTGGCCTTCGGGTCTCATAAAGGTAGGTTGGCTGGCTATACACTATCGGATGGAGCGGCAAATTGATCTGATTTAGGAGCCTACCTTGTTCAGCATCTATACCCGCTTCTTCAGACCATTTTACACCGCCGTGGGCTATATTTCAAAGTCGCCCCTGTCAATGCCGCAGCACAGGTGAGCCAAGAATCTCGGTTCGTTAAATCTCTGCTAACTGTCAGAAGATTGCGTATTTCGATTCAGACAGTGGTACCCAGACCGATGCCGTCATGGGCTCTCAAGAGCTTTTATTGTATCCCATCCAAGACCTCGTGATCCGGGAAATCGACTGGGAATCTGGTAATTTTACTGGCATCCAGAAGAAAACCATCATTAAGAATCTCGGTGTCACGGAATCGGTGTTCGCCGACGCGTTGCTTATGACGGGAACGTCGTTCTTGCCCGTGTTCCCTGCACTCAAAGAACCAACCCTAACGCCTCGCCAGCCACCATCCGTACAAGACGCCGTCAATTTTCTACGGACATCAGAGAAATCTGTCACATCCGCTTGTAATACTTTCAATGACATTCTGAGTAAAAGAGACCCGAATTGGTTGCAGAAGTACCGAAGAGCTAGGATGACTGTCGATCACCACATTTACATAGACGACAGTGGTGAGATCAAAGTAGCTAACTATGAGACCCTGACCAAAGATAATTGGCAATACCTGGGATACCGGCTGCCCGAAGAGATCTACCATTATCTAGATCGTGGCCTCATTGGTGCTCGTATTCCCACCTGGATATCAAACGGCCAAGTTTTCGTTTACCCAACACTTGATGGGGTCAGTGCATCGGAATATCGACACCTTGTCACCAATCAATTAATGGAAATAAGACAACTTGCTCTTTTTCTTGTGCTCCCGAGAGTCAACAGAGGTATCCAATTCAAACCCATAAATGTCAGGGTTTGGTATGATGATAAGTATACCCACAAAATTGAATACCGACAGAATGATCCACAAGCGGAGAAAGCGATCAAGCAAGCGCATTCGTGGAATGTCAAGCCAGAGAGCGTAAAGCAGCATTTCCCAAATGCCAAACATGGATCGGTCCTGTTTGAGGTCACAGCCCTGAAAAATCCTGACTTCGCCAAGTCCACAATCACCAATGCAAAGGTCAGAAACATCGCATCCGATGGTTTGATTCTATCAACCACTCTTTGGCGATACTTGCATTTGCGGGGCTATGTCAACGACAACCATCGGCTTACCCCTTGGGGTGATGCATTAGCCAAGTCGTTAGAGACACTAGAGCCGACTGTCATCAAGCATGCTTCAGTTCCTGGTCTATATGAAGCAGTCCTTCTCGCTTTTGAACTACTTCGGTTCCATCTCTTACATACTAACAATCAACATCCAGAGTTGAATGGGCTCCCAATGAATGGTACTGAAGATGAGAAGGGAAGTTTGTTGCTCATCAGCCGTTGCACGATCTTACTGAAGCTACGCCATCAGGCTAATGGCTACACGGGACCTCTTAGTAAGAACTTCTTAACTTTCCGGTCGCTTAGCTCGTCAGTTCGTGAGTCGTGTCGAGACCTGTTTGAAGCGATCGTGGCGTCGTTGTTTCTGTATGCTCAAGCAGACCGCCAGCGAGATGATTACCTTCATATTGGCCAGAGGTAAGTTTTGCGCTCAAGTGACCCCGAGATGCAATACGTTTACTTTTAGAGTCTAACTTGTTGTAGCATGCCATTTTTGACTGATACAGATGTGGCTCTGGGAATTGCCGTCAAGACGTTTTTGGATGACATCAATCCAAATGAATCCGCGGAACAGAAGGCTGTCAAGAAGGATGAGTTTCAGGGGAAGTTTGTTCCATACGCGACCCATTTTCACGACGATTTGGAGATTGCTTTCGATTTCTTCAATGCTATTCACGCGGGTGTCAAAACACTGGGCAAAGAAATGTTGCATGGGGACAAAGGCATATGGGATAAGGCGGCTGCCTACCTTCAGCTCCGCCGATGAAATTAATAACATACTAGGACAAATGTGGTGGCATACCATCACGCTGCCATGCTTACGGTAAATCAAAACATCACGTCAAAGCTTCAGCAGGTCTATCTCGCGACTAGATAAGGGGACGCCATTCAAGAAAGCTTCGACCGGATATTGTTAAATAATGTGGTGGGGTGTATATTATCGAAATTCTCTTTCCCTACGACACTTCGACTTTGCGTGTCCAATGTAGCCCCTTACAGGCCGCATATCGACGAACATTTTACGAGGTTTCGCAGGGCGAGAAAAAGGGTATCTGCAAGTACCGGGATGGCAGGTATTAATTATGGTCCGGCAAACAAACACTATCGGTTATCCTTTTGCTGTTCCCGAAGCTCAGGCAGAGCTATCCTGGACACGTCATGGAAAATAGGCTAGGCAAATCACACTCAACATACATTTGTCACGCCAATTAGATGCGATCGCTGCTGTAGTGCACTGTGAACACCGTTGTATGTATTAATTCCAAGACTAAACGGATATACTAGATATGGATTTATCTTGCGCCTGCTATAGTGTGTGCCACTAACATGCCCACGTAATTATACTCTGATTAGTAATTTTATACTTGTGCTATACATAGAAGCATGGCATATATCGGGTAAGTACCGCCCTCGCTGTCTAACGGAGCAACATTAATCTCCTTCGTTCCGTGCCAGTGTGGAGTGCAGCTTATGCTGCTTCATAAGAGACACGCTGATAACAGCTAATACGGCTAGCCCCAGCATTGTCAACCACACGCCTCGGAAGGCTTCCTGAAACGAGGTTGTTACGCCGTCGTACCAGCCTGCTGGAAGATGATTGAGCTCATTGATATCGTCCCTGATCCGCTTGATCTCTTCGGCGGCTCCGGGCAGATGCCCAAATCGCTCCCACAACTCGGTCCTGAGAATGTTTTGGTAGATAGCCGAGCCAACGGTGATACCGACAGTGCTACCGACGGACCGAAATGCGTATGTTGCCGACGTGATGGTGGCTTGGTGCGAATGGTCGATGGCCGCGAGACATGCGAGGAGAGTGACGGTTAGCATGGCGCCTTGGCCCGAGCCGAGCAGGAAAAAAACGATCCGCAGAGGCCAGATCGGGGAATCCCGGTCAAGAATGGTCAGGATCAGAGCGGCGGCCAACTGGAGCAAGACCGCCAATATCCCTAAGCCAACGTATCGGCCGGTCCTTTTCATAATATAACCAGAACCGACCGAACAGATGCAGATGCCCAGAGACGAGAATAGAAGAATTAGACCGGCGCCAGCTGCACTGACACCAAATGTTTGTAGACGCAGAGGGATATAGAACATGCCCTGAAATTGGAGCATGCAGCAAAGCATATTAGTCATACACGCCGTGAACACGGTCCTGTTGAACAGGAGGCGGACCGGGATGATGGGCTGTGGCGAGCGGGCTTCCCAGACGATAAAGAATATTAGCGCTGCCACAGACAGGGGTAGGGCAGTAAGAGGTAGAGGATGCGTCCAGGGCACAACATTCCCGCCGGTGTTCAATCCTAGCAAAAGAAGAACGAGGAAGGTGACAAGCGACAGAGCACCCGTGAAGTCGATGCGAGCGAGATATGACTTCTCAGAGATTTTAGGCGGTATGCGGACGAGGTAAGCCACGAGCACGGTAGATACGAGAACCGGAGGAATCTGTATGAGGAAGGCGAGCCGCCAGCCCAAGGTCGAATAGTCATTGACGAGGCCGCCGAAGACACCTCCTAGCATAGCGCCAGTGCCGTAACATATGTTCCCAATACCTTGAACAATGCCGCGATTCCTCAGCGGCACGAGATCGGTCCCCAGGAACGTACTAATAGTCATGAGACCACCGCCCCCTATGCCGGCCACGACACGGCCGACGATCATGACCTCGGCGCTCTGCGCGAGGCCGCAGATCAGGTTACCCAGGGCGAAGGCGAGGTTGCTGAAGACGAGGCCCGGCCCCCGGCCGAAGATATCGGTCAGCCGGCCGGAGATCGGCTGGCACGCGGCGTTGGAGATCAGGTACGCGGTCGCGAGCCACGGTAGTAGGCTTAACGAGTGGAACTCGCTGGCGATAGGGGCGGATAAAGTGGCGATGATGCTCGCGTCGATGGCGCCTAGGAACACGCCTATCCAGCAGGCGCCCATGATCGTCCAGAGCTTGAGTGGTGGAACCTCTTCGACGATGACGGTCTGTTCGCCATTGCTGTCTCTGCATGCTTGCTGCTGCTGTTCGCCGTCGATTGGAGTGCGGCTGAGCAGCGGTGCCCGCTCGTCGATCGGCGAGCTCATGCCATTGCCGTTGGTCTTTTGCCCGTTCTCTGCCATGTCGGCAATGGCTACACTCACACACACTCACACACAAGGAGGGAGGAGAAAGTGGTGATGCTAAGCGGCCCTGCACACACACGGAACCTGCGGAATATATGCGTATAATATATATATAATGAACCCTCTCCAGCCCGCCTCTACTCGGCCGGCAGCCGCCTAACACAACACAACGGTGTAAGTTCGAAATATGCTAGAGACCACTCGTATAAGCAATGCCAATGAGAAAAATCAGTAGATAAGTTAGCGACGGAGAGCCCAGGGTCGCTAGTTCCTGTTGCAACCCGAAAATGTGTGTAACCCTGTCACTGCCTTTGATAGCTAGTATTACCGTAGTACATTGGCTCGTAAGTATACTGAGATGCCGGTAGAAGTAGTAGCGCCCTGGTGTGGGCACCACTTCTTCCCCTCATCCCCTGCACATTCCCGAGGGTGGTTCTCTTTATACCTCCTTAAGGGCCCTGAACTAATAGCGCCGATACTCGGCGGTAGATAGATGCATTAGGCATCTTTTATCTCGGCTACTTACCGTAGTGTATGTGGGCCACGATAATTGCAGATCGATATGATAATAGTAGTTCAAGATCGTAATGGAATGTAGATAATTGTAATAGGTATACACCAAAATGAATTTGCCATCGGGATGTGAAACAAACTATTAGAAACTAATCTGCCGTACTTCGTTGAACATAGACTGATATCGTCATTTCTAGTTACACTGACTCTTGTAGTCGAACGTTGTAATTGTATGTAAGCAGGTGTCACAAAGCACGACGAGTGGCTAGTTCGGATGAGATATGATATTGTCCAGTCGATGTCACCAGATCCCGGGGGTCGTACAACAAGTTTCTGGACTTGACCATAGGTCGAGATTTACTCACCATAAAACTACGCATAAACTAAGGAAATTCGAGGATTGTGAAGGACCAGCTGCGGACCTGTGCTGTCAATGATTATGTAGATATTACCTCAACGGGCCATTACATATATGACTACGGAGTAAACAGGCGCCGAATTAATAGAATGCTAAGGTATTGGGAGTGCTTTACCATACCTAGTTAAGATCGCCTGTAATCATGGTTACCGCACTGACTTCTCCGCAGTGATACCAACTCTTAGTGTAAATCAATTCCACAAGGTCCGAATCATAACACCCACTTGGACGATAATTACGCACGAGATCACAAAGAAACCAGAAATCTCGCCGTCTCCGAAACACATGGCGCATACCTCGCAACAATATACTTACTATCGCTCCTCGGACATATTTTACGACCGGCCATTCCCGTTGCGGGCGTTTCTCCTCTTGAGCCCATTCAACGGTAAACGGTAGACGCGTGATATTCCACTATTTACAGATCAGTGGTTCGATGAGGGCGCAATGACGCGACTCCGATTGTCGGCGATTCCAGATAGCTATCTAGCTTTTAGCTCGAGTTCTAGAAAGTGCGAGTTGCGCGGGGCTTGCGAAATATTGTCTCTCGGCAGTTCAGCTAGGGTATCCGGCCAATGCCAATTCGATCAATGATGCGAACTCGAAACGAGTGCGAAAAAGCAAAAGGCAGTCGGCGCTTTTGGCCTTCTGGACCGTGCGGGGTGGACTGGCAGTGCTGCGGCCGTATAAACGCTCTCCAGTGGATTGAGTGGCGGTTCAACTTATCGGGCAATCCGCCTGTATTATAACTGTAGCTATCCTTCTCATCATCTGTTTATATTGTTTGAAGGCTCACGTAACCTACTTATCTACCCTACAACTCTCGCTTCAGTCTCGGTATTCGTTTATGACCATTTCAGTTATTAATAGATGCGATATATAAAAATTCTTAGGTAAGGCGACACTAATAGAGTCCCCTGGGAATTAGAGGCATCGCCTTGCGTCACTAGGCGCTTTTATCTACGTCACTTGGGCTCGGTTGGCAGGGAGACAGCGCTACAGTTTGCTCTCTTTTTATTTTCCATGCTTATTCTTCTATTCCGACGGGCGTGGGCAGCGTAGACAGTGTTTTCATACAGATGTAGATGAGTTAATGGAAGCGTTAATTGAGAAAATCGTATATTGAAGGGATGAGTGCATTCTTTGTGAAAGAATTCTACTTGTCTCGTTCAATGGCTTCAGCCAGTCAGAAAGCTCGTTCAGCTCCATGCCACTAAAATCTGTAGCGGTCGTGGCTTAGCGCCGGTTAGCTGTCGTTCCTAGTGGCTGTGCCGTAACAATGTGTCGGCATACGACCGTCGAAACAGGGGCTTCCTGCAGATTCTTCTTACACAGTCTGGCATGATCTTGAAAAAAGGACGGTCTTTACGCCATGAGCTGTTAGTACGCGTGTTCTTCAGGTCAACTAACCGCTCTACTCGTGGCAGTACTCCGTAGTCGTGGTGTCTATTTTCAGGCTATCAAATAACAATCCCCTGCCTTGGTCGCGAGATATCTGACAGGTCTTTCTTATTGTTTTCGACCTTCGACTTTCCCACGACTTTCTACCAACTACTGTACCTAGCTGCATAGAGCATCGCCATCCGAACAGATATCGTGCAGCGTTCACTGTCACTCGTTCCCACGTCATTGTTGACACAGCATACAGCGAAAGCATCTCGGGCGCAGATCACGAGGCTCCAAGCATCCAGCCTAAACACGTCTGCCTAATATTTGGCTTATCGCCCGACATCAGCCGCGCCGACTGCGACTGAATCTATCTCGCCGCCTTGGGCATATTTGCCAAATATCAGGGTGTACTGAGTGCGACGCGCTACTCTCTTTATCGTAGATACGCCTCAGTGCTCTCGCATCATGGCAATCGCCGACAAGTTGGCTCTCCAGCCAGACAAGGTCCCTAATATCAAGCTTGGGCTTCATGCTGCCCAGCTTCTTTTGGGGTTGACGATATTTATCCTGGAGGTGGTTGTGTTCACGGGGTCCGGCTCCAAAATCAATGGAAACAATGCATGGCCGTTCGGACTAGTGAGTACAAACTTTATCTCTATCATGCCCCTTTGCGCTGGCCGCTGACCGGGAGTCTTGTTTATGCAGTGCTTCTTATCTATCCCGGCATGGGTATACCTAGCTCTGGCGCCGCGTTATGAACGGACACGAAGGGCGGCCAACCCAAATGTCATGCTTGTAGTGGATGCGATATTTCTCATCTTTTGGCTGTCTGCGTTTGCTAGTCAAGCAGCGTACAACACCGCGAATTCGTGCGGCAAAGTTTGCGCTGTGAGTAAGGCCGTTGTGGGCCTTGCATTTTTCGAGACGTAAGTGCATCGCTCGGTCTGCCGACGAGGATACTCTCCGGTGTTTCCTAGGCTGACAATTGTTTACACAGCTTGGGCTGGATCCTGTCTACGTTCATCAGTGCCTACACACTACGCTACTATCAGCAAAACGGCGATCTTCCGGGCTACGAAAAGATCGGCAACAGGCAGAACATCGATCCGGACAAAGCCGCGTTCTCGATGGCGCCGCACGACGAAGAAGCCTACGCGCCGATCAACATGGACGAGCACCACGACGACGCCCACGACGACCACCTCAATGACCGCCCGTACGATCCCGATTCGTACGGCTCGAGCTTGGGCTCGCGTCCCAACTACGAGGCCGAGACTGGGTATCAGCCCCAGCATACCGCGTCTCCGGCGCCGCACGAGAACCCCTTCGACAACAGCTACCGGACCCACGGCTCCACGTCGCCACAGCCTCCGAACCCTTTCAATGATCCGTACAACAATCCCTCGGGCGGATCGCATATCTACGCCCCTCCAGCTGCTGATGACTATGACGATGGGCGGCCCGTTCAGTTCCCCAGTGGTAACTACGATAGGAACTTGCATTAGTTCATCTAACCCCTTTTCGAGATCATAGGAGTGGTTCAGGCTTAGGCACGGGTGGCTAGCCAGTTGATACATGGTTGCGGCGGGGTATTGATTTGTGTGGAAGAGGCCAGGCCTGTTCTGGGTTGTCTGGACCTTGTAATGGTTGGTGTATTGGTATTGTTGGCGTTCCGGATTTTCCTCGTTAGGACTGGGAGATACCAGAGTAGTATCGGTTTCTATGCGAAAAATTTGGCATTTGCACCATATACATATGGCATATGTTTTTATTGGGCTGCGGTCCATTACGAATCATGATTAATCGTGAGGCTTGCCCTCACTGTAGGATGATATACAGATATCACGAACCGGGCCAGATTATCCTGTATCAGAAGACAAGTGGACAAGCGAGCGAGCGCGAGAGAGAGACAAGAGACACATACAGAGAGAGCAGATACAATAGAAAGCCGCTTTGAGCTCGATTTAAATTTCACATAATATCTCAAGCCCTCCCAGCGAAACGCCCCCAACGCCTCCCAATGCGATCAATCATCAATGCTCTCTATACTTCAAGTTGTGGCTCAACGAGCCATTTCTACTTCCCCTCGGACTAATCATTGCTTATCCCCTTTCCACTTCCTCACCCTCCTCTTAATATCCGCGGCCGTCTGCTGATAGGGGTTAAGCTTCCCATCGCGCGCCATGGCGCTAAAATCATCGCCGTGCCGGTCCACGAGGCTTTGCAACCACTCTGTCTCGCGCGAGCTCGCCGTGCGCGGCTTCTTCTCCACTGGACGGTTGGCCTCGTCCTCGAGCTGTCGAACAATCTCATTCTCTTCGCCTTCGAACCCGCCCCATTCCTCAGCGTCGGCAGCAGAGGAGGATGCGTCTGAGTCTGTCTCTATATCCACGAGGGGGTCGTTGAGCGGGTTCGCGCGTTTCTTTTTATTTTGCGAAGAAGGGTCGATCACGCGTGTGATCTTTCCAGTTTCGTCGCGCTCTACCCGTACTTCGCCCGCCGCGGCGGAACTCTGCGCTCCTGGGATCGCGAACGGGTCTCCTCCTACTTTCCGTTTCGATGCGGTAGTGGTGGTACCAGGTCTTGTACCCGGCTCTACACCGCCGGTGGGCGCGCGTAGTCGCGAGACGAGGCCGAGCCGGCGGTAGTTCTGCGTTGTCGTCTCCTTCTTGTTCCTGAGCGATGGCGGTCTGATGTTAGCGGGAACATTCTATCTACCTGCCCATGGGAGCCGGCTGAGGATAAATTGCGGAAAGATAGGTGGTAAGGCGTATTATGTGTGTCTGTAAGAGACGAGGTGCACGTACCAGTTTTGCGCTATGATGGCGTTTCCCAGCGGGTTCGTCAGCTTCTTTCTCGTCGATGAGGGTTGTCGCGTCGCCGGCCGGGACGAGCGCCTCTTGCGCTTCTGGAGGTCGCGGCCCATTGTTGTGAAAGAGAAGAGAAGACGATGATATTCGCAAACGTTAAAAGCAAAGGTTGTCTTGATCTTAACTTTGAAACAGTAATTAATCTGAGAGCGTCATGTGTGTTGATTGTTGGCGCAGCTTATTCAATTGCTAGCTCGCCGTCGCGTTGCACGATGTTAATTGATCTAGCTAGCTACCCAAAATTTTGGCGGGTCAGATAAGATAACGATTTTATCTTATCGTGCTATCAACTTGAGCATCAGCCGCCCATCAGCCCATGATAGAGTTTGAAGCTTGTGCGACTTCCATATCTATCAGTAGTACTTTGAATCATATCTAGACTAAGCGTCATAGAGATGATGCACATTTACACATGGTCAAGTATTTCATCAATGTCATCACCCAATGCCATCACAATGCCTGGTATCACCACCGGGGCCATCGCTACGGATCGCGCTTCATCACCCACCGGTTATAACCGTATAAGTTCTCGGATTATGACGCAATCATTGATCTCGCAGCTTGTCTGGCACTGACAGAAGACACCATGCCTGGCTGTGACGCCGTAGTCACGATACTCACGATATTGGGTCCGGACCCGGCATCTCAATGATGCCTCAATGAAGCCTTCAAACACATATTCGAGGAGGCAAATAGCTATCAATATTCTTGAACTTCGTCTTCGTCTTCGTCGATCTTCCCCGTGCAGCTGTTTGTGTGTATAATCTCATACGAACCGTACATACGCTTTTACCAGGTTCTCGGATGCATGAGAACAAGGCTAGCTACCAACTAATTTAGCCCATTCTCCTCTCCTAATCACAATAGCGTCGCAGGAACTCACCGTAGACGAAGATCGGCGGATAAACTGTTCCTACCAGATAGCATATGTGCACTTGTTCGACCTGAACTTGAGGTGTATCGTCTTGCCAAGACGGAGCCCACCGATCCTCACGATTGCACCCGTTTTCAGACAACTAGTCGTCTCCAACAACGCCATCGAAGTTCTCGCTACGTTACTTCATCCGCAGCTCGCTAAGTAACGGTGCCGACGCCAAGTGCTCGAGCTCACCCATGTTGCTGTTGGTGAGGACTACCACCACGTTCACAAGTTCGCATTCGACGCGCCAGTGGCATTGGCGTCGGCAAGCCTACTTTGTCGTGGTTGGGTAGCCCGTTTTATCACGGTTGCTTTCTGATGCGATATCTATCAAGTCCCCTTACCACCTGGGGCTTGGCACCATTCCCACCACAAGATCTACAACTCGGTTGATCTTGTGTGGTGGCGGATGCTACGACTCACGAGCATCAGCCGGATCTCTGGATCAGTTGTTTTCGGATTCGTCACTTGAAATAGGAGAACGAGGGACGAGGCAGCTGAGATCTAGGCCTAGGCCATAAGGATCGACCACTCGCTCGCCAATCAGATATAACACGACTTAGTTGCCACCCAACCTGGGGTGTGGGCTTCCAACTACAAGGGGCTCTCAAACTTCGATGTGAGTACTTACAGTATGTCTGAATATCGATGATAGGCTAGGAGCGGATTGGCGATCCGCAGTCACACATCAGATAGCGGCCGCATATTCATCACCTTTTAGATTCGCTAATGTCGCTCTTCAAACGCATAATTCACCATTATACCTGGGATAACTCCCACGCCCATTCAGACTACGTCGCATCTGTTTATGCCGGTACATTGCATACATTGCATCCCATGAAAAGTGCAAGACAAGATAGCTCACTCGCTCGCCGACTTTGCTCATTGCCGCCATTCTAAGCGAATTCTCCAAAGCTTGTCATCGCGTAACTAATAGAGCACCGATCGACGTGAAGAGACGCTGTTCAGTCCGGTCTGTCGGGCCCATCACCGCTGTGCCCCAATTGTACTTCAACATCTCAACCCTAGTCCTGTTCTAGGTTCTAGGCAGCTCCAAGGCGCTTAATAGAAGGCAAATGATGTACTCACCGTGACTTAGGCTTAGGTCTCTCGGAGGTATCTGCGCGATATGGCTGGCTCGTCGACAACGACTAGCCTGCCAGCCCAGGTGTTCGATCAAGCTGGCCAACCGGGAGTTTTACCTGATCAAGATAGTTGAGACTTGATCAAGGCCCTATCTCCGGAGTGGAAGCGGCAGTGGTGAAGTTAGTGAGATGGCATTCGCGTTCCAACGAATCCCGCCAAACCCCCTACGTACATTTCTCATCCATCGAATGATTTCAGATGGACACGACTGGTAGGGTTCCCTGCATGCCGCCCTACTGAGGCCATTAACAATGCTTGTTTAAAGACGATCCGCCAATAGCATGGGCTGTTCGCTTCAGATGGCCCCTCCATGGCTGGGATTGCGACTTTCTGTCATGGTGTTATGACCCCCATCCAACCCCATGTTCTGCCGTGCGGCCTTCGTGAACAAGGCCTCAAGGCCTCAGGCGTGGCATTGCTTAATCCTAGGTTAGGTGAATCAGGGTATCGTAGCAAGTCCCACAAGCGTCCATCGAGAGAGGGGCTGGCTAGGCCAATCGGCACCACAACACCACGGCGTTACACCGTGACAGGAGAGAGGAAGACTTGCACTAAGACCTGCATTAGGTCTATTTCGACAGCGCTGTACCCGCACTACTGCAGAACATGATATGCAGGATGGCAAGGATATGGAGCTGAGCCATGTAACAGTTGCCGAAGATTGGAGTGGAGCGTGGGCGAGGTCCCGATTCTCACACATCCTCCGAGCTGCCTAGCTGCAGACCGGCCAGCTCGCGGCCATAAACACCCAAAGCGACTACTCCCAGTGTCAATCATGTCCGGGGGGGAATACTTGCATCGGAGATTGAGAACAAGAGCCACGCCTTACTGTAGCTGGACGGTTTGATCTGATGTCTCTGCCAGCGAAATAAGCGACACATAGGACGGCGACCAGGGTTCTCCCCACAGGCAAATCGGAGCGGTACTCGATCCTGTCACGAGCCATTTTGCCCAAGCTTGCCGGCTGTCGTCTGCTCAACTTCTGCAACAATACCAATTGTACTAGCGCCCTGTTTCGCTCGATTCCAATGAACGTCCTGGCAGCGTCGTACATACACTCTTGCGACACAGACGCCCGCTATCATATCATATCTATCCTCTTTTGCTCACGTTTATGTGCCCCTACAGGCGGAGCTACGCCTCATCTCCCACAGCGCTCTGTGATATTAGGCTTGTCTGTAACCTCGCATCAACTTCGTTGGAGCTTCAGATCCCAGTCGGGCCCATAGCACAGAAAGTCCCACCAATAATAGATCCGGACAAAGCGAGGATATTCCAATTCCAGAACCCTTGGTTCATCAGCGCCAAGCCTTTCCTCGTCACGGACGTAGATTAAAAATAAAAAACTCTCTCGACAGGCCCATTTGACGTTTATACCGCAAAACACGCCGTGAATCTAATGCTATTGAGACACGCTCTCACTTATTTGTGTGCGAATGGGGTAGAGTTGTAACAGGCTCACATTACAACGCCAACAGCCCGTGTCCCCGCTCCCCCGTGCCGTGCCGCATGATTCTGTGATCTCAGCGGCTCAGCCAGGCGGTCATCTCAGTCTCCAGCCCCGCCTCCAATCATGGCTCTCTCCTCTGGTCAGCTCACCGAGGTCCCAACCCGTATTGCCCGATCGCAGGCAACCCGATGCGCCTGCTCTGCCTTCGCATCTCACAAATTCGCTCAAAACTTATTTGCGGTTCTGACCGGCCTGATGTCGGCACAAGAACCCATCACATTAACAAGGCTTTATTATAAGTACCCACTCACCAGCAGATCTGGCAGCCTAGTTTCTGCCCCGAGCGCCTGCAGTGGGGAGTCAACAGAACAAGACGGAACTGTAAGGAGACCCGCCTATCCCATCTCCGCAGAAACGAAAGGTCAGATGTTATGCTGGCGCCAGCGCTCTCAGCATGAACATTGTGAATATGCACTTGAAGGGCTGCTAGGCAGATAAGTAATCGGCATGCAAGGCGAAGATCATTCTCCGGGTGGTACTCTACCCGCCGCCTCGGCTGTATTTCGCTGCGCGTATGTCTGTGTCTTCCATCTCGTGGTTAAGACAATGCGCATGCCCATAAACAGAACGCGGTGGCGCGTCTCGTGGCAAGGTGAGAGCAGACAACTGCTTAGATTGACCAACGAACTAAATGATCGTCGGCATGTCTCGGACTACGGCAATCTGGACTATTCTACCCACGCATCGGGATCGGGAGAGGGAGGAGCGCGAAGTGCGCTTAGCAGACCATATCTAGATTCATACAAGCGGGGGCCGGATACCTACCGTACACAATCATCGTATTCTTATCTACCGGGCTGGATTTTCTTAAACGGGAGCTGGGTAAAAAAGCGAGGCTGCTGACGTGAGCCGGCACGAATCTACTCACTTACCTACCCGTCATGAACAGATCTAAAAGCTCCAGGGCACGAGCCCACCCGTATCTGTAAAGATCATATGTATACGAGCGACGGGCGTGGACACGCAAAATGATGTGACTGCATACGAGGAAACCTACCTACCCATCTATGTTTCACTGTGCCGAGCGCTCCGAATCAGCAGTCCTACGCAGTCCCGTATAGATTTTATACTACTCTGTTTCTCGTCGATGAGAGATTACCTACTCACATCAAGGTACCAACCGCATCGAGCCGAACCGTGCCGCATGGGGGAGAGCGGGGGTCAGGTCAGTTGTCGGTCAGCTAAGCAAGGAGGTAAGTAGGTAAGTCTGAAGGCAGGTGTGTCTCGTGAGTTGTCTCCATCGCGTCATAGGTATTCACATCGAAAGAACGTGATGCCTCTCCTTCTGCTTCTTTCTCTATTTCTACTTGTTTCCCCTTCGCTCTCTACTTTTACTACCGCTTCCGCGGTGGGCCGAACACTCATAAGCCGGTCGTGCCGCGACTAGCCACTCAGCCCGCTCTCCCGCTCGCTTAATCGCTTACATACCTTATTGCTAAGTACCGTGCCGCGGGGCGGATCTCGATAGGACTGCTGGGTATGTAAGCAAGGTTGGTCACCTAGGCTAGATGGATGCAGTAGCAGTAGCATCGGCAGCAGTGGGCGGTCCCGCCCTCGCTTTTACGGTCAACCACATTAAGACAAGAAGACGGGGTAGTAGTAGAACGAGACACGCGAACGCGACGTTGGTATGGATGATATCGATTTGCACATTTCGAAGACCGAGAATTAGAGGAGGAGCAGTTCAGGACGAACGACATGGCTAACTTAGCGTAAATAGTGTAGAGATTTACACTGCAACGTCGTCTTGGCGGCTCATCTGGAGATGTGTAAAAGAAAATCGGCCGGGGTGTGTGGGCAGACAACAGGAGTGGAATACCTATTCCGCTTTGTGGCTTAGACCAAGACACGGGGTTATAACCTACACTACTTACCTACCGATGCTAGCAGGGGGCACTCAGAGACACCAGAAGAGAGACAGTAGTGAGGGAGGGTGTGGCACGGGAATCCTCTTCTATCTCACTCACACACATGATCTATCGCTCGCTTCGTGGAGGAGGGGGGGAGGGGCGTAGAGCAAGCAGAAAAGGGGGGAGGGAGGGGGGCCGGATGGGGGAGGGGTGGCTGACATAGGTTCGTTCACTCACACCTGCATAACAGTTCGTACGCCTACTACTACCTACTTTATGTTTGAATGAACGTAGATACACGATAAGGCGGCTGTTTTTTTATGTCTTAACTACGTAATAGCCTCGGCATCATTTGAAGTAGGAGCAGAAGAACAAGGAAAGAAATCCGCCATAATTAGCCCACGAGATCCGTATGATAGTCTCCGTCAGTGTGGAACACCATAATTATACCAGTGTCCGAAAGCCGAAGAAATTCATCATCCCCTCCCCCTTCCTAAGTTATGATGTATGATCTCTCCTCGAGCAGATCTTGCGGGTTCATCGTAGAAAAGCCACAATGACTTACTTATTGTTACCACGCGGGGGTATTCAACGTAGACACACACGATGAGCGCTGCTCTGATCGGATAGAGATAGACTCGATGTCATCAAGATAGAAACTTGGAAGTCGAGTGGCTCGCTTATGCTGAATGGCCTGGTGGCATGACATGTCGTCTTGGACGTCTCTGGCAAAACGGCCGCAGATCCTGCTGTTAGAGAAGTTATGACTCTTTTTCGCGGGCAGTATCTCCGAAATATGACGAAGACACAGAAAGACTGAGAAAGTTGGTATAATTCACAAAATAGATGTTCATGAGTTGCAGTATTTATAATGGTCACCATAGGTAGGCATATCTTCGGGTAAAATCATAAATGACGTCTTCATTTGTCCAACTTCGTGCACACATATATGCAAAGTTTTATATGCTCCCAAGATTCGTTGCATCCCAATAATCATCGCCCACTTGCATACCAAACCGCGACCACACCAGGACCCCGTAGCATACATACATACAAAATCCGTATCTTGTGATCCCGTTTTCCAAGGCCGCGTTCGGTCCACCTATCTCAAGAACCATCATCCATATAATCCATGCGAATGTGTTGTTGTACATAATCGTCAGAGGAAGAGCTGTGAACATCAAACATCATAAAACCACAAGTAAAAATGAAAAACATAAAATGTGAAGTGACCAGTTAACCTTAGGGGAAAAAAACTCCATGCTCATGATTGCCCATTAACTATAACAGCGTTTCTTTTGGAGAGATGTCGACATGATGTGAGGGAAATGCGTATGTACTAAAACATGATCCATTCGACTTCGACGCCAGGGCCTCCGATGCACTTGGTCCAGTTGAAGGGACCTGTCCTTATGCCTAGCTTGCTCCCGGGCGTCGCGATGTCATTTGAGTGCCAAAGCTGCTCCAGGACATCCATGGCTGCCATATTGTTCATGTAGCCACTGCGAGACATGATATCGCGGCATTTATTGCGCACAATATTCTGCTGTAGCTCATTGACACATTCACTGCCTGCGACAAAAAGAGGCCAGAGAAGAAATTTCTCAGCACCGCTACCAGCGTCCAGGGAGGTAGCATAGTATATGACCTGGCTGACTAAATTGCGGAAGTTGTTGTGATGGGATGGGATGTGTGGTGATGCTAGACGCTCAATGTAGAGCAGGGCAGCGTAGCGGAAAGCCTCCGACAGGAAGTTGAGATCGCGAATCTGATTTTGTGAGGTTGAATTGGGAAGAGAAGCGACTAGGCGCTGAGCATTGAACTCCCAGGTCTGGAGAGCTGTGTGCGCTTCCTTCCATTCTCGCCAGAAATTCGAACGGTGGTCTTCAAAGGGTGGAGAGCCGAGGCCAGAGGAAAGAATTTCTTCATCGTCGAACTTGGTCGCAAATCCATTGCCGTCATAACGGTGTGTAGTACCATACAGGCCACCCGACTCCTGCTTGCGATTGCGCCCTAGGGGCGAACCTATGGGAGAGAAGCCAGTGGGTGTTGTACCCCGGTCATTAGGTGTTGCTCCTATACTCTGCACCGGCCTATTTTGGGACAAAAGATTTAAACGACCCAGTTTGTGGATGGTCTGGAATAGCTCTCGATCGCAGCCAACTAGGTTCTCAGCGCCGGGTGGCAAGAGTGTAGTTTCTGCGGACATGCCAAGAAATGAAGTGGTCAATTGTGCTTCTCGGTCGTTAATGCTGGCAGAAATTGAGTCGAAATAGGTGAATATGGCTTCCATCCATGCCGACTGGCGGGAGCCCTGCAGATGAACAGAATGTCGCATGCTGAGGATTTTCTTGACTCCTGCGAATTGAGTGTGAAACTTTGCGACTCCGGACTCGACCATTCGGTAATGACACAGTAACAGGATGGTTGCCAAGACAGAATCATGGCAGGCTTTCGACGGATCATTGAGTTGCAAGTTCAACAAATGGACAGCGAGATTGCGGTGGTCGTGTTCTTCCGACAGAGAGCGGTCGTCCGGATGCGCATCGGGGCCATGATCAGTGCCACCATTTTCTGTCACCGCCAACGGGGAGTTCCTGGTGTGTTGACCAAGACTTAGCCTTCTCTTCATCCTCAGATTACAGGCGGACAGGGCACATATGGCATGTTGGAGGCTTCGACTGCTGGATGCTAGCCGCAGGATGTGTTCTCGATAGGGGTTATTGGGCCCATCAATGAGCACTAATGACGGGCACATGATATTTTCGTAGTAGTCCATGAAGAAAGGCAGCTTATTAATGAGATCAGGGCTAACCTGTAGCGAATGGCTCTCGTAGGAAGGGGGCGGGAGAGCTGAAGCGGACTCCAATCCACGATGAGAATGCACATCATCGTCCCGAGAGTTTGCTGAAGAAGTCCAGAATGGGCCCCCCGTTGAGTGCGGGCTGGTGCTGTAAGATTCCATCTCCGGAACGCCTAACCAACCGTCAGTCACCGCGACTCGGGGATCACAAAGTTTAAAAGTAGCTCTTACTCAACGTGTCGCCGTCCGAGATCAGCCTTGGGCCCATGTGGGACTCAAAGGAGTCCTGATGTGAGCCCAGACTGGAGCTGTGCTCGGACGGTGCGTACACGAGGCTCGGGCAAGATGTTGGCGCCCTCTGGTCGATCATGATAGCAGCGGCAGGACTCTGTGGTACAGGGGAGCTTTGGCTAGTATAATTCTCGTAGATGAGAGTCGGGCTGTGCATAAATGGTATCTCTTCCCGTGGGAATGAGTGTGTCATCGGGGACAAAGTGTAATCCACATCACTGAGAGAGTCCACTGAAGAAGACAGAGGCTCGCTCATAATGGGATAATGGTTTAATGACGTGTTGAGCTTGTGGAATCTTGGGTGCTCATGAGTACTCATATGTCCCGCGTACGCAGGCAGGCTGCTCCATGCCGCGTGCGATACCGTAACAGGCGGTTCAGCCTGCGAGAACCTTGGATAGTCTGGATATGCTCCGTACGGAGTGGTTGGGACAGAGGTGCCATGATGGACACCAATCTCGACGCCATCTCGTTGATGGTTTCTTCGTGCTGCCTCCTCCGTATCACTCCATTGACTCGTGGTCGCTGTAGAGCTTGCTCTCGCCCGCGTCGCCGATTTCTTCGTCACAGGCGCCACGGGAGGTGCTTTAGCAATAGGTAGAGAGAGGCCTCGAAGCTTGCCCCGACTCGCCACTCCGACTCCCCAGGTTAACTGCGTCTTGTAGCCGGAGCATTCGTTTCCTATTTCCAGACACTGAGAGCAGTATGGCCGCCGGCGATCGCATTTCGTGTTTCTCTTGATGCATGTGAAGCAGTCATCTGCAGCTCCTCCGGCGGGCGCCCTTCTCCTACGCTTACGGGCTGCCTGTGCGTCCTTGGCCGAGTTCGATTGTGGAGGGCCGGAGACAGTCATGTCTATATAATGTGAATCACTAAGATCAGATATTCGAATGGATGTAACGTGCTTTCGAGAAGACACGCATGTGGCTAATATCGAGGCCGGAAGGAAGATGTGATGTTATGGTCGAGGCGTGAGCAAGGACCAAGGAGTCTGGGCGATCAACAACAAGCAAGTTGACTGGTGTGGGTAAATGGCATTAATATGGAAAAAGTTGGATGACAAGACCTCGAGAGCAAGAGGGGATATAGACACTGCATAGGAAGGGGAGTTCAGAGGTGGCAGGCTTTCAGATATAAGTCGAGATGTGTGCTGCTCTCGTTCGCTTCAACCCCCCGTGCTCTGCCCCAGGCCATGGGGCCTGGACATGGACATGGGTATGGAGATCCATGTTGTTGAACGGTACCTGTCGTTCTCACAATACCACTAGGAGGCATTGCTTGCCTCCGTCAACAACTACACGCCCCACCGTCGCTCACAGGTTACGGCAGAGGACGCAAGCAAAGGTACACATGCAAGACCTCTCGTGCCCTTAGCTCAAAAGACCGAGGGTAGTCGAGAGTCGACTTGCGAAGAGCAGGGTTCCCAGGACCAGCATGGGTCCCGCTAGTGCAGGAGGCACCAAGCAGGGGTACCCGGTCGTGTGTTCCCACTACTCGTCCAGTGGCTGCGGAAACAGACGAGATGGTTTACACTAGGGAGAGAGTGTGAGATGGGGAGCCTCTGGCCGCCGCTGGCTGTTCCTACTCGGGGGGCGCGCGCGAGAGAGATCAAGATGGGGGGTCGTTCGGGGGGGCACCGCTAATGAAAGGGAGGGGAGCGAATGGGCGAGTCGGAATCCAGGTGGATAGCGATCAGCGGAAATACTAGGCATTTGGTGAGAGAACGGCGACTAGGGTGCCCTGCAGGACTACTGCGATGCGAAGCCGGGGGGTTTGCTGCAGAGACTTGATCGCATGTACCTACATGGTGCTTGATCTTCCTCAGTACTAACGCTAACTTAGCTGGGGACCGCGCTCGTTGCTACATAGGCATTCCCACTTCTCCTCCTTGCGGCCCCCCAGTGAGTTGACGAGGAGACATCGAGAAGACGTAGACTTGTCTGCCTTCCCGCCCTCTTTCGTAAGTAGGTATTTCCAGTAATTATTACTCCGTACGCTAGAAGGCTTCAGTATTCATCTCAAGTTGACCGAGACGATTCGACGTGATACATCATATCACCACACATCACGTCAACTAACCCACCAAGCAGGGAGAAAGCGAAGAGAAAGCAGGACTCGAGAACGAGATGCTGGCCTGGCTGTTCTGTGTTGCTCGCGACCTGGTATTACTGGCGCTTGGCGCTTGGAGTCCACCCAATGTGAGCATTCAAAGCTTGGAGATAACCCGGAGAAGCGCCCCATGGTGGTGGTGGTAGTGGTGGTAGTACTTTGTAAGTAGTGGTGGTGGTGTTGGTGGTGGATTCTGGTCAGGGGACGTAAGGAGGAGTGAGGAGCAATAAACAGGGAATGAAGGAGGAAGAGGGAAGACGTGTGGCTGAGGGCAGAAGCTCCCGAGGTCGTCGTACGTACCTACCTACACTACAGCGTTGCACACCCAGGTCCTTCCACCAGTAAAGAAGTATTAGACAGCGTAGGCAGTTGTTTAGGTAATGCCGTTAAGCTGACCGTACTCAGTGCCTGTCAGACAGCAATATTCCTCTGGTAATGAGCTTAAACAGCCGCTGTCAGCAAGCTAGACAAGCCCACTAAATATCCCGCCTATCACTTGCGTCCCACCTGAGCAACCTGTGCCTCTCTTCAGACGCTCCTACATAATCATACTTGGTGGACGCTCTGTTCATGTCAGCTCGTAGTGTACTGTGCTACATTCATGCCTCGTTTCCATTCCTCGGCGTTATCGAAATCTAAAACATTACAACGAGCGGACTGGCCGGAACAACAACCGTAGAGCACACGGCTAGACGGGTACCTGAAGTGTACTCATTCACAGAGTCGACAAGAAGGCATAATGGCCTGCCCCGCGTATTTGGAATATTGATTTTAGGCTTTTTTGCTTGCCCTTCATTTTAGTGATGCGTATAGCAGAGAAAACGCGTGGGTAGCATGCGGTCGTGTGTATGCTAAAGAAGTACATAACGCCGACGCCCTATCCGTACGCATAGGTATGTTTTTTCCGTGGCCCGTGTTATCCCTGGCTCCCTACCAAGCGATATACCGGGATGCGGTATACGTCCACTACGTATGATCATGGGCAGGACGGGACGACTCATCGATCATGGATCATGATATGGCAATAATACACTTCTCGATCTCCTGTTACTCGCCAGCATTCTTTTTTTGTCCAGCCCAACTCGGCCTCATCCCGGAGACTCGTCAATGCCTCGGTTGTTTCTGCTTCTCAGACCACCGCACAGCCTCGTGAAAGTCCTCGACGGCCCCTAAGGATTCCACACTGCATCGTACGTACGGCAAGTGAAACCTCGCGAGCGTCTTCTCTTGCCAGGCACCATCCCCTGAATTCCTCTCGGCTCTGCGCTATACTAGGGCGCGGGGTGGCCGTTCGACTACCGACATTATATTTGAGTGCCATGGTGGGATGTGGGATTACACAACATCAGGAAGAGCGGCGATCGTGGCGGTGTCCCCGTCCCGTTACCTATTGAGCTAACATTAGAACCGGCTCTGCACCAGAGGATTCAGAAACAGTCGCAACGACTGCAACAAGCACGGCTGGGCCCCTGGCAACTTGGATTAAAGATCCGAGATCGTCGCGCCCTCGACAGAACCAACGAAGGTGGAACCGTAGATGGAACCGTAGAAAGGGCTCGTTCTCTAGTACACTATCGTTCGCATGACAATTGTTTGAACCTAAGTTGACCGATGCACTAACTGGGAGTCGAGGGGGCGGCGCGACGACGGCAGAGCAGCAAGAATAAGGGCCCATCTCACGGACATGGCTCGCACTAATATCCCGCTAGGCCATCGTTCGATGCGATGAACAAAAAAAAAACTCATGCTGTTCGGCAAGTACACGCAGCCCAACACGATAAGCAAGTAGGTACACTACGGAGTAGGTATTAATGCAGATTTACTAGGGGTCTAGCGTCTTGCAACGTTTAATTCCGAGCTGTCACAGTCGTTGACTTGCAGCGAAGATCCCAAAGCCTCATCGGTTAAGCGGTACCACATTGTCAGCGCCGCGCTCAGGTTGTGCTTGTAAATGATCGTCGAGGCCGTCCTCTACGCTGCCTTGTGCAAACGCCAATTATATCGTATGGTGAAGCTCCTTCGATGAACAACGCGACGATTGTCATTTGTCGAGACATCACTGCGTCTAATGCTGTCCACTAGGATCGTTTAGTTTAGACCCCTCACAGAGAACAGGCTTCTGAACAAGCCACACCACATTTGTCTAGCACATCGGCTGGTGTCTTTTTAGTGTTGATGAGGTTCGATGCCCTTGGCACATCCACTTAAGATATCCGTACCTTAATCCGCTGGCTAACTGCGAAAGTGATGATATTTGGTTTTTGCTTACTGTTTGCAACCCGTCGCGACTTGAGCATAGATAGTGCAGTGCGATCGTATAGGTTTGTGTTCGAACCATGACCACGCTACGCGCTCTATCTAAATGAATTGAGGTGGACAGACATGCAGGGAAACGCAATCCCCAGCCTACCGGTATGTCACCGCGCATCGTCAAAGTGTGTGCCGTGAAGCACCTTAGTTAGATACCCATGTAATGGGTTGGTGGCGGGTTGGTGGTGCCCATGGGTGGGTCACACGACACTGTTACCCACCCCATGACATTCATATGCAGCTATCCGGAGAGCCTGTAGCATTTCTGGCATGGAGATTGTGTGGATGGTCTGTATGGTCCTAATCTGCTTGCTTGACGTCTTCACATGAACGGGGAAAGCCTGTTTTCTTGGGACGTCATATATTAAAGGTGTGTGCTCCTCCGCCAAAGCGCGTTCGTAACAGGGCCGACTGTATAACCTACTGTAGTTCGTTCCTATTCCACTTGTGTGCTAGACAAGCAGTAGTCAGACCCCGGTTGTGTCTCTATAATACTGTAGTTACGGGAACCTGATTTCGCCAATGGACTGGCTTGTCCACGATCGCTACGGGCCGCAATTATTCACAGGTTATGATGTCTGTAAGCAGAACCAATATGGTGGTTGACATCAGGCGGTCTAGCAGGAGGTGTGCAGTTAATATAGCCTCTGCGCGAGAAAAAGTTCCAATACATCCAATAGTCCGGGCCCGCGAGCTGACGAGATATTGACGTGAGGTTTTAATATACGGTAACCACTCAGCATTTAAGGTGAGCTGAAAAGTGGTGGGCGCGTTATATTCGCCCGCCTTTGTCACTGGGCGGCCGTCATCACGAGAGTCTTCTCTAGTGCTCATGATAGGGCAAGCTTAAAGTAAGGAATGTGCGAGCCTTACGAGCATCCACAAATTACATTCCCTGGACGACTAGGCCAGCGGCCGTAGACATGCCGCGAATCTACCGCTGCGATTCACTGCCATTGGATCGCGGTCAGTCAGCAGCGTCAAGCTGACAGACTACTTACACTAGTGTAGGTAGTCACACCGTAAAGAATATACGCTTGATCGGCAATGATGAGCTAACCCCTGACTTGACAGCCTCGGCATATTTCTGCTGCTGGCCGTGACAAGACTCTGCTCCGTCTTGTTCCGATCAACTTCGTAAGTCAATTGCGTTAAGGCGACTACCAACAATTGTGGCGTAGATGATGTGGCATGAGTTGGGAAATTTGTAGGAGGTATCTAACAGTTTTGTCTTCATGTTGTCTTGGCATGATAAATCATGTACAGGTGGACGAATGAACGCCCAGCCTAGCCTTCAATTGTGGCCTACTCTTGGAGCTTCCATCGAGCTTCCATCGTTATCTTGGACCCCCAACATCGTGTTCGATGCAGCTCCCTTTCTGGGATCATCGCTGGAGAGCTAAGGAGCAAGCCACCTACATCAATATTGTTTTCGAAGAAAACAATATGCAGACCGCATGGTGAAGGTAGTGTAGGCACGATGATGTTTTCGGGTATTTAGCCATGAAGGGCTAAACATATGGGATCCCAGTCTTCCGTGTCCTGCAGCTAGATTACCTTAGCTTCCTGGGCCAGGAGTTTTCTTTCATGGTCTCGCAATCCAAACTCGAACAAGCCGATGGTGATTTCTCCAAGCGCACGAGAAAAATTCGAAGTTAGGGCATATATCAAAGATCTATTAACGTGGGCGCTCTCTTATACCCCCAAGCCGTTATTACACACGTAGGCACGGATACGAAATGCAAGCCGAATGGTAAGTTGTTGGCTCTACCACGTCTATCTTCCAATGGCCTCGTACAATTTTCCAGATAGAGCAATCCGTGCATATCTAGGTTCGCCTTCTTAGGCTGCCGCAAGCATTGGGCCGGGCCACCACGTCCTCGTCATTCGCATTATTCATTATTCCACTGATATCTCGCGGGCTTCGGTATCTGGCCGCGGGGCATTGGACTCAAGTCTATGGGGCATCATATGGACCAGATGCTATAAGGCAAGGATCTCGGACTATTATCATGATGAAATAATTTACTAGGTGCACAACTTAC
Organism: Nemania sp. FL0916; assembly: GCA_022578715.1. Taxonomy (NCBI): domain Eukaryota; kingdom Fungi; phylum Ascomycota; class Sordariomycetes; order Xylariales; family Xylariaceae; genus Nemania; species Nemania sp. FL0916. Next base: position 376,415 of record MU390226.1, read on the forward strand.
AAAACTAGCTGTGCGTTCCTATTCATACCGACAAATTCTAGGCAACTAAGATCTAGAAAGACTAGTGTAAGTAGCCCAGCATACCTAGTGTTGATAGGAAGAGGTTGAGCCCATGCATACATACTTACACCTAGATTAGGTAGCGTAGAGGCAGTCGGGTGAAAATGGGTCAGGTACGCAGTTGTATGCGTATTTTGGAGTGGTTCGAAACGCCAACCTCCTCTTAGCAGCCCCATCTGTTATATCTATACTTAGTATAGCCGATCCGATACTACGCTATGAAGTTGTGATGCGACAGTGAATGGTTTGGCGCTTTGCTTGCAAGTTTAAATACTACTGTGCTTTGCAAGCGGCATCAATCACACCAGCATTCCCAAGTGTCCGCCTAATAGGCAATCCGACCCACGTTAGACGAAATGCAAACGGGGTGAAAATTCGACACGAAGCGACGCGAGAGGTCTTGGCTTGCAGTCTGCGCGGTGATGGGCAGGCTTCGCCATGCAAATCAATCAGTACTCCGACTTCTCAACGGTGGCGGCGCGGGAACCAACATTTGGCGACTCGTCCGACCTGCAATATGCTGCAGAGTGCAGTGTGCAGTGCAGCCAGCAGCGCAGTGTGACACCGCTTTGCTACGGCACGTTTTCTTCTCAGGCTTCGAGAAGCCTTCCGTATCCGGTCACCTCGCCCGTGGATATGACCAATCTCACTTTTGCGACTTCATTCCGCCCCCATACCGCAGGTCGGCGACCCGGGCGCACTAGCTTCAAGGTACTTAATCTGTTGATTTCTAGACCCCTGTCAGATCGGTCGCTGCCGAGTTTAATCGCGGGTAGATAGCAGGTAGAGTGTAATATGTGGTGTAAGTTCAAAGGCTAGAATAATAGCGGTGTACTGCGCAATAGACAACACAGAAAACACTAATCAAAGGAATGATGAGAAAAAGATTCTGATTGTAAGTTTACTCTATTACTTACTAGGTATTGTCAAAAATCTATTCCATCTGGCAGTGGCTGTATCAACTGACCACTTTCCCATCACACGCCGCTAATGGCGTTAATTCTGCCATTATTGCAGGTCTGCATGCGTCTACGGACAGAGTTGACATATGTAGGATAAGTACCTGGAAACACGCGCACATGCAGGCCCAGCGTGTCTACAAGTCCGGTTCGATTCTCGGGCCACAGTTGGAATTTAGCCAGCTGCGTTACAGATGCAAGAGAGTGGGAGTAGGTGGTTGAGCCGATGGTGGAAGAGTTCGACGAATCTAGCTATCATCACGTTATCAGACGAGCGATGTGCACTAGGATGGAATAGTAATACCCTGTATTGATATCTCGTAACATTGACAAACATTTCGAAACCCCCATTCTTTGTTTTGTGCATGCAGCTACAATGGTAGCCCCAAATGCCAGGATGAGGTTATGAGATTTAGAATGAATATTTTATGAACAGGACCAAGGGCGGAACTCCTGACCCCCGCATAGAGAGCCTGGGGGAGCCAGCCCGAAGCCACATGTAGGGTCGCCAACACCAATCTTCGAGTGGCTTGGTCCATGAAGTGAGGGGTACCTTGGAGTACTTGGAGCAAAGTATCGAATCTCTTGGCGCTTGACGCTAGAAGGACTGAAGAAGCCTGCATAGAAACAAACTAGGGTGCAATACTGCACTACAGTGAGTGCGCTGTACACTAGGTCGCGTACCTACGCCAGGCTACAGTTCCTCTGCTGTAGCGTGGACGCCGTGCGGTTCAGGGCGTATGTCCGGCATACTGATACCCGCTAACAAGCTCTGCTGGGCAACCGCCTCTCCCGCCCTAGCTGACCAATCTCATTCGCGGACTTCATCGACACCCGGTGCTTGATCACTTTGGGCCATGGCCGAGCTAAGCTGATAAGGTCTGTAGGCTAGGAATTAGACTAGGTAGCCGTCAGGGGTCTTCGTACAAGTCTATCTGCACTCTGTAGGCAGTGGTACTTCAATTCATCTCAAGCGTCTCGGTTCGATCAAACCACCGAGAGTAAACCCTCGAATTTGTGCACATCTACCTACCACTGCCACTCATTTTTCCGTGTATCTTATAAGTGTAGTTTCTCCTCCAGTGTACTAGGGAGCACATATGTGAGTAGTACGTAAGTAGGCGGTCCAATACCTTGTATTAGTTTTGTTTGTTTTGTATCACACTTATTGTCGGCGTCTTGAAATGGGACAATGTGCACCGAGCTTCTTAATCACGTATTTCCAAGGGAATGGGTCATAGCAATCCCCAAATGTGCACCACCTGCGTGGCCGCGGGATGCAGACTGCCCTCTTTCACCATACGTACTGGAACCCAGCATCCGGTTTCGACTGCGCACAAATCGCTGGCAGCAGCGGCCAAAACATGGCCAACCGCCTGATAGAGGGCAGCAACTTTTACCTCATCATTTTGTCACATATTTTATCCTGATAACCAAGATTATACGGGGGTCCACATATGCTCGCTCATTAAGGGCGACAGCGTTATAAACCTGGCTACTTACACGATAACACACCACGCTCGCGCAGAGTAAGTATCAATGTTGTTACTAGTAGGGATCATTATCTACATACGTTTACTAGGATTAACATTTCCTTCACGTCGTGTAGATCAATCGTCTTAAGAGGCTTTACTGACCGAGGTTTGATTCGGCCTCTAAGTTCAAGTCCACATAATATGTGCAGTCTCAGTAGTAGTGTACTTATCGATTTATTTCCCTGCTGCAAAATATAGGATCTGATCTACAGTACTTTGTACTTGCAAGGAATCTAAGCGCCAAGGCACATTTTCCTGTTTCAGCAGTTTTTCCTGTTATTTCCAGCTTATCGGGCCTCGCCGCCTGTTGGCTGTTGAAATTGCTTCTGTTGTTTTGATCAAATACGCTGTGCTTCCTCACTCACAACAGACAGACTGAGGCACAGATGCAACCATCTTGCACTACGCTACACTACATCATCGCAGATGCTGCCCTACATAACCCCTCCACTTCAACTTTACCAAAAGGCGGGGTGGGTGAAAAATAGGAGAGAGTTGCTTTAGGAGGTAGCGCTACCATGCATCATCAATTATCAGACCACATTTTGTGAGTTATGTGAGGACACAGGAATGAGCCCCCAGCAAAGAATGGATAAGGCAGCAAGCCTGACTCCATTCACAAGTCGCTGGTGAATCATTACATTGTAAGACTCGAGACTTGATTGGCTTCGCCCCATTGCACCAAACAGCATCTCGACGTGACGTTACATTCCAGAAGCCTTGGCGGCTTCTATACGCACCAATCAGCTATTGTCGCAGTGCCAGCGGTCACGGGGCGGGATTCAAGCGCACTACCTGAGTACACTGCTATTTTACTGCAGTAGAGAGCCAGCTTCAGGTGAATGCACCGGGCGATGGGCGATCCCTACTGTTTTAGCTTCACCGAGCGGTCTGAGCCGCTGCTGGGTGAGCTGTAAGTGCTAACTGTCGAAGCCCTCCAGCACAGGAACCCCGCTACAGGTAGTTGGTAGGTAGTGTGGTTAGTAGCTTAGGGACGCCACCGGTGTACTGAAAAATACAGGACGCTTAGCGCAGGATCAGCTGCCATCCGGCTCACGAAGCCTACTTTGCAGTTATGCAGATCATTCGACAACTGCATGCCAAGCTCCTACACAGCTCTCTCAGCATTGGCTACAGACAACACAGGCTGACAGCAGAGCAGCATCGAGGAGAGATGATGTTGTACATAGGTAGGTACCGACTTGCCCAATACAAGAGCGAGTCAAGTGAGACATTGAATGACCGATGACCGATGCGGCTCAACAATAGTGCCCCGTCCCTCCGCGCATCGCATAAACTTCATCGGGTTATTACCTCTATCGAGTAGAGAATCACGATGCCACCGTCGTACGCATGTGCCATCAATTTCACGGGTTTAAGATGAATCCGTACCCTGTCTGTCCATTTGCCTCGTACCTCTGTTGCTGTCTTACTTCGTATACTTGATCGCTCAACCTATAATACCATATACTTCGTACTTCCGCCATCAGCCTAACAATCTTTAAAATGCTCGATTTAGCGTCTTGAAGCCATCATGGCTAATACAAATGCCCAGGTCTAACTAAATGTCTTATCTCCCTCGCAAATACCTAACGCATAAGTCCATCGTGAACGCCACAACTAAGCAGGCTCCATGAGACCTCATCAGGCCCTTCATCAGGCCTTTCTCTGCCCAATACGCGTTCTGCGGCTTATAATGTCACGCGAACGCGCGTTAAGTGGCAAATCGCCGCACAGGCCAGCCTCATGCATCCTCGATCCCTTTCGCCAATTCTATGGGATTTTGGGTTTGAGATGTTGGTGGAGTTCACCACATCCTGCGATCGGGAAGACCGGTCGTTGTATTTATTGTTGGCAGTCCACTGTCAGGCTAGAGAGTTGTAAACTCGTCTAGTTTAGGATTTGCGCCCCCTTTATACCTACCGGAATATTGGTAACATCGAAGGTGCGGAACACGGTTCAGGATTGAAGTGCATATACCTACTCCATACCTTGACCCCGTTTTCAATCCTTCCACTACCTACTTGCTATGTGGCGGCTATCTAGATGCTGATGGTATTGATCTACACGCCGAAATTCGGGCAACAGTGCAGAAGATATCAGATGCATCAAACTAGTGTACTCGTACACTACTTTGATAGCATCTTTAATAACTTGTCAGCTGTCCGGCGTAAGCCTCGGTTCTGCCATCTCAAATCCATCCTCGCTTGACATTATATCAAATAGATCGGGCCAAATTAACCCGGGCCACGTTAATATGTTGTGTACCGAAGGACAACATGGGCCAAGATTACGAACACGCCGGAAACGCGCGGGAGTCTTGCGATACGCGCGTAAGGAATGATCTTGGCATCAATCCTTCTGTTCACATGCAAATTGAAACAGGGCAGACTGTCGCCGCACGTTTCTATCGAAGAAAGCCTTCTTCAGTAATTTGTCTGTTTATTTTTGTCTTTGTCGTCGTCCTTGCCTTGTTTGAAAAAGCGTTATTGCTGCCGCCGTCGGCTTAAAATAGCTAGATATTTTAGCACGCGTAAAACTACTCTCTCATACACTATATCATTTTTCGAGCCTTTCCTGCAAAGGACGGGTATGAAATGAGTTTCATCAAATGCGATAGAGTAGCTTAATCAATGAATCTGGACAAAGAACTAGCCCCGGGAGTGCCGAGGCACAAGAGACTTATCCATGCAAGCAATTCCAAACATCAGCCTCATCGCCAGGGGCGGATCGAATTCGCTGAGCGGGGGGCACACTCCTAGCTTAGGATCCCCCACATCGCAGGGACCCTATTACCGCCTGTTACTATCCTCCTCTGAGATTAGCTCCGAAGCCGTGTCAGCCACAATGCCCCAGCAGCTTCGCGACAACCACTGCGGTATATTATTGCTGCAGCCAATGCTGGACCCTGAACATCAAAGTGGGTTCTTACGAGAGCCACATCCGAGCCCATCCAAGATTTCATTACCATTTCAGTTTACACAAGTTTATCGCTTAGAAGTCATTTAAGTGCTCTTGGTCTTGTTTGCTCATGGGGCCTCTCCGGTGTTGTTTGTCACTAAGGCTTAGTAAGAATCTGGGGAAATGAGCGATCTAACCTTAATGATGGCTAATCAGGGCACTCAACGGTAAGTAAGTACCTAGCTCAGAATACCTAGTGCAGTGTAAGTACGTGACTAAGTGAGGTACCGACATATCTACAGCAGAATGAGTACCTGTCGTCTATTCGTACTCTTTACCATACTAACACGCCTGCACCCATGCTCCTAAACATATCATACGAAACACGAACTTTACAGACGTGGTATAATAAATTCAGCGAGCACCGCATAAGGCATACCGCACACTGCACGATGCACGCTGCATACTACAGAGTTATAGGACACATAAAACATGTTAGGCCATTTTCAGGACCTGTCACATCGCCTCGTCTCATAAGCAGAAACGCATCTGAGCTATTCTTGTTCGATTGTCACCTACACTACCACTACCGTACTTCATAAGTAATGTAGCCTCGCAGACAGGGGGATTTGTCGAGCCATCCATTCTATCACCAAAGGGTTTGTTACATCTTGCTTGTTCTCTCCCTCTCTCTCCTGCATTGCCGAGACCGGCCGCCTCCGTCCACGCCCCCAACACACCTATACATACCGTAGTGTTCCCTCCTGGTTTGGTGCTGCAGGCGCCGTGCCGCTAGCCTCATCCTTTTCGGCCCGTCCTCGAAAACCCGGGGTAGGACAAGGGCGCTGGCCCGTCCATCAGCGAAACAAATGGTAATAACAATTGTACGGTACGGTAGTGTACCTCGCTATTCAAGAGCTTAACCAAATGGTTGCTTTTTCCGGCGTGGGACTTTTTCTGGTACTGCAATCACCGAAACAAATCTCCTATTATGCCCAACACGGAGACGGAGCCTTGGCCCGGTGTCTATTTCAAGACTTGTATGTAATGACAGGGTCCAGGGCTTGACATCATCGTCATCGTCACCACCACCACCACCACCACCGCAACAGACGAGATGATAAAACAACGTGAGACTACTTCGCCTTCTCGCTTGCACCCAGGTCAACCAACACGGCTATGACTTGCGGTTAAAATTGATTCCATGCGACGTAAAGCAGTCTGATATCATCAGCATCGCAGGCCGAGCACAGACAGACAATGCCGTAAATAGAGCTTTTGTGGTTATCGTTGGCTTCATGACATCTCACGTACCTACCTTTTCACCAATCTAAGCGCTACAGTCTCCACCTGCTAGGACCACTGCTCGTTTATCACCCACTTACAGTTAATAGCACTGATCGACGGAAGGGGTGTTTTTTTTCAATCTAGAGAATTCCTTGATACTTACTCCGTGAAGTATGTTAAGTAGGTGGTCTACGTGCTTGGCCTAACCTGAGCAGAAAGGCTGTGTCTAAAGTGTTGTACATACACTGCAGTGGTATTGCTCAGATAGGAACTTACATAGTACAGTACCACAGCACTGCAGGAACCAAACTGGCTGAATTGGCAAGCGAGCGATCATGTCCAGTGTCGTACGTACTATGTTATGCACTCCACAGAAGCTACTGTACTCCAGGTTTCTGTCGAGGTCATGGCGCTCGGGATCGTGCTCGAACTTACATTTTGATGCGACATGCGGATTTGACAAGTAGGTTTCCATTAGCAATCGCTCCAGATGTCGACACGACGGACTTACATCTGGGCGACTTTTTTTTCTCCTTATTTTATCCGCGCCGGGCCCGTGCAGCCCGCTTCGCAGCTCTTTTTCGCGCGAGCCACTGGAATAGCGCCGGACCAGGAATGTGGCGATCATGCCTTAGTGTGCGCTACGCACTGCATTTTGGCCTTGGTAGAACAGTAAGTACACCTCTTTTCCTCTCCCTATGGATTATTCAGGTATATAATGCGAGTATGTGGAGTTTTTGGAGACCGAAAGAACTACCGGCATCGAGACAGCGATATAAATCGAACTAGGAGGCTGGGCGCGAAAAAAATTAGGAGGCGAGAGAGGGCAACAAGCATGAAGTTCGCCTCTGGATATGCTAGGTTAAGCTTTTCTTTCCAAAAGGCCAAGAGAACGCTTCGTTTTCTTGGGAGCTCCAAATGTGTGCAGACGCGCCGAGCTTCTTCGTTGCAATGAAGAACGCCAATAGCATCGCACACGGGACCTAAGGAGTATAACGGTAGTGCAGATAATTAGATGGTGCAGGTTCTGGAAGACTGGAGACGCTAGGATAGATATCGCGAAATCCGAGAAAGGTATTCCGCCTTTTGACGCCGTTGCCCCAGCCAAGTGGGTTTTTGCCTCTGATATCAGTTTCGCCTCTTCTGATACCAGAACTGACGAGAGGCAACATCTAGTCTAGCAGATGTTAGCTTCGATAGCTAGCTTTACAGTAGTTCTTTTGGATGCTGAAGCGAGCCGTAGACCTCCACTTCGAATTGCCGGATCGTGTAACCTACCTACCCTAAGGTTAGGGGCGACGGGACCGATAGACGAGCGGACGGCCTTGCGAAAGTCTATCCTGTTCTGCTCTGTTCTGTTCTGCCTCTCTCCTCTCCTGTCTCTCCTGTCTGGTACTTACCCTCGAGGTAGACAGCTCGCTACCTTGTTTTTTCTCGCACGCCAAGGCTGCATGTACGTGGACGTGCACGTGTATCCACACATGTTATGTAGCTAATTCATGTAGGTGAGGACCGTGAGGCGGGCAGGTAGGTAAAGCATACACACACAGTGGAAAAAGTTCAGGGTAATTCTCTTGGGTAGGCATGCAGGAGCAGGCCAGGTCTGTGTTTCTTCTCTTCCCGTCAAGCCGGACACATGAGCTCGCTTCGGCAACCTTGCTACGACATGTGCATAGCCATTTACCGCATTCCCCGGGAGCCTTCGTCGGTTGAATCTTCGGCCGAGATAGCCCGGCGGCGTGAGGCCGCGATGCGCAGAATGCCGGACGACAACCCGGCCCTCTAGGATGCGGCTTTGTCATGATGTTGATCAAAGTAATACTCGGCGCCGCGAATCCGTTGCTGTATAGCTCGTATAGTTGATTGCTTCAAACTTAAAACGTAATATCTCGTTCAACGATCCATGGGCGTAGTTACTAAGAGACGTGAGACGTGTGAGAGTGACAAGTCTAAACAAATAACCTTCCTTGACCGAGCGCGTGGGCCCCGCCCTTTGGTCCGGGAGGATGAAATGATGCGAAACGAGAAACATATGGGATTCCCAGTGACATGGTAAATTGTCTAGATGCATTATAGTTCCGTTGTGCGACACAGAATCCCGAGGCTGTGGTGCTTACAGCTGAAATTCCGCCGTCGGTGTAAGCGATATGACAACCGTTGTGTTTGTCTCGTGCAAAACAATTCCCGCGCCACGATTGTCCAGAGCGGTAGCCCAAACGCTGCAGCTGAGGCAATCGTCATACAAGTTTTCGCTAAGCTTTCTCTGCGCGCGTCATGATCGTATGACAACTAGGTAGACCGAAGACCCAGGAAACGAATGCTTCTTACAGTCGGACAGCGTTGCTTTTGATTGTGACCCCTAGTACCATGTGTCTCGGTCTCGGCCGAAGCGACAGGAAAATCACGAGGGCAATAAATCGCGTCGAGTGAGTGTCATTTCGATGCGCCTTTTGTGTAAGTACTTTCCGAGGATGTGTTATAGGGCTTGCGTTCGGTCAGCACTTGCAGAAACAAGGGCTGAGTTTGGGAAGGCAAGTGTTAGTAAGTACTGCAAAAGGCGAGAGAAAATGAGTTAGATGTAGACCAACGGCCTGTGGGCATGTGAGATATCCCAGAGCCATGTCTCACATGCTGTGCCGATATAACAGGTACCTCCTATTGGTCTTCGTGTGGATAATCTAGCGGGAGAAAGGGGTAGCATACATACATAGGCTAGACCTGCGAGGAGCTCTTAACAAGTCTCTAGTGTCTCTATTCATTGGTGATATATGTTCTATAATCTACGATCTACAGCAGACTGTCAAGAGAGCTGCTGCATTGCAACTGTGTAGGGATTCGTTAGTGTCCTCTTGTAGAACAAGTATGTTGCCCTGAAGATCAGTAGACTTTCAATAGTAGTAGACATTACTTCTATAAAATTAGCAAAGCAACTAACCTGAGATGACTGCTCTATCCCAACGCTCTGGGCCTGAAGGCTTGCGTTATGCAAGCTGACATTGGCATAGACGAGTTGGTATCAGCATCGACACTTGGCTCAATGATGCGATTCAAACTATGTTAAAGGTGTTATTACGATAACCAAATAGCATTGGTCATTCTATAGTTTTATCATTCTATCTGCTTAGACTGTAGTGTATTACAACTCTGTTATCGAAGCCTTAGGCGGGTGTGTTCCATCCGAGTAGAGTCTGTAATCTTCGCGGTGCGACTGACGAACCCAATTCATATTAGGTTCTCTGAGCTGGCTACTGCCAAGCGGGTACATGCAGATGTGGACGAATATTGGACAAGATAATGAGTACCCAACACGCAGCCAAGGCTTTCTCCATGAAAGGGCGGGTGAGCATAAATGCCTGGTTTTACCTACAAACCACTTCTTCCTCCCTGCGAACCTAAGCCGCAAATTTGAAGCAAATTTTATAGACTAAAATTGCTACGAGTAATCATCAAGGCTTGCCATATGCTAAATTGAATTTGTATCTTGGTCAACGTTGCGCACAGCACACTCTTTTTCCTTACCACATGTGCCTGCCAGCGTATCAGGGACTAAAGGATGTGCTGACGAGTCAGGTCACAACCGACCTGTTTAAGGAATCAAGGTTACATACTAACACTGGAGATATGTATTACTTCTTGTCGCGTATTGGAAAACGGTGGTTCTCTCCGCTCGTAATCAGCTGAGGCTAAGTAAATGTGTACAATACCTGCGGCCGCGAGAAGTTGCGACGTATGTTGTGTTTAACGCAGCCTCCGCCAGTATGAGTATTCAACTTGCGGTCTTCAATTCTGGTCTTGAGTGATATTATAAAAGTATCACGAGCCCTATACCCCCTCGAGCCAACTGGCGATGAAGACTGAAGTGAGGCTCCTTTGCACAAGGAAGAATATAAAGGAGCTGGGCAAAAAAGAAAAAAACAAAGTAACGTACAACACCCGGGATTCGCTGGTCGTCACCGACCCAACTACTGATCGAGCGCTCTCTAGCTTATCAAGAGGGGAGAGCGGACGGGATCCCGAGTTTTCTAGAGGCTATGGTCGTACGTGGAAGGCATGTTTGCAAATTGTGATTATATATGTCCGCCCCTGAGCCGAAGACCGCGGTATGAAAGAGCTCAACACCTAATCAATCAACCTTCATTGGCTGCGCCCAGCAGGTAACCCCTATAGATCAAGAAACCTGTAGTAGCCGTAATTCGTGTGAACAAGTAAAGACATATGTTGCCCGACTTACCGTGCTCTTCCGCGAAGGTGTAACGGGGTGGTCATAACATGTTCGGTCACCTCGCGAATAGAGCCCTGTGTGGGCTTTATGCACTGCCCGAAATATCCATTCTGCAGCATGATACCCTTGGAAGTTGGCATACGGCCTCCCCTTAAATTGAAACCTGGGGTGCATGGAAGCTAGTCGGTATCATAGCTAAGGACGGAGGACACGATACTCCGTCATACTCCAACTGGACGACATATACTGACACTGTCTTCGAAGGGGTCGTAGTTTGAATACGGTCTAGGATGAAACTTACCCCGAACATCGATAACGTCGCTTCAATTGGTTTGAAGCCTGCATTCGGCACTTTACGTACCACCAATGCCGATTACCAAGATACAGTATGCATGCGAACTAAGACTACGCCGAGTAGATGGTGCATCGTGATTTCGTGAGACTTAAAAGGACTGGTAACCTCTCACTATTCGGTTTTTGGCAGTTTTGGAATATAGGTTCGCATTCAAGCTCGGCCAATTCGATGTCTTGTTTGGGTTCAGGGGCGTATTCGGGTTCCGTAGGCATCGAGATCTCTGATGTAGAGGGAGGGCCTTCTTTTCGGGGATCTACGAGACGAAGCCCATATGGTAGATTTTCTAACTATTATTCACATGCGCTGCATGCATTTAAGGCGAATATTTGGCTTTGCCATGTCAGGGGGTATCGAGTGATTGTCTACACCAAGGTGGTTATAGACACTCGGTTGCGTATATAGGTCGGTTGGACGTCCGGACAGTTATTCGGGAGGTCCAGGAATCAATTGATCTACCTATTGAGACCCAACTACACTATCCTCGCAGCGATCTGGCTGTTCACAGACTTCTAGGCATTCGCTCTGTGACAAAACCCCTGACAGGGGGCGAGTGAACATTGTCGCGAAGAGTAGTCTGCTTTTGATAGACATTGCGAACCGATGGGGCTTCTAATGATTAACAATGATGGTATACATAGCCATCGATGATGACGGCCGATCAATCTTCTGCTCAACTGTTTGAAGGGACCCATGATAAAATAACAATGTATAGCCTAAGTCTAACACCGCCGTGGCTTATAGCAGTGTCTACCCTCATCACGATATTGATGCTTTCGACACTGCTTCCAATATTAATCACGTCGCCTAACAGTAGGTCTCGAGTCATAACACGGGGAATAGTGGAATATACCAGCTTTGAGTCATACAGATTACGCAAACTCCCTCAATCATATTCCTAAGTGCTGAAGACAGCGAGCTGGAGCAACGCTAGACGCGGACCCGAAATCTATCTTAATATTTGTACTCTCGTGCTATATGCAGAGATTGACAACAAGGGGACCTAATTGAGAGCCTGGATTTAACTATAAACGTAAGTCTAACGTGCGCTCGAGAGTGCATCAATGGAAATATTCCACGAGTCCTTATAAGGAAAGTATCAATATTAGCACTAGGCGTCGAGTCTATCGGGACATCCAAGTACGTAATTCATAACCCGAGTGAATGGCTTTACACTTTGAAAAGAAAGCAAGTTTTGAGAACTCGTAACTGTCTAGGTTAGTGTAATTCATTGTAACATGCGTGGATAGTAGTTAAGCAACTAGATCCCATATGTCGGCCTTGCTATTTAGGCCTCCTCATTTTTATGCTATATGCCGTCAGGTAGTATTTCTAGGTAAATGAATATGTTACAGCGCCACTGTTTGCAGTACTGTACAACGAAATGCTTGAAACTATCTACGTTCCGAGGCGACGAGTATAGGACCCATGAACGAGGGCTTTCGCAGGTCCTTCTCTAAGTCCTCTCTATATCGCAGATCTCTCGAATTGAGACCTATCACTCATAGTTGCTAAGGGCAAAATCAACTAGGAGGTTCTAGAAGGCTTCTAGACCGTGACTATGTCCGAGAGTATGCTGAAGCGGCATAGGGTCCCCACGAAGCTGGAACCAACTTCAACAATGCAATCTATTGGTCAAAGTGCTGCTTGACAGCTTGAAGATCAAGTGCACTGGATCAAAAGTGCTTTCGAGAAAAGTAATTGCCGAAGACTTGTTCCTTAATTTGACGGAAGCACTGCACACGTAGGTAAATAATACCAACCTCGGAGGGCAATAAATGCGAAAGTATTGAGGATAAAGAGTCTACTTCCGAACGTAGGAAATTCCGGGTACGACGTAGTAAAACAAGTCTGTCTACATGCATATGCCCCAAAAGAAATGCCAGCCACAAACTGAACCAGGTGATACTACCTCACTATATTGTAGTAATACGTCGCGTTCTGGGTGGAGTATGCGCATCGCGCGCCCAGCCGCTGTGGTGCCTCCGGTACCGCTGCGCGGAGAACAGACAGAGAGAGTTATTCTCATCGCGAGAATCAGTAAAATCTTATGGTTAGAGGCACATGAAATCTACTGGCTGCTGCTACGGAGGCTCCCTTGGCTAACGCAGATGAGTGCGATCAAGTTTGCCACATGATGTGAATGTCGCAGCGAGATGCTGAGTAATTCGGGGATAAGCAAGCCGATGACGTCTGGGCTTCCGCTAGTAAGGCCATCTACACTGCCACGCAGGAAGTATTCACATTCATGTCGCCAGAAACAGAGGAACAGAACGTTATGAGAAGTGAAAACTGGCATTGAATTATTTTTTCAGTGGTTTGTATGGTTCCATACGACCCAGGTGGAATAAAATCCATCCAATCCCGGGGCGATTACATCTTGACCACCCTGGGGGTATCATCTATGCGAAAACTGCATGTAGCTCATGAACTCCGAATTTCGTCCGTCATATGATCGTGAACATCGCAGGGTTCAATGTGAACAAATTATTCCTTCTTAGGGACAGCCACTGAAGTACAGAGGGTTAGCGACTGATGGGTAGGCTAGTTTCTATTGCGATTCGTTACTCACGCTGCTCCTTGATGAATTTCTCAAGAGCCTCAGGCTTGGTAGTGGAGGCCCAGCGACCCTTGACCTTGCCATCGCGGCCGATGAGGAACTTCTCGAAGTTCCATTTGACACGCTTGATGCCAAGGACACCGGCCTGCTCGTTCTTCATCCAGTCCCAGACGGGCTCGGGCTTGTCGCCGTTGACATCTACCTTGCCCAAGACGGGGAAAGTGACGCCGTAGTTGACCTGGCAGAATTCTTGGATTTCATCATTGCTGCCGGGATCCTGGCTAGCAAACTGGTTGCAGGGGAAACCGACAATGACGAAATCGTCGGGGTTGGAGGCAATAATATCTTTGTAGCTATTGCAAGTGGTTAGAGCGCAAGGAAGGCGTAGGATGTTTCTTCATGTTTATTCTTATACTGGTGAAGATCGAAGAGGTCGCATGTGACAAGAGTTCCGAAGGTAGCAAAGCAAAAGATCATTGAAGGACGAGGCAATGAGAGTGCAAGGTCACAATGAAAAAAAGGCTGAGAAAACTGGCAAAACTCACAGCTTCTCGAGTCCAGCGAACTGGGGAGTGAAACCACACTTGGAAGCGGTGTTCACAGCGAGGACAACCTTGCCCTTGTACTCAGACAAAGGCTTGTCGGCGCCCTTCTCTGTTTAGCAGAAAAGAATTAGTTAGCCAGCCTCGCGGGGCTTAATCGGGGGAGTTCGGAGCTAATACATACTGTCCTTGGGAGTGAAGTCCCAGAAAGTAGTAGCAGCAGCCATTGTGACTATAGGCCTGGATGTTGCGATATGAGTAGTGGGAGTGGAAGATGAAGAAATCTGCAGAAAGACCGATGTTGCTGCTGGTCGTTTCTTATTATAGGCGGGGTTGGCGATGAGCGGTGGACAAAAGTGACGGGCGGTGGGAGCTCTGACTTTGTAGGTCGTGTTAAGCTTAAGGTGATCTTTTTCCTCGATGACAAAAATAGTCAGCAGGGTAGTTCCGAGGCGCTATGCGTAGGTACCTTCAGTGTGTGCGGCTTGGTACGGTATCTGTGGGTCGGAGTGCAAGAGGTAGATCTAAGTACACGCGTTGTATCACATATGCAGTGAGCGGTAGCCGGATAGAACCTTCAAGATGATATAGGTGGGGTAGCACTCAACACAGTATCTCTTAATATGTACATGTATGTAGGTAGGTACGTGATTGAGTAGCGGACCCTCGGCCTCTCGGCCCTGTAATTATATAGCAGATAGAGGGAAGTAACACGCTTATACGGGGGCAACATTACCAGCGAAAGACCACCGAGGCTGTGCAAGACCTCCCATCCGGCTTGCGGTACTAGTCGAGAGCATGATATGGTGGGATGACGGAAACAGTAAAAAAGGAGGGAGGACGATAAGTAGGTGGCGCTACTACTACATGTGTGGTACCTGTAAGGGTCTCGACTGGTGGAACCCACAGAACAACTCCTTCGTAACCACAACGAAGCTAACTAAGCTGCATCTTTTGACAAATCAATTGCCTATTACCTGTTGGCTAGCTACGGTGTGTAGGTACTTTTCTGCCGTCTTCCAGCTGCAACTTCTGTACGAAGTATGCAACTCCTGAAGGAGAAGATACAGATTTTCTTTCATTAGAGACGAATGAAACAAGTCCTGGTCGAGTGATTATGAATCATATTCAATGTTAGAGCCCCAGGACTTGTAGGATCATCGGAACGCAATGAGATAGTCTGCACAAAGACCTATCACACAGAGCAACTTCAAATTAAAGATGGAAAATTCGGAATTAACTTCAAGTCTTCTACTAGGTACTACCTACTGGGATATATGAATGCATATTCTCTTGCCACGGCACCTCTTCCCCCGACCGCTTCACACTTGATTATGCACGAACCTCAGGTGTGAGGATGTGATATTGGTCATGAAATAATCTGGGTAAGGTACAATTGAAAAACCTGGAGGTACAACTTAGAAATAAACATACTTGGATAGGTACCTACCAGTAGTCTTATAAGTGTGCCCATTTATTAATCTTGGGTGCTTGGCTGGCACGCTAAGAGACGTGAGGTTGACGCAACACCTCCTTGCTGATGTTGAAATGTGCGTACCTAGTGTAGCATGTCTCCGGAGGCAAGCTCTGGCGTGATACTGGGTGTTTATCATATTGAATTCTGGGCCGAATACAGAGATCCGAACCGCATTGGAGAAGATACCTACATGCCTCGTAAGGGAATTTGAGAAAGTGATACCGGTATGTGAACCCAACAAGCTTGAATCTTCGAATTTGAGACGACAGTTGCAGTCTTCCTTACAAAATTCACGTTCCTGCATAAGAGGTATCCATAGTACCTCCACTAGTATGTAGTACCTACTGTATGTACTGTTAGTGTCGTAGCAGTAGCAGTTGAGGCACCTGCAGCGTGGACTAGTAGTACCTGTTCTGCCCCTCCGGGTACCCAATCATCTGGCAAGGTAGAGTACAGTACATGCTTAGCGTATTAGTAAGATGCAACAAGGGACTGAGCTTCGTTTATACAGGTAAGTACGAAGTACGAAGTACTACATTACAAAGACCATTGTTTTATCTAAGGCCTACGATCCGTTATCTTCGTGACAATTCCATCCGCTTAATCTATGTACAGTAGCATGTGCAGTCACTCATTGAGACAGACATCCATTTTGAGCATGTGCAGATAGAGCAGTACCTACTCTGTATTCCGTCAGCCTTATCACTGTCGTCCTCGGCCCCGTCGGTTGATTGGCTCATACCGGGGCCGCCTTGACCGTGTATGGACAGGTCCGAAGCAGCCAACCCGCGCTACGTCTTGCATCAAAGCCCAAACCGTGTGCCGCTGCCGCCACAATCCCTGACCAACCGGCCATGTCAACGAGGCGATGGACAGCCGTATGCCCCGACCGCGACATATCGTGATCATAGGTACGCTCCCGAACGGATCTTCCACCACCACCATCACCACTCTTAGCCAGAGGCCGGGACCGCTCGCGATGCTCCTTGACTATGTCCCTCCCGACCCGAGCTGACCGGCTGCGCAGGGGGCGGTATTATCGGCGCGACCACGGCTTACTACCTCACCCGTCACCCGTCCTTTAATCCCCTGATCCACCATATCACCATCGTGGAGGCTGCCTCAGTTGCTGCTGGAGCATCGGGGAAAGCTGGCGGACTGCTTGGACTCTGGGCCTATCCCATGTGCATAGTACCTCTGTCCTTCCGCCTGCACGCTGAGCTAGCAGCTGAGCACGATGGTGCTGCCAAATGGGGATATCGATCGTTGGAATGCGGCCAAATTGCTGCCACGGTGAAGGGCAACAATCCAAAGCCAAAATCTAGGGCGAAGGTTAAGCCTAAGACAAGAAAGTCTGTATCAAACAAAGCAGACCCCACCAATCAGCAGGAGGGCATGCCACCTCAGCAGGAGCAGCAGGAGAATATCCCCCCAGGGCTACACGATGGCGCTCTAGCTGCTCCTGACACTCAGCAATTACAGCAGACTTGTGACCCGGAGCTTAAGCAGAGCGAGGTCAAAGACTGGCAGAAGCTGCCAAAACAAGACGAGGCTGCCACAACGCTGATGCAACAATCGGTACTCCCTGCAAATCTGGATTGGATCGATGGCGAGCTTGTAGAAGAGTATGCCGAAATGGGATTGGCAGGGTACACCGAAACAGCACAGGTACACCCCTATCAGTTCACAACAGCCATGGCGGAACTGGCACGCTTGGCAGGCGTAGAGATACGGCTTAATGCGAAAGTGACCAAGATAGGCCTAAGCCGCGGTACTGTTAAAACAGTCGAGTATATTGACCGAATAACAGAGTCGCCGCGCACGATGCTCGGTGTGACAGATGTCGTGGTTGCAGCAGGCCCGTGGACGGGTAGCCTGCTCCCACAGACGAAAGTAGAGGGCTTGCGTGCCCATAGCATCATCTTCGAAGCAGACGTGTCGCCATATGCCGTATTCACCAACATATCGCTTCCCGTAGGCTGGATGCCACCGCATCGACAGCGCCGCGTGCACAGCGGCCAAGTAGACCCAGAGATATATGCTAGGCCGGGGCGGGAAGTCTATGCCTGTGGCGAATGCGATCCCAGCGTTCCACTCCCAGAGACGGCAGACTTAGTCGAAGTCGACGAGGCACAGTGCGATGATCTGGTGGCCTACATCGGCACCGTGAGTACGATTCTCAAGGCCGCTCCCGTCAAAGCCAAACAAGCTTGCTACATGCCGCGGCACATGCGTCGCGGCCAGGAGAGTACTCCTATCGTGGGCGGGACGGCCGTGCAAGGACTCTGGGTTGCCGCGGGCCACACCTGCTGGGGCATACAGAACGGACCCGCCACAGGGAAGCTGATGAGCGAGTTTATTTTTGAAGGCGCTGCGAAAAGCGCGGACGTCGCCGAGCTGGACCCAAGACAGTTTGGGATATAAGGTCCTCTCTGCACGAATAAGTATGACCCAGTGCATGCATTACAACTTTTTTTGTTTAATTCAAATAGTTATAACGCTATAGATATTTTGCTATCAAGATACAAGCCTTTAGGCCCTTCCAAATACCTTTCACTAGGTCCAGACCATGTATAGGTAGTATAGGCGTAGGCGCGTACGGTAAGAATTCCTCGGCATGTCCCTAATATTGCAACATTTATCGCGAGAATTCGTCCTTGAGTATCCCAGTCTAGTCACCTAGGCAACTTGTGAATGCTAATGATGGACACCGCCTGGGTCTGATAGAAAGTGAATATGTAGACGGCACGGAGGAAATGGTGTTCTCTATTAGAACATTTTCTTTCTTCCAGTATCCCCAAAACCCGTGCAGAGCTTCTCAGACTTTCCCTTGTTGCTAAAGTCCAGAATCTGTGCAGTTATTGTGCTGTGACCTGATCATTCAGGGGTCGCAGCCTTGGGGCTTGTATTTGTGGGAATAAAGAACATTGTAGCTCGTCTATATGAACAACTGTCTCCGTTAAACGCGCCAGAGACATGCCCCCGAGCTAGTAGGACACATCACATTGTACAATACAGACATCATTAATTGAATAGACATGGGCATAGAATCTTTTTCTTATTTCTTATATCATCACGACGCAGACGAGTTATTATACGATCGTGCATCAATATAAATATAGGAAGGGAAGCTCCCCGATTTCTTCCATCGTCCCTGCCTATTATATTCAGTCCTGCTGGGGATAACCACCATCTGAAAAATATTAGGATCCTCCTCTATCCTGATTGAACTACGGCCAAATAGAAATCGAAAGAGATCATGTGACTTCGCAATACGAGAAGGTGTGTTGGACAGATCGGTTTGCGGGTCATATCGAACGGTGGCGAATGCATCGAATATGCACCGAATATGCACGACCGGATGGCTTGACGAGGGATAGATAGCGAATGCATGAAAGACACCTAGGGACGGGAACTGGGACGTGTGTTTGCCCCGGCTTTCTCAAGCAATGCCGCGGAGTGGTTGGAAGAGCCGCAACTCCAACCCCAGATTCTCGCCCCGCATGTTCTCCGAGCCGAGCGAATCCAGTATTCGCGGTTGTTGGGATTGCATATAACCGGTCAGATGGGGAGCAAACACAAACCAATGCGAATGGTGTCCATTTACGACCAATCGCATCTCACCACCCGCTCACAAAGACTTCTCAATCTCCATAGCCTCCTTAAGTCCCTCAGCGACGGCTGCAACCTTGGCTTCTTCCAAGCGCTTGAGCGGCCGGCGTGGGTAGCCACCATAGCCGAAATAGCTCTGGATTGCCTGTTTGGTGCCTGCAATGGCTGGTTTGGTAAGGAACCAGTCAGCCCGAGAGAGGACCTTCTGCAGCTTGCTGGCCTCCTCAGTCTTGCCCTCGGCGGCCAGGTTCCAAACCTTGACACATAATTTGGGCATGACATTAGCACCACCGGCGATGATACCGCTTCCTCCCGATACCACGGTTTGGACGGTGAAATCGCAAATGCCACCAAAGGCCATGTACCCGCTGCCCTCCGAAGAGGGTGTCTTTGCGTCCAAAGCCGAAGCGACACGTGTGAGCTTTCCTGTGCTACCACATGTGAACTTAGTTCCAACGATGTTTGGGTGCTGGCCAAGCTTGATGAGGAAATCCGAGTCCAAGTCCACGCCAGCTACCGCACCAGGGTAATTGTATATCACAATAGGTAGAGGGCTGGCATCTGCTACCGATGTGAAGTAACCTTCGATCATCTCTTCGTCGACCTGAGCTTTATAATAAGTGGGTGGGAGTAACAGCACGTAGTCGCCGCCAGCCTCTGCCGCCAACTTAGACAGTTCGATGGTCCCTTTTACGCTGCTTTCGGTAGCTCCCACTATGATGGGCGTATTTGTAAATCCTGCGGCATCTAGGGCTTCTCTTGTCGCACGGGTTATGGCCACCTTCTCCTCTCGCGTGCAATGAACGGCTTCTCCGTTAGAGCCGAGCGCTACTATGCCAGCAAGGCCGTCTCGTGCAAGACGCTCAGTATGCTTCTTGATGGTCGGGATGTCGAGTTCTTCAGTCTCCGGGTCGAAGAAAGTCATCGTGGGCGCATAGATACCACAAGGCAGGGGTCGTCTCGCGCCCGAGGTCGCGTGACCGCCGGCCACATTGCCGTTCGTGGCAGCCATATCGTCTGGTCTGGTTTGAGTGTATATATAGAGGGGAAGGAGAGGAAAATATTAGTGATTGCGACGAGTAGTTGAACGAGTGGTATAGTTCGCAAAACCTGCTACGAAGACAAAGGATGGATGGGTTTAGCAAATGCAGACAAGGACAGAAACCGTCTTATAACGCTGGAGCAGACGAAACCACCTCCAATGATAAAGAGCCGGTTTTCTATCAGCTAATAGATTTTGGTTTCTCGTCAATCCACAGCATAGTGTTGCTTGTGGGTCGTGAGCTGTGCGGAGACACCATCTTACTCGTGATGACATTGGCCCGAAAGAGGCAGGTATCTAGAACTTACTAGGCATCGAGGCTCGCGCGTGACGGGGAGCCTAGCTCAGAGAATTATTTACGAAATATTTAACGGCGGCTCATCGCCTAGTGGTGATGGCTGGTCGAGTGGCCCATGAACCCTCCGCGATTCGGACAGCGGCCGCGTCCATCAGGAACAGCACTTATCCGGGTGCCCCGCGTGATTGATCGCCTTACAAAGGTATAGTCGGCTCCTTGGTATGGTGGGGTTAACTAGAATTGTATAACAGGTAGGGAGGGATATGAGGTCGAGGAAACACCACGACCATACCCAGCTATCTGACCTTGCCTTTCCTTGACACCACGTTTCACAAGCATGGTTGCTGCCAAGGTAATGGTTCCAGGCGTTGGTATCCCAGACGCAGATGATCGGCTTTGCTTCACGGCCGAAGCCGCTTCAAAGGCTGCGAAAGCTGGAGGCTTAGACGCAACAGTGTCCTGGGCCCAGTGCTGTTGCATATCGAGTGGATATTCAGCTATTGGGGAGCTGATGTGACAAAGAGCATTGTCTTTGTACGGCATTAATTTTCCACCACTTGTAGTGCGGAACACTGGTCCAGCCTAAGCTAATTTTGGTATGGCACCGTACCCTTCGTGGATCTGAGGGTGTGTAATGGCTCTCCAGCTCGAATCATTATTGGAGTAGAGAAACGGTCACAGGATTCGTCAAACTTTGTAAGAATACGCCGTAAATCGGCTTGCTTCGAATCTTCAATGGCGTGAGGCCCTCCGTGCAATCAGAAAGCGGTTTGTCCCAGCTGGTCGTTCGCTTTCGAGGTATCATCATCTGGGGTGCCTAGCATCATCGAGTTGTGTAATTACTGAAAAGAGCGACGGGCAGATGGCGGGGTACGAAAATTGGAGATACTGGGAGGTGCTGAGTGGTCTAGATGAGGTGGGGGTACCAAAGGGAGGTCATGATGTAAACCCCCACGCTTTCTAGCCAATTAAAGCTATGATAAGGATCTACCCCGCCAAATGGATACCACCCCCAAATCTAAGCGGGGTTTGAAGTTTATTTTAGGGGCAGTTCCTCCAAGTCGCGCTTCGCCTTTCTATTCACGTAACTTCTATGAGCACGACGGTGAATATTCTACTGATTAGGATGGCGGTTTTCCAATCCACATCAGTATCACTTCGACTGTACGCATCCTAGCATTGACAAACACGAATGGGAACTTGGAATGCAGTGTTCTCCGCTTCCGGCCTGTCTCCCAGGTACCATTCCCGCGGTTTTTACCTGCCTTTAGGTACTTACTTACCTGGTTTGTGGAGAGCCTTAGTCTCTGATGCTACCCAGGCTGTTGAAAGAAGTATGCATGGGTAAGGGAGGTAGGCATCAATGCGCAAAGGTCTCATTTCGCAGGCTCCGCTCTGCTTGAAGACTTCTAGTAACACGCCGTGATTCATGGATACGCGATTCTCCGTACTCTTGTATAACGATCACGCCAGATTCTAGAATTTCTAGTCATTTACACGCAGATGCTTCCCCCCTTTATCCGGTTGCCTTGCTTAACTTACTTAGCATGTCTTAGTATGCGTCTCCAATTGCCCCTCAATTCTTCCGTCGACTAGTGAGGGGCACATGAATAGCTGTCGCTTTAACGTAGTTTATAGGAAAGCTATCTGCTCGTGATGCAGAGCCACTCACTGTGTAATTGGGAAATCTTGTTGACTCTGTTTTTTTTTTTTAACACACGCCAAGGAGAGAATTGACATTTACGTTGGTTATCTTTTGGTTTTGACACTAGGATCGAAAAGCAAAGCTCTCGCCCAACATGGCAGCCGAACCGTTGAACGTGCTGATGGTAATACTGACCATACCTGACATGCCAGACATTTACTCAGTAGTTAATATAAAGTCTAGGTCGGCACTGGCGAGTATACCACCGGATTTGTAGGCGGCGGTGCTTCAGGCTCTGATAAGAAAGTTGGTGTGGTCGGTTTGACCCTTTTCGACCTGCGAAGGCGAGGAAAGGTTGGCCAATTGAGCATGGTCGGTACCAATGGAACCAAATATCCAGCTATAAGTAAGTTAATCCCAAGTGTCAATGAGATTGAGATCTCGTGCAAATCCAATAACGACTAATACCTCATTGTCTAAAGGACAACATCTGGAAACAAACATCACCAAAGTCTACAATGGCCTCGATACCTCTTTCGAGTCATACCCAGCAAACGACGTCAAGGACCCAGACGCCTACAAAGCCGCTATAGATGCCTTGAAGCCGGGCGATGCCATAACCATCTTCACCCCAGACACAACCCACTATCCCATCGCTCTATACGCTATCGAGCGCAAGATCCATGTGTTGATCACCAAGCCGGCCGTCAAGACCCTTGAGCACCACCAGGCACTAATAGAAGCAGCCAATAAGAACGGGGTTTACGTCTACATTGAGCATCATAAACGATTTGATCCGGCATACGCTGACGCGAAGTATAAATCCGAAAAGCTTGGCGACTTCAATTACTTCTACAGCTATATGTCCCAGCCCAAGTCGCAACTCGAAACATTCAAGGCCTGGGCCGGAATTGATTCGGATATTTCCTACTACCTGAACAGCCACCACGTCGACATTTGCGATTCGATGGCCTCACCACAAGGTTTTGTGCCCGTCAAGGTATCCGCATCGGCGGCCAAGGGCATCGCGACGGATCTTGGTTGCGTTGATGCTACCGAGGACACTATCACAGTGTTAGTTACATGGCAGAAGAAAGGAGACCCAAGCAAGATTGCCACCGGCGTCTACACAGCCTCTTGGACGGCACCTCAGAAAGCCGGTGTGCATTCGAACCAGTATTTCCACTACATGGCGTCTCAAGGCGAGGTCCGTATCAACCAAGCGAAAAGAGGCTATGACGTCGCAGATGACACAGCCGGCCAGTTGATGTGGTACAACCCATTCTACATGAAATAGTAAGTGGTTCCCCAATCCTATTCATCCCCCTTATATACCTATACTTTCAAGGCCGGAGGTCAGATTTGGCCGCTCGCTGTATCTTGGGAGCTTAGAATGCTCTTTCGCGCCTGGCTTAAGACGGCACTGACTCCTTCACCCTAGTGCACCCGATGAGGAGGGCAACTTCAATGGGCAAAGCGGGTACGGATATGTATCGTTTGAAAAGTTCGTCGATGGCTGCCGAGCTGTCAACAGCGGGGCGCTCAAGCCTGCTGATCTGGATGCACGAGGCCTGCCAACTCTAGGAAACACTATTGCTACCACTGCTATTCTCGAGGCTGGTAGAAGGAGTATAGACGAAAGCAGGGAGATTAAGATCGAGATAACTGACGGCGTTTGGAAATTAGTCTAGGCGAGGAATCGAAGGACCTGTACAATATACCTAAAACCGCGGTGGGTTACACTGAGGGTAATGCCAGCGGCTCAATAGCATACCTTTCATTTAGTTAAAACATAGGATAATGATGACCCAACGTCTTGAAGACGATTGACAAAGCTTTTGTTTTTGTTCAAGAAGTCTCACAGCAGCCGCTAGATCAGTGGGTTTGAAACCGCTATAATAGAGGAGATAGAGCATGGCTAGTGGGGGACATAGCGGTGCTTAGTGCTTCCAGTAGACATAGCGGTGCTTAGTGCTTCCAGTAGACATAGCGGTGCTTAGTGCTTCCAGTAGACATAGCTAATTGCCCGTATGATCCATACAAAATACCGTAATAATTTCGCATGTTAACCCGATAGGTCCCTGGAAAATAGAATAAAGTGAAGATGACTAGTATTATGTGTTAAACAAAACCCAATGTATGATAGGAGATCTGCTCCATCGTCGGGAAGAGGCAATCCCGAGCTCGGCTTTGCGCTGCCTTTTAAGCCGAAGTCGTGCGACTGTGGTCGTTAAAGATCTTCGTCTACACTGACACAAACTTCAAATCCCAAAGACTGAAAGACACATTGTGATTGTATAGGCGTTGGAAAGATGGCGCCTGTCTGACTCGGGACACAGCAGAGGCTCTACCGTATAAGACCGACAGCTTGCGTGTATGAAATGAACAATCAGCCCAGCTCCCTCACATTTATTAGTCCAAATATCCCTTCATACGTATATGTAGTAAAAGGCAAGCGTGTGTCTGATCTCGTTGGGCAACGTAGAGAATTAAGTGGCGCCATGTAACCAACATTTGAAACATACTACAGCAGTCCACATCACCCATAACTTTCTTCAGTGTGCCCGCGTTTATTACCATGTATGCTGAGATATTGTTGAAAAGCTCATTAAGTCAGTCAAATACCCAAAATCCACGATAGAGTCTCTAGATTCTGGGGTTTAAGACGACTAAGATGGCAGTCGAAGCACAGATCTTTCGGCTGGAGATCGCCTCTCTTTTCTCTACTCTCTCAGAGCAGCAGAAACATTACAGTCACTATATGGCAAAGTAAGTGTCATGAGCCTCGGTGCAAGACAAGATGCCTTACTAGTACGACTAGAGCCGCCTGGGCTGGCACACGGATTATTCTTCGACAAGTATCACCAGAATCACCAGCAATATTCGACTTTATCATACAACTCCGAGAATTCTGCGGTGGAGATTGGCAGCGGCTAGCTAGATTAGAGAACGTCACTGAGCCCGACATCTCTGCATTTCTTGAATACGCAGCCACTTTCTTGTCTAACATTGGTAATTATTATGTAAGTGTATTGCACCTTGACGATGGTCGACCGCCGTAAAGGGAATAAATTAACATCTGATGAAAGGGATCCGGGGACCAGAAGTTCGTGCCACGGATGAGCCAGGATGCCTTGAATTCGATTGCTTCTCAAACACCAAATCTCGCTAGACTCTATCGAAGTTTCCGCGAAGCCATATTCGCCAAACCCCCATACAGCCTCGGATTCCCCAGTAATCTGTCCCAAAGTTCCTACTATCTTGGAGAACAGATCAGCAAGGATGAGATCACCGGAGTTTCTAAGTCTTTAGATGCTGCGTCGATCTTTCCGGAAAATACGCGCATCGAGAAATTATCGTCCGACAGATATCGAGTACTACAAGCCTCCATCAATTCTGATGATACACAGCAACCTCTCAACGCACCTGGCTCATCTATTCAAGTGCATTTGGTGCGGGGTGATCATGCCACCGACTTAAAACACTTATGCGATAATCTGGTAAAAGCGTCGGGATACGCTGCTAATGACACCCAATGGAAATTCTTGAATGAGTACATCGACAGTTTTCGAACTGGAAGTCTTGATGTGTATCGCGATTCTCAACGAACTTGGGTTACTGACAAGGGCCCGAAGATAGAGAACATCTTTGGGTTCGTAGAGCCATATAGAGACCCATATGGTGTTCGATCCGAATTCGAAGGGCTCGTGGCGATTGCAGATGCGGGAGAAACTGTGCTTTTGTCGACATTGGTTGAGCATTCAGACAAGTTCATTCGACGACTGCCTTGGGCTTCAGCTGAGAATAATGGTAAAGGAGTTTTCGAAAAGTCTCTTTTCGAGCCTCCGGACCTCTCTAGCATTCATAGTCAGTTGATGATCTAGTGTTGAATGCAGACCTAGCGCTGACCCCAGGAGCTCTTGCGTATTGCTCAAGTATAATATTCCCAGGAATGAATCTCCCGAATGTAAGCGTATTTGGACTCATATTATGCCTATAGCTTACACTTCGATAGTATAACGATATTCGCCAAGAGGTCGGCTTCAAGAACGTAATCATCGCTAATCGTATGATAGCGGAAAGTACGGCAACGCAATGGCCATTCATTCCCACGGAAGAGATGGAGCTGTTCCAGAAGCATAAGTATCCTGCATACTATTGGTGGGTAGTGCTCCATGAGCTTCTCGGTCATGGAACGGGTAAGATGATGATCGAGGATGCTCACGGAAAATGCAACTTCGACGTTTCGAACCTGCCACTAAACCCATTAGATGGCAAGCCCATTAAAACTTGGTATAAGTCCGGACAAACATGGACAGGTCAGTTTGGCGATTTGTCAACTACAGTTGATGAATGTCGTTGTGAATTAGTCGGAGCATATTTAATGGACGACCCTGAGCTTCTGGCACTGTTGGGTTTCACGGATCAAACAGACATCAAAGCGAGCGACCGTAAGTTGCAGGAACATGAAACCTAAGTCTTGTTGCTGACAGTGGTAGTCACGTATAATCTGTACCAACAACTCGGTGTAGACGGTCTGCGTGGACTATCTAATTTCAATGTTGAGAGCATGGTATGTCCACACAACGTCTATCAGCATACCTTGCTAACTTGTGTAGACGTGGGGTCAAGCTCACAGCCGGGTAAGAGAGTATAGTCAATAGATGCATCACTTCGCTAAAGTATCATAGGCACACTTTTCTATGCTCATGTGCCTGCTTAGGGATGGAGACGGTTGTGTTCAAGTCCGTCATGACGAGACTAACAAGAGACTCACTGTACTTGTTGATCGACTGAAAATAGCAAGTCACGGGAAGAAGGCTCTCGGCGACATGTTGCTGAAGCTGCACATGTACCGATGTACGGCGGATGTAGAGGCTTGCCGACAATACTATGAAGATCTGTCTCATGTTGATGATGAAAGGCTTCGATGGAGAGAAACGGTTCTCGCCAACAAACCACCTCCCTTGTTAAATGTTCAGGCCAACACCTTTGTGGAAGGTGATTCTATCGTGGTCAAAGAGTACGAGCCGAGTTACGTTGGAATCATCGAAAGCTGGTATGAGCGCCAGGTATAGAGCAGGTATACTGCAGTCGAATATGCTATTAGTGCGATCTCATGTTCTGCCCGAATAACAGTTGATAAGAGAGCAACACTTCTTCTAGAAGCTGCATCACGTCGTTTCTCGTGCCCTAGTGGTTGTTAGCATCGTCGTCCGACGCACACTCTGGGCTTTCTGAAGTTTAATACCTAGCAATGAGAATCGATAGTTAGTTAACAGTGGACTTCTTACATAGATAATTCAAGGTACTACATATCCGAGTCATCTTCTTTCAAGCTTGTGGCGTATCCGAGGAATGAGAGGCTCTCTGAGTTCCGGCCTCACAACATTCTTATCTCCCCTTACATAAGCCCTGGAATTGATTTCAACATAATAAATTAGGGACGTGAAATAATCACGAACCTTTATAATTATCGTCTGTTCAGGATAAATCCACGTTGCCGGCGCCGGCTGGCGGCTAACTTCCAGCGAACATGCTCCGCCTGATCGTATTGTCTCACAAACCGCGCCCGTGCTACCTACGTCTAGTATGGACGCGGCCCTTAAATATTAAATAAAAAAAATCATTGGTCAATTTTTAACATCCGGTTTCAAAATGGGATGTTCACTGCAATGTGCCATGCGTCGCCCCCTCTCACCGATGCCAATGCAGCCTGTTTGTTACATGAGACCAAGAGAACCTCAACTTGATTGAAGTAGTCTCAGGTCGGCTACATAGTGATCAATCATGGAGAAGTAAGCGCTTGAAATTTTTACATTTTATGTAATCCGGACACTAATGTACAGATAGATCTCCCCAGACACCAGTCTCCTTGTGGTACAAGGCCCTCGAAAAGTATCGGGATAAATTAGGAGACGATGAAGACTATCAAGCCCTGCGCGGGGTACATTCTATGGACGAGCTCCGTACTCATATGAATGCTCTTCAAAACGCACCGGCTCACCAGAGGCAGACCTTCACCTCTCTGGGTCGACTGGCTCCTAAGCTCAAATTTTTAGACGATTTCTCGGCTATCATTGCCCTTTCCTTCAGGGCCGACCCGACATTGACCGCGGTTGTGTGGGGTAGCGTCCGCTTGATTCTGACCCTTGCTTCCTCAGCTGGCGATACTCTTCAAGATGTCCTAGACATGCTTGAAGAACTGAGCTTGACGCTCCGGAGATTCCGTGTTTACGAGGACACTCTTCCGATGAACCGGCAGCTAGAGAGTGCAATTGTGGATGTCTATACCGAGATCATTTGCTTTTATGCTCGGACCATCCATTTCTTTCGTGATCATCCCCACGTTCTACTGCAGAGACATTCTTGGGAGGAATTTCGTGCCGATTTCTCTAGGACTAACATGCGTTTTAAACGAATCTCTTCGGTTGTAGAGACTGAAGCCGACCTTGCCCGCATGAGGCTAGAAGAGAATAAATTCAAGGAAATTCTTGAACTCATGGATAACTTGAGTGCTAAGCGAGACGACAATGCTACCACGACAAAGTATCGATACATGCCTCTTCTGCAGAATAATAGATTCTCAGGCCGTTCTGCGTATCTAGCTAAGATCGACAGTGCGCTTAATCCAACAGGAACACATGCCTCGCACCTGCTGTGTATGGCTTTGTTCGGCATGGGTGGCGTAGGAAAAACCCAACTTGCATTGCAATACGCTTATTCAAGCGTAGGAACGTATGATGTGATTCTTTGGATATCTGCAGACAGCGCTATCACTATCGGACAGAGCTTCAGAGAAGTTGCGCAAGGGCTACAACTCTGCCAAACTCAAGAAGAAGTACAGGATTCGGCTACAGCTATATGCAAAGTTAAGAATTGGTTGAATACGACGAGTAAGTGCTATCAGAAAATTCCGACCAGATGGCGATCTAACATTGGACCCCTTAGCTAGTAGGTGGCTGGTTGTGTTTGACAATGCGGACGATCTTCAATCCCTCAAAGTAGCGTGGCCGGGGCATTCACACGGTTCTATACTCATAACGACTAGGGATTTTGATGTTGCGCGAAACCAAGCAGCAGAATGTCTTCAGATAGAGCCATTCAATGACACCGAAGGTAGCGCTATGCTATTAGAACAGATTGGCCTTGATCCAACTGTGATGGCCTACCAAGAAAACGCGATAGAAATCACGCAGGCTTTGGGTGGCTTGCCACTGGCCCTGAGCCAGATCGGTGGATTTATCGCACAGAGAGGACTCCCATTGAAAGACTTCCTTGCTCTATATGAACGAAATGCCGCGAAAATTGACGCTGAGAAGACGACTAAAGACGATTACGAACACACATTGAACACTGTCTGGAATGTATCATTCGAGCGACTCCCGAAAGATTCAGTAAAACTACTCAACATGATGATCTTCTTCAACCCCGACGCTATTAGTGAAGCCATATTTCTCGAAGGCTCGCAGACTGGGCTTGGACTTGGATCGGATTTCAACTTCCTTATGGACGAAATGGAGTATGAACCCCCTTTTCGTGTCTGCCAAGAATGCTGACAATTGTAGTCTCGAGGATGCAGAGCAACCGCTTTTGCGAGCTGCGTTGATCAACAAATCGATCCAACAACCTATCTTATCTCTGCACCGCTTGGTCCAGAATGCAGCTATGCACAGATTGACAAATACTGATAGGCTAAAATATTTCGACGCTGCGGTTTATCTCCTTTCTTGGGGCTTTCCAAACACTTGGAGCAAAGACATTGGCCATCAGGTAAAGGCGTGGGAAAAGTGTGAAAAATGTCTACCACACATTGATAATCTTGCAAAACTCGTTAAACGCTACTCTATACGATCATCCCATAGCCAGCAATATGCTGAGCTTCTGCTTCGATGCAGTTGGTACGGAGATACCCACTCACTTATATGATATATCATACTTGACACTGACAGGAATACAGGTACTTGTACGAGCGTGAATCATATGATTTAGCTCAAAGACTGGTAGATGCTGCTGTCAACACTTTCGAAAACAAGACGACTCTGGCCTATGCGAGTGCAATTGACCTCGTAGGCCTCATCGACCTTGATCTATGTCAACCTGAAAAGGCTTTGGGATCATTTGAGAAAGCCCTTGAGATTCGGAAAAGCCGTCTGGGAGCAGACGATGCGTTCATAGCTTCTAGTTTGAATAACATTGCCCTTGCTTACACAGAAATGGGTATACTCGACAAAGCCTACTCGACTCATCAACAAGCGATCGACATTCGACTACGCACAAATAGCGACCGGATCGGAAATTCGTACAGTAACATGGCGAGCCTTCTCCTGGCTAAGGGGAAACCAGAAGAGGCCGAAGAGATGCTGGCGCGATGTCCTTCTCTCAAGGACTTCACGGACGAGACGTTCCTGAGCACCGGAAATCCACGATTTTCCGGCGACATGGTTCTTTTATCACGCATACGTCTTCGACAGGGGCGTTCGGGTGATGCGTTACGCCTCGCCTCAAAGGCTCTCGTGTTTCGACAGAAGCTTCTCGGGAACCGACTTAAGACATGCGACTCGATGTACGACGTGGCATCTATCTTACATGTCAAGCAGCATGTGGAATCAGCTATGTCAGTACTCATCAGAGAAAATATATCCCCTTAACCGTGTCCTCCCAAGCTAAGAACTGTATAGTGAACTTCTACGACAACTAGTAGATATCGCTGGAGCACTGAATGAAGGCGAGGGACAGCGTGCGCGTGCATTTTATAAGCTGTCCGTCTTGTATTCGGAAAAAGGTGTGGCTCAAGAAGCAGAAGAGTGTAAAGCAAATGCGATAGAAATCCGGAATCGCTTGCGGCCGCAAGACGAGAATGCGCTATTCAACGAGGATTCGTTCTCGATACTAACATTATGGATGCTTTGGTAATAGTGAGCAAAAGGGAAAAAAAGAAAAAAGAATCGAGGTCTTAAGCAGTTTATCCTGGCGACTACTTTACCGCTAGACCATTGAGGTCTATTGGGAACATCTGTTGGAAGGGACAGCTGCTCTTTTGACTTATAACCCTGCCAATGGGCATTTGGGGCAGTCATGATCTCTTCGTAGGTGCCTGTCTACATGTAGGTACCTAGGTTCTCGCTGCGTTTTGACAAAAGTGGAAGGCGGTGAATTCAAATGACCCCACATTGATTTCTGCCAGGTCCCTAACGCTTAGCCGGTGGCTTCCTGGCCTCCAGAACATTTGTAGTTAGGCGTGCACCCTAAATTCAAGTATTTGTACGTATCTCATAGAAGTTCTAGTTGAATTTATGCTGGTCACTACGAACTTGGCACATTTCTTTCATCATTTTCCATTGATTTATTTGTTGGCAACACAGGAGCGGCAAGATGGTGAATATCACAGAAAAGATCAAGGAGTAAGTGATAAAACGACCATTGAGAGGGGCCTTGGACGCATGACTGATAAAACCCTAGGATCGAGGATGAGATGAGGAGGACGCAGAGTAAGCCCTCAAAGCCAATCACTTGGGAAACAACCCGCTAGTCCTTTCACGACGAATCTCGTAGCGCCTGGTATGTCGCCCGTTCATTTCATTCGTCGCGACGCGACGAGATATCTTTGTGGAAGGGCTAGCCGGTTGTCTCCCGGGCGATATGTAGTGAAATGAAGCCGATTCTGACTTTATGATCACAATATAGAGAACAAGGCGACTGGTAAGTCTATTTACCTAACCGTGTGGCGGAAGTTACTATGGATTATGAAACTCACATCATTCTAGAATATCACCTTGGTCTTCTGAAAGGGTACGAACGCTGAATGTTGCAATTTTCTAAATTGCGCTGCTAAGCTCTCTGAATAGAAAGCTTGCTCGCCTTCGAGCACAGCTCCTCGAACCCGGCCCCGGTGCTGGTGGAGGAGGTGGTTCCGGGTTCGACGTGAGCAAAAGTGGTGACGCGAGAATAGCGCTCGTCGGTTTCCCATCGGTGGGAAAATCAACGTTCCTATCCAAGGTCACCAAAACGAGGTCCGAAGTAGCTTCATATGCTTTCACGACATTAACAGCCATCCCTGGCGTGCTCGAGTATGGTGGTGCCGAAATCCAGTTACTGGATCTGCCTGGGATTATCGAGGGCGCTGCAGAGGGTAAGGGACGAGGCCGGCAAGTGATTTCGGCTGCCAAGACCAGTGATATGATTCTTATGGTCCTGGATGCGACGAAGAAAGCAGAGCAGCG
This sequence comes from Nemania sp. FL0916, assembly GCA_022578715.1. Taxonomy (NCBI): domain Eukaryota; kingdom Fungi; phylum Ascomycota; class Sordariomycetes; order Xylariales; family Xylariaceae; genus Nemania; species Nemania sp. FL0916. Next base: position 409,130 of record MU390226.1, read on the forward strand.
CGCTCTACTAGAAGCCGAATTAGAAGCAGTCGGGATCCGGTTAAATCGAGAACCGCCGTAAGGCGATTTCCACCTTCCAACCTTGCTGCCGAACTATTTGATGCTAACTAGCTTAGGAATATCTATCTGAAAGTCAAGAAGGCAGGCGGCATGAAGATTACATTCCAGAATCCACCAAAAAGACTCGACGAAAAGATGGTATTTAACATCTTGCGCGACTACAAGATTCTAAATTGCGAGGTGCTGGTACGAGACGATGAAGCGACAGTCGACGACCTGATTGACGTGATCATGAAGGATCATCGCAAGTACATCAAATGTCTATATGTGTACAACAAGATCGACAGCGTGTCCCTGGACTTCCTTGATCGCTTAGCACGCGAGCCACAGACTGCTGTCATGAGCTGCGAGCTCGACCTTGGTGTCCAGGACGTTGTCGATCGCTGTTGGCAGGAACTGCGCCTACTCCGCATCTATACCAAGCGCAAAGGCGTCGAGCCCGATTTTGACGAAGCCCTCATCGTTCGTAATGGCAGCACTATTGAGGACGTTTGCGATCGGATCCATCGCACACTGAAAGAGACGTATAAGTATGCGTTAGTATGGGGTGCCAGTGCGCGCCACGTGCCTCAACGTGTTGGGCTGGGCCATGTGGTATCAGATGAGGATGTGGTCTATATAGTCAGTGCGTTCAAGGCATAGTATAATGAACATCTGGATTGCTGCATAACAGTCCACCGCATACACTAACTGCATGCTTGTGATATGAATGGCAGTATAGCCATTACCATTGAACAGAGGAACGTTGCATCGTGTTTTCGTCAATCATTTTTATCTGCGTATCATTGTGAATTGGTCATATGAAGTCATCAAACGCCTCCGTTCAGAATAGTAGACAGGATCCTGCAGCGCACGCCTCTACAAGCCTCCTGATTTCCTCCATCTGTGCCCTTGACTCCTTAGCAAATCCTACCAAACGCCGTTTAGCAATCCAGCCCCCTCCCTTCTTTCGCCGGTCCGTATACACATACACACACAGAGGGAGAGAGTACATCAATCTCGAATTGTGTGGGGAAAGCCGACGTGGGCCAGATGGGCAGAAATAACAAAGGAAAAATTCCATTCCGGTACAACAAACAGTTGGTCGCCGATGCCTGGAATCCGGGATCCGGGGTACCGTGCTATGGGATCTGCTTGCTGATAGGTATTGCTTGGCACAAGCGTCGCCCGGGGCTAGTTCTTCTTCTGCTGCTGCTGCTGATTGGCATTGTCGTCGCCGGACTTGTTCGAGGAAGAGGAGGAGGCCGGGTCCGAGTCCGCGTTTCTGGCGCCAAACACGTTCTCGCCGACGAATTTCTTAGCAGAGGCCTGGGCGAAGAGCGATTTCGGCTTAGCCCTATAAGCACGGAAAGTTAATTCTTGGTCTCTCTCTGTCTACATAACTCTAAATCTGTACCAGCGTGTCGGGTGGGAGATGGGACGAGAAGGTGAGTTTCGCCAAGATTGAGCATAAAGTATAAAGCATAATATACTTACTTTCCAGCCTGTCGGCCCTTGAGCGCGTTGAGCTTGGCGGTGCAAGGGCTCATGATGTTGTCCGAGGGAGAAACGTATTGGTGCGTGGAACTACAGGCGCCAGAGGCGGTTGGGTCAGCAGGGAGTCCGAGGCGCGTCATCCTGTGGATAATGGTGGTCATCTGGGGGGAGGAGGACACCGGCGGCTTTGCGGCAGCATCGGCGGCATCAGCAGGAACGGCGATCGCGGGACCAGGGCCAGGGCCAGGGGAGGATGTAGATGTGCCGGCGGTTGTGGAATTGGTGGAGGAGTTATTGGTGTTGGTGGTAGAGGAGTGGTGGCCGTACTTCTCTTCCTCCATCTTGGACTTCAAGACCTGGCGGTGATGTTCGAGGCTCTTAATCTCGGGCTTGCCGGCTCCAGTTCCCGCGGGCTTCTTAAGGCTGTTGTTGGCGTCCTTCTCGGACAGAATGCTGGAGGAACCCATATCGCCGGTTAAGGTTTGGCTGTTTAACCGGAGTGTGTAGACTGAGTTTTGGTATTTGGCTTTCACAACCGCTTTGATAGTAAGCTGGCCGGGCTGGTATTGGCTCTGTGCCTAGAAGAATCTTAAAATGCGTGGGCAAAAAGTCTGATATGCACAGTTGCAGGAACGGCGTGATGAGGACAACGTTGGCTGGTAGTTGTGAATGTTGGTGTTGTAAAAGTTCAAGGTGCTTTATGTTATCCGAAACAACGCGGTGCAATGTTGGCGGGACGCGGTCCTTATCAATCAGTCCAGTCGATAAGCTACGGGCGCGCTAGCAACGCTGCTTCTTGTACGCTACGGTAGACAAAAATCTGAAGATGGGCCTTCTGGAAGTCAATAATGCCGGTTGCTACGGGCAACTCGCCTACGCATAAACGTTCAGTGGGCCTTACAGGGACCGGCCTGCATCCTTACAGCGGCCATTTACCCCAAATGCCCCACATCAACTCGATCATTCCTGTGACGTACGAAGTACAAACATACACGCATTCACGCAACCCGCGACTCCTACCGAATCAATTTTGGTTGTCCTTGCAACCGTGAAGCAATCCAATCCTGACAACCCACTTCATGCAACGCGCAACGATGACTCACAAGTACCGATTCACAGACCTGTCACATTCGTTCATGTATATTCAATTATTTTATAACCCTGCTGGGAGAGGGATATCGACTGGGTAAACAACATGAGAGCGTGACTTTTCTGCGGTTCCATCCAATTGCCGCTTACTATATTGTGCTATCACAAGTATCAAAACATAATTGTGACTTCGAAACAAACAGGGCCAGAGAATGAATCATTGGCCAATATGCTCGTAGCTCTGCTACCCAACTCGCTAAATTGAATCGCAATTGACAATAATTTACACTCTGTAATATATGTGCAAAACCCGTTTATAGCTTGTGCTTAATGTTCAAGCCAGGCTGGTTCAGCTGCAGGTTGTTCTGCTTTAACAACTGCTCGGTCTTTTGTTTCTGGGACTGAATCTTCTGCGTGACTTCTGCCCCTCTCCTGTTCTCATTGCGACCCATTTGTTGGAGATGAACCTCGTCTGGACCGTCTGCCAACCGTAGAGTGCGAATTTGCGACCACATGCTGGCAAGCGGTGTGTCTTGGCTCACACCCGCACCACCGAAAGCTTGCACGGCTCGGTCGATGACTGTCAAGGCCATTTGCGGAACGAGAATCTTGGCCTCGGCAATCTCTTTAAGGGTGGCCTTCGGGCCAAGGTCGTCCATTCTCACCGCAGCGTTCAACACGATCAAGCGAGCAGCGTCGATCTCAATGCGCGACTTGGCAACCCATTCAAGGATCACGCCATGCTGCCTCAGCTGCTTGCCAAATGGCGTCTTCTTCGGGTCGTTGATTCGCATCAGCATCCACTCGAGCGCTCTCTCGGCAGCACCAATGCTTCGCATAGCATGGTGGATTCTGCCAGGCCCTAGACGACCCTGGATAATCTCGAAACCGCGGCCCTCTCCCAGTACAAGATTGCTCACGGGAACTCGGACGTTATCGAAGGAAATATGTCCATGTCCGTGAGGCGCATCATCATAGCCATAAACACTCAGCATTCGATGAATTGTGATGCCTTTGGTGTTGGCAGGGACAATGATGACAGACTGTTGCTTGTATGGGTCCTTGTTGTTCGGGTCCGACTTGCCCATGACGATGTAAACCTGGCATCGTGGATCGCCTGCACCGCTGGACCACCATTTCTGTGACTCGATCAGCTCTTGTTCTGTGGGATTGGATTAGGACGAAACCGACCGATCCGTCGAGCACGTATTCGTTGCCTTCTTTCCTTATGCGTAATTGAATATTCCTGGCATCTGAGGATGCGACGTCCGGTTCTGTCATGAGGAAGGCGGACCTGATTTTCCCCGCCATTAAAGGCCTTAACCACTGGAACTTCTGTGCTTCGTTGCCATACTTGGCCAGTACCTCCATGTTACCGGTATCGGGGGCAGCGCAGTTCGTAGCCTCGGATGCTGTCCTCGATTTGCCCAGCCACTCAGCCATCAGTCCATATTCTAGGTTCGTGAATCCCGGTGACTCTTTATAGTGACCCTTTGGGAAGAACATATTCCAGAGACCAAGCGCCCTCGCTTTCGTCTTCAATTCCTCGATAATGGCTGGGTGGTTCTCCCATCGCGATGCGCCTTGGCCAATTTGGGCCTCGTAGACTGGATCCGCGCTGTATAAAACCATGTTCGTTAGGACGGAGAGCTTTGTTTAGCCACAGAGAGAGCGGTCTACGGGATGCATTCTTCCTCGACAAACTTAGCGACAACATCCAATTGCTTCTTCGCCTTGTCGCTAACTCGATGGACGACCTGTCTCTATTAGTCAATTCAATCTTTGGCACGGTCGCATTGGAGAGCATACAATATCGGGTATTTTAGCAGACATTGTGGCAAAATATCAAGAAATAATTCAATTACAGTATCAAAATTCTCGGAGAAAGAGTCTGTTTAAAGTGTTGAAATGGCTTCGGGTTACATTGACAGCGCTTGATGACATATAAGGAGAAATGGACTAGGTTAGGAGTCAGCCGAGGCAGATGCACGGTCGGTGTAGCTGCGCGTTAAGGCCGAGGTTCTACAGGGGTCGTAGCGGGGTAGCTTTACTGAATTGAGCAGTAGTTTCAGTGCATGCATTGGCAGATTGGGGAAGCGCTCCAGCGCCTCCGCAGGGCTCTTACCAGGGGCCGAGAACGATGCCACTAGGTGCCTGTAAATACCTCGAAAGCTCCGATATTGGGCATTGGTGCGTCGTGCTCAAGATCCATATTAGAAATAGAACTTTTGGAAAGAAAAAAAAAAAAAAGAATCGAGGTTCGAATAGGTATTCCAACTATGTTGTTTCCCACAGCCTGGCCTCGACCGGAAAACCCGTTAAGGTTTGTCCTGGCGACTAATTTACCACTGCACCACGAAAGTGAGGGGAACGTCTACTGGTAGGAGCTCGCTCTGTTTCCACTTATAACCCCTGCCAATAAGGTCTAGCACGTGGGTCTGTACATAGCTACACCTCTAGGCAACCTACAAAGGTCATGCTTATCGGTTCACCCTAAGATAGAGCGGAGTAAAGCGACCAGGCGCGTAAAATTAACTTTGGAAATTTATCACTGTATCCGAGTATGCATCTACTAAGCAAACCTCAATTTCCAGCGTTCAAGCCTTGAATCTTGTTGCTACCTACTGCCTACTCTCTACAACAAAACACGCCTTGAAGAAGATCTATCCCCGACCTATTGACCGAACCCTCCTGACAAACCGGATCAGAGAAAAGAACCCATTTCGATTATCGACTCCAGTTATTCGATGTCTGAAGAGACAGCGCTCGTGCCGGCGCAACAAGGCGAAGTTGCCGCGCCCGCGCCGAAAAAAGTCAAGAAGATCATAAGGAAGAAAAGACCAGCACGTCCGCAAGTCGACCCAGATTTTATCAAATCGGAGCCACCGCCGCAAACCGGCACGATCTTCAACATCTGGTATAACAAATGGTCGGGAGGTGATCGAGAGGACAAATACCTTGCCAAAACCGCGGCGAAGGGGCGCTGCAATGTCCAGCGAGATAGCGGCTACACGCGCGCCGACAAGATTCCCGGCTCGTATTTCTGCCTCTTCTTTGCAGTACGTGTTCAATGCGAATTCCCTTTCCCCCTTCCTCTTCTACTGCAGGTTTAGGTTCTAACATTGGCTTCCTATTACAGCGCGGCATTTGCCCGAAGGGTCAAGACTGCGAATATCTCCACCGGCTGCCTGGCATTCACGATCTTTTCAATCCCAACGTCGATTGCTTCGGGAGAGACAAATTTTCGGACTTCAGAGATGATATGGGCGGAGTAGGGTCGTTCATGCGTGTCAATCGCACCAGTTAGTCTTCGTCTTTCTACACTCATGCTCCAATTCGGCGCGTGCTGACTCTTTGGTCTCTAGTCTACGTAGGGCGGATACACGTCACCGATGATATAGGTACGAGATTCTAGTATACTTCATCTCATGGGACACGGATACTAACAGGCTTCTTAGAGGAAATCGTAAGCCGGCATTTTGCCGAATGGGGGAGCGTGGAGCGCATCCGTGTCTTGAACACGCGCGGCGTCGGGTTCATAACATACGAAAACGAAGCCAACGCGCAGTTTGCCAAAGAAGCCATGGCGCACCAGTCGCTCGACCACAACGAGATCCTCAACGTACGATGGGCGACGGCCGATCCCAATCCGATGGCGCAGGCGAGAGAAGCAAGACGGATCGAAGAGCAAGCGGCAGAGGCGATCCGACGGGCCTTACCGGCAGAATTTGTCGCGGAGATCGAGGGTCGGGATCCAGAAGCCAGGAAACGCAGGAAGATCGAGAGCGGTTTCGGCCTTGAAGGATACGAAGCGCCGGACGACATATACTTTGCGCGAGGCGCGCAGGCCGTCAATCCGCTTGGCAGGCAGGGCTACGAGTTGGAGCACGAGCAGAGGCTCATGATCGAGAGTGGCGAAGTTGGTAATGCCGACATTGGTGCAGGATCAGGAGCAGTGGAAGAGGAGCAGGCGGGCGGGATACTGTCTAGCAGCACGTTAGCGGCATTGAAGACGGCTAAGGTCACGACAGCACCTAAAGAAAAGGCGGCGTCTTCGGGGCCGTTAGTGAATTATGGTAGTGATAGTGATGATGATGAATAGCATAGTCTGGTTGATTTTGACGAGCATAATATACCCCAACAGCATTGCGTCTGAACAAGAAACTCATACGCTTTATTTCCTCTTAGGTGACTGTAGCTAGAACAAATGTTGATCTACACTTCGTGACAATGTCACTTTGCTCGGCGCTATCAAATTTATATATCGGTGTCATTTTCGTTTCTTCATTCATTCTTATCCAATCATATATTTATTTGTTCATGTTTAACGTATTTCAACTATTAAAAATGCGCGAATACAGCATCTCATGCCTACCGATCCAAAGATCCATGACAGGAACACTCTGCCCGGCCTCCTCGACGGGAACATCCCACTCGCGGCTAACCAAGTCGGCGATCAAAGCCTGCAGCGCGGCCCCCGCGAGCACCTTCTGCGCCTGGTACGGCCCGAACATGCTCGCGCGCACGGCGGCCGAGACCAGCGCCTTCGCGTGGCTCAATAGGAACACGTACGCGGTCTGCTGAAGCGTGAGCCCGAGGAGCCGCGCCACGGCCCCGAAGAGAGGGCCTAGGTGTGCGGATACGGCTGGTGGGAGGAGGTCTATCTCTTCATTTTCTTCTCGCTTTTCTCCAGTGCCCTGATTTGATACCGAAGACACGAATGTACTAGACGAAGACCGCCGTAGCGCCGCTGAGAAATCCTCGAGACTTTTCCTTAATTCCACATCCACAGTTGATGACGAAGAAGAAGAGGGCGCGAGACTCTTCTCCCAAATCGCCAGCAGCGCCCTTCCCTGCGCCGTCGAGGCGCGGCGGCCCACGGCGCAGACGATGGATGCGTCGAGCACGTCGTCGAGCTCGGCGACGCGGCACGGGTCGCGGTGCGCGGCGAGCACGAAGGGTAGGGTTGTGCTGGCGTATGAGGATAGGGAGAGGGGGAGGAAGGATGCGAAGGAGGGTTTGTAGATTGATGAAGTAGTGGATGTAGAAGATGAGGAGAGGGAGGGGAGAGAGGAAGAGGAGGGGGAGAAGGAAGAGGACCGCGCGTGCGCTAGGTATGATTCCAGCCCGGAGCTGAATGCGAATGACCCCAGGGGTAAAGCCGAGTCGGAGAGCAGGAGCAGGTAGTGGTAGGAGGAGTCTAGAGCTGCTGCTGCTGCTGGTGTTGGTATTGATATTGCTGCCGGTCCTGGTGTTGGTGTGCGCAAAGGTATTGGGTGTTGTTTCTCGCGATCTAATAATTTCTGCTTTGCGGCCGCGAGCTGCGATTCCAGTGTTGCGATCTCGGTTTCAAGCTTGGATCCATCGTCGTCTTGGTCAGGCGTGTGATAACTCATCGTAGCATCTTTTCACTCAGGTCGTCAGAGTGCTAATATTTAAGCCGGATCTCGAGATATGATATTAGGTCCGGTTTACGCAATTCACAATAGTGACGGTAAGGAAGAATAAGTTGTAATTGTTTCAATTTACTAGCAAGGGCCACTTGCATCGATCAGCCCGTTCCAGTTTACTTGTTCGTTGGTATTCCCCACAAACGCCGCCAACCCGATCTTCAGCAGACTGAGGCTCTAGACACGGGAATTGTACATAAGCTAACACCGACCACATTAAACTCCAACCATACCATCCATGATGCGATCAGCTACGCCAATATGCGAGAAAAACAATATCCTCATCTATACCGCCGAATCCGAGCGCATGTGTAGCCTCTCTCCCTCTCTCACATCCACACTTGGAAAAACTCAAGGCCTCACATTTTCCTTGTCAAGATCCTGACCGAATTTCTTGCGTCTCTCCATCTTCCTCATCTCCAGACGAGCCCTAGCCGTAGCCTGTCGATCAGCAGGCAAAGTGCAGCGCGACGTATTAGCCAGAACACTGCGATCTGCTACATTCGCCGCCACCGGATCTCCCAGCCGTGAGAAGTGATCTTGCGCGAGGTCGATGCCCGGTGCCTCTTCGCTGCCAGGGGATACCGGACGAGTGATTCTCGACGATAGAGCTCTTGGTCGGCGGAAACGCTCATCGAGCGGATCCTCGGCAAGGGATGTAGTAGTTCGCGTGCTTGCGGCCCTCCGGCTTGTGGTGCTGTTGTGGTTGCGATCTGTTAGAACGGCGTCGCAGGCGTCTGCCAGCTGACGCCTGCGTAGTCGTCTTCTAGAGGATTCGGTGGTGCGGTTAGAGAGTATGTCTGACGTTACTCGGTGCTCGTCGTGGGGAACCCGGTGTCTTTCGCGCCTGGCAGCTCGTCGAGCAGACAAATGGTCTGTATCCTCCCGAGCGCTATTCCTGCCGACATTTTTGGGTTCTTCTCCTTGGGTTTTCTTATCGTCGACTTGAAGCTCAAATGTAGGGATGTCGACTGTCCAGTCGGTTAGAGGGCCACCGCCGACTGTGTCATCCCGCTGAGCGTCGTCCAGCCCTAGCCTATCCATGTCAGACTTAAGGCCTCGAGTGATCCTGGCATGCTCTGCGATGGCGGTGTCCAGGTTCTTTGGTTGATTAGATGAAGTAGTAGCTTCCGAATCCTTGACTTTCTTCTCCAGCTCCTCAATCGTGGCATTCTTGCGCTGCAATACCTGCATCGCTTCGGCGGTTCTGGCTTTGGCGTCTCTCTTGAGTGCCTCGTAGTCCTCCTTAAGCTTTTTGATCTCGGCGTCTTTGTGTTGTGATTCATCTTTCGCTTCGCGCAGCTGTTGCTGCAGTTTCGTTACCCGTGATCCAGAGCTATCTCGTGCTGAAGCCCGAATATCAAGCTGTGCCTCAGCCGCTGCCGTCCGCTCTCGGGATGTTGCCAATGTAGACTTTAGCCTTTTCACCTCGTCACGAAGCTCGTCCAATTGCCTCAACTCCGAACGCGCCATTCTAAGCTCCCGGCTGATTTCAAAGATGCTCTTCTCTGTTTGCGGTGATGTGTTGATGTGTTGACGATCTTGATGTTTAGAATTCGATTCGCTACGCGCTTCCTTGAGACGGCTCTCCAAATCTTTAACTTGTTCGCGATACTCCGAAACTAGGGCGGTCTGCGTGGCAAGGTCTTTCGCCATAGAGGCATTGTCTTTATCGGTCCCGTATTTCCTGGACGTGGCAAGCTTGGAAGTCATATCAGCCACCTTTTTCTCCATCTCAAAGACCTTGACCTGCTCCTCCTTCAGCTTCTGGCTCAACTGACTTGCCTCCGTATCCTTCATGGCGGCGAAGGATTTGGCGTTGGCCTTATACTTGACGAGTTGCTCGATATCAGACTTGGCCTCTTCGCGATATCGGGACCATTCCGCCTTCCAGTACTTTCCCGACTCTGAGTGGGGCTCATTAAGATCCACGGTCACGTCGTGATTGCAACAGATATCCTCGTCCTCCCATTCTCCGTCTTCTTCGCTGTCGTCCTCCGCCGACTGTTCCACCTGTGGTTCTGGTGCCTTCGACTTTGACGGACGAGAGTTCTCTAGAGCCTGTTGTAGCGTGGTCTTCTGTCGCGATCGGCCGTTTCGGGAAGAGCTTGCGGCGAGAGGGCTGGAGTCAACATTATTGCCAGCCTTGACATCGCGACCAAACGAAACACGTTTCCGACGAGAAGCCCCCGTTCCAGGCGTTAGAAGTATACTGTTTAGTTTGGTTGGCGATCTGGCCTCAGCCGGGCCTTCTTGGGATGATGTCGTCGCGTTCTGTGCGGTCTTGACGCGTCCGTTGTTGGATTTCGTCTTGGTGGGAGGAGCTTCGGTGGGTGCAGATTGACCCCAGATGGCATTCTTGAAAGCGCGTACCGCAAATACCGGTGCCGGTGTGTCTGGTGCCTCGAATTGGGTAGTGTCTTCTATATTCTCATCAGCAAGGGAACTGCTGTGTGATTGCGAAGTGCTGGCCGTACCTTCGCCTGCAGGCGCGTCGCGAAGCCCCGTGGCTCCTTGGAAGCCCTTTTTGAGCGCCCACCCGAGCATGATGCTGCTCAATTTGTATCTCGGTAGTTGGTGAAGCCAAATTGTACAAAGTGCATCAATTGTGCTGTGTTGTGCTGAGGAAGAATAGACCGGGTTCGGAAGGGATTGTTTTGTTGATAGATAACCTTGGAAGCATAAGTTGACTTTACGCTACCCGGCAACAAAAGCTTATTGTCAATTAGTGCACTGGTCTGTTTACTTTCTAACCTAGGTACCTTTGTACAGCGCTGTGGAGGGGTTCGTCATCACTGACAGGGTGCTAACGTGGACCTTAGCGCCCGCGGTCATGGGCCCGACAATCAACCTTTGGTAGGGCTGGTAGTGAGCTGTGGCTGGAGTATGAGCTGGCACACCTGCACCTGCACCTGCACCCACCGCCACAGCTGAGTTCCATTGGCTCTCTTGATTATACTCTCCTCCACTCACCTGTACATACAGATCGTTGAGTCAACGCAAACCTGAAACTTCTTCACTACTAACCCCATATATATCCCTAAGCCAACATCATTATTCACTATCTCTGCTGCTGCAAAAATGGCCCCAGGTCAGTAAAGACGCACAGCTTCGGCTGTGATTGTCTGCTCTGTTCGCCCGCCTCCTTTCGGACCGGACACCACCGCTGCTAACTTTCATGTTAAGCCAAAGATGGCGTGGAAAACACCTGGACCGTGGAAAGCGCACCAGCAGCCTAAAAACAAAGGACATAATGACTCTACTCGCCGGGGCGGGTTACCGCCGACCAGCCCGGAAGCGGGTCCTAAAACACAGTATACTGACACCCAGAACGAAGAGATACTTGTATTGAAGGCTATCTACGGCGATGACTATGTTGAGCACAAGGCTGCCAATATGGCTTGGAAAAAGTCAGAGCCTTCATTTGATATTCGTGTCAAAGCTCTTTCAGACGAGGATATGGCTGTGACTTTGAGTGTTGTCCTCACGGCCACCTACCCTAAATCCGTACCTCTCCTGAGCTTGAAAGACGATGGAATGCTAAACGAGTCAATTCTATTCAAGCTCCAGAAGCACATCGAAACCAAGCCGAAGGCGCTAGTTGCTTCGGGACAAGCCGAGCCCATGATTCATGAATTGGCTGAGGGTTTGCAGGATATACTAGAGGATGCTGCTCAGATCAAGGCTCAGGGGCTCGACTTGCCGTCTCTAGAAGAAGAGCGTGCCGCCCACGAGAACGAACTCGCCAGACAGGCCTTGGAACAGAAGCGAGAAGAAGAGCGCAAGAAGCATGCCGCTATGAAGGAAGAGGAACGGGTGATGCAAGATATGCTACAGCAAGAAGTCGAACGGCAGCGGCTCAAAGCCAAGGAGTCCAAGAGACGCCAGAAACCACCAGTAATTCCCAAAAGCTATCCAGAGATTGCCGCCGACCATGGAGATAGCAGGGTGGAATTCGACCAACCCAGTGAAACTACGGACATGACGGGCAACGTCTTCCATTTCAATACTGTCGTCGGCAAGACCATATTACAAGAAGGGCCAATATCGACTACATATCGTGTGTGGCCGGGTCTGCTCGGCATGCAGGACTGTCGCGGCCTTGCTCTAAAAGAGTTTCAGTTGCGGTCGTCTTCTAGAGACTCTGCTCAATTCAAGCAGCAACTACAAGCAGTGGAGAGTCTATTAGAGTCTATCAAAAAGATTACCCACCGCAATGTCATAAGCCTGCTAAATTACCGCATTGATCCCATGCATATCGATGATGGCTCGGCATCGGCGGGTTGGGTCGCACGTATCTTGACACCACTGGCCGATAAAGGCCCCTTGGGAGAACTAATCGAACTAGCTGGCCATCTCGACGTTGGCAAAGTCCGAGCATGGACCGCAGATCTGCTCAATGCCTTAGGGTTTCTGCACAGTCATGGCATTGTTCATCAGGATATACATCCTAGCAATATCCTCCTCTTTCGGGAAGCCACGGGCGACATTGTACCCAAATTCTCCGACATTGCATATGAGAGAGAGATGCACGCCATATGCCGCAAGTCTACCTCGATATCTTCTGTGAATTCCGCAAGATCCTCTTACTGGTTACCTCCTGAAGTCGCTGGCAACTCGAAACCACACTATACCCAGAAATCAGACGTGTGGGACTTTGGTGCTGTGTTTCTCCAGATGATCTTCGGTTTAGACGTGTTTCAAAGGTACCAGTCCCCAACTGCCCTCATTGATTCCGTATCTCTATCCAGCTCTTGTCACGAACTGGTAGCAAGATTTTTCAAACTAGACCCAAAGAAGCGGCCACGAGCATTCGAGCTGAGTTCGAGTGAATTCTTGGCGACTGATGCTCCGGTGACAACCCATGAGTCCCCTCGTAGCCCATCTCGCTCGCAATCGCTCAGCTCCGTACCACAAATAATTGCTACGAGACTAAGACGCGACTCTACTACTCAGTATAGTGCATCCTCTCGCTATCGAGAAGACTTTGTGGAAGAGGGCCGTTTAGGCAAAGGCGGCTTTGGAGAGGTTGTGAAGGCGAGGAAGAAGCTTGATGGGCAAATATACGCTATCAAAAAGATTACACAACGCTCGCAGGCTAGCCTTACCGAAATTTTAAAGGAAGTCCGGTTGCTATCTCAGCTCAGTCACCCTGCTGTCGTGAGATACTATAATACGTGGTTGGAGGAGATACCTGATTTTTCGGATACTGATGGTGAAACATCCACCGGGTACCTCAACACTGATGGATCCAAGAACACAGAAACTCAAGATTTAGATGTCCAATTTGCTACTAGTACTGGTGGATTGGATTTCATTTCTTCGAGCCACCCCAATATCGAATTTGGTTACGACGATTCGGAAAGTGAGGAAGAAGATCAACCAGACCAGAATGGACACGGTGAGGATGACTTCGAAGACGACTCGGATGCTGATAACTCAACGAGCGATCCACTGGAAGGCATGCCATCTCCAGTTAGGGTCCGCAGCGAACAGAGAGGGTTCAGAACCGTAATGTACATATCCATGGAATATTGTGATAAAAGAGTACGTGACAGGTGTCGAGAGAGGCTATTTCGTATGAAATGCATTGCGTAACTGACTGAATTTTCTCACAGACTTTACGGGATCTGATTCAGCGCAGTCTCTGGAAGGAGATTGAAGAGGTTTGGCGTCTATTTCGACAGATACTGGAAGGTCTAGTTCATATTCATGGTCTGAACATCGTTCATCGAGATCTTAAGCCAGAGAATATTTTCATCGGTCTCGGGCCTGACGGCATGAACAATGTCAAAATTGGTGATTTTGGCTTGGCTACCACTGGCCAGTTTGCGGTTGATAAGGCTGGCCCCGCCAATATGGAATCGAGTGACTTAACAAGAAGTGTCGGAACATCGTATTATGTGGCACCTGAAATCCGACGACAGAGCAGCGGAACATACACGTCTAAAGTCGACGTAAGTATTGCTATCTCTATCTCCCTACGGTGTGCTGATTCTGAACTAGATGTATTCTCTCGGTATCATCTTTTTCGAAATGTGCTATTATTCCATTATTGGCATGGAGAGGGCCGATAAACTTGGCAAATTAGGCCAAACAGGTCAATTACCTGCTGACTTCCAGCCCAGCAACGCTACCCCGGGAGAAATTGTTCAGTCTCTTGTGACACACGATGTCAAGGCACGCCCATCTAGTACAGAGCTTCTAAGAAGTGGCATACTGCCTATTCAAATGGAGAACGAGACAACACGCCGAGCACTTGCTAGCCTTACAAATACCAGCTCTCCATACTACCCGAAGGTGGTCTCAACCTTGTTCACCGCGCCCTTGGAGCCAACAAAAGATTTCACTTGGGACATGTCTGCGCCGTCTCTAAATGCTGCCGAATTGCTCTACCGTGGCATAGTGAAAGAAGAATTAACGTCGATATTCCGACGACATGGTGCGGTTGAGGCTCCTAGAAGCTCCCTCTATCCGCGCTCCCCACACTATTCTGTCAGCCAGAATATTGTGCAACTCCTCGATCAAAACGGAACAGTAGTGCAACTCCCATTCGATCTGATGCTAGGAAATGCTCGGTTGTTAGCCAAACAATCTCACCCTCCAGAAACCCGGCGTTCTTTCACATTTGGGCATGTCTATCGTGATAGGCAGAGTGGGGGCCAACCACAAATGATTGGCGAAGTCGATTTCGATATCACGTCGGCAGACGCGCTGGACCTGGCGTTGAAAGAGGCCGAGGTTATTAAGGTGCTCGATGAAATCATCGAAACATTCCCAAGTACGGCATCTATGTGCTTCCATCTAGGTCATTCGGATCTCCTGCAGTTGATATTTGACTATTGCAATATCGACCTGAGCGCAAGGCAATCAACAGCAGAATGCTTGACTAAGCTGAATATCCATTCATTTACGTTTCAAAAGATTCGCACCGAGCTTCGCTCGCCTCTCATTGGAATATCAGCTACAAGCATCGAAGATCTACGTCGTTTTGATTTCAGAGGTGAGTGTTCAGCTGCCAAATTGTGCCCGCGTTATTCTCACTGCTAAATAAACACTTAGATACACCTACGAAGGCCTTTGCGAAGTTGAAATCTATCTTCGAAGGTAGTCCATTATACCAACAGCTTCATTCGACTATTGCTCATTTGAAAGGAGTAATCGAATACACGAAACGCTTGGGAGTTCATGCAAAGATATACATAAATCCCCTGAGTAGCATTAAAGCCAACTTCTTCGCCGGTGGAATCTTATTCCAGTGTCTCTACGACAAGAAGTTCAAGGACGTCTTCGCGGCTGGCGGCCGATACGATAGTCTCATTCAAGCACATCGTCCTAGAATTAGCAGTCAGGGCGAAGCAGTTCACGCTGTCGGCTTCAGCTTAGCTTGGGAAAAACTAGCCAGATTACCGAAATCCTCCGGTAGAGCTTTCCTGAAAAAGCCCGAAGAAGAGCACCAGGGAGTTTTCAGCACTAAACGAGTAAGTCGTCTCCCTTTCAACTGAGCAAATTCTATCATTAACTTTCTTGTAGTGTGATGTGCTTGTTGCCAGTTTCGACGCGCATACATTACGTACCACCGGCATTGAAACGGTATCTACTTTATGGAGTCATGACATTAGTGCTGAACTCGCTCGTGATTCCCGCTCACCAGAAGAACTCATCTCGAGGAACCGAGACGAATCCTATTCATGGATTATCATAATCAAGCATGACACGCTCAAGATCAGAACAATAGATCGCAAGGATATCCCGGACACCGAAATTCCAATAACCGAGCTGATACCATGGTTCCGAGCTGCACTTCGTGATCGCGGGTCTCGTCTCCAGGTATCGCATAAGCAGTCTGAAGCAACCGTAAATGTGACCTCGCTCTCTCAGGGAGCTAGCGTCACACCAAATCCTGGGCAGGAAGTGCGCGTTCTCGTTGCCGGCACCAGATCGAAAAAATTCAACCGCCAGACCGTTATCGAGCAGGCCCAAGGCAATGCCGCAGCTTTGGTCCAGAACTTTTTGAGTGGACCGATTGCAGCTGTGGAAACATCGGATCATGTACTCGATCTTATCCAGAATACCACCTTGTCAGACTCTGAGAGCTGGCGAAAAGCAGAACAGGCGGTGGATAAGAACGAGAGAAGATATATGCGGGACATCCATGACATGTTGGCAGATTGGCGGTCGATCTGGGAAGAGAAAGGTGGAAGTCGTCATGCCTTTGTCTACA
The DNA here is from genome assembly GCA_022578715.1 of Nemania sp. FL0916. NCBI lineage: Eukaryota > Fungi > Ascomycota > Sordariomycetes > Xylariales > Xylariaceae > Nemania > Nemania sp. FL0916. The sequence continues at coordinate 425,429 of MU390226.1, forward strand.
ATTTCAGAACAACAAAGTGCATCTACTATGATCTTGGTGCATGACCAGTTAGCAGGATCGACTGAGGCAACAACCTATGAAGAATAGGATAGCTTGAGCTAGAACCTTTGTATTGGCTTGTGCACGTAACATGATTGATGTTTGACGGGAAACGAATCGATCTGCCGTTGAATGAAACTAAATCATCTATCATATGTTGTCTCCAATGTCAAGCTACTTTGAAGCATGTAGCATCAAGGCTGCAACAATAGTTACAAATAAAAGTTTCTTAAGAATTAAGAACTTCCCAATTGTATCTACAACCCTGAGGTTTAGCAAAGGGGAAACCCTAAGTCGAACATGGCATTTCAGAGTCCGTTGAAGTGAGATATTGATAAACCCCTTTTTACAACTAGACCTTTATTTCCGTAACCTACAAAATGTCGCCATCACTTGATCTCACAAGGTTCGAAGCACTTACCCTAAGACCTAATTCTTTCTAGCAGCTCGCTACTACGAGTTATTGGGAAGACTACTCCGTAGCAGTGCTGCCAGCCAGCCCTCCGTCGCGGCCATGGCACTACCTCAAGAATTCGAAGTGATTTCTAGCCCTTGTTTTTTTTTTCCTTTTTAATTCAGAATGTCACTGACTTACCTGCTTGATGATGGTTGGGAAGAAGAAGAAGGTATGAACAATTCCGATGGTAGGGTTACTTACTGCCTATATTACTGTATTGCATCTATTGAAAGACAACATCATTGCGCATATACTGGCAAATACCGAAAGCATCCATCTGGAGATGCTAACGGTTTGCATTATTCATAGTTTCAATGTACCATGAAATCAGATAGTACCTAGAGGTGGAGTTATCCCTACTGCTACAAGCCTGCATCACTAAAATTGTACCCTCGAGAAATTGATGAACTTCGCTATACCGGCTAGTGCCGATCAGCAGCTGTAAGTAGGTATGGTAAGTGGTATCGTGATTCTATAGTACATATCATTACAAGACCGGATGACCGGGCTCTTGTTTTTTGTGTATACCGAACCGTATGATCCCAGCCCGGATGCCCTTATGCTTAGATATGCATCGCTATAATTTACAAGTGCGTAGTCGCTTCCGTCCGACCCATTTTGGCCCCAGTCTATCGCATGCATCTATTTGCATTGCCGCGTATCCTACGCTGAGATGAGATGGGATTAGCCGTGCTTCGTCGGCACAAAGCTAGCTCTCTTCTTTCCCCCTATTTTATGATCTGCAAACCCCAAACACACATGCCTCTCGAGCTGGTATGTTAAGAGGATACCTTCTCCTCAGCTGCTCGAGCCTCATCTTGCTGCTCACTGGTGTTTTCACCGGCAGTCTCTGTGTTCTTCAGCTGCCTCCAGAAGACGTCCTCCCACCGCAGTGGCTCTTCATTACCTAGGATATGGACCGGCAGGTCTTTCATTATCCGTGTTTCTTCCTCCCTAAACTCCCGGCCACTTTGGGAAAGTGTTTGAAGGGCACCTTGCCACATCTTATACCACTCGGCGTCCTTGTCGACGGACTCGAGGGCACGGCGACGCCGCAGCTTAGTCTGCTCGTAAATCTTCTGCGCGCGCGCACCTTCCACTTCTTGTATTTCGTACTCGACCGTCCACTTGTCGCTTTGTTCAAGCTTATTCGGTCGACTGATGTATCGGTCATTGACTTTATTCTTGATGGTCAAGGTCAGGCCAAGCAGCTCCGGTTCTATAGGTCTCTCGCCACTTAGGGACGAGTCCTTAACAGCCTGCTCTGTGGTTTCTGCGTCACGACCGTCTGAAGTGGAAGCTATCTCATCTAGCTCGTTGGCGACGGTGTGGCTGTCAGGCTGACCTTGATCTGCCAGGTCATCGGTGCTCGTTCCTTGGGGTTGATCTGTTCTAGATTCGGAGATGAGCCGCCCAAGGATACGCTCGAATTCTTGTAGTTTGGACGCATCGTCCTGAGCATTATCAGTGTAAGCATCGGAGACGGCCTGCTCATCAATTCTCCTAGCCATTCGCACGATCAGACTTTTCAGTGGTTCTAGGCTCGGGGATCCTAGATCCTCGCTTGCTTCTTTTGCCTCGAGCTCAGTGTCACTTTCCTCCTCATCTTCATTTTCTTGTTCGATTTCTTCCTCTGAGTCTTTCGGTTCTATGCTTATTTCTGTTGCATCATTCTCATGATCCGAAGTTAGAGATAGCCCTTCTGAAGCTTCGACTGGTTGTGTCTGAGGTGTTATCTGAGAGTCATGATGCTGTACGCTGCGAGCATCTTGTGCAGACTGGTCTGGATGGACATCGTTCGCTGGAGATGTTGATGGAACTTCTTGTTCTGTGGAATCAGGGTGGCTGTCCTCTTCATTCCCATCAACTGAAGTCTCCACCTCTTTGCCCTCGGGCTCATCTTCGTCAAGGGTCGCTTCCTCGCTCGCATCAATTGCCGTGGCGTCTGCTTCAGTGCTTTCTGTAAGGGCCCCGAGGAGGGCACTGACGTACTCTTGTGATTCAGCTAGCGATTGAGCGCGGAGGATGCCACTTTGCTCTAGTGCATCTGCAATGGCTTCCTTTACGGCGCCGGCTCCTACTTCATCATCATCCATGGCCTCTTCCACCATTTGACGAGCTTCCTGCCAAGCGGTCAGAGTATCAACTTCTTCAGCAGGGGGGGCCGCTGCTTGATCGGGGTCGACTTCATTTGTATCGTCGGCCTTAACCGGCTGAGCCGCTTCGTCCTCAGCCGCGTGCTTCACGAGACCCAAGATTTCTCTCTCAAATTCGTCCACAGAGGCCCTTCCAGCGTTTTGCACCTCCGCTATCTCTTCATCGGTTGTGGGCTTGGCGAAGAAGTACATGAATGGCGTGCCCACAGACGGCCTTGTTTCAAAGTGTAGCCGTAGGGATCGCTCGGGCCATTTCTTGGTAGCACGGTCAAGCAGCTCATTTAACAGCTTCAGACTGATCTTGAACTCTTGATCACCTACCAGGTGATTGTCGTGTCCATGCAGGGCTACATCCATTTCCGTGAGAGGTATGTACTGGAAGCCGAAGATGCGTTGAGTATTGTGGAATGCGACGAATATGCCGTCCATTCGTCCCATACGAACCTGGAGTGAATATTTCAGAAATGCAGATCGAATCATGTCGAAGTATTCTCGTTCAAAAGATTCCCAGAGGCCGAACCGCTTTCGAATTTCGTAGCCAAGACCTTTATGGTATCCCTGGGCATCCATGCGAATAGAGATGACGGCGCGCGTCTTGAGGTCGAACATGCCTGTTCCAGGCATTCTCGGATCATGGGCATCGAGCTGTGATCGCATCATGAAGTCCTGAAAGCCCGTGTAATGGAATGCCTCTTCGGCATTCCGCTCTTCTTCCGTAATCTCGTTCGCACTCCCACGTCGATATCTTTCGTATTCGTCCGTGGAGAGTGTTAGGAGCTTCTCCATAGACTTACCCAACATACTGAGGATACTCGCAGTGTCAAACTCCTTGTCAGCATCAATGGCGTATGTACCATCTTTCCAGTGCAAAAAGATCGCTGCCGGTGCTTTCATGATCCTAGTGTATTGCCTTGATTCCGGCTGGAAGCTCTGGGACAACATTGATGTATCAACGTCGCGCCATGCAGACAAGAGGTAATGAAAATGGGCAAGCATCGAGGTCATGCTGGATGTTGAACCCGTATATTTCTTCTGGTGCTCCTTGGCAATTCCGATGAGCCGGTTATCCTTGGATGATGTCACGTACTGTTTCAAAGCGTTGAAGTCGAACTCGTCGACGGGCATGATTTGCGAAAGATAGGGATCGAAGTTGAAAACTCGCGTGCGCGGGTCTTGCAGCGTATAAATGCCAGCATTGAAGAGAACTCTCTCCAGGCCATACGAAAGCGGTGGCACCTCTGGCCGAGGAGCGTCAATCGGAACCAACGATAACTGATGGGGGTTTATTCTGGCGATCGGGTCACGGGTTTTTTGTTTTGATGCTGATTTTTTGCTTTTAGACGGCTGCTGACTCGAAAAGGGCGTTGCCGTTGCGCCGAACGGAACGCCGAGATTAGCAGGCTTCGCCGCGCTCGGTGGTGCTTTTTGTTGCTTCTGTGCCTTTTTGGCTGGTTTGGTCGTACGATGGGCTACCTTAACCTTGCGGCCGGTGGATTTCTGCTTGGTAGGAGGCTCGGTAGAGGTTTCTGGGCCGGGCTTAGCCTCCTTGGCCTCATTCACATCTTTGGCCTCCTTGACATCCTTGGGCTCCTTGACCTTCTTGACCTTCTTGACCTCCTTGACCTCCTTTCCAGCGCTCTCAACCGCTCCATCCGCGGCTTTCTGTGTAGCAGCGGTCTCAGAGGCCTTTCCTTTCTTGTCCTGCGTCTTCGCTTTCGCTTTCGCCTTCGCCTTCGATTTTGCCTTCCCCCCCGCTTCTGCCTTTCCCTCCGTTTTCGCCTCGGATTTGGGAGACTCGTGGGCGGGGGACGTCACGCCGGGTATGTGGCTCACGTCGATGCCACGCTTGTGGAGAACATTCTGCAAAGCCTCGAGGGCGCCTTGCAGCACTTTCAACTGGCGGTTCGCATCGGTATCTCGTTGCTCGTCGCCTGACTTAGACGGTTTCGTGCCTCCCGACTTCTTCGCCTTCGTCTTGGCTTTCTTTGCTTTTTTCGTTTCCTGCTTTTCCTGCTTGGGCGGGGGCGGGGTTATGTCGGCCGGGGCACTTGAAGAAGCGGCAGCTGGCGTCGTGGCGGCCGTGGTAGCATCCCGACGCGCGATCGTGGTGCTGAGTAGTCGAACATGGTGACCGGCCACGACACTGTGGCGAGTTATGCTGGGCGACAGACGGGATGTCGCGAGACACGCAGCACAGATAGACGAAGTGTTAAGACGGCAAAGCCTACGGCGGCCCAGCTGAAGCATGGTAGGAAACAACACTGCTGCGGCTTTCTCGTGGTGAGGGAGAACGCTGGATGAGGCAATGAAGGAAATTTTGGGAGATGGGCTTACACACTGCAATTGCCATATAAAATCTACTTGCCTAGTAAAATATAAAGTTTTGAATGCAGTGATGTGATTGGTGGCTAGTGCTTCAATGCTCAAAGAACCCAGCGCACCGACACACGCTACCGCTTCAACTGGGGCTTATCTTTGTAAGTGGACAGCGCGATAAGACATGTACATACCGGTACATTTTCATTGTCAACGCCAGCAACTTGAAGACAAGCAACTACTAAATACACATATCCAGGTATTTGTCTCCTTTACCGAACATACCTATCGTCTATACATATTCGGTATGGAGATCTACACCTTTTCTTCTTTGAAATTTGTGACATTATGTATCTCAAGCTAGAGAATAGAGATAAGCTGAAATAATACCCGTGGGTATTGTATATATGCTTATGAATTGCAGTTAGCCTCTCCAGTTGGGCACACTGACTCCATATCTTTCCCGGTCTTCGAAGTTCCTTCTCACAACATAGGGTCTTGACGATTGCCTGCCGGCAGACTGTGAGGAAGGACCTACCTCCTCTTCGTCGTCGTCATCTTCCTCTTCTTCCTCTCCCCAAGGTAGCCACACCTCAAACTTCTTCAATCCGGTCATTCCGGCAGGGATATCCATCAGTTCCGGCTCCCGCATCCTGAATTCGTGCCGCCTGTCGCCCGACGCCCACACCACCACCACGAGATTCTTAAGCTGCCTCATTCGGGCCAGTGCTTTGAATATCGCATTCCAACTGCCCAAGGGCTCGGGAGCCGTGATCTCGAGCGAGAGGTCCCAAGCTTGCGGGTGGCTGTCGTAATACTGCGAATAACCTCCGGAGAGGTGGATACCGACTTCAATGCTGGTCATCGCGGCAACGCGTTGCGGTGGCAAGAGCGTATTGGCTTGTGTAAAGAAGTCTTTACTGCTGCCAACTGAGCCAAACCCAAATCCGAACGTGTTCTCGGAGTACAGTAAATCAATGGATTCTAGATACCTGCGCCCAACGACGGAACTCATGCCTATTAGCGACTATATCATTTGAAGAGGCCAAATGAGAAGAACAATAAGTAGTGGTCAACTTACGATTGCTGGCATATTAGTGGTATATTTAGGAGCCCGTTAACATGCCGCCAATACGGGCGTTGTATGTTCTCTTGCTGGAGTAGCTTTCCACCCTTGACCACGAGGAATAGCTTCCGGCTGCCCATAGCGTATCGCCAGATCTGGGCTCTCACTTCGATAGGAAGACGGAACAGGTGGTTCTGTGCCGGCATCCTTGGGACCATGTCGTTTGTCGGTGTGCATGGCGGTTTTTCTGCTGCCGATATCGACGAAAGCCTCTCCGGTTTGAGAGTCTGGGGAGCCGGTGACAGGAGTCGATGCAGCTCTTCTATCTCACGAGGCGTCAGGGGCGCATTGGTCTTTCCGGACATGTCGAGGAGAGCCCGGGCTTCCGCTGTGGATAATGTATTCTCTTCGCATTTTTGGCGTAGGTCCGTCAGTCTCCCGAAATCTCCGTCCGATGCCCGTTGAGAGCGGCTCGATGCGATTGGTCTGGTAGAACTAGTGATGCCTACACCGTTGGATGAAAGATCTGCAGATTTGCGTCTAGGAAAGCAGCAACATATGTAGTCCATGGCGTCGATCGGGGGCGGTTGAAGACGACAGTATTGCTCTGGTGATACGTGATGCCGGAATCAGATAGCTAGCCCCTCGAGAAAATTTGACGCCGCAGGAACAGAAAGTCATCACAAATTGAAAACAAAAGTTGATGTATGCACTGATAAGTTGCAGGGCTGTGATGGATTATTTACTCGGCTCAACAGCTGACCCGATTCATCAACCTGCAGGATGCAGCTCTGCAGCTAACATCGCGACCTAATGGATCCACCTGCTAAGGTAGGTACCGTGCCATCATCAGCTGGAAACGCATGATACCATGTATAATTACATTTATTGCAGCAATATGGGTTAGCCCAGCTGCAGCAACGTGAATCCAGGGACCAACAGCAAGTTTATAAGCCGAATGGGGTCCTCAACCCCCTATTTACCACCCATATGCACGGTAAACAACCCGAATTTTAGTCCAATCATCACATTCTATCATGGTTCTCCCGGTAATTACGCTATAAGTAGTATTGATAACTGGGACGTAAAGGAGAAGCAAATATTAGGCAGAAGAGATTGACATCATGCAACTTTACCGCGAATAAGGTTGACATGTTACTAGGCACTGAAGCTGGAAGGCTTCTGGCCCCTCCGTGGGGTGTTCACACATACTGTATCTATACGCACTGTACGGCATCACCGTGCCTTTAATCGCCGACTTTCATACTGCCAAGCTCTCATCATACAGTGCATAAACCAGCATCTCTCACAAAACACCATCATGAACAATGCGCACTAACTCCGAATGCTACCATCCAGCTAACATCCATTCGATCCGGTTCGAGATCTAATGTCATGGAGATCGGTGCCAGCTTATCTGGAAGATGGCTTTCCCGGATAAGCCCATAGCACACCTGCTGGGCTCAAGCGGTGAGCAAACTCTCCCACTCAGGGGTCGTGCGCAGACCAACGACAAGTGACTGACTGACTGACTAACAACTCCCAGGCCCCGTCCACGCACTTGCGTACTCGGCATCGCCAGGGACATACATCCTAGCGGGGTCGTCGGACCGCTCCATCAGGCTGTACAACCCGGCGCCCAGCAACAACAACAACAATGTCAGCAGCCATGTACCGCCAGCATCATCCCACCTATCCAGGAAGCCTGGAACGACAGTGGTAGGCGAGGGCCGTCTAATCCAAACATACTCCGCGCACGGGTACGAAGTCCTATCCCTCAGCGTAGCGCGCGACAACGCGCGCTTCGCCTCAGCGGGGGGCGACCGCGCCGTCTTCCTCTGGGACGTGGCGACAGCCCAAACCCTGCGGCGGTTCTCCGGGCAAGGCCAACACGGTCACGGTATTAATTCCGGACACACCGCGCGCGTGAACTGTGTCTGTTTCGCAGGGGACGGGGACGGGTTGGTAGTTTCCGGAGGTTTGGATGCCAGTGTCCGGATTTGGGATTCGCGGAGCGGGAACCCGAAGCCCGTGCAGGTGCTTACGGAGGCTAAGGACGCTGTTACTGCGCTTGCTGCCCCTTCAGGAGGTGGTGGTGGTAATGGGGGGGCTGAGATTGTGGCTGGGAGTGTGGATGGCCGTGTGCGTACTTACGACGTGCGCGCGGCGCGCTGCGTCACCGATGTCGTGGGCCCTAGCGTGACGAGCCTGGCTCTGACGCGCGATGCCAAGGCTATGTTGGTGAGTGGTCTGGATAGCAAGTTGCGCCTCATGGATCGCGAGACTGGCGGCTGCTTAAAGACGTATGCGGATCCTGGGTGGACGAATGAGAATATCCGCGTGCAGTCCATCTTGGGCGGCAAGGAGCAATATGTTCTTACCGGCGATGAGCTGCCGCCGGGCCAGAATGCTGAAGGCAGGGTTTGGGCTTGGGACCTGGTGACGGGCGAGCTTAAGGCGACGATACGCGTGCCCTGGGGCCCGCCGGGGCTGGAGCCGAAGAAGATTATTGGGAAGGATGGCAAGGAAAAGGAGCGCACTAACGTGATCAGCTGCCTGGCTTGGAGAGAAGGCGGGTTTGGTGACCAGTTCTGCGTGAGTGGGACATCTGGTGTTGTTACGGTATATGGCTATAATTGAAGTATCGAACATGCCGTCTGTCTAGCCCTACTATTTGTCTCGTTTTTGTACACTCTGCACCATGCTGCAAGAGCTCTCGGCTTGAAGATTTTCAAAGCCTCCATCGCAATATTCTGCTCAAAAGTAACATAAATCGTATGCAAGCCATACACGTATTGGTATTTTTGGTCATGCAGTGAGATTTCCCCGAACGCCCCTTTCTATGCGCCAAAAACACCCTCGAAGCCAAACCTACTCATGGTCCCGTTACAAGACTGCCTAGCCCCTGATGCACTACGAAGAAGTTGGGAATATCCCATTATGTCAAAATTTAATCCATGTGCGCATATTTGAACCAGTTGGGCCGGCAGTCTTCTTTGTTCAGCCACTTTTCGCCGTCCGTTAACCGGCCGGTTTCGCAGCCCCTGCACTTGGGCGAGTTGGGGCAGTTGAAGAAGGGGATATGTTGGTATCCGATATCTCGGAACCTGTTCCTCACTTATTAGTACCAGCGGATACCAGGAGAACAAGCATCCGGACTTACCAGTGGATCTTGCTCTTGTCTTCAAATAAACCCAGAGCAATACTATGCACGGGCGCATCGCCCCACCGTTCGTAAAAGAAACCACCAGCTCGATCTAGGTGATTAAAGTAATCCTCGTAGACTTGACTTCGCCAGAAATTCATATCTGCGACTTCAAAGTTTGTCCAGAAATGGCAAGTCGAGTAGCCGTTGGCCATTTCGTTGTGGACCGGACGGCGTATCCTGTCCGTCAACCAATCCTGTGCACGATTCTCATGGAGATATTCGGGGTGCTCCGCAAGGAACTTGGTAGTTTCGGGCCAAAGAGACGGAATCGATTTCGGCGCATCGTAAAGGGTGATGGTAAATCCGTATGTTTTGTTGTTATCATGCATGTAGCGGAAGACATCGTAGTCAACGTCGCAAAAGAAATGCACATTAGGTTCAACGCGCCAATAATAGCGTGTGTCGGCCAGAGCTGGGTGCTTGTAGAAGAGGCCACTGTTCCATCGACACATCTGATGGTATGAGAGCTTGCTCGCGTATTGGATACCGTTCTCCTCGAGGATTTTGACGGATTCGGTGTAGAGATCATCGTTGATCCACGACGGCTTCTCCCAGTGTTCCTTGGGAATCACCTCTGTTACATTGTCGCAGCGTTAGCATCGAGCTCCTTCCTAACGGACGCGTCGGCATACCATATCTGCATTCTGCCTTCGTTGCGGCGCTAGTCTTCCGCTTGAATTCTGCGGTGAAAGGGACGTCATTGAAGAATGTCCACGGATAGTTGAATTTGTGGTTCCATGTTCGTTCCAGATCTTCCATCGACTGCAGCATTCCTTCAAGTTCTTCGTTTCGGACTAGGGCAAGGAGGGTCGCTGGAATTCGAGCAGTACCAGCTTTGCCTGGCGCATAGTCATCGGAAGTTCGAACTAAAGTCCCCGGAGGTTCTCCCGTAACTGCGCAGCTCGTTAGTTGAAGCGTAGAGGCATGATATGCTCAGAGTAAGACTACTCACGATCTAAATTAGGATCCCTCTCGATCGTGCCGTGGAAATCGGCTTTTGTCTTGAGGCTAGAAAGGTCGTGAACACCACCATCACTAGGCTGGAATATGTTGTAAAAGCAAAAGATCAAAATGAAAAGAGCGGCAAGCGCTAAAGCGCGGACCGGCCTCGCTATGGCCATGGTGATGTGCTACGATCGAATACTCATAAATGCAGGTAAGGCGCGATTAGGAGAAAGGCGTTGCGGTGAGGATCGTGGAAGAATAAATAAAATAAGTAGTCAGGGGGTGCTAGCTGGCAGCCGCAGACGCAAAAGTCTAAAATGATGGCAAACAGAGCCAATAATGACATGCAAATGCAGGGCCAATCTCGCGTACCCACTAACCCGAATAGTGCCAGAAAAGGTTAAGCTAGAGAGAAAGTCTATCGCCCCCACTAGGAGGCACTCTTAGTATGGGTACTTGCCTGGGCAGGCGTCTTGGGTCACCAATCTGCCCCTTTCGTACGTGCTAAGAGTGCTGGTAGGGAATTCTTTCAGTGCGCGAAAGCACCGATCGTGCTACTTTGTCCAACTAGCCTCATTGAGCTCAATCCGTCTGTTACAGGTACCCATCCTTGAACGCGCAACAGTGTTGATCGTCACCCAATATTCATGCGTGGAGCAGCATTCTGTGTTTCGCATTCAACGTATCGCGGCAAGGTCGAAATTCTTGTCTAATCTCATTTCAGTTAAGGATGGATAGATAGCGATAGGAAAATGGCTTTTCCTGCTAAGCTGGGTAGCTTAACAGATGAATTAATCGAAGCCCTAAATCCTTCAACGTCCCAGGTAAGCTGCACTCGTGGACTAGTCAGGATGTCTTATAGAGAACACTAAACTGGTCCTAGAATGACCTCGCGAGCCACGATGCCTTGAAAGAATCAAGTCTTCGGAAGCTTCGCCAGCACAGCTTTCTTCGAACAAATCAGTTTGAGGTGTATTCCGCCCTTGACGGCTACGAAGAAAAGTTTCGAGTTCTTAATCGTGATGGACTTGCAGATGCATTAAGGGATCGCCTGGATTCCCTTGCGCAATGCTCAAACAGATGGACGCCTGACGTGCTTCACTTGTTGCTGATTTTGGCAGATCAGCCAGTGCAAAAAACAAATCTCAGCCATGTAGAATTGCTGAACAGCCCGGAACAGGCCGCCGAGCCAAAATTGAATTGGAGTGATATCGCGAAGGAAGACGGGTGGGAAGGAGAAGAGGAGCTTTGGCAAAATGTCAACTTTGCTCAATACAGCTCTGACGATGACTATATCGACCAGTCTGATGCGTCAGCACAGTCGGAGGCCACAACCTCCAGCGTTGAAGCTCGTTTTCACAAACAGCCAACAGATTACGGCGAAAGATTACAGAGCCAGTTCGGTCTCGACGACATCCGCAAAAGTCAGGCTTGGCGACGTAAGAGACTATCCAGACACTCAGACGCCGGGTCTCAGGAGATCACTGTTACGGAAATCCAAGCAATTCGAGAGATACTCTTCATGCTAAGTGGCCTTAAGAATGGCTTGACTAGTGACCAAGGGGAACTGCCCCCCGAAATCCAGCTCAGCAACGTCTCTCGGCAACTATTCAAATCAATCTTGGCCTCTGCTAACGACGCTGGGTGTAAAGTGTCGCATTTACGACGGTACGTTAAGCAACAACAGGAAATACCTCTTCTGCAGGTATTCCAAGCGGCCATAGAGCATCGCTTGGAATCATTTGACAATACTATAGCTAGTGTACAAGCACATTACGTCGGTATCGACCAAGACGTTATCGCTAGCATTATGAAGCTCCTGGACGACCTCAGCCCGCATATTCGACCTCTTAGGTCTCTTGCAGGGATTATTGAAGAACTGGAGCGGTGCGAAAATGCTCCAGTATTTCACTATCTGGAGTTGCTCTTTGACTCTGCTGAAGCATTGCAGTTGGACGGCGATGAGGACAGCTACCATTTCATAAGCCGGCTGTTCTTCGAATGTTTTGCTGTATATTTACGACCAATCCGTTCCTGGATGCAAAGCGGCGAGCTTACAGACCGTGATAAAAGCTTCTTCATATCTCGTACACCGGTCGACACGCCACGGTCCAAAATTTGGGCCGCTCAGTTTAATATGAAAAGGACGTCTCAAGATTCGATATTTGCACCACGGTTTCTACAACCAGCGGCGTCGAAGATATTCACAACGGGAAAAAGTCTTGTGATCCTCAAATTATTGGGGAAGCATTGGCCGATACAAGAAGTGCCAGAATCTGCTACACAGCTAGATGCGGTTGAAAAATCTAGCCTTGTCCCCTTCTCGGAAGTCTTTAGGGATATGTTTGACCAATGGATGCAACACAGACACCATGCAGCCTCTACAATCCTAAAGCAAACCTTGTTTGAGACATACAGCTTATGGTCAGACTTGAATGGTCTCCAATACATCTATTTGATGTCTAATGGGTCGCGTTCCGACCAGTTTGCGAGTGCCGTATTCAGCAATATCGATGTTCTCAACACGAACTGGCACGATCGATTTAACCTCACCGAGATTGCCCGCGAAGCTTTTGAAGATCTCGTAGATCCATATCGCCTCAATGTCAACATGTCACAGAACAGCGCGGTCCCTGACGTCGAGGAAGTTCGGCAAAAAGTTCGTGGTGGGCTGCCATTGATTCGTATCACGTATCGACTGCCCTGGGTATCACAGATTGTATTGGCAGACGATAGCCTAGAGCACTATCAGTCGGTCTTCACATTTCTTCTCCAATTGCGCAGAGCAACCAACTTCTTAACCAAGCACCGCATTCTCTCAGGTAGCTCGAGCCACATGACAGCGGAACAAGAAATATTCTACGGCCTTCGCTCAAAGCTACTTTGGTTTTGCAATATTCTCCGATCGTATATGAGCAACCTTGTACTTGGGCCTTTAGTCAATAATTTTATGGAGGAGATGAGACAGGCACAAGATATAGACCAAATGCTCACGGTACATGGTACCTTTACCAAGGAAATGTTAGATGAAGCATGCCTTGGAAGCAAGCTTGAGCCTATCCAGCAGGCTATATTAGATATATTCGACTTGGCAATCAGGTTACACGATGCACATCAGATCAAATTAGATGGACTAGGAGATGGAATACCCAATATGCGCCCGGGCACGGGTGATGGAGCTAACAGATACATCGAGATCGGTGAGGAGGAAGATGAAACGTTCCTCGGCGAACAAAACCAGAGGACGGTGGCACAAGAGGCAGAAATCCCCCGTGGTCGACTACTGCGCGACATCCGGTCTGATCTCGATCGGCATCTGAAATTCATCTGTGGCGGCTTGAGGGTGGTAGCAAGAGCCAGTAGCAGTAAAGCCGCGAGCAAATGGGATATACTTGCGGAGATGCTCGAAGCAGGAATCTGAGTGCTTGTATAACACCAGTCTTGTCCAGTTACAGGAGCCCTATGTATTTTCTACCAAGAACGTGAAGACGATTCATGCGACCAATATTGAGGTTCAGGCCTAATGCTGTGTAAGTTTGCGACGCTCCCCGTGATTATGCGCTCTTCTCAGCCACTAGTAGAGATCGGAGGTGATATCATCTCAGTTCGCACAAACCGCGAGCGCGCGCAGTATCACAGATCCCAAGGGATGCTCGAGATAGTCGAAAATGGTGCTCCATGACGTGTGATATTGTGTTTATGTAAGTTGCCTTGACGTAGCGACGTGCGGCACAAAGTTAGGATTGTAGGGGCCAGTCCAGGTCCTTGGCACAACCTCCATATGGATTTCTGCTAGTCTGTATTGTGGAGCTTGTGGGGGGCACTAAGACTATTCAGTTTAGGTAATAAATGCCAAGACTTGAAAGATACCTAGGTAGGTCAGTACTTCACGTGACACTTTGCGCCACGCTTGTACTTACAGCCTACCTTACTCATCAACTCCAAATCCATAGCAACGAAGATAAGACACTCGATCCAAGACTTCACGATCCTTTCAAGCCAGACACAATAACATCGCCGTTTCTCAACCGGGCATCAGCTCTATTTATTAACCCGATATTGAATCATTTGCGCCCGAGCCCGAACTGATCCACCATGTCTGAGCGCAAAGTCCTGTACGTCCTCCTCTCTCTAGCCCTTGTGCTTTTCCATGCTAATCATAATGCAGGACGAAATACTATCCGCCGGATTGTGAGTATCCTTATTTCTGGCGGCCTAGCCTCTTTCAAGACATTTTGAGAGCACTCAAACTCTAAGTCCCAAGAAACGCTGCTAACTTCGAGCCATAGTCGATCCCAGTGCAATTCAACGGTGAGCAATTCCCATATTATGTCGCGAGATATGCTCTCTTGGCCTCAAATAAATTTACCAACACATTGTTAAAGTGTTCGAAAACCGAAGGCGACGGGCCCAAAGGTCCAGACTGTCAGATTGATGGCACCATTGTAGGTCTCAGGCATACATTTCCTCCCTCCTACTTACCCTCCTACTTGAGCTCAACTTTACTAACAGAATAACAGCTCTATGAAGTGTCTACAATGCGGCGAATATATCTACAGAGGGCGCAAATTTAAGTAAGCCGATTTGGATATTTGAAGATCAAGACACTGTACTGATCATCTGCTCAGTGCTCGGAAAGAGACCCCGCCCGACGACAAATATCTTGGCATTCAGATATTCCGCTTCTACATAAAATGTACCCGGTGCTCGGCAGAGTAAGTGTCTTATTTTCCTAGCTCCTTGTGCCAAGGGAGCGACTGACGACTGACTTCGACGCCACAAAGAATCTGTTTCAGGACAGATCCCAAAAATAACGATTATGCCTGCGAGCGAGGAGCCAAACGGAATACCGAGCCATGGCGTGTTGGGAGGGAAGAAACCGACGAGGAACGACTCGACCGGCTGGAGAAAGAGGAAGAGGAGCGCGACGCAATGGTGGAACTCGAAGCCAAGACGGTTGATGCGAAGCGAGAGATGGCCGTAGCCGATGCGTTGGACGAAATACGAACTCGCAACGCGCGTGTCGAGCGCGCCGACCGTGACGGTTTGGATGCTGGCGTGCCTTTACCCATTGATGAAGAAGCAGACCGTCAGGAGAGGGAGGACGCGGAAGCTGCAAGGCGCGCATTCGGGGTCGCTAGGCGGCTGGATGACATGATCGCCGAAGAAATCATTAATAACGGCGAGACCGCAAGCGAGGTTTCTTCGGACATGAACGGAAGTGTGTCGAGTCTTGATCCGGTACCAGCGGTCGGTTCAGGGTCGAAGGAAGGAGCAAGTGTGACCGATATGCCTCCGCCGTCGTTCAAACGCGTAGTGAAAAAGAAGAAAGACCATGGGGCACTCCTGGGGATTAAGAAGAAACCATCGTTACTGAGCAAATGAGAATGGAGTACGAGAGTGGAATGAAGCATGATCATTGGTGGTACAGGTTTTTTTGACATGGCGAGCGGGGTAGGGCGTTATGGATACCATAGATCATTCATGAGGGTGTAATACAACAGAGTTCGGTCGGATGGGAAGGATAAATGACTTCAACCCATCGGGATTGTTACCAGTTCTACTGAAAATAGGGCATATGTTTAGACAGATCATTCACGAACATGCACAATACATTGTAACCAAGATGTTCAGATGGAGTTGTCAGCGCATTTTTATCTCATGATGGCGAGCTAGAATCTGAGTAAGGTCTTTCGACCTTCATTTGCTATTCTCATATATCCCGCATAAGAGTGCCAGATATCTCCACAGTCCCCTCCCCAACCGCCAGTAAATGCGTTCCAGACCCCGCAGCTGTATTATTCCACCGCTTTCGTATGCTCCGATGGTAATTTCGTATCTCGTATGTCGCTGTGACTCCCAGTACACCTGATGGTTTCGTGTGCTCTATAACCCATGCCGTGTATTCAAGTCCCAAGACGCCTCGCTGAAAGAGGGAAGAAGAGTAAAAGATAAAAATAATTCAAAAACTCCGAAAACCCTCGCTGTGGGCTTGAGTCATGCGTGTACGTAAATCATTTCTCCGGAGCCGCCAATACTTGGCGACATGCAGTTGTTTGTGATTTGTTGTTATAGTTGTTGTTGTAGTAGTTGTTGTTGTTGAAGACTTTTCGGATTCAGGTTCTCAGAAAAGTATCATGATGGTAGCGTAGCTGATGTGGAGACATCAAGGCTTCATGTGTGATATTCGTGGTGGCCGTTGATAGAGCGCGAGGTCGATGTCGACGAGCTCGTTGATGTGCCGTTGGGCATGGCGGGCACAGGGGCGTTTTGTGATGGTGTGCTTCGGCGGGATGAAGACATGTTGGCCGCCTCCATCTGTCTCTTGGTATGCGAGTGCATAGACCGAGAGTAGCTGGCCAGGTCATGTGGTGGTGACATGTTGTGTGGCATAGAGATGGTGTATGCGCCTCGAGCAGACATATCGATCATTGAATAAGATATAGTAGATATAGTGAGTTGTTGATGTTGATGGTACTGGTGATACCTAGTTGTTGGTATAGATGAAGGCTTGATAATAGTTGATTGGAATGTTGTGTCTGAGGATGAGTTGGGATAGCATCAGAAGACAGGAGTGACTCCGCGCTTATATGCGAAAGTTAAGGGGCAGAGACAAGGCAGACGGGCATGGGAGAGAATAGTGGGCTCTGACTTCAGAGGTGGCTCCGACCGGATCTCTCAGCCAACTGTTAATCAGAACAGTCAGAACAGTGTAATACTCAACACCCACTGGTGTGCGTAGTGGTGCATGCTCCAATTCTCCCAGGGTTTTCTTGCGTAGATCGACACTGAGCAGAGCTGTTTCGAGATGAAGGACGGGAAAGAGACCAACGGCGGCCAAGAAGCAATGCGTATGGCAGTGGATACCCGAGCCAATCAGGACGTCTCAGGCGAGTAGGGGTCTTCCGATCTTTGCCACAAATGATGTATACCCTGGCTTACAACACCGAAAGTGCTCGGATCCTGGTTGGCACTAGACTGGCTAGACCGGGATTCGTGCGGGGCCCGCTTTGTGTGTACCGCCAATGGTAGTCTCACGATGACGACTGAACCGCATGCAAAGGCCCCACCCATTCAGGGTATTGATCTAGTACAATTGTGGTAGGACCCTGCAGATCTCATGAAACGACTGAAGTCATCGCATTATGTCATCTCATTGGCTATTGTTGACATGTGTCACCAAGTCTCGGTGCAGTAGGCAGAAGGGGTCGACGATCAACTTCGCATCTACCTCATGCGGCTCTTGCTCTTACCATTTTGGAGACCACCCAGACCCAGTCGTTGGATGATGTTTTTGATAATAACTTTTGGAGCTGATCAGTCTTCGTGATTCGACCTCAGTTTTCTGGAGATCATGATGTCGAGCAATTTTTGGATTGCATCACACAAGCGGGAATGACACAGACAGCAAACAATAATAATCATTTTGCGGCCTCACTTTTCGGGTGACATCATTTTATTGTGTCTTCCCCGAAAATTTACACAGTCTTCGTATGCGAAGAATCTGGTGCATCTCATAACGACAAAGAATCTGGCAGCTCTTCGTGGGGTTTTTACGAGCTATGCAACTTCATACTAACCATGGACGCTTAAGCTTCTATTCATTACGCTCTATTTTGCTGCCTACTCAAACAATTTGGTTAGGTTTAGGTATATACGAAGGGTGTCTCCCGATTAGCCTAGGACAGTCCACACCCGAGCAAACATCTCGATAATGGCCCGGATGAATACGTAAGGGGGACAGCGTTAGAAGCATTTAGAGATCGTGCAAAGACCAACGTCAGACAAGGTGTTTTCCAGCTGCTCGGCTTGCATGGCGAAGGATATCATCTAGTATGACCAAATGAAGGATTCATCAGCGGCAGGGGCCAGCGGAATATTCGGGACACAAGCTCGGGACGTCAATCTGATGCAATGGGGCCAGGATCATTTACCGGGGGGTGTAAACCTGTCGGTAGACAAAGTGTCCCTAGCGGCAGATAGTCGTGCAAGATTGATAAGTCAAGGCAAAATAGGAGTACCAAGAGGACATCGAAAAAGTGGGCCTTGCTCCATACCCCTGCAGGTTACTATGCACACTGCAATGCACCATGTAAAGACACACCTTACACAGGGGGGCACTTAATATAGAATGACGTCAATTTTTCTCAACATAGCTTCATGCGAACGCGTTTCCTCATTTTTGCCTGCCAACTGCTCACGAAGTTCAATATTCTTGCCTATGTGTTGCTCAAATCTCAGGAACAATGTTACTTTGGAAACAAGGCTTTCACGTGTACACTGATTTATGGATAGAAGCTCCAGATGCAAATGACATATCCAATGTTGACAGTAAATTTTCCAAATGATTTGAGAATTTGCGCCGCCTTGAACTGGTAGCTCCATCCGCCACCGTCCTCAGTTCCGTGCTCGCTGAAGGTCTGGTTCGGGACTGGAGGTGGCCTCAACAGTCACCGCAGCGCCACGTGATGACGAAATAGAGCGCAAGACTCCGTACCGTGTTCTAGAACCACCGCACCCAGCCCCCCAGTCTGCCTTCGGCGCTACCGTCGTGACTAACATAGCCTTGTCAGCCTTAAACAATCTGACTTAAATCATTTGGGGATGCCCGATGGTCGGCCTCTCCTGCGAATTTTACCTACGCTTTGTCCGGCGTCTAGCTGGTATCAAATTGGAGAGGCCAACTAGTACATTGTCTGCATTAGTTTCCGTATTGCTGGTTACGATGGTTACCGATTTTGGATGAATAGAGATCAATGACGTTAGCACCCGTTGTTTTTGCTCCATGATTACATCTAACTTTGGTTTACATGCGTCAAACCTCGTGGCAGGCTCATAGTGTCAGATTATCATTGAGCATGAGAACCACGTTGTTGAGATGCCTATTACTATATTTATGGGTTTGCATCGTCACTGTCTCGTGTTCTTTGTTGAACATCGACCGATGCAGTGAAATGACGTATTAGGGGCTGTACACACCATCGACGATTTCCGCCTGGACAGCACCCACATTTATATCTTCTGAGTAGTAGAGAGATATTGTTGCGCTGACAGAGAACACATGTGTAGAGAGTAAATCAAACAGCACATTATCACCGACGCGTATGTTGGTGAAAGTTAGTGTAAGTGGTGGTGATAGAGTCGATTGTCGGCGCTAAAGCTACGCAATATGATCTCTCGCAATAAACGGCCTCAAGATACCTTTCTAGACAGGGTAAGTTCAGGTTGGACGTATTCCCTGCGGCATATGTATAGAGACCCGCCACACCATGCTACCTAGTGCACACAGTCCACACTAGTGTGCGAGACTATATGCTGTAAAAGGATAGATCTTCACTGCAATGGCCGGCACTCTGCTGACAACGCATCTCTAGTGTTGTACTGGTAGGAAAGGGGTGATAGAGGGAAATAGTGAAGGCAGCTGAGATCATATCATCTGCTACCTGAACTACATAAACAGGTCGTCCTCATAACAGTCCCTCGCACACCCAGCTCCTATTTGGCTGGGGTAACGCTATGCTAGTTCGTACAACGTCACAGCTGGAAGTGAGTAAGGGTATTGCCTATAAGTGTGTGTAACTATATGCGGTAATAGCACCCCAGTAGTCAAGTGTCGATCAGAGCCCGTTTGCTCAGGGCCCGTCTGGAATCAGTCCCTATCCACTGCAGGTCCCCACGCCTAAACTCGACGAGATGTAAATGGCACCGAGACCGCTGCTACGGCTAACTTGGCCAGATTTGCGGGTGGATACGGGCTCTTTGAGCCTCTACAAATCGAGAGTGAAGGCATCATAGCGATGATGCTGATGCTGATGATGGTCTAACCGTCATGATATCCACAGTTGTACCGGCTGGGTGGGCGAAGCCGCTGCGCGTTTGCGTAATATTCAATATTTCGTATTCCGTCAGAATCTGATGTCTCGCGAATGCCCCTTCAGGACGACGGAACCCGATTGGAAAGTTCGTTCGCACATTTACACGGTCTTCCCCGAACACCTACCGATTATCTTATATTATTACCGCACGTACGTTTACTTAGCTACTGTGGTGCAGGCAGAAAAGGGACGGAGAGATGTGGTGGCAAAACAAGGGTAGATTGATTCGCGGTACGGAAAACGAAATAGTTCCGATGTACATAATCATTCCCCGTAACGACAGGCAAGAATATCAGCGCAAGGTGTAGTCCTAGAAGGAGCGAATATGAAGCTATGAAATCCTACTCTCTGGAGGCTTGAGATCATCCCCGTAGTGGTTGTGTCCTTACGTTGAGGATTGACATTTTGCCACTTCTCATGCCCCCTGGGGTCGGCTCCGGGCGGCTTGGGTATCATTAGATACACACTGATGACGTTGAACAATGTCAATCTGTAAATCGAATTTCGAGATTATCTTCACCGTCACGGATAATGGTATCCCAGAAAGCGAGCGATAGAGGTTGTCGTCACAGTGGATTTGATCGGACATCGGTAGGCCCGCGCGTACTATATCGGCAAGACGACATGAGATAATTCTACACCCATCTTGAAGATGATTCCGGAAATGAGGTCATGAGTATGTCCATAACATGGTACTGGTATTGATACGAAGGCCGGCCTGAATCTACCGCCCTTTCTTCATCCACTAATCGTCTGCTAGGGAGGAGTGCCTATGATGACATATCTCCCAAGACAACAGAAAGGCGATACCGACAGCATTAGCACTGGCAGTAGGATCAGAGTTCTCCTCCTTAGTCTCCTTTTCTGCAGAGAAGACTGGCCTATGGTCGAATCTAGTGACCGGCAATAGCTCCGCATTTCTGCGATGAACGGCCGGCCTGAATGCTCGTCGCTCCTGTCGCATATGGTTACTACTACAGGAATTTTCCGCCTTGCACAGAGGGTCTAACGACTTGGAGGCACGCATGGAATAATCTTAACTACATGCTATGTTAAGTACACGCCTCCAAGATTGTTGTTTGCATGGGGAGTCTTCGGTCATCAGAAATTCAGGAGTCGATTGACCCTTACGCCTATACTACCTAGCTGCAGACTGGCTTGCATTAAATCTGCGGCCTTCTTTTGCTAACCCTCAATTAATCATCCACCAAAGTATCCAATCAATAACGAGGCACGAGGGCATTGCAGAGAGATAGCTTGACGTCAGTCACCGTGAAGCTATCGTAGAATAAGGTAGACACCTTGGATCTAGGTGGTCCTTTACACTGTTTGAAAGGGCTTAGCAATGACGCAACTGACGTCGATAAATAAGGATTCGTAGAGATATCTTCAGTGGCTGAATCCTGCGTACTAACAGTGGCGGAAAGAAATATTGGAAAGAGGGTCGGCAAGCAAGTATATAACCAGGACGTTCTTTCGGTCACGACTGTATCAAAACCAAGAAGTCAGTAGATTTCAGTGTCTCTGCAATGACTTCACGAGCAACCTCGAAAGAATATTGATAGGAATCATAGTTAGAATGTTCGGATAAAGAGGTTCTCATCCTCGAGGCAGACAGCAGAATGTCAAGCTCCCCAAGTGATGATTATACGTCCCAGTATATAAAGTATGCTAGTATGTAGATATCCCATTCCAGACATAATTCCAGACATAGTTAATTCACGCAGCGTTCAGGTGACTGATCGAATTTATTGCTCACTGAAGAATAAAACTGACTTGACTGAGGAAATCCATCGGTTTCTTCGACGACTGTCTACCTCTCTTGGGGACAGAGCATTATTGTACACAATGGTGCTGTATATCCTACAGTGTATTACCCCAACGCCTTAGAATCCTACCAAATTGCGTTTCAATTTTATCCATTTGCCCAGTACATGAAATATACAAGTAAACGGCGCAGCTTCGAGTTTCGCGTACTTTGAAAGTCCACGCTGGCAGCCGCTTGATATATAACCGAGCTCGAAATATATGGGTTGCTGAATGGACGACAGTTGTGATTATGCCGATGGCTTTCACTTGCCTCCGTAAAAGCCGCGACATAGTCCGAGGTGGGGCCAAAGCCGGGCCACTGGTAAGTCGAAATTTATGGAATAACGTGCCGAAGGTATTGTCAAGCCACCACATTTCTTGTGGCTGCTTAGCGGCGTAGGCCGGGCGGTCCCGCGTCGTCCAAGACTTCGAATATGCCGCTGATCTTCCGTGTAAGCTGCTTCGCTGGATGCCCAAAGATGTCGAGCGTCCTTGGTTTCCTCGATGGTGAAGGCTCCAACAGGTCGAGCTCTGTTTCTTCGCGATCGATTTGTACAAAAGGGGATATCGGTGATCGCGGTGTGGCCGGCGATGATAATGTAGTAGATGAGCTTGGCGAAGATGGGAGGGTGATCGTTCCGTCCAACAGGTACATAACCAGGAGCTCAGTGAGATCCGTATTAGGGGCTGCGGGTGCAGGATCAGGGAAAATAGGTCGGCTGATTCGTTTGTAGGAACGTGGTGTTTTCTTAGAGCTCTGGAGAGGCCCTAGTGTCGCTGTGATACCTTCTGATGGGTCTTGCTGTGTAGATGCTCGTTTGCTCTGCCGCCTCCGTAGTTCTATGTGCTTTCGTGGTGACAGCGACGTTAAGAACTTCCGTCGCGGCGGCGGAGGCGGAGGTGGGCGTGTTGGTACTGGTATTGAGATGGGCCGTTCGAAGAAGTCGATGCCTTTAGAGACTGGGATGTTGCCCGCCACGGTTGACTCGGCTTCGCGAAGCAGAAGTTCCATCTGACTCTCGTCTAATTCGGCCAGGAGGTCTAGGACGCGGTCAATCGAGGACCGCGACCGATGGTGGGATTTGCGCGACATTGCTGTTGATTGCTTCTGTCCTTCTGGTTGTCTGCTGGCTCGATGAACTATGTTGATGGTTCAAAGTAGCAGTTTCACACGCAACGGTGTCAATACCGACTCCCCAATTGTGAACGGCATTTGAAGAGTTGTTGATTGCGGTTTCTGCCGCGTATTAGTATAGACAATTATAATTATTTACCTAGCAATATGGTGTTTAATAAGGGTGGGTACTGAGTAACCAGCAAACGCAATTGACCAATCAAGCCGCTAGACATTATCGAGGGAAGCTATTCATTTCTAAATCGAGGCATTAGGGAGTGTTTCATCTTCCTTGCCGGGGGTTCGGTACCTAGCTAGTGTAGTGGGCTCCTCGGGTGGGCTCAGTTCCCCAGACGCAGAGCACCAATAATCTCACAGAGTGCCAATTGTTAGGCACTGGTCTGTAATGTGCTGTCCAGGGGCTCCCGGTTCTACTCTCGAACCATTTGAATGTTGCAAGGCGATAATATGACATCTCATTTTTATGAGCCAACATGATTTGATGGCTTGGACACAATTCACCCTATGAGCTGATCTTGATACGGATCTATCGATACTGACTGAGGCGAACGGGTGTATTATGGTGCACATAGTTGCCGGTAATGGACTTCGATCCAATGATTATTTCCGCCTGGGACGGCAGAGCACCTGGTTAGCTGAGGGAAGTGTCTCATCCACGTGTAACCGCCAGATAAATTACCCCAGCGAAGCGCTATGCACCTTGAAATGAGATGTTCCAAGACTGGGCGCTCAGGCACGGTAGACAATATTGTAAACCGAATGAAAGATTCTTCTATTATCTATTGGAAAACATTAATCTCAATCTGCAGTCACTATTACCATTATTAGCATCACAGTCTACCCTACCTCCATGTCATTGCGCAGTCTCTAGGCCGCCGCCGAGAGGTCATAAAGAAACGGACTAGGTACCAAAACCATTTCGTGACTATCGGGTGAGCAGGCGACCAGCAGTTAGTTACAGAATTCAATAATAGGTGTGAAGAAACAGCAGTGCTGGACGATAGCGTTGCTCTGGATAGGGAGACAGCCAGCTAGTGTCCTGATCCGCCGGACCATCCCGGATTGCTTCAATAATCATCCTCATCCTCAGAGTCGTCATAGATATCGTCTGATCCGTCATCTCCGTCGAAGCCATTATCACCCTCGTACTGAGATGAGTCCTACTCATCCTGCTCACTCGGGCAACCGCAGGGGTCGAACTCATCATTTTGCTCGTTTACTTGGTCTTCGTAGCTGGCAGCCTCTGCATAGTGTGCGTTCTCTCCATCATAACACGGACTCTCATTATAGTGGTTATAGTAATCGGTCGGATCCTCGTTGCCGCTCGGCTCGTCATCCGTATCAACATTATCTTCATTGACATTGCGATCTTGGTCTTGAGCTTCATAACAATACACTTCTCGACAGTAGCCTGAATTGATCTCAAGATAAGACCATGACATAGACGGGCCAGATTCGGAACAATTTGGGGATGTATGATCGAAATGCTGTTCAGCTAGTGTTGGCGATTGAGCTCTATCATAATGTTGTTAGGAATTAGCTTGGTAAAACTATATTCCCCCTCCTCATATGCCTAGCAGGAAGGAGCCTACTCGGCGTTCATAGGATGAGAGTCCATCTTAGGACGATCGTCTTCTTTAGGAGACGCATCTTCATAATCAGGATAAGTCGCCTAGTTCAAGTAGAGAATGTAAGCGCATGCCTCATACATCAGAGATTTGCAAGAAATACCTCAGGATCAACGGCCTTCAGAGAACCAACCGCATCAAATTGATCTACCCAACGCTCGCGGGCCATTGTTTGGTGTTTCTCGCTATATATTACTTTGAAGAACACAGTGAGCCGTACTAGGATTGACCCAAGTCAACGTGAACAGTGCCGATCGAGTAGTAGTCTAGTTCCGTTGGTTTGATTTGATGCGGAGAAACCTGTGTTGTTCATACTAAGAAACAGCCAGACTGGGTGTTCTGCGCCTTTTACTAGCTGTCTGTCCTTTCTGTGATTCTCATCTACTAGGTAGGCACCTATGGACTTGATGTAGCCAGGGAAAGTGCTTTTGGGTTAGACGTGCCGTGCTGCCTCTGTGGGTGCCTATTCTGTCAACTGAATACAACTCTTGCCAGTCTAAAGGGAAAGTGCAAGGGGATTTCACCATCTGTACTGGGTACTTACCTGATGAGATATACTGATCTCCTACCTATATCGTTAGTACCTATATGGATAGCAGACATCCTCTCTCAAAAACTCCCTGGCGCGCTACGGTACTGCTTGGAGAAGAGATCATGGTAAGAACAAAGGAAAGGGAGTGTCAAATTGTAAGTATCAGAGTGACACCTTCTGCGCGAGTTCATGAATAGATGATGAGCAGTCATATGCTAGATGGATATCTACCTCACACTAAGCATACACCAGCCAAGCCTAGAGTTATGTGTATGCTTGGCAATGAATCAACTTCAACCTGGCCGTGTGGTTAATGATAGGTATAGCAATGGTGTTGATCATTATCATTGGGATTAATGAGCGTGAGGTTTTGGCCTCTAGTCAAGAATCCGTGCCTAAACACAGCCTAATGGTATAATGCTTCGTTTCGACTTACAGAGGGATGAGAGAGTGTGTGTGAGAAATCAAAGGAGAAAGACCGGGATTCAGCCACTCATCTCCTGCGTTTTCCGACGGCATACAGTACGAGAGCTGATAGTATACTGTCTTTCACACCTGCTCGCGAGCTCCACCAACGCTATTAAAACCTCCGTCAAGTCGCCATTGCCATCACATAGTGTATGCATACCAACGATATGAAAGCGACGAATCGTCGCACTTGATTTCTCCACTGCCTCTAAGGCCATCTCCCTATATAAAGAACATTCGCCCCGTTCTTACGTCCGTGCCTGTCTATACGCCAAGAACAAGGTCTTGCATCATGGCACCTCGTCCGGATATCAGTGTCACCAACCTGACATACACGTTTCCTCAATACGATACGGGCTTGACCAATGTCTCTCTGAATGTGCCGGCGCGTAGTCGCACGCTGCTCATCGGCGCCAACGGCGCAGGCAAGACGACGCTCCTACGTCTCCTAGCCGGCAAGCGTCTTGCGCCCAG
Source organism: Nemania sp. FL0916 (assembly GCA_022578715.1). Classification (NCBI taxonomy): domain Eukaryota; kingdom Fungi; phylum Ascomycota; class Sordariomycetes; order Xylariales; family Xylariaceae; genus Nemania; species Nemania sp. FL0916. The sequence continues at coordinate 451,537 of MU390226.1, forward strand.
CGGCGCCATCAGCATCTCGGGCGTGGACCCGTTCAAAGAGGGGCTCGAGGGCGTGACGTATCTCGGCCTGGAGTGGGTTCTCAACCCGATCGTGCGGACGGACATCGGCGTGGCCGAGCTGCTACGCTCCGTAGGCGGCGACGCGTACCCGGAGCGGCGGGACGAGCTGATCGGGGTGCTGGACATCGACGTGAAGTGGCGCATGAGCGCCGTCAGTGACGGCGAGCGGCGACGGGTGCAGCTCGCGATGGGCCTGCTGCGGCCTTGGTCCGTGCTGCTGCTCGACGAAATCACCGTCGACCTCGACGTGCTGAGCCGCGCCGAGTTCCTCGGCTGGCTGAAGCAGGAGACCGAGGCCCGCGACTGCACCATTGTCTACGCCACCCACATCCTTGACAACCTCGCTGGCTGGCCCACCCATCTCGTACACATGCATCTAGGCACGGTCCGTGAATGGGGCCCCGCCAACCAGTTTCTCGGCGAGGGTGCGAATCTCCGCAGCACCGGGAACAGCCGCCTCGGTGAGCTGGTGCTCGGCTGGTTGCGCGAGGACCTGAAGGACCGTGGCCCGCGCAATGTGAAGACCATGGGCACTGAGGGAATGGCGTACTCTACCGGTGGCATTGGTGGCTATGGTCTTGAGCACAAAGACTAAACTTGTTTTCGGATCTGGCTGGGGGGAGGGGGCTGCGACTAGGCTTTGGTGCTGCGGTAAAAAGAGCTTGTATATGAGGAGAGATATCGGCTTCTATGTAGATGGCATTACGCGGCGTTGGGCGATTGCACTTAACTTGCATTTGCGGGCGTACGGTGTTTCAACACGGCTTCATGCGGCACTTTTGGGCTCAGCTCGGTTTTCATCATCCGCCTTGGAGTGTATGTAGGACTTGGACGGCGGTTCACTTTGAAGATACCCTTTCAACAACGGCTGATTAAAGGAAGATAGGAGTCAGTTCCTGGGTGATAGAATCGATCAATCTAAACGCTCTTGAAACGGGCGTCATATCAAAACCTGAAGTACAAGGATGACATTACATTGAGCAATCGTCTTTGAAGCCAGCTCATTGCATGTTATGCTGTGTTGTTTCTTTTACTTTATCACATTGCAAGCTAGCTTCGCGGGTGGCAAGAAGTCTCTCCTGCCACAGGAAGGCTATATAAGCACAGGGTTACTGGCTGCTGCCTAATGCAACGAGCCCAGCTAGTTACGAGTTGAGGGTACGTTACTTCGCCTTCCATGGCCTGGCATTGATGAATAGCTGCCTCTTTGGGGATAGAAATGGCGCAAAGGGTCCCTATTGGACTACTTCTGTCGCAGAGCCCCTATCGTAATAGATAATAGATGTTCAACCCCGCCCATGCCCCGACTGTTTAAAAAACCTAGGACACCACGACGATAGTTGTCCCAGGACAAATTGATACCACCCCCATTAGCAAGGGCCGCCAAGGACGTTTTTGTAACCGGGCCAGCATGCCTCATCTCGAGGTCCTCTTGCTCATCTGCTTCGTCTTCTACCGCACGTAGAAAAGATATCGCAAATAGACTGAAAGTGGGTGAGTATGAAAGCGAGAATAGGCTTGCAAGTGAACCACCCATCGACAAATTGGTAACGTAGGATGATAAATCCTTGACCAAAGGCCGAGAAACCATGCATCCGTTCGCATTAGTATCCTCATCGCTCAGAGCACGTTGCCTCCATAAGCAATTGCATATGTCCATTAGAAATCCGTTAAATTCGGGAATATGTCTAGGCGTGTAGTCGATTTTGGCTGCGCCCATCGCAGTTTGGAAACCCTCTTTGTATTTGGCGATGATGGAGCATACGCTAGATGCAGTCAATGGGGATGGCGTAAAAAACATACTGTAGATCAGAGCGGCCGGCGGCACGGTGGTCGCATGAGCGTGCTTAATAAGATGGACATCGGATGCTAGAGAAGACGCCTGATGGTAGAAATTTAGGATTTTCCCATTTGTTTCCATGCAAGGCGATGTCTGGATGAGTGTCAGGCAAAGGTCATTGACGTGCGAAACGAGGTGGGCGATGCTTTCAGACATTGCTAAAAGTTTCTGTTCTGAAGATTCCAGCAGTAGCATCCACCTATGCAATAATGAGTTGTAAAAGTCCAAGAGTTGGATCTGGGAATCCGGCTTGCCATCCAATACTCGATGTTCAAGTAGTTGGAAAATATTTGACAGAAGCTCTATATCGAGGTTAGTCCAAGTTTTCTTCCTGTTAGGCTAGACCAGCACCACTCGTACCTTGAAAGTCGGCCACTGGAGTGTAGGTTAATATATCGAGAATGAGTTCTCTGCCCTCAAAACCGTCCCATGTATTCATGAGTTCCCTGAGAAGGGCGAGAAAAATAGGCGGAAGGGCCTACCAGAAATTAGTCACGTTCTAGGAGACTTCCTATGCATCTTACCTTGGTAGCCCAAACGTAGTTTCTGAGTAATTTCAATATATCTTCAACATGGACATCAGAATCTCCCGCCATGATGTCTTTCGCACATGAGTCAAGCCAATGGCATGCACGCAAATGTGCTTGAGCTTGTGGTCGCAAGAATAGAAGCTTCTGCAGTAGAGGATCACTGAGAATGGCAATCAATTGGTTTGGTAATTCAACTCTTTCAAGATTTCTCACAAAACCATCAACATTTTCAATTTCTTCTAAAGTGATGGAATTCTAGGTCGGTCAGCTAATGGGGACAACTCCTCATAACTCACGTAAATTTGACTGACCTCCGTGGCATGGGATGTATGAACTTCGGGGATTGTTGGATCCTTTGTACCCCTCAGTCTATGGCGTGCAACTCTAAAAGCATCGAGCGGTGTCTCAGATTGAGAAGCGCGTCGTTGTGCATGAGCCTGCCGAATTTCATCCAGCCTCTCGCGCCATTGCGAATCTGGATGCTGACTTAAGTCAGCAATCATGCATATCATCTTGGATTTCCATATACCAACATTAAAGGCTAGTCCTTTGCCTCGCGTGGCGTCTCCGACAATAATTTCGGGGTAATAGTCTTTGTAGACCCTCAGTAGACCTGTGAGGGCTGGGTCACTACCAGTCTGTCTAGACAGCGACAGACTGGGCTGGTGTTAGAGAACTGACAGAACATTCTATAGTGCCATACGTACAGTGCTTGGATTCTGTGAGGGCGAACATGGCGGCGGCGTGTTATGAGCCCGAGTAAGTGACATGCATATGTCCTACCATTATCAGCTACAAGTGGTCGGATCGCAAAACACAAATGCTTACCTAAGTGCGGCGGTATCTAGCAGATTGAACAAAACCGAATATGCCTTTGAAAAACAATTACGGTCCTGGGAAACGGGGTGAATCATAATGAGCCATTTTAGTAAGGCAGCTTGAATTGAGAGAGATGGTTTTAGCTTGCCGTGACCGAGGCATCCTATGACTTTGATGATGAGATCACTGTTCACGGATGTGGCAGGGTACAAGTTCCTGATAATGGCGGCAATGCTAGCTTGATCCAGAAAACTCGGCGCAATAACCAAATCGATCAATTCATTCAAATCAGCGGGCAAGAGACCATGATCATAGGCCAAGGAGGTTAACTGGTCAATTGTTATCTTGACATTCGCCCCTCGCTGCTTTGCGGGCAATTTGGATGCTTCGTCGGTTAGCGAAATCAAGAAATCCACAGAGGGCACAGCATACCTCGAAGGACATCCGATAATGGTTCTTGCATTTCCGGTAGGTTACTAGGAGAAGCCGAGGCAGCTTGGGCTCTCGCCGAGGCATAATCTTGCCCCTGTCCCCTTTCCTCCTTGCTCGGATTTAAAGACGTTGACATAATGATGGTAAACGGTTGGGGAGTGCGGTTTGGATGTGTACTGGGCTAGACATGCAAGTTGAGCATAACCACCAGCTGGTACCTATTGTTGACTTGACGCGCTTAAACAGCCTTTACCAAGCGCGTCGTCAACATCCATGCCCCCGGTTGTATAGAAGTACCTAGGTACATTATGTATCCATGCTCATTGCTCGCTAAGACGTACCCCGATATATGTATGAGCCCCCAACGGTCGAATATTCTACCCCACTATACCAAGGCCGAGAGCCACTGCGAAGTACAGGACTTCGGTAGCGGGCTCAGCGGGGGCACGTTACCTTAGGTATGTACAGTACAGAGTACTGAGTAGGACTTACCAGGCGAAGATGATCCAGTTAACCTATTTGGAAACTGGATAGACATCTAGCTAGGTACCTGCAGCTAAATAGTATTACTGTGAACGGGATTGTGATCGGAGTTGTGATTCTGCACTCCAAAAACTGTTTGTACTAGGTGTTCCAGCAAGTGTCTGTAACAGATTAAAAGATGTTACCTATGTACATACCTAGTGGCAGCCTCCAGAAAGCCTGTCTTTGTAGCCAGCCAGCCAGCCAATCACAGGCTCCAAGGGACAAGTCTCAGGTAGACAATGCCTCACAGCTAATCTCAGCCTACACAAGGTAATCAAGACACAAGAGGCATTGTTTTTCATCAGGGTTTCGGGAATCCTTTTCAGTATGCATTATTGTTCCAATTAGAGGTCTCTATAACTGCTCAATTAAGCTAGGATGTTGGTACTAATAATTACCCATCACATGGAAACAGGTACCATAGGACGTGTAACACCTTTCGAGAATTGCTCCTTCTTAGGTAATGTTTGCGGTTGTTAGGTGATGCCTACTCCGTACCTCTTCCCCTTTTTTGCGCCTCTGGTGCCTCTAACGAAACAATAACGGTCTGGCCGGCAGTTAATTCCCATTTCGGCGTGCACTGCCTGCATACACTATGCTATTTATGGAAGTGTTCTCGCCCAAGCTACCTCTGCACAGAACTCTGCAATGTATTGTAGCACGCGAGAAAGCGGACAAGTGCCCAGGCGAGGGAGGTCCTGAGTCTCTTCCTACATGTATGATGTACCCAGGTAGGTAGTGTAGGGATTTCAACTCCAATGCACATCATCCATCCCTCGTCCATTCTCCATAAGTAATATTTCTTACCCATAGATCGTGGAGGATGTCCCGGTGTTCGACTCATCCCAACCCAACCGGCAATAATAGGCACATAGGCACCCCGACGAGTGTTAGGATGATGAGGGTCTGTGTTACCACTCCTCACTTCCACATCCTTCTCTTGTCGCTCCAGGTTCCATTTGTTGCCTCTCCCTGTCTACCCACCGCCTATGGAAATGCACCGGCATGTCAGCCGATAGTCAGAAAGTCGAATGCACGTACCAAGTCCCGACAAATCATCGCTCAGTGCCCCCCTCCCGGGATTGTGTGCGACTTGACCTCAGGCGTGAGAGGCGCACTTTGACTTTTTCTCCCAAGGTCCCATCGGGCTATGGACCCATGCCAGCAGCCCATGCTACGCGACCTGCACCGGTAATATAGTAGTGATCATTGATCGACCGCCATACCACGAAACATGGTTTGATGGAAACGGAGAGAGGGCCGTTCCCCGTGTCCCGCGCCCTGTCCTTCCTCTCCCCTGCCCTGGTCTGTCCTGGCCTGTCCTGTCATGCCACCGCCGCCCTGGCCTAACCTGACTTGACTTGGGCCCGTGTAAGATGTGCAGAGGGATCTCTGGAGTTTTCGGGAATTTGTCGTGCTCGGCCGCTAATTATACACACAAGCTCGCAGCACTCGTCTGGGCGGTATAGTTGGCTGGCAGTGGCTGGCAGAAGGATCCCCTCGGTTCTGACGTCTGACAGAGGGCCCGTTGCTCGCTCGTTTTCGTTGATCATGCAGAGAGTGTGTGCAACCCTGACTGCCCTCGTTCGGACCCCCTGGCCAGGGTTCCTGCTTAACCATGCTGCGGCTTAAGAATTTCCGTGGTACGGTACCGTACCTATGAATCACGATGGGAACTTGTCCTTGCGCTCCCGCGCGCAGTGGCTTTTGACTCCTTCGGGACTCCACCCGCCAGTAACCTCTTTTCACACTAGGTTTACTTTAGTCGGCTCTCGTATGATCGCCTACTGTCCGTATTGTCGCTTTGCTGTCATATTTAGCAATGTTGGTATGATTCCAGAACGAAACGGGCAAAAGAGGATCTTAGCTCTGATCCATTTTATCCGCACAACCTTCCATTTGTTAATGGATCTAGACGGGTGAAGCCTGCTCAACCGATTTTCTATTCGTACTCAAGCGCAAAGTGCCTCGGCCGCCATCAATTGGCCGGTTGCACTACCTCTATAATTTTTTATCCTTCTTATCGTCAAGAGTTGTCGCATCGTCACGAGGTCGTCGCCCAACACCCTTCTAGAAAGCTTAGCCCCTAAGCTTTCGCCTGCTAAGCGCCTCCGACCCTCCAACACCGGCTCCTGCTGGTGATAATCATCTATCTAGTATGCACCGCCACCCACAAATCCATCAACCCATTCATCCATCCATATTCCTCAAATCGTTACAGGCGCGCTGCGGAGTCTTAACGGCGTGCATCAGACTATCTGCTATCTCACCCCCCTTTACAGTTCAGATAATGAAGAGGTTGGTTTGACGATGCTCACATCGTAGCTTCTTCGTCCACGGTGTCTTTTGTGAGTTTTGAACCTAGACCTGACTAACTCCAGATAGTTCACTTAGATTCTTTTCTCTAAGACTGACCTTGTACTAGGCAAAAGGCTTGTTTCATGGAGGAAGGGGGGACTCCTGAACGTATTATCGCCTCCCAGAAATGATTTCAGGTCAATCTGCCTTGACGCCCGGAAATCGCGGAGGTCATGGTCAGCCCCAGGTGACAGTAATTCGGGATTACCAGGCTTGTATTCCACTCACCAGAATTCTAGGAGAAGGTGACCTTGTGCTGCTTCTGACACCGGTCGTCACGCCTCATGAACAGAGCGGCAGCGATCCTTTTGAGCCATTTGGTCGAGCACTAGCTGCTAGGCATCCATGGATTCGACACGTTCCATACACCGCACGTAACGGGATTACAACCACACATGTTGGTTTCATAAAGCGGGCGAAGATGGTCATTTTCGTTGTATCAGGTCCACCGAGCGCCGGACAGGTATCGCAGGTCGAGATTGCCGAGGTCTCCCGGGCTGTTGGAACCGAGAGGCCTCATGTCATTGTCGCGTGCGATAACATTCAAGAATTGGGTCTTATGGAAGCTCGCTTTCCGACGATTGTACAACTTTCAGGATATGCGTCATCAGACATGCGGGCAGCGGCGGCGACACTCTTCGGTGAATCTGCGGGCGTCGGTACGAGCGGCGTCAAAGTTCAGGAATTAATCATGGCACCGACGCATTGGCCGCCAGAGGAGTGGGATGGGCTCGACGTTACACCAGTATATGAACTTTGGAATCACTGTCTGCCAGACCAGTTTCATCTTGAGCGATTTCCCCTGCAGAATTTGCTCCAGCGAGATGGATACGCAATGCATTTCGTCGTCAGACTCCCGGACACGCGAGAGATAGTAGGGTTCTGTGCGACCTATACCACATTTGTCGATAAAGCTGGGGAGCGGTTAATTGGGTCTCTTGCCATGATTATAGTAAAGTCTCCGTATAGGAGGCGGGGCATTGGGAAAAGCCTTTACGAGCACGCGCTGAGGCAATTGAAGAGGATCAGGGGCGTAGATCGCCTTAGGCTAGGCTCGACATACCCGCGCCTTTTAAGCGGCATACCGGTAGGTTTTTCTTCCGAAGAATGGTTTCGGAGGCGCGGATGGACTATGGATAGACTCGGCCCTGGGAGGGGGCAGTACATCTGCGATTGGCTACTTAAAATCGAAGACTGGCCGGATGGAAGATTTTCAACAGTACCTCTCGGTTTGGTCTTTCGTCAAGCTACATTCGAAGATTTTCAATCTGTATCCGATTTCATCGAAAATGAAACGGCCCGCAAAGACTATACGGGGTGGTACGATCAGTACATGAATCTCGCTCATGACGGGCGCTTTGACGACATCATCTTAGGATTAGATCGATCACGGATCGTCGCCGCCGCGTTAGTTTACACAAATGGGAACGGTAGCACACTGGCATCGGATCTTCCGTGGGCTGGTACGATTGGCACTGATGTGGGCGGTGTAACCTGTATCTGTATCTCTGGTTGGTTATATACGCCCTAAATCGTTCAAAATAGACTACGAGACTAATACTAATGATAGACGATAACGGCGCAATGACGAGCAGCAAGGATACTATCATGATCAGACTCCTCGATAGATGTATCAAGGCCTTGCGGGACCAAGGGATGCAACGTGTATATCTTGACGCTATCAAAGGAGGAGATGAAGGATTTCAATCAATGGGTGAGCAATCCGGTGTGGATCTATCTATGTTACTAACAAGTCAAAGGTTTTCAAAAATGGGCTAGTTATAATGAAATCTGGCAGCAAATATAAACCAGCCACGATCTTCTGTACATTCTTACATCCTTCTCTTCAAGGCAAAGGCCCAGAATTGGACCCGGATTAGCCCAATTACGCCAGATTGTCAACTGTTCAGTAACAACACAATACTACTACGACAAGAGTCGCAAATCGATGATACGACTCTTTGACGACCTTGCAGCAGCGAAACCGCTGTCATGACGCAGCAACCACAACCTGGAACCAGACCGATCCTGTGTATCATGGGAGAAGACCTCGTACACAAGCACCAGACCACAAGCACCCAAAGCTCCTCACATGCCTCGTACCTGGTTGACCTTCAAGAAAAATGCGTTGAGGATCCCTATGAAGTGTCCCGTGTCCCGTACGATCTCGCCTTGAGGCGAATACTTCTTCCCTAGAGAGGGGGATAGGCCATGCGCATCCTTAATTATGCATACACAGGTCCGCCCAAACACGACGCCACTGGTCCATAAAGAGCACATCGAGCTCGCCGGCCTACTTTGTCATGTCACTCCACATCTTGGCGAATTTGTTGGCACTATTGGGCGTTGGGCTTGAGCGGGGGATTTGTTTGGGGGCCAAATCCTACGAGAACATCCAAGACTTTCTACCCATCCAAGCCAATGGAATTGAAACCGCTTCGCCGATGCCAGCTGCCCTTGATGTGAGCCGTTCTTTGATGGAACATAAGCGTTGGAGTCGAGTACTTTGAATGGAGGAGGGGACTAGTGACTAGGCGAAGCTACGAGAAAGCTATCAAGTTGATGATTGCCTACTAGCTTCTTGGATAACCCTGTCTTTTAAGGATTAGGACTTCCTGTCGTCTTCAAATGAAGCCGGTATAGTATTTTACGGTGCTCGATGATTTGTTGTACGCGCTTTTGTGCCTCCTTTCCGCCCCGACGGTGTTCAATATTGCTCGCTGCATGTCAGACTTGGATCTGGGTACCAAACCAATCAGCTGTTACGTCCAGGTTACAGCAGCCTCTATCGTCAGTCATGCCGCGGACAACACACAAAGCGGACATGAATCGACCAGCCTAGTCTGCATAAATGTGCCGCATCGAAAAGCCTACTTGAGATGTGACGCCTCGCATCGATGCTCGATTGACACCTTCGAAGGTTGGGACTACTCTAGGTACGGCTACAACAATGCATCACGCGCCAGTGTTTGGACGGTTAGGGTCGCACAACCGCGTTGCATGCATGAAGGTAGCCTGCTGCTCATACTGGAGTTAGAATATGTGCTTTCGCCTGGGTATTCTCGCCTCGCAACCTCGCAACCTCGCAACTTGCAGGTACACCCACAACTCAGCTTAGGGCAACATGTATCTTGTCAGCATGGTGTTCAAGGTCGAAATTCAATCTTCGAAATACCTGCACTAGAACTTTGCTTACAAGCAGTAACTCTACTCAGACAAGCTATGGGGTTTGGACCAGCCTCTCCGAATAATGAGCTCTATAAGCATTGTGCGGCTCCCGTAGCCATCAACCCACGCTGGCTGCGTTGAAGGTTGGGGGCTAGAATCAGTCCGAGCGATCGGTCATATGGCATATGTGCCATCTATCCTAGAATTTCAAGCAATCATTCTAACCCAGTATCTCTCGTACCTCTTTCTAGTCTGGAATTTTCATTAGGACGACTAGAACGCCTTGCACGGTCCTCTTCGAATATCAGCTGATTAAATCAATTGGACCCGGTTGACCCGCTGGCTGATAATTACTTGCTTCAGCACGGTCACACCAAGTTTACCAATCTGCAGTAGACGCATCCCCATACACTCTTATTACCACCTACAGCAATGACCATCGTGCTACAGTAAAGCTTCGTATTGATTTGGCTATAAGTTTTTTTCCAACATTTATCCCGCTGTATCGAAACTGGGCGAGTCGGGCTCAAAAGTCGATATGTCAGCACCGTAGTGCCAGCTATCTGGGCTTGTATGCCCAATGTAGCAGCTCAGCCCGCGTTATCTATTCATAGGCAATCGCAGGGTACACGGTTCAGTCATCAGAACGCCATTACACCAATCTTCCGAGTGGCTGCTGTGTCACCACCGTAGCTCGCCGCTGCTGGGATCGGCTCGAACTCGTCGGCTCTTGTACTACCCCATGCTGGTAATCGTGTCATGACACTAGAAAAGACGCCACAGCTAACAGCGAAAGAAACGGTGAGAAGCGGCGATAATGCCAAGGGTATCGTACATTGTAAGACAGCGAGCCGCAATATGAGTGGCCATGGGAACGATTACACGCCTCACCGTTCCGTGTTAATGCTGTAGTTTACACAACAAGGAACTATGGGCCACGACACGCCCATTTTTTACCTACACGCGTCTGATGTTCAGGCTGGACAGTGCTCTACTGTAATTGACCTTAAGCCTCACATCTCGCCTGTTCTCACTTCCGCCTAGCATAAGCATATCTGAAAAAATACCATTGATTAATCCCAGAACATCTCTCTCTCTCGCCCGGCAAGTATCCGGTTTATGAAAATACACGACTCTCCGGATATCGGGCATAAGCACAGTGTTACAACTTCGTCGGTTCCGCAAGTCCGTGGCACACGTTACCGACATGATCGGAAGATCGCCGCCGTATGACGAAGGGCATACCGCTACTTCGGTTCTGTCTGCCTTTATCTGTGAGACTTGTCTACCTATCCAAGTAGTCGACCTACTTACTCTTGCATAAGCGCGGCCCTCGGCTCGCCACACAACACCCTCTTTCGTGGAACGCTTGGGGGCAGGGCCACGACACTGCGTTGCTACTATTACAATGCGTACTCGCCTACCAAGTGCTTACACGAGCACGGCCGCTGAAGGCACAAGGCCGGGGCCCGCGATCACCGACGGATAGATTAGATTACACTTGTCTTACTTTCTGACATGACCAGCTCCATACTGATCACGCGCCCTTGCGGCGACGACATGCCACCAACACGCACTTTACACTACGCTACGGAAATCTGATCTCGAGCCCCTCCGTCTCTGCCGCATTCCCGCATGTCGAAGTGGGAATAAAAATCCCCATGTTCCCGATTCGGACCCCGTTATGCTGACATACAGCCTACAGACCGCAGCAACTTGCATGAGACGTCCAGACCTGCGTGTGTAGCTATACCCCGTTCGGCGCGTATTCGTGTTTTGGAGAGGAATCACACAAAAAAGAAAAGTAAGAAACGAGAATAACAGAAAATAGACGAAAGTATTAAATTTCACAGAATGAAATATGCCTCGGCAGGTCTATTCTCACGCTGACATTTTCGGTTTCCCGGATTAGGAATGTTTTAGGCCCCCAGACGCAAGTAAACGCCTATTTCTGTAGCCTGTTTCTTTCCCTGCTCGGCATCCGTCTGATGTAGCAGGAGTAGTAGTAGTAGCTCCCCCATACAGTACGCCCCTACACGAAACAACATTCTGCCTTACCCTTTTGCCTACCTACCTACCGACCTACACTACCGTGCCTAACCTACATACTCGTCTCATCCGCACCGCGAAAACAGCAACGTCTCGCCTTGCCGAGTACCGACATAGCCGACACATATGGTCTAGTGCGGTGTAGGGCAGAAACCGCTAGGATCAAAATCCTTCGCGGGGAACAAGTACCGGGGGAGGCTAAGTAAGTAGATACCTAGGTTAGGTCCCCGGTAAGTGGTAATTAAATTCGAAGAGGACGAGGAATCTTCCTACCTATCCTAGGACTCTCTCTTCTCTTCTCTCCTCTCCCTTCCCGTCTCTTATTCTTCGCCGATTCGTCCTGCTAAATTCAACAGCAACAACAACCCCCTCTCGACGTTTCAATTTCTCCTGTGTGACTGTAAAATGAACATACTGGCGGGTCTATCCGTGTCCTATGCCTGCTGTGGAACCTTGGCACTGCCGACGTGGGCGGTCGAGATGTAGACGCGCTCACTTATCCTCTCGCTCGATCTTTCACTCACCACCTCATGTAAACAACGGATTGAGATCTTATGTGCTTCTAAATATTTTATAAAGACAGCATATCAGTTCGTGAGGTATGGAGGGTATATAGCTTAATAAAGAGACAGATGTTTGAACTTAATGCAAGGTTGTCATTGATTCTGTCTTGCCGTACATTTCATATCGCTTTTTTCATTTCTGTGCTTGTCACACGTATGAGAATCTTAGGTACTGGTCTGTAGAGGCGTACAACAACCCTTCCTCATGGACTTTTTTTGTGATGTATAACATGTCATGTCGCCTAAGGGAGAGAGATAGGTACCACTGTGATCACTAGCAAGGATCACTGTGTACCGTATCTGCCTCATCGTGATACTTGTGCACTCCTCGAACTTCATACTCGAGCCCTCTTGGTTTGTGCTTTGGCCCAGCCCATGGCCAACATGAACGATGCAGTATGGACGAAATTGAACAAGGAGACATGTATTTACAATATGATGTCATTTTGGTCGTCAACAATAATTCCTAAGCCATGAGGAAAGGATGAGAAGTGAGGTGTTACAGCCACAGTGAACAAAGGAGGCAAACCCAAAAACCATGAACTCTAGTGGTATCATCACTATCCAGACGCCATAACATAACCCGCTACCCAGCTCCTGAATTTTTTTCCTTTTGACGCCCCCGAAAATGAAAAGTTTCCTGGCCGCATTGCCTGCGTAACCTTTGTTGTGACGAATACCTCGAGGTTTTCGTCCCGTATTGACGCTGTGTCACATTGCGAGGGAAGCTCATGCCCACTTAGAGAAGTCATGACTCGCGACTAGTAGCTCGGCTGGTGTAGGTGGTACAGCTTCCGTGCTGCCGGTAGGTGGTGTTGAGTGCATTGACGAGCGATGCAAATTCTGCTCACTTGGGTTGGTGAAGAAGGTAGCCACTGAAGATCTTCTAATACTACCTAGGCTGTCGCGAACCGTGTTTCCTACTCGCGAGGAATCCGCCTGCATTCCAACACTTGTAATACCATGGTTGTGAGCGGTGCCGGGAGGGGAAGGTGTTTGTGGCCCGTGGGTAGTTGATTTCGGCCCGTATTTTTCGCGCAATCGTTTGATGTCTTTCAGTCGATTTCCCCAGGAAGATATATGTTCACCGCCCTCGCGGTTGGCCCACACATGTGAAAAGAAAGATGCGTTGAGTGCAAGAAGCCTTATGAAATCTGGCAAGGCCTTAAGGCTAACAATCTTGGTTTCAGAGGCGGGGGAAATCTCGGGGAAGCCAGGCTTGCTCATGACCTGAACTTTATAGAAGGAATCCTCCACATCTTTCGAGGTTCTCTGCCTAGTAGCGACGAACGATGCGCGGGATTCTGGCGTGATGACAATATAGACGTAGTTGAAGTCTGAAGGAAAGGTATCGAATTTAAAGGGAAAGCCGGAGTCGTTGAAAATGATGTTGACAAAATCGTTACCGATATGTCGCTTCTTCTGGGTGCAGCGTGGGTCGCGGTCCAGATCAGTGGGCATCTGCGTTGTGACATGGAAGACTAGTTCTGTGACACGGTCACGCCAACAGAATGTGTACTCGCCGTCCGTATCGTACTGCCTGTCAAGACCCTGTAAATTGAAAGCTGCTCCTTTTAACTTCGTCAATGTACCAAGTCCATTCATGAACTCTATATACTCGCCACTGCCGGAAGTATTGGCTAATATTTCGACTTCATCTGTTTGGTTTTCTCCGATGTAAACAACGCCGACTTTGTGGCCATCCAGAGTTGAGTTGCGATCAAAGACCCTGATAGCCATGTCAACGGCATCGTCATTAGGAAGTGGGATTGGCTTGCTCATATCACTGTATTGTGGCATTGAAGATAACAGCTGCACTAGTAGGTGATTTGGCAGCACTGAATTTGTGGAGGTATTGTTATCCCGACCATTATCGTCTAACGATTGCTGGTGTGCAGGAGGTGGACGAAACGATTCACAAATTGTAAATGATGAGGTGCCTGAAGGCTGTCGTTTTGTGATCTGAGCCCAGCCTGAAGTGACGGCCTGTTCGATAGTAACAATGCTGTTGCCGATCAGCCACCTCTTCTTACGAATCTCGCCAAACAGGCTAGGGGTAAACAATGGATCGGCAGCAGATTCGTCAACATCGGCATATGTCACCCGTTGCATGAAGTCGATTGACGTTTGAGCTTGTTCGTCTTCGACTTTCGAGCCATCCACATCGGTGAAAAGATTCCTAGCAATCCACGAAACATGGTTTGCACGATCCGGAAGCTTCAATGCTAGGAACCAGAAGATTATGACATGATATGCCAATGAATAGACATATTGAGGGAGGTCATCAGATGCATTCGGGTGCATTGCATTATCGGCTGGAAGTGGTTGCTTTTTAGGCTGGGCGATATCACCAATGGAACTTGGCCTGTAGTGCTGCTTCTTGCCCCTGACAAATTGGAGATAATTAACGCAAATGCCAAAGATAGTTTGATATTCCTCGCTGCGAAAGTTCACATATAAAGATGGCAGCCGAACTAGACCGGCTAGAAATTCGAGGATATGCACTGCCACGTATGGCTGTGTGATGATCTGAGACATACGTATTAATATGGGTATCAATACCTTGCTCGTAGAAGAGGGAAGTTCGTGACAACAGATTGTAAGTGCATGTATACAACACTTGGCAGTGCGTTCCCAATTCGCCATTGAGTCAACAAAAACTGAGACTATCTCATCTTCTTCGGGCTTCTGGAAGTGGCGGTGGTAACTCAAGATCATCGTGAGAGTATGAAGGAGGGAGACTGCGACGTCGGCTTTACGTAACCCTGTGGCGCTCGGGGGCTCTTGGAAAATCCCCTGCCTGATATGTTCACAGACAATCCTTCGCAGTTCTTGTAATTGAGGTACGGCACTATTGAAAACGGCATGGTTGCTCAATTGCGAAGGCAAGTGGACAAGGACAAAGCTGTAAATTTCCCAGTCACAACCAGTTTGTATCAAGTGCACAATTGTGTCGAGCCATAGACCAACAGGCAGCAGGAATTTCTCTCCTTCTGAACCATTCTCCGAGGGTACCTCAGATACGCTAGAGTGAAGCACAGGACTAGCGGTTGGACATGGTTCTTCTGGTAGGGTGTCCAGATCAGAGACGAACCACAACGGTTGATATGTGGTATTGTCTATCTTTGTTGCACCAGCTGACAGGTATGACTGGGTCCGCTCTGGTAACTGAGTAGAAAACGATACACCTCGGGAAGATCGAGACGAAACCCCGGCCTCGCTTCTCGATGACTTGGTTTGCGACAGTGCATCTGGAGCTGATTTGCGGGCCACGGCTGCCTCTGTACGAAACAGCATTGTAGCCAGGCTGCTCGTTTCTGTGTCGGTTGTTATGAATATTCGATTAGCCCAATCTGCCCGCACACGGAACAAGAGCTTCATCGAAGTTAGGCGGGCGTCGGTTTCACTATCCAATCTTGCTATCGAAACAAGAAGACTGAAGATACGAATTGCTTTGGCGGCTTCCACGTTCATGACGCGGAGGAAGATTTGTACTAAGCCCTTCGTAACAACATCTGCGGGTGTCTGGCTGGCTGGTAGTTTTAGTACGGAGGGGAACGGCGCGGTAGGGCTTTGTGTTGGCGGGGAAGTGATTGGATGTGATCGATTGCTATTGGTAATACCGTGCAAGGTATCTGTGATATGGCAGAACGTAAGAAAATTCGTCGTTGTTGCAACAGACGCCATGAACGACACGATCTCTTGCAAGACCGTGATATCTGTCTCCTCGGCCAACCCCGAGAGTAAACGGTTCACAAAGTTGGGAATAAAATCAGACTCTGCTCCAGTGTCTATGAGCTCCAACATATCGTAAACCTCCGTGACAACACGTGAAGCTTGCAGTCTCACATCTGTAGAGCGCCTCCTGTCTTTGAAGAATGTGCCCAAAACTATATCTAGGTTCGACTTCCATCGTAAGTCCGAAGGGAAACAACAACGGAACTCTTTGAAATAGTCCAAGACTAAGATAGCTGCAGAATCTGGTATTGCCTGGTGGATCTTGGTGAAAAACATGATGCAATCCTGCTTTTGAATCAAAGGACCTTGTTGAGTCTTGACGATGCTCTCGACCTGAGCTATCAACTCTAGTAACTCTTTGATTATCATCGCCTCAGCCTGGTCACTGTCTTCTTGAGTTGATAGAGAGAAGATAGGCTGACTAGATTTAGCCAATAGAGTAATGGCGCCAGCAGAACAAGCCCCAGCAATGTCAAAAATTGGTGTCCAGTCTTCGTCCACTAGCATCGTGTTCACGTCGCCTTGGCTGTCGCAGAATAAGGCATTCAATAGTTTCAAAATATCCAGATATGCTCTCCAATGCGACGTAGCCTCGATAACCTTAGCCAGGCCGTCAATCAGGATGGCATAGGGAACAGGTGGGTAGCCTTTTTCGGAGCTCTTGGGCACAAGTTTAGTGAGGACTGACAGAGCTCCCCGAATGATTCGCACTTCTTGTTTCTTGTCTGTATCTGTCCCAGCGTTGGTGAGAAACTCAAGTAGCGCTCTCACGGTTGCTTGGCCATTATGAGAGCGGCACAGAAGGCGGATGGTATGCCATGCATGTTTCTGAGCGTCCGGGACAAGAGAGTGTATGGAGGAAAGTATCTCAATGCACCGCTTGAGCTTATTCCCAGGCAGCACGCCAAACGTGATGATGGCATCTAAAATGCTACAGCACGCTCGCATATCATCGGCATTGTTTGTTAGCAGACATATCTCTAACAGGGTATCGACCAACGTTTCTGCGGCATTATCGTCTGCAAGAATGGAATTGAACTTGATGGCCCCCGTCAGAAGAGAGAAAAGGTCTGTGAAATCTTTGTTCTCCTTGGTGATAGCTGACTTGTCCCTTGAACGTGGGCCCTGCCGTCTTGCCACTGCCCTGGCGTTACGTACTAAATTGAACCCCGAACGCAACCAAGCCGATAGAAGTGGAAACAAGTCGTAGTTAAATCCGGAGATATTTCGACCATTATCAGAGAGGTTCGCGAGCGCAAGAAGCCGTAAGTGAAAGTCTTCTGGATTTGCACTGGCGGATATTGTTTGGAAGTATTCTTTTCGTTCCAAGTCAGACGAAGATGGATGCTTCACACATTCGGCTAGGAGCTCCCACCCGGCTTGACGAGTAGCCCTGGGGTTTGTCGAGTCTATCAGATCCTTTGCAGCGTGCCAAATACCAAGCACCGGGTTGTGAGGATGGTTGGCTATCAGCGTACGCAGCGAGTTAGCCGCAGCCACCCGGTCATGGGTGGCTCCGTCCTTGAGCTGTTCGAATGAGGCGACATACTGCGGCGGCAAGGCATAGGCATGGGCAACAGGCACCGGGTGCGCCTGTTCAACTATTTCGGCGTGCATGGTCGAGGGCCCTGACGAGTGAGCCAGGGTGGGCGAAGACTTGGTCAGCTTGGCAGCACCGGCCAGGCCCTTGAATACGCTGGCAAGACCTCCCACTCCCTTCGAGTCTTGAGATGGCGGACCCCCATGTCCAGGAGATGGGGGCATCTCTCGTCAGTGTTGACCGGAGCGCCGCTTATTGGCCGGCTAGCCAGGTACTGCTGTTGGATGCGACATGTCAGCTAAGAAACTGCCTATGTAAAGTACGTATCATACAGTGGCCACAAGGTGCAGAGATGTCATATACCAAATACTCGAACGAACCGCATCTCCGTGAAGCGAACATAGCGTGGAAGCAAACGATTTACAGGCGAGCTTGGCCATAGAAGATCCCGAGCCTAGCACGGGAGCCTTCCGGCTATGTGCAACCGGTCGGCCGGTGCAGCCGCATTACAAAGCGACGGCATTCCATGGTCACGCCAAGCACGTAACACCGAGCAAACACTTGCACAGGGGATGGGCATCGGAACGGCGATAAGAAGCAGAGCGGAAGGAGAAACGCCTTAAGATTTACTAACCTACGAACGAACAGAGCTTGCATGCGTGGACGCGTATGAAAGAGCAACCGAGATGCTAGTCGATCATTTGAGAACCTATTAAAGATGGCAGAAGTTGCATGCCGAAGCTCTTGCGGATGATGCGATGTTCGAGTTCGCGTCCGGCGTTGTCGTTTTACACTTCCGGAACCCCGGTAAATTCGCATAGACCAACCGGCTGCACTCGTCGTCCCTCTCTTATTCCACTATGCCTGAGGCCTCCAAGATAGTAAGGTGCAGCGTCGTATCTCGAGCCTCGATTCGAGAGAAAAAAGAGCAGGCATCAAAACACACATCGGGAAGCGGGAACACTGCTGGGCGAGGGAAGAGGGGGGCCAGGCGAGAGGGGTTGGAACTTGCTCTCAAGTTCTCTTTAGTAAGGACCTAGTCGGATGGGTGTCAAATGATGAACGTCGCAGAAGACAGAGCACAAAAAACGGGACAGCGTGAACATCGATTATCAGGATTCTGGGACCAGGAGAAGGAATGATGAACTCGAAGTTGAAGCGGACACTCATTGATGAGTCCGCATCTCCACCATGAATTACCCTTTTAGTGCTCATGCAGCAGCACCCCTAGGAAACCTATGATACCTAGATGGTACCTTATCCGCCTAAGCGACCCAGGCTCAACTGCTAGGTAATACACAGCTTTACCGCATTATTAAGTCCCGTCCTAAGCTCCGCAGCAGCAACGACGCGGACTCATCCTCTAGCCCTAGTGCAGCTCTATTGCTACATCTAAGTCATCTACCTACGAACTACTGCTACGGAGTACTACGACGTACCTAGAAGAAAAAATTTAACCGTGTGAGGTGACGTGAGCCGCTCTAAGGCGGGTCCCAGGCTAAGTATAATAAATCATTTCGTACTACCCGCTAAAACTAATAATGTCTTAATTAGAGTAGAAGTTCCCGACTTTTTAACTAAAGTTTTTAAAGTATAAAAAACTAAGTAATATATAAAAATTAAAATATTTAATGTTTTATAGAAAATATATTAAATTTTTTATAAATTTATTAGTTTAAAATATTTTTATATTCTTATATTAAGTAATTAATATTATCGCGTAATTATAATTATTTTATTTTATTTATTTATTTAATTTATTATATATAATAATATTATACGTTTTATTAAATAATTATAACTTTTTAAATAAAACTATAAGTTATATAAATTAAATATACACGTATTAAAAATAAGCGTACGGATTATTTTGTTATATTAATTAAATTATAAATAAAACCAGTTATTAAACACTTATAGAACAAGGAATATTTAAAACGAAATTTACAACAAAAAATAATACTTTAATTTTAATAGTACACCTTATTAATATTAAATATCACCTTTTTTTTACACGTTACTTAATCTTTTATACTTTAAAAACCTTGGTTAAAAGGTCGGGAACCCCTGCTCTAGTCAAGACGTTATTAGTCTTAGCGGGTACCACTTTATCTACCGTGCAGAGTTACCACGGTACCTACTTACAAGGATATACATACATACAGAAATACATACCTAGAAGGAGCAATGAAAATACTGCGTACCCCAGATTCACACCCACAGCTCGAGCTTGCCCCTCGCCACGTCCCCATCACCATCACCAGGAAAAGAGGTACATAGAAAGTTGGAGAATGCCTGTAAGTAATTGAACAGCGTAGCCCAAGAATAACTCCTAGATAGAAAAAATTATCAAGTATGAGCCTCTTAGTAGACCCAGAGTGCTTTGATTCTATACATTTCTATGATGTGAGGATTTTGTAGGGTCGCACCTACCATATGTAGGTATCTCAACCACTTTGAATGCTGCCAGGTGCTTTTTGTCTGAATGCTTCCATGCATGTGTATACATACCTAGTGCCCCTCGGTCTTGGGAGGGCAGCGGGGTCATCTAGATCCCACCTCTGCCCACCTTATTGAAGCTTACCAGGGTACTAGCGTACCTCTGACATCCACTAGAATAGGCTCTAATCCAATTACAGCGGCTCACTGATCACCTAAACAGTTTAGCTGGCGTTGCCCGGAGCCTTCTTCTCATGTCAATAAAGCCAATAAAAAGTTGGTAGCTTCAAACCGGTCTCCAAACAAAACATCTCCTCCCAGGTCGCCCAACTTCACCACCTGCAACCCGCGGAATTGCTGGTCTGCTGCCACTACCCCCCGAAATTTATCGCCCGCCTCGCCATCGTGGCATAAGGTAGTCAATATGTCTTCTGACATGCGCGAGATTGCGCAGCTGCTGGATGCGACGCTGGACCCAGAAAAGCACAAGAAAGGTTCGTCGAGCTCGTAGCACTCAGCCGTATTACTCTGGCCCTGGCGTCTATCTGACTCTGCTTCTGTGTCTATCCCCGTCTCTCAATCTCTGTCCTTTTTTTTTTGGGTTCTCTTGCGTCTCTCGATCTGTGCGACGCCGTTTCGATTCCGCGCAACCCTGGATCGTTGCTGACTCGATTTTGTCACAGCCGAGAATTTACTCAAGCTCGAGGAGAAGAAGCCACAATATTCTCTGCAACTCCTCAAAATAGTCGCCACCGAGTCTTTCGAACAAAAGATCCGCCTTTCTGGCGCCCTCTGCTTCAAGAACTTCATACGACACAACTACGTGGTATGTTGGCCTCGCCTTGAGCAGCAGCCCGGATATTCGCTAAAACTCGTGTCACCCAGGACGAGGACCGCAATTACAAGCTCCCCCTCGATGAGGTCAAAACGATAAAACAAGAGCTTATTGGGCTCATGATATCGTGTCCGGCTACAATTCAGACCCAGTTGGGAGAGGCCATCAGTATAATTGCCGATTCCGACTTCTGGGACCGATGGGACACTCTCGTTCAGGTATTTTGGCCCCTTAGCCATAATGCCAGACCCTTTCTAATCCAGAATCACACGTAGGATCTCGTCTCCCGTTTTACGCCAGATAACTACAAGATCAACAACGGCGTGTTAGAGGTCGCGCATTCCATATTCGTAAGATGGAGACCATTATACCGTTCCGATGCCCTGTATGCCGAGATCAACCATGTGCTGGAGACTTTTGCCATGCCATTTCTCAACCTGCTCGGTGTAAGTATATGCGAGCCTGCTCATCTACTAGAGCTACTTATATCTGACATGGCGTAGGCAACCGACCAACAGATTGACGCGAACGAGAACAATAAAGAGGCTCTCCAGGGCTATTTCGATACAATGAGCCTTCTCATCAAGGTGTTCTACGATCTATCTTCTCACGATATGCCACCTCAGTTTGAATCCAACTTGGAACAAATCTCCACACTACTCCACAAATATCTTGTCTACGAGAACCCGATCTTAGTCACTGACGAGGAGTCGGAGGCCGGCATCCTGGAAACTGTAAAAGCGGATATCTGTGAGGCCTTGGAACTTTACGTCAACAAGTACGACGATGATTTCGGACCGTACACCCAAGTATTTATCTCAAAGGCCTGGAACTTACTTTCTACTACTGGGCCCGAGACCAAGTACGATAATCTTGTTAGCAAAGCCCTCCACTTTTTAAAAGCCATCGCCGGTACTACACAGCACTCTGGGGCCTTCAACGATGAGAATGTGCTCAACCAAGTGGTGGAAAAAGTGGTTCTTCCCAACGTCGCGCTTCGGGATTCTGATATTGAGCTATTTGAAGATGAGCCCATCGAGTTCATCCGCCGTGATCTTGAAGGCTCCGATACGGACTCCCGGAGACGAGCTGCGACAGACTTCTTGCGCCAACTCCAGGGAAAATTCGAGCAATTAGTCACTTCTGTGACTGGCCGGTATATCAATCACTATCTAGAGCAAGGCAAATCAAACTGGAAGGACAAGGATACTGCCATTTCGCTTTTCCTGTCTATCGCAGCGAAAGGAGCTGTTACGGCGTCACACGGTGTGAAAACCGTCAGCGAGCTCGTGAATGTTGTTGACTTCTTCCAGCAACATGTCGCGAACGATCTAGTTGGGGATAGTGGTATCGAACCGATAGCAAAAGTCGACGCTATCAAATATTTATACACCTTCCGCAGCCAATTGACCAAGGAGCAATGGCAGGCCGCTTTCCAGCCTCTCATACAAAATTTAGGCTCCTCTAATTATGTGGTGTATACTTACGCAGCAATCGCTGTTGAGAGGCTGCTGTACCTTGCGGACGACTCTGGTGCACGCATCTTCGGCAGGGCCGATATCGAGCCCTTCGCGAAAGAGCTACTAGATCACCTATTTAAGCTTGTTGAAAAAGAAAACTCGCCCGCTAAAATGCAAGAGAACGAGTTTTTAATGCGCTGCATCATGCGTGTTCTCATCGTTATGAATACCGGTATCCTCAGCTTCGATGATATGGTTCTTGATCATCTGGTGTCTATTACCAATGTCATCAAGGTGAATCCGAGCAACCCACGATTCTACTATTATCATTTTGAGGCTTTGGGCGCCGTTGTCAGGTAAATATTTTGTTCTTTCTCATATGGCCATCTTTCGTATCAGCCTGGCTAATCTGAAGTAGCTGCGGTTCACCTAGCGGAACTTCTAAATTAGAGGACCGGCTGTGGGAGCCTTTGAACGTGATTATCACCGAGGATGTGAACGGTAAGAGAGAAACCCTGGCAATCCGTATGGTATTGCGCTAAATGCTCCTAGAATTTATGCCTTATATATTCCAGCTTTTTGCTAAATTATTGGAGCTGAATCCATCGGGGGCTTTGCCTAATCATTACCAAGCCCTAGTACCCCCGTTGATGTTGCCTGCTACCTGGGAAAGTAGGGGAAATGTTCCTGCGCTCACCAGGTTGCTGGTAGCTATAATACCGAGAGCCGCGCAGTACATTATAGCTGAGAATCAAGTCCAGCCTATTCTGGGCATATTCCAGGGCCTACTGAGAGGCAAGAAAACAGAGCAGAATGCATTCGATCTTCTTGAGTCGATTGTAACGTCAATACCTCGGTGTGTACTATACTAGCCAACTTTCGTTAGAGCAATACTGACGCGTTGCAGAGCCTCACTCGAGCCATTTTTCAAGGACATCTTGGAGCTTCTTTTCACTAAGCTCCAATCTAGTCCATCTGATTCGTTCAAACTACGATTTGTGCGATTTTATCACCTCGTATCAGCTAAGTTAGAAGCTGGTCTCGGGACAGACTTCTTCGTTAGTCAAGTTGATCTTGTACAAAACAACCTCTTCACACAAATCTACTTGACCATTATCCTACCAACATCAGGACAGCTTGTCCGCCCGGTAGATCGGAAAACGGCCGTCATCTCCTTCGCGAAGTCGATGGGGGATAGCAACGCTTTCGCGCAGCGATATGTCAAGGGCTGGCGATTCACTTGTGAGGCCATGCTCACCATACTCATGAACCCGCCCAAAGTGACCTTAGGTGCTGGCGACGACGTTGTTAACGAGGCCGACGTCGACGACATCGGCTTTGGCCTGGGTTTCACGGCCCTGAACACGTGCAAGAAGGCGACGCGCGACGACTTCCCCGAGGTGCAGGATATACAACAGTGGGTGCGCCAGTACCTCATGGACGCTAATAGCCGGCATAACAACGCCATCGCCGGCTACATGGATCGCCTGACGCAGGAGGGGAGACAAGCCCTGGCGATGTATGTGTCTTAGAAAAGCGCATTCTGGTACTCGAATCGGGGCATCGAGTGGGGTGAGAATACCAGTACAGGAGTCAGATACCGACAGGCTTGGGCGGTATCGGATAGGGACATGGATGGCGGCATGTAATCTGATCGCCTGCCGGGGAATACCCCATACATGATTGGGAGATACATCATTTACTGTACCTGCCCCTTTTTTACTACACGCAAAGTGTGTATAAAAGAACATCGTGTTTACAGATGCTAGAGACTAGGTAGTAGTCTAGCCTACAGAGGTAGAGAACTAGAACATTGATTCTTTACACACTTGATACTGGTCGTATTTGTGATATCAATCAATCACTAATGGTAAAATTTGATTCTCTATCGGGGTATCATATAATCAATCATAACAATCGTCCTCAACGCCTCTCTAATGCTAAATCCGTAACAATCCCTTCGTAAGATCTCCAATTCTTCCGCATCAAGTCTGCTCCCTATTTCCATTTCTAACGATCGATCTACTTCGACGCCTGCTTCAACTTCGACCCGCGCACCGTACGCATCGGCGTACCCGTACTTGTCTTTGCCTGCCCGAAGGGCGTGCGCGGAGTCACGCCGGGGCTGCTGCCGATCTTCGTCCACAGGCGCTGCGCTGCCGGGGTCAGGCCCCCGGCCACGCGCGGACTGCTCGGGAACTTGGGCACCGGTGTTCGGCCAGCGATACCAAGACCGGTACCAGGATTGTGGGATGAGGAGGGTGTGCGCTTCGACTGCGAGATGCGGTCGACCATAGACCGGTGCAGGGCCTCGCGCCGGCTCTGCTCGTGGATGACGAACGGATTCGGCGTGGCGTCGCCGGGACCGAGATCTATCATCCGCGGCGCCGCCGACGGTCGTGTATCTTCATCGTCATCTTCGTCGTTGACGAACGCATACCCATTCACGCGCGGCGTCTCGCTGCCCCCGGCAGCCGTAGTCGAGGCGCTAGATTCCGGACGTCGACGGCCGGCGATGGCGTCGCGGACCGCGGAGAGCGAGGGCGAAGATGGCGGTTCCGAATCTTCGTCGCTGATGCGCGCGAGGGCAGGGACAGGGAGACGGGTATTCTGGTAGCTGACGGCTTTCGGCGGCGCGCGTGACAGGGCCTCGGCGGCTTGGACTGTTGTCTCGACGCCGTCCGGGACGCCGTCGGGCGCGAACATGAGCGCGTTGCCGGGCTGCGCCCTCCATGCGTCGGGCCGCGCGGGGCGATCACGGTCGTCTCGGTCTTTGATGGCGAGCCGGTCTTTTTTGCCGAAGCCGTCGTCTTCGAGGCTCTTCATGCCGGTGCCGGCCGCGAGCAGCCGCGTCTCGACCTGCTTCTGCGCCAGCTGCATCTTCGACGGCAGTTTGTTGTTGCTGCCCGTCCATAACCAAGCATATTTCTCGGCCCGCTTTGTGTTCTGCTTGTCTAGTAGCTGGTAGAAGCTCTCGTTGTCCTCGCTCGTGTACTTGGACTGGAATGCGGACAGGCTCATGTTCGTGTCGATCTCGGGCTTGTCGTCTTCATTATCGCCGCGGGCCGAGGCGGCCGTGGGTGTTGAGGACACGGAAATGGGCGTGTCGCCGACGAAGCCGCGCGGTGTTCGTGGTGTCTGCGAGCCAGGCGCCAGCGATGTTCCCCTCCGCGCTCTCCGGCGGCCTGGCGTCATCACATGCTGGAGACGTCGGCTGGCGCTCGATATCCATTCTGGGTCTTTTGAGTCGAGCGCGTCGAGATACTCTTGCTGTGTTTCGCTTTCGAGGAGACCCGGGAAGAAGTCTCGTGCGATGATCTGAGAGAGCGCATCTGTATAGCTGTCTTCGCTGACAACTTTCTTGGGCCGCTTGATTCGTTTCGGCGGTGGCGGTGGGGGCATTAATTCTAGATTGTCCCTCTTTCGAATGAGAGATGTGGACGTCTCTGTACTTGGCTCCATGGTTGTGGGAAGAGGTGGCAAAGGGTTAGCGTATGATATTGCCGTGAGGTGTTGACGAGAAGCTTAAAGTGCGATGCATGCGTTGACTGATGACGATCATTTGGAGCGCACGCTCCTTATCGATATCATATGCGTACGTACAGTACGAATAGTTTAGGTTTGTTAGCTGCCGGTAGATCCATACCAATAACCTTAACTAACCTAGGTGAGTTAGCGGAAGAAGCCGCAGTACCTATCGGACACCCCACTTAGTATGTATGCTGCTCCGAACGACGTGACGGGTGGCAGCTACACACGTCTGCCAGATTCGGGTGTTGCACTTTCACGACTTTTACCCAACATGATACATGCCCACCGCGATCTTTGAAGCATAACTTATGTCTTGTGATTTTGTAGGTAACCACGGTATGGTAGCAACTAGATATAATGCTCTTTCTTCACTCTGTCATTGCAACTGCCGTGTTGTTTATCCATCCTCTGCCTGGCTCTGGTATCGCCGGATATCTGTCTATTGCCTACCCGACCTTCAATGGACTTGTTCCCTCAGGTAAGTTAAGATTACTGTTAAACTTTAGTACTATTGCAGGCATGTAAACTTGTCTCTCGCCAAGTGTTCCGAAAATGCGTGCCCCGCCAGTAGACCTACCGTAAGTTAGCATTCATCTTCGAGTCTCAGCGAATAGCCTCTTGTCAGCAGTCGGCCGCGTTACCATGCCGATGGACACAGGCACAGAGACCAACCCGAATTTGGAGATTAGCCAAGATGCGGAACTCAATGTCGACCCGGAGATCAATAGAGAGCAGGGCCTCAGCGTTCCTCTTCTCAACAGTGGCCCGCTGCCGCCACCCCGTCCTACGATGATCAACAACAACAACAACGACACAGAAACTGACAACGAACCGAAAATCAACAGTGATCCAGAGATCAATGTCGACCCAGCAATCAACGTCAATCCACTCAACAGGATCTTCTTGCCGCCCCGTCCTCGAATGAGAATGAGAAGACGGCCTCTCATCGAGAGCGGCGAGACTTTTCCAAGGCCCAAACGCCCGAAGCCACCAGATCCGTGCTGCCTGTACGATCCCATGATTCTCGTGCCCGGCCCGGCCGACGAATTTGTTAGTCTCATCGGCGACCTGGTCATCGAAGGCGGCACCATCCTGCAGCTGGGATCCCGCATTGGAGATGTGACCTGTGAGCTCGCCAAACTGGTCGGCAGCAACGGCTCTGTAACGGCCATCATCCCCCCCGGCGCCGATCTCCAGCTCTACCGATATCATGCCCGATTCCACAATCTCACCAATATCAGGTTTGTCGAAATCGACGATTATTTGCACCTACCTTTCGGTCAGGGCTCGTTCGATATCGTCTATGCCTGTGATTTAGTAAGTCTGAGACGCAACGCCCCCTATGTTTGTGTCTCAGCAGAGTCCGTGGCTAACCCATTTTCCCCCTCTTACGACAGATGGCCCGTCTCCCGCCCATGTTCGGCCGGTACGCATTCCCAAGTCTCCGGCTTATTGGCTGCTCTGGCAGAGCTTGTGGTATTTCTAACACCCGGGTTATTATAGTACGGGCGTGAAGCATCTCCTCAGAGAGATGAAGCGAGTAACAAAGATCAATGGCTTAGTAGCGTCCCGCGATATTGCTGCACAGCATTTCTTTCCCAATAGCGACATCGGTAGCATGCTTACGAATACTCTTTTCAAATCTGCTGGTATAAAAGAGTGGTTTGGGGCCTGCAGTAAGCATTTTCCATTCATACCGTCTTCCCGCAGCACCAACTCCAAGGACTCGACAGTACGCTTTCAGCTACCATGTCACCGTACAGCCAACTTTGGTGTTTGTCATACTCTAAGGACATACATCAACATTTTTGAAACGGGTAATGCTAATTTTAGGGAAAATAGTGCCACAGTTATTCGAAGCCGCTGGTTTTGATCCCCATGAATCTAACACATTTTTCTGTACCACCAATTCCACACGCGGGGCACCTTGTGAGTGGTCCCAAGCGCCAGTATTCCTCTCGTTAAGATGATTTCGGAGCATAAGGTGCTTGATCCTAGCCGTATAAGCTTAGGGAGCCATCGCGATACCGGTGTGAGACAGCAGTGACTAACTCAAAGTGTTCCAGTGGGCGAACCTGGTTGGGCTGAGGCGTACTGCCAGCACTTTTTAGCGGGGTCAAAATATCGAAATGACTGGATCGCTTCGGGGATTCTCAATCCGACCATAGACTTGATCATTCACAAGCTACTGACTTGGGGAGACCTGGACCATTCGTGGTACACGTGCGTATACGCGGAAATCTATGCTCGCAAGATCCAAAGCCCGGACAGACTCAGTCTGTTCAGGCGCTCGGCCCGGCTCAGGCCTGTCCGCAGCGACGCACCCAGCCCACCGGATTCACCAAGTGTGAACGGCAACGACAACGACAACCCCGAGGCACCAGACGAAGATGAAGACTGGGACTGGGACTGGGACTTGGACGAAGAGGATGAAGAGGACGCATAACTTGTGTACCACTCTGGATCGTACATCGCAAATGATAATAGACAGTACATCCTAGCGCTAACACTAGATGATAGCCACAGCCTCCTCGTCCAATGAACTATTGTTGAATACGCGCGCAAACCGGATATTTTAAAGCTGTATATCTATCTGTATGAAAACTCGCTGGCTCTCGAAAGCACAGTATGTACATCCATCCCACAGTCTATCTGTCACGAGGGAAAAGACCTCAACAACCTCACCCGCACACACATATCCATTCATTCTACGACTACGACGCCTTAGCGACATTAGCCTCCTCATTAGGCTGCAGCAGCAGATCCTTAAGCTCGGCAGCGGCCTTAGCGACGTCGCCGGCCTGGGCCTCCCACTTGGCCCGCGACTCGTCCGAGATGCGGCCCTCGGACAGGATGCCGGGCATCTCCTTCATGGCATCCGCGAAGGCGAACTGCGGCCGCGTCTCCACGATGCGCAGACCCAATCCGCCCAGAATCTCCTTCGCCTGCTGGCTCGCCTTGGCCCCGCCCTGCCCGCCGTAGCTCACGATCGCTAGGGGCTTGCCCTTCCACTCGTTCAGGAGGTAGTCGATCGCGTTCTTGGTGCCGCCGGATACTGTTTTTGGGGATGATGAGTTGGTTAGCTATTTTGGTTGCGGTGTGGTGGGTATAGAAAGCTGGTGATTGATTTGGACATGGCAGATCTAAGCAAAGACTTGGGAGTTGGAGTAGGAGAAAGTGTGCAGAGTGAGAGTAGACGGAGGAGGGAGGGATATGACGCACGACCGTAGTTGTACTCCGGAATCACGATCACGTAGCCGTCGTGCTTCGAGATCTCGGCGCTCCATTTCTTAGAGTGCTCGTGGGCGAACTGCGCGTACGCGGGGACCACTATGTGTTTGATATACTTGTTAGTATTCTATTGTTCAGCCTTTCCACCTGTCTTCCTGCCTCTGTCCATGTCTTTTTAATGAAAAAGACGATACAGAAGTTTAAAACCCTCTCTCTCTCTCAACCCAAGCGGGAGCGGGATGGAACATCCTCCTTGGAGCTATGGAAGGGGGCAAAAGCCACTTACTTGCAGGCACGACATTCTCGTCGTAGATCGGGAGGTTGAAGTCCTTCACATCAACGGGGACGAGCTTGATATCGGACGACGCTAGTTCCTTCTCGATCATGGGCTGGACGAAGCCCGCGACGTTGATGCCGATGCGTGCAGGACGCAGACTCATGGTGATTAGGGCGACGGATTTGGTCGGCATGTTGGCGGACGACTCGATGATGGAGATTTTTGAGGGTTATTTAAATTTCTGTTTCTGATGGAGGATGGCGAGTCTTCAGATTGTTGGTTTGTAGCTGAGTATGTCTGTAGTTCTCAACAACATCTTCTCTCCCTTTCAGGACAACCATCTTTCTACTTTATATATCAAAAAATCCTACACCTGACTCAACTCTACATCGTCCGCCGAAGCCTCCATCGTATCCTCTTCCTCTCACTGTAAACTGATTTGTAACGCAGCCCTATATCTTCCAGCGTTAAGTAATCTAGTCTGGACTTACACCATCGCGGGTATTATGGGGCAGACCGCGTTAACGATGCTGATTGGCTCATGCCCATCGTATGATACTGAATTGGGACAGCGCCCTGGAAGGAGAAGGGCGAGCCGACGGAGTGGGGAGTCGAGCCGCGGTTCTTGGCAGCGGAAAGAAATATCATTGGCTGGGATCGGGGATGGCGTTTGTTAGTTGACTGCTGGGAGATATTGTATCATGATATAACATGATATAAGGTTTGAAGTATCTATCTTTTCGTAATTATTATTTAGGAACTTTTCAAATCATTGACCGAGGAATTGGGAATTGTGATGCATTGCCTAGAGGCGGTGTGTCGTGATCATCAACTACATGGCACATGTGTAGGTGAAAGTGGTTATGACTTATGAGCGCGAGGATTGCTGATAGTCGGCTCTGAGTGGTTGATTACCTAGGTCTGTCTACCCTTTCAGCAATACTGTGGCATTGCCTGCAATTATCTTCAGTAGAGAACATGATGCACTTGGCGAAGCTAAAAGGTACATAAATCCTTTTGAAAGGTAAAGCACTACAGCTGAGTTATTGAAAGAGAGACGTGGTGCTGTCCGCTCGAGTAAGTTGCGACATCGTGGTTGTGAGGTATATATTGAAAACATCCTAAAAGCGGTAAGTTACATAGAGCAGATGTCTACTTTATTGGACTGAGTATCGCTATTATGAGTATAAACTTCGAGTCACTGATGCTAAATTCGACTTTGCTAGAAAGATAAGTTGAGCCCGCATAGCCCAATCCATCGACACACTGATACTAACTTAAAAAGGGGCTCTTCTATCGTGTATGACGGATGCGTATGTAATTAGCACTCACTTCGTTCAGTTGTATCATCCATTATAACATATGAACCAGCAAGCCTATGTTTACTGTACCCTTGCTCCTAATCTACCCTATCGCATACAGCCTCGATATCAATCACCTACGTATAAAGCATACCACGTAGATACCCGTCAGAAGGACAATAAGCGTCAGTTTCTTTGTCGCTTCTCTTGTGCATACATCTAGCTCTACAGGAAAGTCAAGCTCTGAAGTGTAGCAAATAGATATAGTTCAGGTATGAGTCTGGGCTTAATTGTATTTTGTCCGGTGACGTGATGTGGGTATGAGAGTTGTTTGATAGTGGCCTTCAGTTCGCGGTGTAGCAGTCCTCCGCCTTGACTGAACCATCTTGGATCTAAGTTGGAAATCCCCTGCATTTCCTGGCCTGTCTTGGCAAGTCTATAAATCCAGTTTAAGAAACCCAGACCTTAAAGCCATTGAGTTTCCTTCCGATGTTTACTTGGACGTTCGCTTTGACCTTTACTCCGACGTTTATATCCGACGTTACTTTTCACGCGAGCTGTCACAGGCCCTATGTTGACTGGATCATCATTTTCATCTACTCGTGGCAACCCCTTATCCTCCATTTCCTAGAATTGGTCTGGGTTACATATTAGTATCTATCAACGATATATCGGGTTGATATCTGCGTCGGCAGACAGGGGTGGAACTCACCGAGAGTCATGCTCATGCTCACATCCGTGTTCTCGACCATCTTTGTGAACTCTTCAAAGCTGATCTTGCCGTCCTTGTCCAGGTCGGCTTCCATGATGGTCTTGTCCACGATTTGTTGCAGCTGCTGGTCCTTCAAATTACTGCCGACCATCATCTTCAGTACAATAAAGAGCTCCCCGTTACTGATATACCCGTCTCGATCGATATCATAGACATTGAATGCGAACTGCAGCTTTTGTTGCTTGTTACCCTTGCTGCTGAAGGCACTAAGGCCTGAGACAAATTCTTGAAAGTCCACGTCTCCGCCGCCGTCCTCGTCAAATATCGCTATTAGTCTGAACAAACCAGGCCATTGTTAGCAACACTCATCTCGCAGGCCGCATATAGGATACTTGACGGATGAATCTATCTCGCAGACGGAGGGAGTTAACGGGATGCGTACCTTGTCGCAAGTGGGTTTGATGATATTTGTGGTAGGCTCAGGAACTCGTCACGCTCAATGGTGCCATTTTGATCCTAAGCGGCGAGAAATACATTGTTAGCGTAAGAGATCGATAGGCAGAAGAGAACATCGGGGGGGTCGGGTCGTACTTTATCGAGTTTCATGAACCTCTTCTTCAGCCTTTCCACTTCTTCGCGATCAACTGTAATCTCGAGCGTCAGCAAAAACAACCGCAACAGTAGTAGAAATAGAACAATGCGACATGTGTTCTACTCACAATTTGTTCCTTGGACGATGTTGTCCAGAACCATGCTCGTGCTATTACCCATCTTGTATTGAACCCTCGCCGCGAGGTCACACGATCGAGTAGGCCGGGTTTGTTTTGTTTGTTTTCGGGCGGCGAGCTGGGCTTTCTGAGCGGTTGGAACAGCGACTTCGAGGGCTTTCGGCGGGATAAAGCAAGTCTTGTCGTGCGTTGTTTGCTATGAAGCTCGGCGTTGGGTTGGGCTAATTCTGGTCATGGGGTGATAAGGCTGAATGGACTAGAGAGAGCCGGTCTGAATCGTGGGGTCGACAAATTGATGGAGTCCTACTCCGTAGTTTCAATGTACTTCATATGCGTAGGCGGCTCCGAGGTTCTAGGCTCTGGGTACGAAGTACTTCTGCTCAGGCCTCTGGCCTAACGCCACACGCCACGTACCTACACTGTTTCGGTCAGCTTGAGCCACTGGTCCTAGTCCTGCATGGAAACCAGCGGGGTCTACCTTGGGAGCCCCTCCTTTTCCTTGGCACTTTGCTCCATCGCGATTGACCTCCCTATCCAGCAAAGGTCAATTAGGAAGCAACAATTCTTAGACGAAGAAACATGACTTACAAATTTCTTAAGCCCTTGCGTTATTTCTGCTTCGCTCCCTTTGCGCAGCCAGTCCCGCCATTGTCAGGACGAATTGTTGAACGAGCCCCTGAGAATGTTACCTGTCCAGAATATCTGTTTGCTGGCTTGGGATACAATAATAAAGAATAATTACGGAGCAGAGGGGACCCAGTGTGGCCTACATTTCGCGTCTTATTGATTGAGCCCATGTCCTTCACTTAGACTCTTCCATTTTAGGCGATTAGGTAGTTGATGCCCTAGGAGCCTTGCTAGGCGGTATTTTTCTCTCGTTGTGGCTTCTGAGCATCATTTCCAGCTTCCCGTTAATACCATACGATTTGTATTCCCTGCAGTCCCAACCTTTGACAGTCCTCCATAATTAATGTAAATCGTGAACTTACCGAGTCTCTGACCTACTGTAAGTGCTCCCGGTATTCAAGGTCTCCACCGATCGGCTGGGTATGTCTCAGATCCACCCGAACCGCTCCGTCGGGTCGCTCTGTCCAGTAGGTTATTACTCTGCGTTTTTCTCGTCGTCTGTAAGGGCGCATTCGAAGTTAACATGTGTGTTTGAAACTGCTTATCAGAAACTCATGCAGTAACATCTTCTAGATATGCAAATGTACGCGCAAAGCTTCTCATGCATTCTATATTTTGATAAGCGGCTAATCAGTGGACATCTTCACCCGGAATATAATTATCATTCAAGAATAGGTCCTGTCAGTCAAATCTAGGTATATGTACCCGTCCTCCCGGTGAGGCTATCTTTCAATTTGAACCTAATTCCCTTTACCTAAAAGGGATATTTCCTAACATGTTAAGGTTTTTCGTTGACCATTGCAGCACGTCGGTCGAGGTAATATAGAAACTTTTCGGGTTGTCATCTGGCCTAAGTATTTCAGCAATTCTATCTGCTACTGTAATTACTACGAGGCCATATCAAATTGCATCTGGGTTATGTTGTTACACTAGCCAGCCACCAAGCGACGACATGGGTACATAAGCGGCAGCTTGTATTTGCTGAGCCCAGAGAGAGCATCGGTGAATAAGAGATAAGTATGAGCAGATAATAATACTCTTCACCATCAATAAGCAGTATACATGATGACGAATGCAGCTGTAAGAAATGTATCGACATAAGTGACAAGCTTAGCAAATTGCTATTGTCAATTTCTCACTAAAGGGTTCATCGGCTATAACTTATCATAAAGATACCCTCATAAACTCCATTCCGATCTATCAGAGTAGCACTGCGCTTTAGAGATCCTTCATGAGCATCACCAGAACATGAGTAGTACTCAGTCAGTAGTTAGAAAATGGCTATGAAACGCAGCACAGCAGTTAAAACACTGTTGCTGTGATCATATGTTTTGTTCGCACTGTTCGGAAAATATTCAGTGGCCGCCGTTGACTAAGAAACATGTGTAACGGACAGGTAACTTATGCGCATTCAATAAACAAACAAAATGGATAAGGCTGGCTTCAATATTATTTATCTAGCCGGGTCTATGATCCCTTAGGTAAACTGTCTAATTAGCATATATTTTCTGTAACTGGCTTCTGTTTTAGACATACTATGCATACGAATAGATGCGTACTTCGTAAAGGTCGTCATGTGTACAGTGCTTTAACAGGTGGTCCTTGAGATAGATGAGTGTAGTACTAAGAGTGCGCAAGCAGGTCGGATTCCTAACCCTCCAGTATCTGCCATTATGCTGCATTTCTTATGCATCTGACTTCCATATAATTTAGCCTTATTCAGAGTTACATGTCGCCCTCAGCTTCTGCTGCCTGCTTGTACGATCTAATAATCCAGCGAAATTGCCATTACAGTACTTCAACCAATGACGAGCCTGAAATTTGCGCGTGAGTCTCTTATCTAGGCTAGCCAGATGATAACCCGTGCCAAGCCTCAAGGTAAAGGTGTCGTTGTCCCACATGCAGCGCTCTTGATTGGCTCTAACTTACCCCACGCTTTCAAGCTAGATCGCCGCCGACTCCATCACGTGCTCCCCCTTTCTGCTGCCTACCTAGGTAGCTTTGTATAGTCGCCACAGTGCATGCGCACAGTACGCAGCATTTGTTTACCTCCCTTAGCCAGCAGGCCCGTTCATTCCTTTGGCCAGGTTGCCTGCCTGGGGAAGGTTTGGCCCCCCCGGGCTTGGTTTGCTTTTTGCCTGTGTCCACTGCCTGCTGCCCACACTCGCCCACTACAATCACTACTGACCACACCTGCCGAAGACGCCCGCACCACCCAACAACAGAGCAGTCCCCCAAGCAAACCCAGCGAAAATTTGCGCCCCAAACCAAATCCAACGTCACGTCGTCTGCCCTCAATACTTTGGTCATCAAAAAACCCACCTCAACACCGCTAAATCAATTAGAAAACCCGATATTTCATTGTCGCATGACTTGAATTATCCATAACCCGAATTTTTTCGGGGTTTTTCCCTCTCTTCCCGCCTCTTCTCCGCCTCCACCCATCTCGGCCTCCGCCCACCATGACCACCAGGAAAGTACGATACAAGAAACTCAACATCAAAACCCCTCTCCCTGTCCTCCGTGAGCATCAAATCGACGCCAACGAATACGAGTCTCTCACCACCGAATCACAAATAGCTACTGGCGTCGAACAAGCAGAAGAAAATGTGAGTTGATTGATTTTCCCTGCTATTCCGGTCCCAAGTCACGTGCACTGTCACGTGATTGCCATAGCATGCTTCTCAGCACCCCCTGTCATATCAGACTTACCTATGATGGCTAACACCAATTGATAACAACAGGAATACCATCTTCAGAACGCCCTCAAGGGCGTCGGCGCTAGCGTGGACAATGAGATCCCCGTCCCTCCACCGCAAAATAGCGTCGAGGCCGACTATGACGAGTTATATCCCGTCCCTTACGTAGAGCCTCGCAATTATATCAAGTCTTCAGATACTGTCGAAGAGACCCTCAGAGGCAGCCTCTATGACATGACAATTGAAGACGATGACTTCCTCAGGATTTACAATGCAAAGAGATCTGCCAATAATCACCTGTCTGAGGATGATTTCGAGCGTATCATGGAGATATTCGAAGACACTGCTGCCGAGAGCGCGCCTTTTGCAGACGTCGACAATACGTTTGTCCCGTATGAGCTGATGTCTTCAGCAATCAACCACCATATTCGCGAGAAATCTGCTCAAGTCCATGGAAAATCCATATATGAGTATTGGAGGGCTCGTCGACATGATACTGGCAATAAATCGCTGCATCCCTCTCTCAAATTCGAAAAACATCAAGAACATGATGATATGGATCCCTATGTCTGCTTCCGGAGACGAGAAGTTAGACAAACTCGGAAGACGAGGGCACGAGATGTGCAAGTTGCTGATAAACTAAAGAAGCTTCGTAAGGAACTGGAAGACGGACGTCAGCTTGTCGTCTTCGCTCATAAGCGGGAAGTTCTCAAGCGTGAGCTGCTTAAGACCGACAAGCTGGTTTACGAGCAGCGTGCCAAGCTGAAGGAGACCAAGATCAAACTTAATATAAAGGCTGATGATGATGACTTGGTCAATACCAAACCACAAAAACGCCCGAAGGCGGAGCCTCAGGTACCGCCGCGTACTGCTTCCCACGGCCAACTCCGTATTGCTGTTCGTCCAGACGGCGGTCGATCTCTGGAGCCTGTTGAACTCACACTCTTGCGTGATAAGCAGGCCGAAAGGCAGCACGAGCTTCTCAATAGTATCGAGCTCAAGGTCCAAGATCACCGCCGGTGGAACACAAATTATATTGACCTTACAGCCGACCCCCTGCCTCCTGTGAAAGAAGAACGGGAGCAAAACTTTAGGCCTGCAAAGGCCACTTATTTAATGACACCCCCAGCCTCTACATCAGAATCGATGGAGGTGGATGAGACACCGCCGGCGCCAGCAAAACCAACTGCGTCGTTCATATTCAAAGCTGCTCCATCGGAAGACTCGGATCAAGAGGAGATGCCTTCTTTCCGCCGCCGTGTCGGCCGACTAGGTCGTTTGTTCATTGATCGTCGTCCTGGGAAGTCGAAGTCCGGGTTGAATAGCCCTAGCCCCGAGTCTTCTTCGTTTCAGAGCGATCGTTGGAAGTATGATGACGATGATAACGACGATGAGCCGCCTGTGTATCAGGTCGATACCAATAGTCTGCGGCAGATGAAATTCCGTTCGACTATTCCTCTCCCAAGTAGCCTTGTGAGGAGGCAGGGTGTGGATGTAGCGCAACTTCAAGCAGCAAACCGGACGATGCCGCTGCCGCAAACGCACACAATAATGCAGTTGGCCCAGGCGAACCAGGCGAAAGCGATGGCAGCTCAGATGCAGGGTTCAGGCACACAAGCATCTTCCACTCAATCTACCGTGGCCCAGCAGGCCTCCTCTGTGCAACCTCCCTAGTATGGAAGGAGTGTTCAGACTCCATACTGGAGCCACGAAGAACGGAGTATGCGCTCAGAGAGTGACATAATATTTGCTTCAAAAGCATCAACGACACGGGCTATGAGCTTGCACCCCAATCCCTCGGATCGAACTCCTCTTGATACCCTTTTTCTTCCGATCGCGCGAGGTGGACAGGGCAAGCCATGATTGTATATACAGC
The DNA here is from genome assembly GCA_022578715.1 of Nemania sp. FL0916. NCBI lineage: Eukaryota > Fungi > Ascomycota > Sordariomycetes > Xylariales > Xylariaceae > Nemania > Nemania sp. FL0916. The sequence continues at coordinate 488,875 of MU390226.1, forward strand.
CCACTGTGTGCCCTTAAGGTATCAATTGACGGCATAGGCGCCCATCGGGGGCTATCTTTGTAAATATGTATATAGCCTTGGCACTACGCGTATACCACGCAGAGTTCGGAATAGGCCGTTGACCGCGGTCAGGAACTGCCGAGCACCTATAAGTGCAGAATAAAAAAATGTCAAAGGAATTCCGATCCTGATATCGTGCTTGCTTGAATAGGCTAGCTCACGTGGTGATCCAGTCCAGCCGAAAATCGGGGACTTGTATAGTGATTGGCCGTTGTGCGGGATTCCTTGTATTGTGCGCCGATGGTAGCATACTGCTGCTGATATAGTATCTCTGATCTTGGCTCTCTTTCTAAAGACATGGAAGTCAAGTCGTAAGCTGACAGCGCTCGCGTGCCAGTTATGGCCGTCAAGTTCTGTATGAACCGTAGAGTGTGCCAGTAAAATGGGAGTCAGCCAAAGTGAAAGGCACTTCGGAACAAGGAATCGTTCGAGAGATTCGTTCATGCAGTGGTAACCATAGACCACGAGACTCTTTTGCCCGTATCTTGAAGAGACTTCAGCTACCGGAAGGAAGGTCTTTTAGAGTTGGTGGTCTGGCTGGCCTCACGACACCCTAGAAGACGCCCGCAAGGTACGTTTCTTGAGTATGAATAGATTTTCTCTACCCGTGCGAGCTCACGGACCCGTCGGTATGGTTTTCCGAGGTATTGAGATAGTAGCCATGTGTCGGCGCTTGGTGGGAGTGGCTGGCACCCGGATGCGCTTGGACTGGGCGGGGTCTGCGCATTATACTCTCAGGCAGAGGCGACACGACCGGCAAGTAGAGAACAGTATAGTCGAGAACAGAAGAGACGGAGAGGCGGGGTGAGGAATAAGAAGGGAGGAGAAGGATGTAGTTCCAGCTGGAGAGAAAGTCAGCAGATGTTGCGAAAGTGCGCGGCCGTACGACCTACAGAACATGTTGAAGTCAGACAAGGTGTCAGGTGCGAAACATGCACCACCACTCAGCCAAATCTCGTTGTCAGAGCTTCTGGAGCCAATACGAGCGAGGGATAGAACAGGATTCTAGCCCTGTCGTAGAGAGGGCGAGAAACGAGGACTGACTTAAAACAGGTCGGGGCAGGACAGAGAGGAGAAAGAAAAAGAGGTGAACGGGGCCAGATTTGGCAAATTGGTTCCGGTGTCCTGCTAGAGGTCGGCGGATGTGAGTAGTAAGGTTGCTCTTAGGTCAAGGGAATAATAGCCGTCGGCCAAGTTGTGGGACTCCCGGACTGGGAAGGCCGCCGCCTGTTCTGTCTGGTCTGTCTGTGCTCGACCCTTGGCTTGGACTGCATCTGAATAGCTCCACTTTTCAAGGTTACATAATGGGCCCGGAACCAATGAAAGTGTCTGCTTTGCACTTAAACTTCTACGTACCGATTTCCAGGATATTCAGACGTTGTGTCCTAACTTGAGCTCGCCTCTATTGTTCACTCATACCAAAGAAAGAAACGCATATTAAGGCAATTGGTGCAATCTCTTCACCGAAGCCTCAGTGCTATGACTCCTTTTCAATTTTCATGTCTGCTCTACTAAGCCGCAGCAACACCACGTGGCTTGGATTTCAAAGGCGGCACGGATTTGCAGTGGGTATGTATGTACTTAGTCAGCCTCATTTTCAGAGACGAATTGCCGATCATAGACTGCGTGTGCTTGCAGTGCATTTCACCTCACTTGTCTTAAGTTCGCGTGCCTGCCTAACTGTTAATAATGCCTCCGAGTCAATCACCAGGGTTTGAGAGGACCAGACATAGTTATTGTATACCTACTACAAATGTCTCTCTAAAGATGGTCTTGTTAAAGGTGCTATCTTATTATGGCGTATTCCTCTCTGTTGATGACATGAGGATTTCTATCAGCAACCAACTGCAACCTTATTACTACATGGTATTTCTGTATGTATCTTCGTATTTCGTACTAACCCGGTTGAGAATTAGCCCCACCCCCACCATGAACATCGACTTCACTACAACTGCCCCTCCATCAACTAAACATCTTGAGCTTCATAATTCCAGAGCGAGCGCCATCGAAAATTGCCAAATCTACGAATCTTGTGTTTGATATCTTTACAAAGATACAGAAGCGCGTCTATAGAAAGAGAAAGAGAGGCGAGGGCGTTGTTCCCATCTTTCTAGCCCGACAAATCATCTGGAGCTCGAACATCTGACTTACAATTCGAAGTCGCGTGCTGTGCCGCGTCGCCCTCAGTTTGCAATACGGCTATAAGCAAAAGTCTACCTTCCCCAGCATAATGACGAAACTACCAGACGGCGTCGCTCCCGGGTATCTCATAGCCCTAGGCTGCGAGGGCAGCGCCAACAAGCTGGGCATCGGCATCATAGCGCACGACCCAACGACGGGGAAGTCCACTTTGCTCGCGAACGTGCGGCACACATTCAACTCGCCGCCGGGAACCGGTTTCCTGCCCAAAGACACGGCGAAGCACCACCGGGCGCACTTCGTGCCTCTCGCGCGTGCAGCGCTGCGGGAGGCCGGGGTGGCGCCAGCACAGCTAGCCTGCGTCTGCTACACGAAGGGTCCTGGCATGGGCGCGCCGCTGCAGAGCACGGCGGTGGGCGCGCGGGCGCTGGCGCTGCTCTGGGAGAAACCCCTCGTGGGCGTGAACCACTGCGTGGGCCACATCGAGATGGGCCGCGACATCACGGGCACCGACGACCCCGTGGTGCTGTACGTGTCGGGCGGGAACACGCAGGTCATCGCCTACGCCGAGCAGCGCTACCGCATCTTCGGCGAGACGTTGGATATCGCCGTCGGCAACTGCCTCGACCGCTTCGCGCGCACCCTCGGCATCCCCAACGACCCGGCCCCGGGCTACAACATCGAGCAGCTCGCCAAGCAGGCTTCGGGAAATGTGCTCCTCGACCTGCCCTACGCCGTCAAGGGCATGGACTGCAGCTTCAGCGGCATATTAGCGGCCGCGGACTTATTAGCGGCGCAGATGCGCGCGCAGGACGCGCGGGAGGCACGCGGCGAGCCTGCGGTCGACGCGAACGCTGGTGAGACCGTGCGCATCACGCCGGCGGAGCTGTGCTACAGCCTGCAGGAGACGGTGTTCGCGATGCTGGTGGAGATCACGGAGCGGGCGATGGCGCACGTGGGCAGCGCGCAGGTGCTGGTCGTCGGGGGCGTGGGGTGCAACGAGCGCCTGCAGGCCATGATGGGGCAGATGGCCGCCGAGCGCGGCGGCACCGTCCACGCCACCGACGAGCGCTTCGCCATCGACAACGGCATCATGATCGCCCACGCCGGCCTCCTCGCCTTCGAAACCGGCTTCCGCACCCCCCTCCCGGAGAGCACCTGCACCCAGCGCTTCCGCACCGACGAGGTCCACGTCAAGTGGCGCGACTAGATTACCTAGGTAGCTTAGCTGCTTAGTAGTGTCGCTTCTGCGGATATTCTATCTATCTGTGCGATATAAGATGTCCTCAGTCTTGGCTTGGAACCGAATCAGAAAGGACTATGCAATGGCCAGCCACTCGACTAGATGGTGGCGCAGCCTGTCCGAGGCTCAGTTCTCACGATAAAGAGGTTGCCAGATAGCCTACCTATTTATTACCCAGGCCAGGCTGGGACATACCACCGACTCGTCAGTCGAGATGACCACGACCCAACGGTAAGCTCGGAAGTGTTCCATCCTCCAGGATCAGGCTGCGCCAAGGAATGAACGCTTAAGATTATCCACAAGTTGAGGGTTCTGTTGGAGCACAATCAGAACATCATTGACTACTCCCCCCATCCAGCCTTTATATCCTAGTCTCTAAGGGCGGCATTACCGTGAAATGTACGCGGGGTCGAAAGGGATATTCAAAGGCAGTCTACTGAAGGGAATTGTGATGCCTTCCGCAACGTAACAGGGCGAAAGGCCCTGACAATGTAGTAGAACAGTGTTGATAACCATAAATCATAAATTGGCCAGCACACAATATTAGGGGGGGGGAATACATACATACCTAATTTAAAGAACGCGAGCAGTCAAGAGGTGAAACTTTGATATTTCAATTTCATGAAAATGGAATAGAAGAGCACGAAAATTATAAGTACCGTACGGGCTCACCCGCCAGCTTGTGATATTCTTCATATACACGTCACATGAAGTGCATATTCCTAAAGCGTAAAAATCAAGTGTAGTTCAATGCTGTTGTTCGCGTTCCCAGTATGATCCAGCTTCCAGACCATGATTTAACGCCATCCACGGACCTTTTGTAATTTCCATGACCTTACTAGGCCCACGTCTGTAATGGTGTGTTTACAATAACATTGGATGCCCCAAACTCTTCCACGCTCAACTCGACCAACCTACAATTACCCACGCTAATTCTATCCTACATCGGCACTGAGCTCAACCCTGCTGGATCATTCTCAACACACTTACAAAAATAGACGGAGAAGAAGTCTGCATGCGTTTTTGGATCGTGCTGTTTCCTATCGTTTAGTTCTTCCATGCCATCTCCTGGCGGTGCAAGGGTTGCGCGGGCCCTTCAAATAGGCGAGAACCTCTCTGGTCCGCTTATTCTCAAGACACCGAGATCTAAACTTTCGATGGTTTGTATACAATAGTCGTCACGTACTAACAAATATCAACATCAAAGATCCAGAAATAACGGGAAGAGACCTACTTTGTCCTTGTATCGAGTAGTAGCCGATAAAGCGAGCACATTATTCCTAATACTGCAAGTCGCCAAATGGTTGAGCACAGTGTGGTTTGGCATGTTTAGCACACTGTTGTCGTCTTTGATTAAAGTCGTGTTGTTCATGATGGGCTTGCTGAGAAAGCCAGGCAAGGCCGGCGGCGCTGGTAGCTTCTCCAGAGCAGCAGTTGATGCCCTATACGCCCTGGATTCTTCGGCCTGATCAAAATCTTGCATGTAGTGAGGAAGCCGGTCGGAGAATACTTTTGCCGAAACTATATCGCGCGTTTTGACTGGGACTGTTTCTCTTAGGTTGCTGCTGGAGGCCTGTCGGGAAGGTAGAGCCATGACGTCTTCCCCTTTCAGAATGCCGGGTTCTAAATTGATTTCCCGTGCTGCGGAAGCATCACCACTAACCTCGATGTAATTCACCAGGTTATTACCAAAGTCCACGGTAGTAGGGAGGTCTGGCGATGTTTGCATAGTTCCGTCGACCAGAAATTTGATATGATGTGTGCCAGGGAATATGCGGATAGTAGTTTCGAGGACGCCCTCCTCTCCCCTGCTAATTTGCCGAAGCTGTTAGCATCCACGCTTGAAAATCGCTACCCTGTGACCCTGAACTATGTCGCTCACGTGGTCATCTTGCCAGTGCCCGGCCTTCAGACTTCTAAAGCCGGGAGTCTACTCATATCTAAGACAATAATACTTACGCTGGAAGCAGCCGCTGTTTCCGACTCCATTGGAACGGCGTTCCAGTGACGTAGACCTTCTGGCCACCTTGGAGCCAAGTGATGCGCGTGGGAAGAGATGGTAGCGACTTATCAACCCGCAGTTCCTCGGCATCATCTTCGTCTGTCACATTGCTGATTCCAGAGACAGGACGTGCAATATCAGACGAATCGTCGAGGGGAGGCACATCGTCAACGGGCTGCGTACTGGTATCCTCGGGAGCAGCAATGGGTGAACCCGGCGTATGAATCTCTTCCTCGATGGGGAGCGGCAGCCGTGGAGGCCGGGGCATAGGGTAGGCCATGTCTTGGACGCTGCTGGAAGTGGTGCCGGTGGGAAGGCCGTCCTCCAGCGGCAGGTCTGGCGAGAAGGGGCTGGCGTCGACGTGATAATGAGGCACGGCTACAGGCTTGGAGGGCTCGTCGTGCGAAGGCTCGGCAGCATGTCGCGGCCGGGACTCAAGGGCACGGGCGTAGGCGGCAGACTTTTCGGCGTGCGGCGTCACAGGCGAGGGCGAAGGCGAGGGTGACGAGGCATGATTCAAGATAGACAGGGGCCGCGATTGCGAGGAACGATTGGAGATGGTGGAGCCCTGAGCCTGGACAACGGAGGCGCCCAGCGAGGCAGGCGACCGGATATGGTGCGGGTGGTGTATCGACACGAGGTTCTTGTGCTCCTTCTTGGAGGCACGTGGCGAGTCGGCGGTAGAGGACGAGCCAGAGGCGTGGGCAGACGCCGGGGGTGTTGGGGTAGCTGACTTGGCCGTGGACGATGGGTTGTTGCCCATGGCTGGCTAGCTGGCTAAGCTGGCTGCTGGCTGGCGGGGAGGCGGTAGGCGGTAGGCGGGAGGCTGGAGACTGGAGACCTGGATGGAGACTGCCCCAGGGGAGGCTGATGGAGGCTGGCTGGCAGGCACGAGGGGGCACACGGTAAGAACGAACGGGGCGTGTGTGTGTGTGTGTTGCGCTGTGCTATGTTGCGCTATACTGTGCTGTACTGCCGAGGGCGTGGGAGCAGTCACGTCCGTCAAGTGCTGCTGCTTCTACTTCTGCCTCTCTAACCTCTACCGCTACTTCTACCTCTACCTCTACCTCTGTTTGGGCTTGGGTAGGGAGCGGACGAAGAGCTTCAATTGGTCGTGGTCCCGTGGCCACCGCGGGTGCACTGGGCCTGGACGGGTACGGGCACGGGTACAGCGCTGCGAGGATGAGGCAGCGGGCGTGGGTGCAGGCGTGGGAGTGTTGGCGGTGAGCGCGGATGGTCACTGCTCAGGTAGCCCAGGTAGCCCGGAGGTACTGACAGTAAGTAGCAGGTCGCGGGCAGCTGAGTCAAGAGAAACACCCGTTGGGGAAGAAACAACAAAGGGCAGCACAAAGGGGCAGGCCGTCGGACAACTGCCTAGTCTCGCGAAGCAGACGTGCAAACGTGAGAAGGGAGGATCATCGCATGAGGCAGCGGTCATGAGACCCTTCCCACCAGCTGCCCGAGCTTACTTGCTGGCAACTGGCCTGCTGGGTACTGTACCTTGGCTAGTGGAAGACCTCGGCGGGAGTTGCCAAGTACATCTTGGGTACCGCTCACCCACACACAGCCAATCACCACTCACGTTTTCCTCTGCTCCGATATGGGATGCCACGACTTACATATGTGTGTATGTACCTACCTCACGCATTGCACGAATACTATTGTGTTCCCCAACTTCGGAATTAATATGCAAAAGAGATCACGTTACAAGAAAATTGTATCAATTGCTTTGATCATCACTTGGGGCTGAGAGTATGTCTATACGCCCCCAACTCGTTGGTATCTTAAACACTTACGACCGTAGATGTTCGTCTGCAAGTAAACCGTGCCTACCAGATAGTGTTATCTTCCAGAATTATCTAGGTCAGCACTCTAACAAGTACGGGCAGGTACTCGGCGCATGAATAAAGTATGAGCGATGTACCCTGAGTAAGTTGCGTGGTACCTACGGCGCGGGGCTCCACTAAGCCGTGGGGTGTCTAGGACGCTACCGACCCCGCCGGAGCGGATTAATGGCAGCCCTAAGTCTGACGGCTTCATCGGAAAGCTGACGATTGGATCTCCTCTTACGTAATAAGGTCTCGGGAAGGTAAGGTACCCAGGTACCCCCAGGTCGCGTTTCTCATGGAATGGGCAAGTGGAATGGATGCTGGGTGGCTGGCTCAGCTTTTGTTCCATCTCGCAAGCCCTGGCTCACTTGCGCAATGAGCCATGAATGGGCGAGCTCATCCAAACTTTGACTCTTGATAAACACTTTATGCGGATAAAAAGAACAGGATAAAACCCCCGAAATGATTATGTAAAAGATTCAGAAGCCATCGCCCCGAATGCAATGAGCTGGACGGACGCCCTCAAGACAGTAGGCGGCTTGGCCCTATGGCCTCTCCAGCTCGTCGTGAGGCTGCTCTACCTACTATCGACGCCGCTGCGCTGGCTCCTGTATTCCCTCTACGCGTCGGCTGTCTTCTTGTTGTCGCCAGTATGGGCCATATTCAACCTCGCGCTGGGCGCCGCCAAGTTTGGGCTAAACCTGGTCGTAGGGCTTAAGGTACGCGTTTTGCATGTTTCTTGATCACGTTACTCCGTTACTGGCACCGTGCTCTCGGCAGACGGCTGCTGTCTGGATTGACGTCGGCCATCTGTCGGGATCTGGGCCCTGTGGGTCTTGCTCCATGTTACCTCGTTTGCTGCCCGTAAGATCTATGCACTATGCTAACTCCCGGCTGTCACAGGGCCTCTACACATATGTAAGTGACTTTCCCGAAGGTTCAAATACCCAGCCAGATCCTATTTGCTGGCTGCTCAACTCTGTCTGGGAGAATCGTACTGGCCCATTGGCCTTTCCTTGGCAATGTGACTATCCACCACTGACGCGTGATTGAACCCAAAAGCTCGCCTGTGCCGCCATCATAGGAGTTTGCGCCGGCTGTATGCTCCATGGCACGTCGAGCGCCATCTTTGTGTTGCTAGGCTACACCACGCCCGGGCGTCGGAAACTAGGCGACCAGTACCCTGAGCTACCGCCCACATCTCGGCCCTTGCTTGACGATGAAGTGCAAAGAGAGGATGGCAAGGAGTTGAGCCGAAGCCCGAGTGGGAGTAGTTATGATAGGCGACATGTAGTCACGAAAGTCGATACGGAAGACCTGTTTGAGAAGCGATGGAAATTGCTAAGGTCCCCTGAGCAGCCTAGAAGACGACGCAGGGGATTGATAGGACAGACAATCCACGAGGAGAGCAGTGAGAGCGATGTCTCATAGGCAGCATGTAGATGCAGCGATCCCTTTTGATTCTCCGTATCTCTATGAAGGCTGCAATTAAAATACATTTTCGAGCAAATAATTGGCCTTGGCCCAACCTTCAGAGCACGGACTACTGACAGCTACGTCCTACATGAAAATCAACCGCCAATTCCCAAAGCCTACTCTAAACTCCAAATCCACACGGACATGCGCCTCTCGTATCCGTCTCAAAGACTCACAATCCGACTCAAAAACCATGAGCCTGTAGAAGAATAACGTCCCATATTACCGCTGAATAGGCGGAGACATGATGGCGGAGGCCGTGCCGTCGTACCCTTCAAAAACCACAGGGAGCGTGCGATATTGAAGCCTTCTACTAGGGTAGTCCCGAAGCTTCGCTATGACGCCGCCCCATACTAGCCTTAGGGTGATCCCAATGAAGTCTTGTATTTGCTCGACCGTGCCCGTAGATGCCATTAAGAGAGCGATCCTCGTAAGGTGGTAATCTACCTCTGGCGTCATGGTAGCCGTGGGCATAGCGGTCTCCTGCCACCAAATTACGATAAGTAGGCATCCAATGACCTGTTTGACCCTGATACTGTCGATGGCCAGAACGGTCTCCCTGATGTGACAACTCATCCGTTCCACCACGACGGCCATGAATATCATGATCCTATCGACGATAGACATCTCGGTCGCGATCTCGATCCCAGTCTCGTCCCGGGGATCGGCTGCGGCTTCGCGTCACACTAGTTCGGTTGCGATCCCAATCATGCCTTCTATCTTCTCGGTCGTCCCTCCTCCTCCGGTCATCACGGGGACGGTCGTCTCTAGGTGGCAGCTCATCTCTCCCACCGCGATAGCTAGGGATATATGTGTCAATATCCGGCCGATTGCCACCACCGCGGTTTCTCGGAAGACGCTCGCGGTCTCTGTTATAGGCGTTGTGCTGCTCCTTTGGCCCGTCCCACCCACTAGGAAGATTGTCTGGAGGCGGTGGGCGAGGTGGTAACCGGTGCTCATGGTGGGGCTGCTCTCTTGCCCAAGCTGGCCGGCGGCCGCCATCATCACCGTTCCGGACTCCACCATGATGTCTGCCGTTGACCCGGTTGCCATACCCATCACCGCTTCCGAAGCCAACGTTAGGTCCGTCGAAGGCGCCTCCGACGGTGCCTCCTTTGGGCGCTGGTGGTAGAGCGGCTTTCCGATCTTGAAACTTTCTTCGGTCCAATTCGTGACTGTCTTCAAAAGTTGGTATGTCCTCTGGTCTGGCTGGGTATGGAGCAGTCCTAAAATAGGGATGTTCCAGGGCATCGATCGCATTGATACGGGATCTCCAGTTAAGCTGTAAGAGTTCCTTTAGTAGAGACACAGCAGGAACACCGTGCTCTCGAAACCGGGAGGACAGTGACCCAGGCCTTGGCCGCGGAGTCAGGGCCTCCGCGCCGGGCAGCTGCTTCCAACCAGGCATAGTCTCATCGGTGGGAGATCCGACAAGGTCGAATATGATCTCAAGTTGATGTCCGTCACTCTCCCCGGCGAGAATCGGTTTGCCAACTAGCATCTCGCCAAAGACACAACTACATTTTGTTTTCAGTCATTGTTCGATCTAGCCACACGAGCAAGGACTTACCCTACGCCCCACATATCAATCGCCGTAGTATATCTTTTCATATGTAGTAGCAGCTCAGGGGGCCGATACCATCTGGTAACGACCAGACTGGTATATTCTCTCTTCCCTTCGCCGCCGCCTTGACCGGCCTGCGGCACACTGCCATCATAATGTCTCGCGAGGCCGAAATCAGCAATCTGGAGGATACCCTTGTTGCTGATGAGCAAATTGGCTGCCTTCATATCACGATGAAGAATTTTATTCTCGTGGAGGTAGCGGAGGCCTTGGAGGAGCTGCATCAGATAGCATTTGATCTGCGGTATGGTAAACGTCACGGAGGGGTTGTCGAGTAGACCAGACAAGTCGTGGTCCATATAAGGCGTCGCCATATAAATGATAGGCCGTTTCCTTTTATCGACTTGAATTCGTTAGATATAGTGCGAAGGAACCATCTGCGGTCGAAACGTGTTTGCTTACTAGACTTGTAATGATGTTCGACAGCCATATCTTCTAAGCGTAGTACGTTCTTGTGCGAGAGAAGCTTCAGAAGCTTGATCTCACGAAGGGCGGTGATGGGGAACTGCGAATCCGTCAGTGCTTGTAGACGCGCCTACTCGGCATACGACCACTCACGCCATCCTTTTCGTTATGCATGATAATCTTCTTCAAGGCAACGAGCGCGCCTGTCCTAAGCGATTTTGCTTTGTGAACCTCGCTGCGTATGAACATTAGCGGGCGCGCGGACGAGCGCAGGGAAGAAGATGCACGATGACTCACCCAAAAGTTCCTTCACCCAGCTTCCCTAGGAGCTTGTAATCCGTGATGCAGGAGCATCCTTTAAAGCTATCTCGGGCGCGTTGATGTTGCTGGGCGAAGGCGCGAGGCGAAGGCGCTGCGGTCTCACTACCGTACGTCGTGGCCGCCATGATGAAGAACGATGACGATCGTATGTGTTCGCCGCCAGAGCGTCGAAAAAAGAGGCCGGTCTCCGTGTCACAAACAGCAAGATCTGGTCGATTACGTCGCCACTGTTAGGTGTTCGAGAGCAGCGCGCATCGCAAGGGATGCCGGTGCAGGTTGGAACGTCACACGCGGAGATAGACCATTGATTGCTCAGGAATCGGCGTTTCGGTATGAAAAGAATATTGATTGTTCCGATAAGCCACGTCGTCGAGGAGAATATGGGACGCGATGGGTAGAGGGCGACGATAAATTTAGGATGGTCAAATCGTCGCCGGACACGGCAAGTACGATGTAAGGTACGAAATACAGAGGTACTCGCCCGTTATCTACATTAGCGTCACAAGGGGTGTGTACGAAATGATCTCGGCAATGGTCTGTATTTTTAAGATGGTCATATATTTTCTAAAAAGATATTCAAATTCCGAGACTATCATGGAGATTATTCTGACTCGCAGACTATACTATAGAAAAACAGACTGTAGACCTGCATATCGTCTATAATTCGTAATGATCTCGGTGGTTATTATAGGATCCAGATTCTCCTCGCGGAATACAACTATCTCTGCTACGAAAACGATCTCAGAATCACAACACGATCACAGCTTCGAGCTACAGCTTGCTAAGCCACATATATAGCCTCCGAGCCACACCTACTAACCTACTAAGCCACCTGCGAACAACCAGCCAACCTGCTAGGTCACCCACCAACCTACCAGCCTGCCAGGTCACCTACCAGCCCGCCAGGTCACCTACCAACCTACCAGGTCACCTACCAACCTGCCAGGCCACTTACAGCGCTACAGGTCAATAGGTCAATAGGTCAATAGGTCAATAGGTCAATAGGTCAATAGGTCAATAGGTCAATAGGTCAATAGGTCAATAGGTCAATAGGTCAAATAGGTCAAATAGGTCAAATAGGTCAAATAGGTCCAATAGGTCCAACAGGTCCAACAGGTCCATAGGTCCATAGGTCAATTGGCAGGTCAATTAGCAGGTCACCTACCACTACTGTACCCACCCACTTCCACTCGCGCGTGCCCTTCTACTGCAACCGTACCTCGTACGGCTTGCAACTGCCACTTCAACCAGCAGAGTCCTTATATTATTTAATTGATCCGTGCCCTCGCACGCGCGTGATTACTTTATAGTGTAGTGGTAATACTGTAGTACTGTAATTTCCTATTGTAGATTGTAGACCTGTAGACCTGTAGACCTGTAGTTCGAATCCAGCTTGTAACCGTACCTAGGTAATTTGTAACATTGTGACTATACTGTAGCACCGTAATCCGTAGAATGAAACAGACCAGTAACACATAGAAAAAAAGGTACAAACGGATAGATGAATATTTCTTTTATACGTGAATAAGGTCGTCTGAGATCATGTCGAATTCGAAATGCTGTTTTAAGTTTGAGATCGTTTTCGTACCAAAATTATATGGGTCCTAAGATCTCTAAGATAACATCTGGCACCCGAGATCATTTTCAAAATCCGTGACCATTCCCGAGATCATTTCGTACACACCCCTTGTGACGCTAATGTAAGCATGTAACGTACAGTACCTACTAATCTCAGCCCGGACTAGTACGGGTCTTGATATGTACTAGTCCCAATCCGAACTAGTTCAATATTGTGCCAGTACAGTACTGGGCCCACAGCTGTAGTGGTGCGTGTATTCACCGTACCAGCTTGCAGGACTGGTCTGTAGCCAGGCGCTGTACTCCGTACTGGTTTGGATTTGCATGTACTTCGTACTAGGTTTGGAGTCGTGTTAGTACAACTCCAAACCAGTACAAGGTTGTGATACAGGCTTCCAGGTTGATAATGGTAAGCGCCTTGCCACCGCCTGGAGAGGTAGGAGTACTGTTAATTGATGAGACCACTAGGTACGAAGTACCACCTGCAGCAACCTTTGTCGCCACGAAACCTAAAATCCAGGCACCTTTGCGGACATTTCTATCTACAAATATCGGGGGGTTCCTCCCAATCTCCACTTCAAATACAACATGGACGGGAGACTGGCTCCCGCAACGATCCTCCGATATTGGGTCTTCCGGTTGACTGCCAAGGTACATTTCCCCACATATCCGGGGCCCGGCCGGCCGGCCAGCTCAAGATTGAGAGGCTCAACATCTAACACCGCCATAGTTTGGGTGATATCCAGTCTCCGGCAGTTAACACTGGTGGGAAACAGGTATGCACGCTTCGAACCATTCACTTCGTTGGGAACGCTGATTTCTTTTGTTCCGCAACATTTTGCCAAGACGACCTACCTGCATTTACTTACACGACCAAAGCCTAAAGGGAACACAATGCCAGGTGCCTTTCCTGCGACAATAAATACAACTATCCAGCACAAGGCGTCAGCGAGCCATGTGAACCTCAACGTAAAACCTGCTGTTGCCCCGGGCCAGAGGTTTGCGATTGAAATAAGTGACAATGATTAGGACGGCGACGACGAATACGTCCTAAAGGTGCGAAGAGAGTGGTCAGCCGAAGCTGACCACTTGCAGGATGGATATTTCGATCACAGAGGATAACCCTCTCAGACCCTCCAAAAGCAAATTCTCATCACACTTGCCTTTTGCCAATGATGATATACGCTTTCATCAAGCGCCTGAGGCCAACAACCGACCGAGCGACGAAGACCACAAAGACAGTAACGACGACCTAAATGGGCGAAAACAGGGGTTAGCCGGAGCTAACCACTTACAAGAACCTCGCCATCAGACTAAAGATGTTTTCCGTCATCGAGACAAAGTCTCAGATGTAGTATACTAGCGTCATCACCGGGGGTCACCTGCTTTTGCCAATGATGATATACGCTCACGCGTCTGAGGCTACCGACAAAATGAGGGACGAAGGCGACGGCGACAACCTAAATGGGCGAAAACAGGGTTAGCCGAAGCTAACCACTTACAGGATCTCGCCCATCAGACTAATCATATTTCACATCATCGAGGCAGAGCCTCAGCTGTAGTATAAGCATATTTACGTCATCATCGGGGATCACCTGCTTTCGCCAATGATGATATACGCTCACGCGTCTGAGGCTGCCGACCGAAACGAGGGACGAAGGCAACGGCCATGACCTATATATATATAAAAAAGCAAGGCGTCAGTCAAGCTGAGCAGGACCTCATACTAAATATTATCTTCATTTGAGCCGAAGCCCTCTGAAGGATAGCAATATAGATTTATAATCATTGGATTACACCCGGGGGAAACCTGCCTTTTGCCAATGATGATATACGCCGTCTGTGAGGAGGGTATGGCAGCACCCTTTCTTGGGGAGATTGCCGTACCGTTCGAGACAGCTCTGAGGCGTCTGGGTGGTGGGATCGGATCTGGAAGGCAAAGGCAAGTAAGTGCCTTGGTCCTGGGGCTGGTGTTGCAAAACGGGCTGTCTGTCTGTGTGTGCGTGTTTGTTTGTCTATCAAGACGTTCAAGACGTTCCAATAAAAGGGATAGGGATGAAGTGATGAACCCAGCTTGAGGCTTCATGAGGATTGGATGATGGGATGGTATGAGATGGATAGAACAGTTGGAAGAGAGGAAAGGAGAAGAAGATGGACATTGAGCCTCATTATTTAGGTGAGGTTCGGGACATTGTTGATTTGTTCTGAACTCTATTCTGTTGACAATGACTATCTAGGTAGGGCAGCGATGCGTTTGCGAGCTGGAAGGAGTTTCTAATTGAATATCCAGAGCAAGAGAAGCTATGAATACATCACTTTTGGAAATCGTGCTGACGACGGAACCCAGCTAGAGTACTTTGCGCCTCTTTCTCCTTGAAGTCTTGAGAAGCGGCGAAGAGACCTCGAAATGAACCTTGAGTATATTCAACCTCACGAGATAGCATGCACGGGCTTTATCTATTCAGGGGTAGAGAAAGAGTGGCTAGGTCTAGTGAACTACGGAGGTAGGTCCGTCGTTCTCTACACTACGTCAGTCTCAGGAGATGATGAAATGTCAGCTCGTTGCTGGAAAGCTTGGAATATGAGGCAGAATCAGGTCCTGTGTTATTGCCATGATGGCTCTAGATATGAAGCTCTCTTACTAAAATCTACCCATCTACAGGCTCTGACTTCAAGTCATGACACTGAGTTGAACCTTCACTCCATTCACCTGCAAGGCTCTTTATATTGGGCATCTGATAAGCCGGGAAGGAGCGTCATAGGGTTGGTTCGACAAGATTGGGAGGTCAGTTACGAGCCATGACCCGTGGAAATGAAAGAATCCCCTAATAATGCTGTTTGGCTCTGGTTGTCCATGTGGGCAATCACTCCTTACTCGATGAGCTCCAGGAAATTACAAAAGGAGAGATTTTAGAGAGGGTTACCGCGTTAGATAACCTACTTGCCTCTCTAATGACGATCCTTCCTGAGGTTATGCCTGATGGCTGCCAAATTATCAGCCAGGTCGGCAACGACTAGAGGACACTCCGATTAATGATGTTAGTGATCACCCATTACTTAATGAGGTCCAGGCAATTATACAACGCGCAATGTTGAACGCAGCGCTTGCATTTATCAGACGATGACTTCAGTTTGCGTGAGCACGATTATGGCGACTGTGAGCTCCCCATTCTAGAATCTGCAAGTGCGATTGAATAGAACACGAAACTCTATGGGTTACCAAAGCACGCTATCCCCATATGGATTTGTCACGTCTCTTTGATTGATCATCTATCATCAGTCTGACTACCTGGCAAGCCCAAGCTATGGAAACTATGGTGTCACGGAATGTAGTTGCAGTATCGTGCCACAACACTGCCAAAGGATAGAACATTGGAGCGTTGGAGGCTTTGGGTCTGATCCCATGTGCACAGTCAGGTGCGGATAGGTTATATTTCCATCATGGTCCTCCCCTTGTTGGCGATTGCATTGTCTAGACAATGCTTCGAGCTTATGTAAACATGCAATGTTCCATACGCAATTCGGAAATAGAGATTGCCGCGTTATTGAAACTGACGCTTTACAAACAGTGTCTATTCCATCCTCGATGGATTGTTGCAACGAAGTCGTTGATTGTACTTCGTATGCTGCTCAGCCAGAACTATAACCGCTTCAGAGGACCGCTGGTTCAGGGCGCTAAAAACGCTAGGACAATTTCAGCTAGCTAGGCCCGGCAAAACTTCGGCCTTGTTTAGTTAGAAGTTAGAAGTACAAGTGTACCTAAGTACCTACCTCCCTCATCCTCCGAGCTCCGTCCATCTGCAATCGACTCACTTGACGACAACAATCGCGCTCCAACGAGTGTAGTTGCCCATCACTAATTACCCATTCTCCCAAATAGCAGCCGGCCTGCCCACGTACTTCTATCTGAGCAGCGCGCTCCGCCCTCTCGCAATGGCCGACGGACCCGGGCTCGGTGGCGCCAAGCGCCCCAATTTTACCGTTCTGCGCCCTCCTGGGCCTCCATCTGGAATCTACAGATATACCGCCACCGCTCTTGGGGCCGGCATGTGGTTCTTTGTGGGTATCGATCTTCTTTAACATGAAATAACAGAAGCTGATTGTCCGTCACAGTTGATGTACCGAGCGAAGAAAGACGGTATTTCACCCAACCTCTATGACGCATCGAGAGATATATTAACGCCTTGGCCAGGTGCCGTTCTGATGGGTTGGAAACATCCGTGGGACCACTAAGTTCGACCCTCCAGCTTACAAGATTCATCGTTCAATGCGGTTGCGAGTACGATAAATGCCTCCCGGAGCGTGAAAACTCAGAAAGAAGATTTGTCGCAGGGCGATCGCGGTTTGCCCCGGTTCGATAAAATATCATTGAGTAAAGGCAACGCGTTCGCTGAAGGTGTCGAGGCTGCGACGGATACAGTGTTGGTACGGGCCTCGGGTTTGCAAAATGGATGTATATGAACTTTGCCTGGCTGTTCTCAGCCTTATAGGCAGGACCGAACGACCCCGAGCAATCTATGCAGAATAAACACCATTTTCTGTCATGGCCGCAATGCTTGTTACTATTGTCAATACGACAGCGAGCCGCCGGATTCCGGTTGCCATTATCATATTATGCATTCATCTCATGTACCCGTTTTCTGGCCAGTGTTATATAAACACCGCAATGCTTTGATGAAATAAACCGTTCAAGCCACTTTACTCACGAATCATCCTCACTTTTCCATCTCCCGTCTCGCGCCATTCATTGTTGTTAGAACCAATATCTAAACTGCTAAGTGTCACTCCATCCAGGGATGACCGGGCCGCCTTGGAAGCATGTTTATGTAAGCCAGAAGCATCAGTCTTAAGTATAGATCTAGATTGGAAGAATTTCCGTGCTGTCATCTGGTTCTCGAACATTTGATAACGTAAACGGCGCGTTCTGTAGAGATTTTATGTCTACAGACTATATGTACAATTGCAGTGCGTTCAGATAGCTAGCTACCTAAAGTACTCATCGATCACCTGGGCACGACTGGAGGCCGTGGTTGCACGCAACTGTGCCTGTAGACTTGGCTGGAGGAGCAACACAAATTCACCACTAATAAAAAAAATAGAAAAGATAACCAATTCAAGAATTCAAGGGAATGTCGCTAGTACCATCACTGAACAGCAAACGGCAGATGCTTGATGAACTGAGAGGCCAGTAGGTATTGGTTGAAGATGGGAGATGCATAAGGAGCTAAGCTGCTTACGTACTGTACTGTACATACCTAGGCACAGTTAGGTAACTTGGAAGCTCTACATACAGCTAGGGTGGTGCCGCTATTGCTGGAGGGGCGTCTATGATTAACCTAACCTTAAATTCTTCCAGCTTCACCAACATCGAACTCTCTCAGCCTTGTTATTGAGCAGCGAAACTAAACCTAGTCCAGTGCAACTAGCCAAATACTAACTACGGTACAACATCTTGCACTCCTGCACTGGCAATTGTGCATCTGACTCGCACGGTCACAATCCCTATCTTTGCGCCACTGCGCGCCAGAATGTCCAAGCGACACGCCTCCGAGGCGCTCGAAGATTTGTATGGCGTGGATTCGCCCGCATCCAAAAGATCACGGTTCGACGAAGGCCCCGAAGTAGACGGTAACACCACTGCGACACCGTCAGAGAACCGGGGAGATAGCATTAGCGATGACGACGTTGACGATGGCGATGGCGGCAATGCGCCTGCGAGGGCGCCGATACGACAGTCGGCGCCGACAGAAGGGTACGGCGATTTGTACCTCGACACGATAGACCGCAACGTCCTCGACTTCGACTTCGAGAAGCTGTGCTCTATCAGCCTGTCCAACATCAACGTCTACGCTTGCCTCGTCTGTGGGAAGTACTTCCAAGGCCGAGGGCCCAAGTCGCACGCGTACTTCCACGCGCTGGAGGATGGCCACCACGTCTTCATCAACATGGCGACCCAGAAGGTTTATGTTCTACCCGAGGGCTACGAGGTGAGGAGCAAATCACTGGACGACATCAAATACGTCTCCGACCCCAGATACTCGAGGCAAGAAGTCATGGAGCTAGATCGCAAGCCGAGAACGGCGTGGACGCTTGGTGGGAAGCAGTACACGCCAGGCTACGTGGGCATGAACAACATCAAGGAGAACGACTATCTGAACGTGGTGATGCAGGCGCTGTCTCATGTCGGGCCCTTACGCAATTTCTTGCTTCTTGAGGACCTCTCGTCGCGCTCAGAACTCGTCAAGCGATGTGCTATTCTTTTCCGGAAGATATGGAATTCGCGCGCTTTCAAGAACCACGTATCACCACACGAGTTGCTACAAGAGATCTCGTTGAGGTCAAACAAAAAATTCACGTTAACAGAGCAGTCTGATCCGGTCGACTTCTTGTCTTGGTTCTTAAACAATCTCCATCTAGGACTAGGTGGTAGTAAAACGAAACCAGGTAGCAGTATCATACAGCGCATCTTCCAAGGCAAGCTGAAAGTCGAATCGCAAGCTATCACGGCAAAAGCCGACCTGGGCGACCGGTTGCGCTTTGAGGAAGCCGCTGAAGTCAAGACCGACATCACTCGCTTCCTGCTACTCACTCTCGACTTACCTCCTGCGCCCCTATTCCAGGACGAATTGGAAGGGAACATTATCCCTCAAGTGCCGTTAACAACGATATTATCAAAATATGATGGCGTAAAGGCCCAAGAGCATCTGGCTCAGAGGAAGCGGTATCGGCTAATGCATCCGCTACCTCCCTATCTCATCTTCCATATCAAGCGTTTCTCCAAGAACAAATTCGTTTCGGAGCGCAACCCAACCATCGTCACATTCGATGCTCGCGTCGGCCTGGACGCGTCACCCTACGTAGAGCCAAGTCCCGCAGACTACCCCCCAGGTGAGCCGATCTGGTATGATCTCGTCGCCAACGTCACACACGAGGCTGTGCGAGCCAAAGAGGACGTCGCCGACACCGGGGAAGAGCGCAAGACGTGGAAGGTCCAGCTCAAGGACAAGGGCCGCGATGAGTGGGTTGTGTGCCAGGACTTGTTTGTAGAACAGATCCAGAAGGAACTGCTGTACCTCGGAGAGTCGTATCTGCAGGTTTGGGAGAGACGGCGAGATTCGAGGGGAAAGCAGAAGAGGTAGTGCCATATAGAAGGCGAAGATAGTTGAAGAAGATAGATGGCGCTACATGTGATCGAATTTGAGCCAGACTTGTTGGTATGATACCACTTGCACAATGGATGGATCACAGACCTGTATACACAAACCATGTTTGTACAGCCTGCTCCATACGCCTGAGTTCGCTCTGAGTTTGAACTTTCACACCTCGGAGCGAGATTTCGTGGCTTAGCTTCCTTCGTTCAGCGTAGGAGAGATGTGGATGCTATGAGATAGCGCTACCGTATCGACGTAGGTGTGTGTAGTCTTCATCGAGCGATAGCCGGCTCGTGTAGCTTACTACTATATACCGTTTACGAGACGTATGACGAGTTAAACAGGAATATAATTGATACTTGAAAGAACAGTATGTAATCACATTATGTTATTACACTTCAGCCATCACGTTGACATGCCAGCGCCAGGATTCTCAGGATTGAATATGTAGTCTGATGAGTAATATCGTTTTGAATGCGTGTTTCAAGCCGAAGAACCGTATTGTATTTATCTATCCACCTAGCTCGCCTCTACTACCCTTTATACCACACACCCCTCAGTCCAAAAAAAAAAAAAAACCATGTGATAAGACCCCAAGAAGACGTGTGCCCGGCACACGCGGAGGACCACATTATACCAACGCGTCCAGTTGGAACTTTTATAGAATCACACAGCTCTGCTCTGTTAAGAGGAACACGAGTTAGCGATTGCTATTTCGCGAAGAATGAATCGGCCCCCGTTTTCAGGAGGCCTTGAGGACACATATAACAAGTAGCCCACTTTGACGAGCAAGGACGTATGTAATATTTGGCAAGATCAGGAAGGATATAAACAAGTCGTGAATTACTTACGATAATTGTCGCCGTTGACGGGGATGTATTCCG
This sequence comes from Nemania sp. FL0916, assembly GCA_022578715.1. Lineage (NCBI taxonomy): Eukaryota > Fungi > Ascomycota > Sordariomycetes > Xylariales > Xylariaceae > Nemania > Nemania sp. FL0916. The sequence continues at coordinate 509,587 of MU390226.1, forward strand.
AGCCCTTGGTTGAAGCGCTCAGAGCCTCGGCCATGTTGTTTGTGTTGTTGAGCATGATGTCGTTGGGTTTTGCGAAAGGCAATATGAATTGATATGATAAAATTTTGTGAACAGAGTTCTTAGTGTAGAAAGAGTGATATGTAATGAGTCAAACTGTAAAATGATAGATCAAGAGAGAAATGCCCAGAAATTTCATGCTTCTTATATCGAAAGCACGTATGAGAGACGCGCCCTTCCTCTACGATAGTAGATAAAGGCACACCGAGTCTCGTGGCTCTTAGATTATCTAGGGAGAAAGAAGGGTCTTCTTTATCTATAAACCAGCAATAGAGATATTTCCCCTGTTTCACTTCGAGTCCAACAAAGGGTGAACATGTTTCATATACCATATCAAAGAGCGGCCAAACAAAGTCTCTTCAACATACTCAATAGAGACAATGACTTAGCGTAGATGTGACTACCTGATTTACCCGCTCTATATCTTTATTACCCAGGCTAATCACATGATCCGAAAGTTGAATTTAGTTTCCGACAAGAAAGCAATGACTTCTTGTGCCTGTATTCAATCTCGGATTGGATGTCCGACGCAGGAACGATACACACCCGCCATGTGTATCCAATCTTCAACCATATCTAATAATAAGACTGGGGCGAAGCCCTCATCTCCACTAGACGAGAGAACGTTTCTAGGGACTAGGGTGATAGATTCGTGGGTTGCGAGGCCTCAGACTCAGATCTGGCTGGTGCTCACGCTATTTACTGAAGCTCGCTTGTAGGCTAAACATCGCCAACAATTTCACGACAACGAAACATGAAATGTAACAGCTACTTGGTATCAGAGTTTACTATTTTTTTGGCTTCTCATCCCATAGGCTTAACATTAAACCTAGGCGTTAACTAGACGTTCATGAATCATCCGTCTACCATCGTTTTCAATTTTCATCCCAGGCGTAAGCTCATCAGCATGTAATCATCGCCCTATACTCGAGAAACAAAAATTGTTTACTTGAAGACCTTGCCATCGGCGTACTTATACTCCTTTCCGTTGACGACAACGGGTTTATCAAATTTCCATCTCGACTCAACAACAGCCCGATCGTCCATGTTGTTGGGGTCGAGCTTCTTGAAGTCGAAACTCTCATAATCGGGAGCGACGTCGAACACGGGCAGGTACTCGTCACCACGGATGACGAAGGCACCAGAAATGACCGAGTCGTGGTTCTCACCATAGACTCCTGCGGCGCCGAAGAGATACTTGCGCGAACCTTCAAGACGATTGTTAAATCCACCAATCAGATTGTTGGACATGAACACCAGTCTCAGCTCGTCATTGTATTTGTAGTCGACCTGCCAGATGGAGTAATCCGCAAAAGGCACCGTCTCCCAGAAATATGCCATAGCCTTGTCAGCAGGATTGTTGGAGTAGAATCGTTTCCACTCATCTAAAGGATATTCTGATCTGGGCAGGAGATCAATAGGATGCTTGGGCTTGGGAGCTGGGGCAGCGTCTTCCTCTTCTGGCTGGGCCGGTGCGGCCGGCTGTTTGGGCTGAGGTGCTTTGGCCTTGGGCTGCTCGATCTTCTTGGCCTTGGGCTGCTCGGCTTTTTTGGGAGGGACGTTAACTAGCGCAGGCTTGTCAAGGAACTCGAGAGGTTTGGAAACCGCGAGGTAGATGGGCTGATTGTAAATGGTTGAGAACCATCTGGTGACATTAGGGTTCTCGGCACGCCACTCCTTGTCCCAGAAGTACTGAAAGCCACGTGCCATGATAGCAGCCGTGAAGAGATCAGCTAGTGTGATGCGCTCGCCAACTAGATACGTGTTGTGTAGAAGGTGCTCCTCGATGATGGCGACGGCCTTCTGGGCACGCTTGATAGAGTCATCAATGTTCTTCTTGTTGTACGGGTCCAGCCCCAGCAGAGGGCGGTACCAAGCACCCAGGTTAGGAAGAACCTCGGAGTTGGAAAAGGACATCCATTTCAAGATGGAAGCGTAACTGCGCAAAATCATCAGTCAAGTTCGTCGAGGTCGGATGCCATGGGATGAACCTACTCCTGCTTGGTCTTACCGAGAAGAGTTGTCTTCTCGTTTTGGGAGGTGACTGCAAGTTCAAGTTAGCTTAGCTGTATTAGGCCGCATTGTCGAGAACTGCACTGAAAGAGATAGAGGCACGGGAGATCAGAAAGTAGAACGATATCAACAAAATGTGATTCAGCCAGGGATAACTGTTTGAATAAAGGTCTATGTCATCATTTCAAGGGCCAGCCGATGAGGGCCAGTCGACCACTTGACGCATTGGCCAAGGAAAGAGAGAGAAGCAATACAACACCGAAGCAACGACTTACTGTAGATGGAGATGGCCATCGTCTCGGTGAGAACGTAGCCATCGCTGCCGACGAAGGTGGGTATCTTTCCGAGCTTGTTGTACTTCAGGAACTCCTCCGAAGGCTTTGCCGCATCGACCTCGACCGTCTCCAGCTCGAGGCCGTTGGCCTTCGCAACCGCGAGGATGGCGGTAGTGCGGGGGTTGAGCTGTGCGACAAGCCCGCTGTCAGCTCAGTCACACCGGCAATGCGCTGGAGAGAGTAGCGATGGTAGAAAAGCAGAAAAGCATGATGCATGCACAGGGCAGACAGAAGACCACGCTGCTTACCTCCCTGGTATAGATTTTTCCGAACGGCGCCATGGTTGCTGGGAAGCCTGGTGCTGGGGGAAAATGTGGGAGGTGGGAGGAGGAGAAGGTTGGGAGAAATCGTGGCTTTCTCCTTTCAAATTTCTCAACGCGCGGCGGGGCAGCAGCTCGGCATGCACCTGCCTAGTGCACCAACCCACCCTAACCTAGCCGGGAACCCATGAACCTACCTAGGTACCCATGTACCCACCCGCTGCCCCTGGGCCCTGTCCTCTTCGGCATTTCGGAGCATCTTATTTGCGGAGCAATTTGAGCCCGCTACTGGTTGAGGCGCTGTCACGGAACACCTCAAGAGTATTTCACGACCACAAGGCCGCTACCGCTTCGGCGCACCGTTACGAACAGCACGCTGGCCATGACGGCTCTACGATAGCGACTATGTCCTCCCTACGTTATGGTGCTCGCTGTCTGAGGGCACTCCCTCGTTCGGTGACGAAAAAATGGCCATCTCCCGTCTGCGTCACAACATCGAAAAGCTCCCCTCCCGCTCGCGCTTTCTCCACGACGGCACCTCGGCGGCAAGATGGCGATAGCGCCCTCATGTCCGCGTTAGATTCGATGCAGTCGGGGAACGATGAAGCCGTCGTTGCGTATGCGCGGCCTATGCCGGTTTCGCCTTCTTACTTCTCGCGATTCCCTCAGTTCTACGACAGTTTTGTGCAAGTGCAAGACCTCACTCGGAAATATGGACGACTGCCATCTTTACACCGGAGTCAGGTTGAACGGGTTGCCTGGAAAACAAAAGATCAATACCGTATGGATGTTAACGAACATGTCAAAGCAAGGGACTATGCTGCCTGTATCGGGCTAGCAAAGAGGCTACATCAGATACACCCTGATTTGATGCCTGAAGAAGTGAAACAGGGCCTCGCCCCGTTCAAGCGAGACGTCAGCATCTTTCTTAATCGACCAAGGGTCATTCCTATCGACAAATTCGGCAGATCACATGGCGTTGGCAGGCGGAAGTCTTCGGTCGCCCGAGCGTGGATGGTTGAGGGTACTGGTGAAGTCTTGATCAATGGCAAGCCTTTGAACGAAGCATTTGGCAGAATTCACGACCGGGAGAGTGCTCTCTGGGGACTCAAGTCCATGGAGAGATTAGACAAATACAATGTTTGGGCCTTGGTGGAAGGCGGCGGTCCCACCGGCCAAGCAGAAGCATTGGCCATGGCCATTGCGAAAGCGCTCACTGTTCACGAGCCCCCTTTGAAGACGCCACTAAGACGCGGTAAGTCCACATTCACAACTCCCGAACTCCTCCCGAACCAGTCCCTAATTTGTGCCGACAGCCGGCTGCATTACTCGAGATCCCAGAGCAGTAGAGAGGAAGAAGGCAGGCCGCGTGAAAGCAAGAAAGAGACCTGCATGGGTCAAGAGATAGCCGTGTCTACAATCCCGACAGATTACCGAAAGAGTAGGCTATACAATTGTGACGAGGCTTCTATTCGTCATCCCCGACACCTTCTAGTTGCATGTATTATGCGCTTCCAGGGCGATCTCGGACGGTGGGCTGTGAGATGGTGTAGATGTACAAATAATGTATCACAACGTGACCTTTTCGTCACCAAGCGACTAGAAGAGCACAGAATGCCGTCGCCAATGTCCGGGGTACGAATAAATCTCGCATCCCAAAAGGGCCGACTTGGTGATCCTGACACCGCCAGATCCGTGCCCAATTGTTTCGAGTAATCGCGGGGGAATTGGGCAGGTTCCTCCGCTAAGTAGTCGGGCTGCCTCGGCGTCCCCGTTCTGGGTGATTATTATGATTTGCGACAAATTGCGCTTTGAGCATAGGTAATTAGCTTGCTCCTATTTATCATCAACTTCGTTCTTCGCCGCGAATACGGAGTAGAGATGTAGTGTTGTATTGTACTAACGGGCCTATGACTTGGTAGTGTATTGTAGCTCCGAAAACTACAAGCAAGATCAGTGACCTCATTGGGCTGACAGCAAATACCATTGAATAATCCGGGGCGTGCTTTTCCGTTTCATGCTACCTACTTGTATACTAGCAGCTTACCAAGGTAGCTAGATACGTTAGGTAAGCTTCAAGCCCAATTTCTTCCTTCGCCAGTCCACTACGAGCCTTACCGCATGCGGGTTTTGACGCGAGCCCAAGCAAAGCGGCTAATTCGAAGCCTGGCGATTAGCACCCAGCGATAATGGCCGTACTGGCCGGGGCAATGACGTCGCGTCTGTTTATGCTAAAACAATTAGCATTGACATGCCAGAAGGCTAGCCCGGTATTAGCGAGTTTTACTGTCGCTTCTGTTCAGAGCCCGTTAGAGCGTCGGCAAGAGTCGGCCAGCCTCGCAATTCGAGGCGTATTGCGCAGCTCGTTTCCTTCTCCTCGCAAGTCAGCCATCCCCGGCAGAAACACGGCAGAAGTACGGCCGCAAACCCGATCTCAATTCCGCTCGGACCTTTAGGTTAGACGCTACGTTGCTGTGTAGTTCAAGGTATGATCCTATGAGGTACGTGTGCTTGTGGCTTTAATTAATTCCGATGTGGCATGATAACATGTTGACTCTTTTGCTTGCCCAAGAACTCATTGGGACCACATCCGGGATTTGTTTTACCTGGTGGGAAAAGAAGATCCGCCCACGCGTTTCATTTTAGCCGTGCTGAAACTTATGCGTATTTTCCTCGCTTGGTATGCTCACTGCAGCCGACCTGCCTGTGCAGGCTGAGGATGAGACCGCAACATATATTTATCTTAAGGTGGCAAGCGTTGGTGGCCGTATGCCCCGTTCTAGGATGAGGTTGCGAGCGTTCGCGTCCTTAGTGGCATCCGGCTAGGTACTTGCCGTCTGACATCTCGGCAGCAGCAGCAGCATTTTCCTTGTGATAAGCGTCGAGTCCCACGTGGCGATGCGAATGTAACGTTATGTAGAACAGTTCTCGATTATTTCCTCTTTCGGCGAGCGTGAGCGCGTTCCTACCGGGATATTTCTTGAACGAATGATTCATCTGCCTTTACGAAGTACACTAGAAGTGTGCATATATTCGAACTAATAGCCCATATATTCCGCCCATGTATACGCACGTATAGTTACCATTTTATTGCTCTGGATTATAGAACCGTGCTGCAGAAGTCGGAGTTAATGACCCTGGCCCAGGAGCTGTAATTCCGTGTCAGACTCACGTTGCTATGGTCAGTCAGCGTTCATGGTGGTGTACGCGTAGTGGCTACCTGGCGCTGTTACCCAAGTGATGGGATCAAGATGACGACGAGCGCGTAGGCCAGCCCACCATCCCTGGATCATATCGACAGCACCTAGGTACTCCCAGGCTAATGCTAGGCTAAGGAGCAAGACGATGGCAACGCTGCGCTTATGCGCCACTGCCACGAGGCAAGAGTAAGCCATGCAGCCCCGTTACCAGGATCTGGCATCTTATATACTATCTCGGTAGGTGCTTGGGGATCGTCCACCTAAAGAAGGCTGAAAACAAGGCTCGACATGGACAATCTCATTTTATCTTCATGCGCATGTGGCGCTGGGGATGACACTACACCAAAGCATTAAATACAGATGCAAGGCTGGATCGCTATGACCTCCGCAGTAAATTTACGCCTGGACATACCTTATGTACTGTACATACTGTAACGTCACTCAGATGGGCTTTGAGCTGCCCCAAGAGGCACATGACAGCTAGATGGTTCAACGAGCATATTTCAGATGCCGTAGCAAACTTGAAGGTCCATAGAATTGATCATATGCGTAGAATGACATACAGACGTAAGTACGAAGTAGACATCGCCCGTTGTTGCTAGCCGGTCTGTGGGGATGGAATGGAACTGCTCTCAATAATCTTCCGGTTGGTACAGCTAGTGTTAGCCTAGAAAGGTTTTAGTCTCAATTCCCAAGCCAAACGGCGAAGAATTATCGTATCCGCTCAATATACTTACCTATTTGTATCCTCTCGGTTAGTCAACGGACCAAGCACTAGAACAATTTCCCGCTCATCAAAACATCATGTGATTTTCCGGCAACTGCAGAGCGGCCAATCCTCGATCTGCCACAACTTTTATTAGCATCCCTGCACTGCCATCTTGGATACATACTGTTCTAGCGCATCTACATATTTCGTACAAGCGTACGGAGTACAGTGTGCTGCTACTGTAGCGAAATTTACCGGCGGTAAAATTCCCGGGACTGACGTTATTCCCAAGATATGTTCTGTCAAATTTCTTAGAGCCAATACTTCTTGTATCGGAATAAGCCAAGAGAAGTGACAAAGTAGCATCCGCCGGACTTGCGCAGTTGTATAGCTTGGAGGCAGAGAGAGCACGAAGATGTTATTGTCAAATGGGAGCCGCGATTACAACAACAGGATGGTCATAGGCTGAATCTTAACAAACCCTTGACATGGATCGGTGGTGCATACTTAAAGTACTACCTACCTTCTCGTGTGACCGTGGCCAATGATGGGCTGTGAACAGTATGAGCTCTGTGTTGGCTTGAATCAAGATTCGTTCTCGGGATACTCACGAGAATTCCCAAGCGTAATTGGGCTGCATCTGATGAAACTTGGGCAGTAGCATTGTAAAATTACCTGGTAATCGCAACCTTGAACGAATAGTGAGGCAAGCGAGCCCTTCGATACTTGCAGCACGGAACTGCCAGCGGCCGCTTTGTTCAAGGCCTTGTAACCTTGAAGTAATATGGGAGAGACGAAGTACCGCGCTTAACCTCAACAAGACTAGTTGGAGGTGAATAAGGTGGGTGCGACAACCCTCGGGCGGCGGGCAATCTGGTGCTACGTACGGTCTACGTACCAGCGACCCACCAAGAACCGCTGTAACACCAGCTGATTTCGATTGACTACACAGCAAACCAACGCGCAACCAGCTGAATATAATAACAGTGTCTGACTTGACAGATACCTACTCAGGTTTTCAATTTGTTAGCTAGCCCATCTAGTGTGAACAGTCGAAGTGTCCATCACATAGCAGGTCTGACTAGCGCTACGTTCTCTACGTCTCGCGACGTCTCATTCAAAGCTCTACCTAGGTAGGATGAGGCAACCGAGTATACGATAGTGTCCAATACTCGAATTTAAAAATCAATCGGTGCTCGATAGGCGTACTACGATATCTCCATATGGCCCCAACATAGCAGTACTGTGCTGCGATTCGAAAGTATACGCTCTGCGTGTGCCTATATACTCGGCACTCCCTTGCTACAGATACGTTATTGTCGGTAACAAATATGACATGTTGTTATTACTATCATCTCCATCTAGTGTGTAATAAGACAGGAGGACCTGTTTACGCACGTATCGCGTTCACGTGGAGCCCTGCTTGATAGATGAAGGACCGCACTTGGGATTGCCAGACGCCGCCACATGCACGATCGGAGACAATTAGCACATTTCGTGATCCATCCGTCTCAGCAACGCAAACCAATATCGTCCGAGTTTCGTTTGGATACCTGTTAGGTCAAGTTAAACGAGGTAAAGTCAGTGTTCCGTTTGTACAAGAATGGTAATATCGATGGCCCGCACGAGACACGGCACTGCGCACAGGAGAAAAGGGACATTGGTCTCGTGTCACCGGGTTCAAGGCTTGATATGTTTTATTGTGTATGCCTCTGAAGTAGGCAGTAGGTCCGGGGCTCAGGCCTCGGACGACCCCAGTATGCCGGGCGCGCGAGCGTTTCATAAACTCGCGTTTGACATCTGCCAGGCCGTGCTCATCTCGCGGTACAGTCTGCGGCGCACAGCTGGCCAGGGGCGTCCGCGAAAGTTGTTAGGGGCAAGAGCATTGTAGAACAGCAACAGCGACTTCCCGGGGTCGTGTAATCCCGGAGCTGAGAGCTTTTTCATTGCGTTTCTTACTTACAATACTCTGTTTCACGGGAGCCCACCTCCCCAACCTTGAAGTGTCCCTACACTACTCTACACCTCTGGCAAGGAACTACCGGCACACCACGCCAGATCTGTAGCTACCGATCTGCACCAGGACAGGACTTGTTCATTGATCCATCCATCCATCCATCAATCATACGGCTGCACACTATCTTAGTATACCGCGGCACTGCTGCTGCATCTCGTCTGCGCTGCCGCTGCGTCTGCGTCTGCGTCTGCGTCTGGATCGGGGACTGCATTTGCATCCCGTCCGTCTGCAATCTGCACCCACACCCGCATCTGCATCTGGCGAGCCTCACTACTGTTGTAGAACCCGGTTGAGGTGTGTACCCTGCTTAGTGCCACTGGTCGCACCACTACTACCATTCTTATTATCACTGCCATTGCTGTCGCCCGTTTCTTGTCCTTGCTGTTCTTCTCACTATCATTCATGCCTTGGCAACCTAACCCTGGCCTGCTTATCCCATGCCAAATGCCAGCATTACTGGATCCATGCCAAGCTCTCCCTCTCTACACCGGTATGTATATAGGCGTCGTGACATGCAATACTTACTTAATTACTTCGTACATAGTAGATAGATGGGCAGGTGGGTACGCTAGGTACATACCTAGTGGAAGGGGTCTCCCCAGGGTAGCAGGGGCCTCACCTACGTGCCTGCCACCACCCTGTGCTAGACACACACCCCCCCCGGAGCTGATGGGGCTACAGGCGCAGATCTCCTCTAAATAACTACCCAGACCAACTAGCCTGCACATGTCCCACTCAAGGCAGGTACCTGTTAGCAAGCTCTTATTAGTCGAAGCCCTGTTCTGGGCCCTATCTGTGCCGAATTCAATGGCTCGATACCATTCTCTCCCATCGTCATTGCGGCCTTGCTTGCTGTCCAATACTCTCGTACGTTCGCTCCACCCTTTGATAATTTCCCGTGCTCCCTCGGGACCCTTTTTTTACTTCCCTGGCCTGTTTACACCAGTCGGGACGCTAGGTACTCCCCTCGGTACCTGGTGCTACGTAGCTCGCCCGGAACCGACTTGCCACCAGGTAGGTACCGGTGCCGTGCCAGGTCCACGCCGCCCACCGCTACCTCTAAGCAGCTCTTAGCCTGAGGGAGGCTCGAGCGAGCGACCAGTCCGCTATGCTGTAGAAGGTAATATGTTATTCTTGAAAGCCATGTCTTTTTCTCCACTCAGACACTAGCCCGTCGTTCTACCCTGCCTCATAGACCGTACCTAATTATACACTGCCTACTACGAGCAGACGCAGGTACGGTATGTAATGTAGGTAAGTACGTGTGTATGGACTTGTAAGTACTGTATGTACTGTAGGCAGGTACCTTCGCGAAAATGGTACAGTACACATCCCCCGAGTTGTTGACATAGGCAGGTAGGTCACCCGTTCCGTAAAGTTTCTTATTATATCTCCATGTGCCCTGCTCCCCAGCTTGGGTGCTGGCTACGTTTGTTGCCTCTCACGATATAATACACTCCTGACAATAGCAATTGGTTGGAGAGCTCCCTGGAGCCTTCCCCCTTTCTCCTTTTGCCTTGGAATGCGTGGTTGAGTCTATACAAGCCCTCCTCTTCTTTCCGCCCTTGTCTTAGCTCTGCATTGGAAATATCCACTCTTCACCCTGCTGAAGATACAACACCATATTGTATTGCGAGATAGACGCCGCCTAAGCCCAAATTCAACATCAAAACAAGCTCACGAGGCCGGCAGTCTCAGAGAATTGGCCTCGTGCCATATGTTGTCGAACAAAACCTCCATCATTCGACCCATAATACTGCGGCTTACCACCCCATCGCACTGAACAGGGTCATCGCTGGTTGGACTAACCAGTCACTGCAGTGCTACTGGGATCCTCCTAGCATCTTTAGCCACGACCGTTGAGCGGGCTAGTTCCATCATACCTAGATCAGCCCTTTCGAAAGCAGAGCTAACGCGTGTGGTCCAACGCGACTGACTGGAGCTTGAAGACTCTGTCGTATCACTGCCGCTGTTGTTGCCGCTGCTGTTACCGCCGTTACCATCGCTGTGCTGCCGCTGTCATCGTTGCCGTCGTCGTCATACCCGGCAGTGGACGGTAGCCAGGGCACAGCGGTTGGGCCTTACACACATCACGGCATATATATCACTAGGCGGTGTCTGAGCGAAAACCTTGAACCCGGGTCCGGTGTCTGCTGCCTGTACGGGGCACTTCTTGGGTCTTGTTTCTGGGTATTGTGCTTGCGACCTTCCCCCAAGCTCGGATCTCAGTTATTATATAAACTCAAATCCCCATACGCAAGCCGCCACGCACGCGAGAACTTAATCTCCAGAGTCTTCGTTTCTCAACCCTGCGAGTCAGCACATACCAAGCGAAGTTCTCTATCCTCCCTAGGTAAACCGCGGGACTATTCCCTCTGGTTTGAACACCGCACGCATCCGGTTGTCACTCTCGCAAGCCCAACTATTTTCCTTCGTGCGAGCTTTACATCATATCGAATTTTCCGTGCCGCCGCTAGTCTTTCGATCAGGGCCCGCTAGAAAGACTGGGCCGGTCGGTTCTCGACGCGGCTGGCGCAAGGCAAGCTGGCTGTCCTCTGCGCTCAGCCAGCTCTGTTGCTGGACACTCATCGGCCGGGCTCGCTATTTCAACTGCGTGGCAACACGCTGTGCCAGGGCATGGATGACAACACCCGGCAGCGAGCGCAGGAACAGCCTGGCGGCTCTAATGCTAACACTAGATATTCGATCAACGATTCGAATGCTGCGCGTAGATCCTATGGCACAGGTAACGTAGAGAGATATCGGCCTGCGCCTCTAGGCTCTACGTCCTCAGGATCTCGGAGTTTGGGGGCCGGTTATGCCAATTATTACCAACAGCAATCTATGGCGCAGAGCACAATGGCGTATCCGACCGATTATGGACAGGACACGAGACAGACACCCAATTACGGGGCATATAACCCATCTCTTCTCTACAACATGCAGCCGGCTAGTGGACAGAGCGCCGTTTACGATACAAGTCAACAGTTCCCACAGCGGCAAGCTGCAGGTCTACAGATGATGTCGACGGATGTTGCCGCCCCTTATTTCCCAAATGAGCCAACCAACACAGCTGCGGCGAGTAGCCTGCAGCCACAAGCGGCGTCCTCGAATGCGCCAGCTGTGTATCAACCGAGCCATACAGACCAACGGGTGCTTCAGCAGGGTTATACCGGCAGCATAGCATCGATGAGCGGGATTCCGCAGGCGGATGCAGCTGAATCAGTTGTCGAGCAACAAGAGTTCGTCGCGCCGCCTGTTCCCTCGGCCATGTCTGTGCCAGATGCAGCTGCCCAGATGACAGAGGCCTACGCACAATACCAGAATGCCCTCAAGGAGGTATTTGCCAATATTGTCAACGGCGCGCTACAAACCGCCAGTGAATCTCTCTTGGGCATTTCTGAATGGCTTCTTACAAAAGTAGTGGAATTAGGTGTGTGTTGGTATCGAGTTGTCTATGGTGTGATGACTAATAATTAACTGTAGGCCTTACCGGAGACGAAGAAACCCTCCATCAAGACCGCCTAAAGCTTTGGCGTGACTTCAATCATGCGTGGCTTTCCCTATTTCAAAAACAGAGTGACGCATTCAGATCCGGGCTCCCGCTGCAACGGGGCCAGACATACGTTAGCCAGGAACAGCTGAAGAAGATGGGTGAAGATCTTGTTCGACTGTGTAATGGCATTGAGGGACATGGCTTAGTTGATTATGAGTATGGCGTATGGGAAGAGCGCATCATTGATAGTATGTCTCCCCGACTAGCCTTCTATATTGGGTCTGAAATGCTTATTAGTTACTATAGTACTCATGGAGTGTCTCAGCCTATACGAAGCCGGCAGCGCTGATGCCAGTACGTCTGGGCCCCACCAGATAGGCGCGAGTCGGCCTTCTCGTCAAGCATCTGGATAGATTCTACTGTCTACTTAGCCTCGTGAGCGTTAGGATACAGGTTTGGGCTATTGCCATAGAGCAAGGATTGATTACTGTAACACCACGCATTGACAAGGCGTTTAATCGGCTGTAAGGTTTCTCTACGCGGAATCGGCTGATATTTCATTCACCGGGGCTGGCCCGGCTTTTTTGAATCCTCTTTCAGGTACTCATGGTTGGTCACTACACCGCTACAAACATCTGTCGGGCATCAGGAAGCTGTGGGTACCGGCGTGGCATAGCATGTCTGAGGTAGCGGTTGATCCCTCGCCGCGGCTCATGCCTTTTTTTTTGTCATTGTATCATGTTCACTTAGATTGGAGGGCATTGGGACGCGACTGGGCCACGACACCTGGCGGGCTGGGAATGTTGGGGCATGTCAGTCATGGAGACTTGGCGAATGATAGACGCGGTATGATGCGGAGGAAGAGGGCAGGGCATGGAACAAGGACATGGGTGGGATCATCCACTAGAGTGGAGGAGGCGTACGGCTGTACGAATGGAGTTTTTGGATACCCTTGAACTTGACTTCGAAGGCATTGGAAAAAGGAAAAAAAGGGTCATTATAGAAAGAGCCAAACAGATGGGGTCCCCTACGCTCTCACGGATTTACCTGGTTTGGCTATGGTTATGGTTTTGCCTCTTCGTTTTCTTGGAGTTATCAAGGCTGTTGGAGAGACAGGGATAAGCACTGGTTTCGCAGGGCCTCATCAGTAGGTTAGATGGCAATGAAGGATTGTTGGTCTTCACTTCTGGCCTCCGATGCCTTGGCGGGTTGATGACTGTAACTGTTGGGTTGCAGCGCTAGCAATAGCAAGAAGAACGCGCTTCGTCACCAATATTTCCCTCCTGATCAAGCCATATTGTTCATTGACTGCCGGACTACTACTTAAGATCCATGGTTCATGGCGTAAGCTATGGCGGATTCTGATGTAGATTTGACAAGCTGGAAGAAATGGCCAATTAGTGCAGTATGGGCACGACTGCTATCATCGATCAGCGTTTCTTATTGATTCGATGAGTTATGTTTCTACTTGAGCGGTTAATTGATTTTCATATCAGAGCCCAACTAACATACCCTGCCTCGCCAGCCTGTCAGCGTGTCCAAGCAACCAGGGTTATCAGCCTTCTCCCATACAGCTGGGTCGTCATCCATGAGATCAGGCGCCAAGGCCTATTATACTTCGTACCTAGTACCTATATGTCTTACGCGGATTCTTTTCCATGTACCGGACTACACCATTTCCGCACATAGTTAGTAAGGCATCCACCGGGATTGCCGCGATCCTATCCATCACATTGGGAGCTCACCAGAAAAAGGGGTCCTAAAGGTATGGGCAGGAATACCTACCTACCTACATTCACCTACGCTATGTATGGATAGGTAGTCCACCTAGTGCATACCTACACCTATCCTAGTGTAGGTAATTAGTTCAAGACCCGGTGCTACCGGTGTTCTAAAAAGAGACTTTCCTAACACATTCGCCAGTTAAATTGCTGCCCAATAGAGAAAAGCAATGCTGCCAAGGCCGGAATATGGGGGCGTCATTCGTCTTCAGCTTATGTGTTTCGTTATAATAGCAAGGATAAAAAGAGCTCCTCCTCAGAGCTGGAGCTCCTGTAATGTGCACTTCCCAGCATCTTGGTAAAGCCGCACATCTTGCATGCAGCCCGTCCGATCCGGGCTTTCTCGCTTGAGCCATCTAGATCCTCTCTATCCTCTCTCTCTCTCTATATTTGTGTCACTCTGCATTTTTCCTATAACTGGGGTACTTTGCGAGAGGGATGTCCGGTTATTTATTCCTGTCCAGTCAACTCCCTGATGTACGCACATCCATAATGTTTTCTAATTATTATGCAATGGGCCAGGTTCGCTCACTCCGTGGTGGTTGGTTGATGATGGAGCCCACCAGAAACCAAACAAGGGAATCACGCGGACGGGAGGGATCCTGTTCTCTTACCGCCCTCTACGCTTGCATTAGCCAGGGCAAACGAAGTTGGCTCGGAGTAAGTAGATTGGCGCCATACTGGCGCTTGTACCAAAGCAGAAGCCTTTTCATCCTGTTGGAGCACGCTACACACCTACCGAGTAGACATGGCCTCGTGAGTATTGCTGAATGTTACTCTACACCACACCACTGCTCGCCTGGATTTATTGACCAGGTGTACCAATACCAGTCATCGTATACTGGGTATAATAAGTACGCTATATGCAGCATGGGGACTGTGTAAATGACTCGCGTGACTTGGATGACCAGTCACTCCCTTACTCATCCACAATACTCGCTCGCACTGTCTACTCGTTGCGAGGAATGGAACGCGCCTTTTCCTCTGTCCAGGGGACGGATATGATATGGCCGGTGAAGTAAAACATGGTCCACCTGAGGAAAATACGGAGGAATCCGTTGTGATATGACGAAGTGGTTATCGACAGCCTCAACGCCGAGCTGCGCTGCGCTTACAGTGGCAACTTTTCGGCTGCCTCAACCACACCTAGCTGGCGATCAGTTGATAGGTATAATAGACGCAGTGAGGCGACGCGACGCGACCGAATGGGATGCCTCGCAAAACCATTGGCTACCGGAGAGGAAAATAGTAGCGAATTAGTAGCGAATTGCCAATTCAGGCCAGAAGCCGACACTGATTGGCTCGGCAACACAAGACGAGCATGGATAAATTGGAGGAGGAGGGGAGGGGGGACTGCAAGCCAGGCGTGTGGTTGCAGATGAATTAAAAAGCCCGGGGGGGGGTCCAAGTCAGCCCCGGCGCAATGGGAATTTGGGGGAAAAAGGATGGCTTGGTAGCTAAACACGTTGATCGCCCGGGTCGGGTTGGATGACGCACATGAAATACCCAGACCAGACCCGACACCTTGGGTAAGCTAATCTTCTCCCCCGTCGCCCGTCGTGTCATCACGGCTAATGGTCTCATATATCTGCACTAACCTTAGGTTTTTAATTCCTTCCCTAGACTGCCCTACATTAACTGCGACAACCAGCTCCATCTGCTTATCCGTGCAATCTCCCCCGCCCGCAGCCGGAATGGCGCTGGAGCTGGGAAGAGCTGACAGAAATAGCTGACGGGGCAGGTGATGCTTTAATGACAAGGGAGGATGTTTCTAGATTATGCATGGAGTAGGTTGTGTGTCACTATGGAGACGTTGATTTAATAGGAGCTGAATGGTCAGGTAGTATAGGGATGTGTATGAGATGCGTATCACGATAGTTATAGTTATAGTTATAGTAGTGTAAATAGCATTAATTACGAAACTCATTATCTGTTCTCGATGTGACATCTCCCTCTGTGACCTATCTTCGTTGCACTATGGAGTTAAGAGTAGACTAGACTACGCCACGAGCTAGGTAACTTAATCAAGTGTCAAACGAAGGCCGGGTCCCTGGCCCCAGCCAGCTTAAGCGAGAACAGCAGGGTAAGGATCGAAATCCCATCCAGAACAGCCTCAAACTTAGCCAGTATTATCCACTATGAGAAATGCAGTAGGTAGTACCGGTACGTGCCTAACCTTAGCATACTTCGTAGTCTTATCAAGGTAGCACGTAATTACAGTACGAGGTACGGAGCGTGTATGTATGTAGGGCTAAATCCATCTAGAAACGAGAGCCCAATCCACAATTAAATCTATTTATCACCTAAACTACTGCAATGCAACCCGCAGATAGATACGTTCGAGACATCAGCCAAACACCTGCTTTAGGTTGCCTATTTCGCGTCTGCGTCAACTATACCTAACAACTGTGGTGTAATTATATTGTCTCCTGTTATACTGCCCGCGTAAGCAGCATTGCAGCTCTGTCTCGGCTCGACCAACGTCATTTTACTCAATGTGAAGACGTAGTCTTGCTTGACCCGGAAATCGGAGTCCGCCGGTACCGACATCGTACACTATCATACTCTCATGTGCCTCCTAAGCCAAGTCGATTTCCGGGGGCGCCCACGCGGAAGCCCATCGTGACCTACGGACCCAGACTATTGGGAAATGGAGGCTTTGATACTACGACGTCAGAAAAGGCAGGCCTGTCTAGCGTACCGCGCGATTGGAGATCTCCGGCACGTCAGAACCATTGTATTGCGTTCTGTCCGCGGTTAATCTATTTGCTTCTTTCTTCCTGCACATACCATTATAGTAAGTGCCGCAATTACCGTGTGCGCAACGAGAATTGGCACGACTAATAAGGATAACAACTATTAATTATTAAGGATCAGATACGGGATTGGCAGGTCTCGGTATCGCATCGAGGTTAGTATACACACCGACCAGCCACTCCGTTGTATACCGTATAACAAACTAATATTTACCTGCTTTGTATGTACAGAAGTGATGATGGTCGCTTCAGCCTTCAGACAGTAAGTAAACATGTCGCGGGCCGGGCGTCTCACGACAAGTCGTCCTCGGCTACGCACGATCTGGGTAGGTAATAATCATATGTGCATCTAAGTAAGGTATGTATCAGTGCTGCCATGCTATGCATAATGCAACCATGCAAGCTGCTGTGGACTTTTTGTCGTCGCCCACTTTACTTCATGTTCGTCCCGTCCCCTCTCGGTTCCCATTTTTGACCCTGGCTTGCATATTGGTTGCTCCCACACGGTCACACCCAATGCAGATTACCGCATTGGTATGCGAACTGCTGCTCAAGCAAGGCTCCGCAACGGGTGATCGCATCCGAGAGAGGGAGCCCGGTGCACGATTAACGAATGCGGCAGAACGAACTGGCACAGGCACTGGTGACGGGTTTGCGATATATCGTACTTGATTTCCCATGTCGTCCACAATACGTGTCACAAGTTGCGCTCTAATTATCATTCGGTAGGATCGGTCCCTATTACCAGTCAGTAGGTAGGTATCGAGGTAACGGTACACAACGTAACCGCCGCCAACCCCACCACTCTTCCGCCCGTAGTCTAACCAAGCTGCTGGGACGAGTCACAGTCTCAGTCTCAGTCGCAGTTGCAGTCGCATCTGTTCACGTCGCCGACTCCATGCCATGCTCGTTAATGTAGTGTACTTTTCTTTCCCCTGTCCGCCATTTATGTACGCAGGGACCGACCTGTGCATTCCGATCTGAATGCTGTTTTGCGAACCATATTTGGGAGGTGGATGATTGACGATGTTGCATCACAGCAGCGCTGAAGAGCCACGGCTGACCGACCTCTCGTATACCTACCTGCCTTGGCTCTGGTCTTTTTTTCTTGTGTTCGTTATTGATCTACAGTGCCTATCGTGTTGTGTTGCATGAACCAAAGTATCGAGCCCTCTGTACATACGCATATGGCGGGAATAAGACACCCTCGGCGTGGCTTTATCCAACCACTAAAGACGAAACTGGATAGAGGAAAAAGAAAATAAACGATAATTCAAAGCAGATCACTCTATCGGGGAGTTATTCTTGGGACGGTGGATTGAATAAGTAGGTATTGGCCTAAGTAGAATGTGACCGTAATTGTCTGTGACGGCTTTCACATTGATTCTCAATTGTTTCTAACTTCAATCTTTTATTGAAGCCGCGTGGCAACCTTAGCAGGCTGCAGATGCCCCTCGACATAATGTGCCACCCTACAATTAATACCTATTACATGCATGCATACACAATCCCACCGCCACGGGGTTCCGTCGCAGCAGCGCCATTCCCGGATGATGATGGTTCGGAGTTAATTACCAGGTATTATATAGAAGGAAATGCGACCTCCCGCACACCGCATGCAATGCGACGCTCCCGCCGCCCGCCCTGGGCTACTGCGGTCGGCGAAGCGTCGCATCGAAGCCCTGTCCTGTCTTTCGGCCGCCCACATCGAAGAAAAAAACGACATGTCGCATTGGGCGGGCGGCCTGCGGAGGATGGGGCGACGCCTCGTCAGGGGAAAGGAATGGAATATTCGATATAAGTTAAGGCTGTCGCGTGCAGATCTTTCGGCACTCGTCGTATAATTTAGATATACGCTCAGTAATCAGATAATCAATCATTGGGGCCAAGGAAAACACCCCACGAATTGATGACCTCCCCAAAAGATCTTCTGCGGAAAGACTCTCTCGCCACAATAGATGGATGTGCCACACGCGTGTCGCACACTGCTGCTGCCAGCCCTGGCGGTTGAGATCCTGGGTATTAGGCGTGAGAGGTCAGATGGTTCTTCATGATGCGCTTGCCTTAGGTTCAGTTCAGACGAGGACACCGTGATGCGGCCGGATGCCTCAGCCTGGTCGTCGCTTTCCAGGGGTCTGTGGCTTCATTGGCCTTGGGCCAGTCGCGAGAGATACTGCACTGTTTGCATGTGGCCAGGTATACAGTATACGGTATACTATTACCTGCTAGAGCATATGAGTCCGACGAGGCGTGCGAAATTGCACTGGGGATCGGCCGCACCGCGGAGATATTGTATTTGACTTGTTTTGGTGGTCTCTACTTTCGATTCGCATCCGGGCATAGTCTAGGTTTTAGAGGTGAATTGGCGTTGATGGGATGAGCACGATTTGAATGGTCCTAGATCGGATGGTGAGTACTGATCGTGGTCGTGATCATGATGGTGAGTGATTTGCTCAGATACTACTATCTTGCATGAGTTTCCTATCACAATGAACATTCCAATAATCAAACTACTCCTTGCGTATCGTGCGGTGTGGATTAGTCAATTGCAAGAGCGAGATTTTACAAGCAGCTAGTTTCGGTGTGATTTCAATAGACATTTAAACCAGGCCGCTGGGATAGATCGAATATGAGGTTCATCTAGAGATCAAGCATTTTATGATCTATGAATCTATGTATTGTGAGACTGTGCCAGAGAAGAGACACATGAACCGGTTGGGCGGATTCTAGGCATTAATTTCTCGTTTTGATTTCTGCATCTCATGCTGTCGTCTTCACAAAAGCTATTGTCTAATTTGGATAGGCTGGTGCGAGGCATTTGAAGATGGTCGTGGCTAAATCAGAGATACTGAGTCTATAACATCAGAGGAGATTTCTCAATGAGTTAGCAATCTATACCAAACTCCCGACTCGCTTGTGATGCTGAACCGCCGGCTCATCTGTTACTACCCGGCCCGTAGTCGCAAGAAACGTGTCCATTACTGGCACAATAGAACCGACGTACTCGGAATCAGGAGAGAACGTGTGAATCACAAACTCGCGGGAGCTTATTTCTTTAGTGTTAGGCCTGAAGCGGTATCGTTAGCGATGATTTAAGCCAGCCCGGCTTGCAATGAATTATAATATGCCTCAAACTAAGCATCTCTCTAGGTCCTATGTTATGAAGCCCAGCATGAAAGACACGGTGTGATCTAACCGCGATTTCACCGAACCAGCTAGCTTTCGCGCCTTCTAGCAGAGAGCAAAAGGAGCTTGGCCTAGGGCTTAACATCGCAAAGGGACCTAGTATGATACAATCAGCCTATACTCAACTCGACATTTATAGCGCCCTATTGATCCAACTCGAGCAATTTCTTAGTATCAGGTGAATAAGGGGTTGCAAATTGAACAGGAGTTTGTCTGCAGCTAGGTTGGGGGTGAACGGGTAGTATAGGACTAGGTAATTAGGTCAATCGACTTCTGAGCCTCCAAATGGTCAACGAGGGCCCAAAAGACCTATATATATATGCAAATTGGTGGCTATAGCCACTCTGGTGTAACTATCTCTATCAGACGGGATTGATTACAGAGCGAATAGAAATCCGTTAACAACCAGATCGCTGCGAAGGAGGTATAGTTAAGGCTCAATAGAATAATCAATTGATTCACTAACCTCCCAAATAATAGATCTCGGAGGTCCAACTAACTTCTATATACGCAACAGGGTAATTATAGCTACCGTAGTGTAAATTTCGACCTGACAATTCCCCCCTATACTTGCTTATATATAGCGACCTCGTAGGTCTCCTCTACGCAGGAAGCTTCTACTGTTACAGCTATGGGAAGGTAACTAGAGCTTATTGATTGGTTCCTGGAAGTTTTGAGACGGGCTGTTCTCTATTTAAATGTCACAGTAATATCATGGGTCATTTAAAAGATGCTTCTGCCTTCAAATCATTAGCCTCGTAGTTATAACAATCATACTGAATATGATTTGAACTTGTATCATAGGGCTAACGGTGTGTAGCTTGACATTGTATGGGACTAAGGTGCTGTTACATACGGCATCGCGGAGATAGTTTTCGATTGTATTATGTGAATGTACTGCAAATCCTCGAATCCTCGTTCCGGGCTAGGAAATGTAAACACCTAGATTTACATAATATTAATAGGGGCCTTCTTCACGCCGTGCTCGACCTCAAATAAACTGACATAAAAACGGCTCAGATGACTTTGGTCAATAGTTGGTAGAGGTCGTTGATCTCTGGGATATCTCCATAAAATACAACTCATGCTAGATCGATGTTCCATTGTAAGGGTCACCTGGTCAAGGATAACTAAGCAATGTAACCAAGCATAATGCACTTCGTGATCCGTATTGGAGCGATGGAGATTTAAAGTCTTCCTCGCGTTTGAAGGAAACCGAGTATATTGTGTCCCTTAGGTTATCGCGATGAGACCTGAAAATATGCCCATGCCAGGAATTGATGTTGAGTGGGAGCTGTGTACCTGTCTATATTTCATAATATTCGATAGTCAAATGCTAGCGCTCGTGTGTTGGTGAGGTGATGAATTCCCTGACACACGAGATAATTACCGATTTGTAGTACGCAAGAAAACAACATTGTCCCCTATTTCTACTTCGATTCAGAGCATGTACTAGACTACCATGCGTGTATAGCAAAACTTAGGTTTATTTTGGCCAATAAAGCATTACTGTAGCATAGTAAAGCGATGCGGATGATATACACAGACGCATTGACACATGGCGTGAAACAATGTATATATGCAAAGAAACGCAGCAGAGATAGTTCTTAATGGAAGTGAAGAATAACCCGCCTGGCTGGTTGATCGGTCTCCGAAAAAGACTGGAATTGGTTATAAATATACAGAGACACAGAAAAACTGAAAATCAACAAATCCCACTCGAGATTAGCCACTCGCACTATCTCAATAGGTAGGCTTTGCTTCGCTCATATTGCGATATAGAGAACATGGCTGATAGATGATACTCGGAAACTTATTGTGATAGTAGATGTTAATTACAGCGAAATCAAATTGTATAACCTCGCATGATCACTTCAGGAACCGCCGTAAGAGCAGTGGTGTCTCTGCCAATTTCATCGAAACGCTCATGACGAATGTGTGAAATTTTTGAATATATTGCTGATAGTCGTTTTGCTCGGTAGTTAAATCTGATCAGCCTTCTATTTTGAATATTGCGGCTTCTCACTAGAGTTGTTGAGACATCTTGTGTATGTATAGATGAGACACATCTCTATAAATTTCTTACTGCGCCTCTCGCAGACTGAGGCGGTGATCATTTCCATAAGCCTCAAAGTCGGCACAGTCACATTGGAAGATATGTACAAGAGCGGTGGCGGTGCACGGGCGGACGAAAAAGGAAAGGCGGAGTTAAATAGAGTGAAACGCTTACAAGTTGCATTTAGCTGACCTAAGGACTGAACGCGAAGGGCTTTTGCGAACTTGCGAAGGAATTTCGCTGCCTTCGTGCATCTGCGCCCTGCGTCTGATCCTTGGTAAAAATATTGGGGCCTTCAAGAAATCATCTTTGCTTCTCCATCTTCATGTGAATACTACGAAGTACTGTGAGCGCCAAGCAAGCTGCTTAGGTAAATTTCACTACCCAGCGCTTTGGTAAGCACTAGCCCCACATTTTTAGATGAGGTTTTAGTCGTACGAAATACATAAACCCGAGCAGAAAACCCGAAGCCAGTGCATGTAGTGTAGTTAGGGTTTAGTAAAAGAGTCGATTGCTTCCCTAAGCTCCTGGGTTCCGAGGGGCCGGCCCTAGACCAGTGCCTAGGCTAATGATGTGCGACCACAAAGTAAAGGTATCATTGGCTAGATATGTATGGAGTAGCCCTTAGTAGAACATTTCTGGATGCGCAAAAATGTGTGGCAGGCGTGAATTTCCAACATCACTTCTGGCGATACTGCGGTATCTAAAGCCTGGAAACTTGAGGTATATCTGCTTTCTTAGTCATCGTTTCGTCAAGAATTATATGTACCCCGTACTCCATATAGCGCAGGTTATCTGGTCTATCTGAAAAGTAAAATTTGAGCATTCTTAAGGAGCGTAGGGCTAGCTATTTAGTTGAGTACGAAGTACTTTCCCGGCTTGGCGGTTTCACCTACACGTATTTAGTGTAATAGATCTCCAACGAGAGATCATGCGACCTTGCAACTCACCATCGACTGCGCCGCTTTTTACTAAAGAGCCTGCTGGTAGGTGACGTCGAGGCTGAACTTTTCTGAAAGTTTATTTCTGTGTATAAATTCTATCTAGTTACTCCGTGCTCTTTATCTCCCCATCGAGCAGATAAATGATGGGAGAAAAACCCGCTACTGCCCACTAGTTTTTCTATTAGTGTCATCACACTGCAGTGATGGCTTATTGCAACGATCTTCACATATTAATGCTGATCTAATCAATATGCTGTCAGTAGCTTCCATCTTGTGTTCCATGCAAGAGAAAAGGCGGAGATGGCGTTTATTGTTCAGGAGCAGCTGCTGACTTGCATCTTCTGTAGTACAGCATACACAGGATCCGACTGGATCGACCGCAAGGAACACGATTTAATTGGGCAGAATCTCCGCAGTAAATGTAGACATGATGCAATGAATGTGTGTCTGACCAATCCAGGAAGGCAGCGCCCGAAGGGAGGGCAGTAGCGATTGGAGGAAAGTATTCGTGGTGCGGTATGTAAAAGGCACAGGTTGCCACAGTACAACCCATCAACTTGAAAACTCTTGGTAGCTCGTACAGTATGGAACGTACTGCAACTCGCCCAATTGATCGGGATGCAATGCCGTGCGGCACAGACCGTTGACGGACTGTTTGCAACTGGGCCTGGAGCCGAATCCTAGACATTTCTACATACAAGAACCGTACCACACACCTGTCCAGAACCTGTCTAGCAGATTACTTATACGACAGGTACGCAAGGTCCATCTCAAACGCACTCTGCGTACTCCGTAGTGGAGGGCCGCCTAGGTTAGTATTTCAAATCTCAGCCCTGCCCTCGATGAGCTAACTGTAAAAAAGGAATAGACCATGTTACGCAATATTCCTTTGCGACAATGCTCTGCCCTCCACGTGTTTTATGACACTGCTCATATGCGTAGGATCTTTCTAATTTGAACCTGCATCGCCGCGATGACGAGTGTTCGGTGGACGCACTCAAACAGGCATGGGACAAGCAAAAGCGAGCACTGCTTCATCATCATAGGATCAGAGACGACGAAGAAAACACTCCCCATGCATGCTTACCTATGACTTTAGCGTACACGTACTTCGTACATACATACATACCTACCGTACATACGTAGTGTAGGGCCGAGTCCATGGGTGTAGACTGCACTACCGCCGCCAAGGCCTGTCCTGTAACCCTGCAGCCTGTCTGATGAGAAGCCCAGAGTCCCACGTCAGACTCAAGATCTGCATTGGGTGTCTCTTTCAGACGTGATCATCTTGTCCTGCTCCTGGTTCCCGCTACTCTGATAAGGACGTTTCCTTCTCTCGGCCGTAGGGCACGGAGCGGCGAAGAACTCCGTGCAAAAACAGTTCTAAGTTCCAACAGCTCACCGTGAACATCATAGCACCATGGCCTATAACCCGGTGAAGCGTGTGGTCGTGTGTATTGACAGTACTTGGTACGACCCAAACGGACTGGTTGTTCGGCGGGAGGGAAACAACAGCAACATATATCGCATCTATTCCTCTGTGAAGACAGGCACTTTTGTACAGGACGACCGGGCGGTGAAGCAGGTCGCGTATTACGAGTCCGGCGTTGGACTGGATAGACAGTCTCTCGACGGGTTTAACGACTCTCTCACTATAAGCCAAGAGGCCTGCGACAATCAGGTCAACAGAATATTCGCGGTACGAGCCCACACCCGGCCACGAGTTATGGCGGGATCTTGCTGTGCCCCGTCCCTGCTAATGCAAGTCAACTAGTTCTGCTGCCAACAACTCAGCGAGCCTACCGACGAGCTATGGCTGTACGGCTTCAGCCGCGGCGCCTGTACGTAATCAGTCCTGATGACCGCTGGATCGACGTATTGTCGACGCTGTCGAAATGGTAAGGTGTATAGTCAAACTAACGCTGTTATGTCTTCTCATAGATGTGTTACGAGTTGTCGCAGACCTGTTCCACCAGCTCGCAACGGTTCGGACCTGGGATGAGCGAGAATTTCAACATAAAGTCAACCTATTGCCACCTTTTCGAGACTCTCGGCATAAAGCGCAAAGTGCTGCAAAGGTACAATTCCCATCCCGATGATTACTGATAATTTGAGTGGTAATACTAAGCCACCCCATAGGTTTTCCGATACATGTGAGCTCAATATCTCGTCTCAGGTAGTGTCTGCCATCCCACGTACTAATACGATCATTAGATCTGCCAAAACTTGGAATAATGAGCCTGTCATTCATTTTCTTGGCTTATTAGATAGCATACGGATCGGCCGAGAACCGTCAAGACCACAGCCCGCCCTTTTGAAGTCGACGCGGACACTTCGTCATGCCCTCGCCCTCAACGAAACCCGTAACTCGTTCCAGCCTTGTCTTTTTGGTCCCTTACCGGCGTTGTCTCCGGATCTAGCGGGGCGTTCAATAATTGAGGCGTGGTTTATCGGTTCTACTGCTGACATTGGTGGCGGTTCGCAAGAGGATGGACTATCTCTCTATCCTCTACAATGGATGTTGCTAGAGAGCCGAGCACATGGCATGATATTAGAGCCTTCATGGGACAACCAAAGCATCACAGAGGAGCCCCTAGGGCTTGTATTTCCCTTAGTTCCGGACCAGGATCCTTCTAAACCTCCCCAGCCCTTGACACCGTGGACTTTTCGGTATACGAACGGCATCGAGATTGAGATGGTTGACATCAGATCCACACATCGCCAAGGGAATCTACAAGCTGGGAAAAAGAAGGTCCTACAAAGAAGATTCACGCGGAAAAAAAGCCAGGGAGATGATAATATCGCGTCCCCAACCTCTCCTCAAAGCTATGCAACGCCTGATCAACTACGCAAACCGTCATGGAAGGATCGCTTCCGACTCAGCAGAAAATCGAGTAAGGCGACACTAAATTCAGCGGCGTCTATACGATCGGGAAGAGATACCGATATCGATTCTCTCTGGGCGCCGTCTGTGAAAGATGAAGTCGTCGAGCTCGAACCTCGCCCGCACGTTGTTCATATCAATTCCGGCCCCGCCCTTCTTTCGCTGTTTTCCGCCTCCCGGGAGGTATTCGACTCTCGAGGGCTGATTGGCTACCTAGATAAAAGTAAGTCCCTCATTCAACGAAAGGTTCGGGTGATTGTTGCAGTCAAGCTAACGACCATGTCTTGCTCTGCAGTTCCCTGTGGCAGCATCATACACCCGTCAGTGTATTTTGTCAGTGACGTATACGACCGTTTAGCCTTTACGGGCGAACTCAATCCCTATATTGATGGCCTAAACAATTTCCGAACGGCTTGTTTTGTGAAACACGAAGCGGAAGGAAATGTCTATATGGACCCTTGGCGTGCTTCCCTCGCCGATTTAGGGGGCCCGGAACTCAAGAACTGTCGTGTTCTTGTATGCGGCAGGGCAGGTGTTGGAAAGTCAACGCTCATCAATAAGGTATTCGGGGCTGTGGTGGTGAGTATATTAACCCCATATCCTACGCGCTAGTAGAAGATGCTGCAAGAGACTATCTGCTATAGAAACTGACTGGAGAAACAATAGACGCAAGAATCATCAAATGACCACGGCGTTCACGACGTGGATGAGGGTTTTGAGATGGACACGCTGCCTGGTCTGATAGTTCACGATTCAAGGGGCTTCCAGAGTGGAACAACGGAAGAAATCGAGCTTCTAGAAAAATTCGTGAAGAAACGAGCATCGGCGGGGAAACCCGATGACAGATTAGACGCAATATGGTATGCAGAGCACTCATCGGACATTATGCGATCTCTATTCAAAATGAATGCGATACGTCGATAACAGCTGCTAACATTATTTGTAGGTTTTGTATCGACGTTCCATCAACTCGAGTTGTGCATGAGGCGGACAAGAAGATATTCGAAGTTCTCGACAGATATGCCAGAGCAGTCCCGGTGATACTTGTCCGAACCATGAAAGATCGTTTTATTAACGAGCATTATGGAGCGGCCCGTGAGCAACTCGAAGATGCCGGGTATACGGGTGAAGAACTTGACCGTCGCGCTCGTGCGCAAGCCGAAGCGAAATTCGCTCAAGTGAAAGAAGATGATATTCGTCAGCTTGAGCAGAAGCTTGGATTGGAAAAAGACTTTGCCCCGTTTGTGTACACATCGAAAAGTAAGCGTCGTGATCCCAATCCTGCATTTGATCCAGTGCCAGCAATGGCTACGCATATGTGTTTGGCTAACTTTTCTATCTAGGAGACAAGGATTCTATCACAGAGCTTGTCAAGCAGACGATTATGTTGGTTCCAGACGACTCGGCCCGAGTAAACTTCGTCAGCGCGCAAATAGCGGATATCGATGCGAAGATTTCATCGGCCATTGAAGAAAGTTTGCGGCTGATGAACTTCTCTAACTGGTCTTCAGTAATGGGCTCCATGATGTTCACCAGCGTGCTTACCACTCCTACGATCTCTCATTTCCTCTGTTACAGGATTATCAAGAGCTTCGGTCTTTCAAGCTCGGCGAAGGTGAGCGAGATCGAGCGTATCGCCAGAAATCTTTTGTGGAAGAGTATGGGTACTTTTATTACGCAGAGCTGTAAGTGATTTCACTACTCACCTAGGATCAGAGCGAATGTCTCCTGCGTCTCGCCCAGCTGGCGTCATGTTGAGCGAGCTTCTTGTCTTTTAAGATTCCCCGCAGGTCATCCCTCGAGGAGTATTACTAACTATTTCGCCTATAGTCACTCAGCTCGCCGTGCTTCTCGGTCTCGGGATTGGTCTCACCGTGGGTACTATCATCGGCGGTATACCAGCCCTAGCATCGCTTCCGTTCGCCTTCATCCCGCCGGCATCCAGGTTGATTGCTAAATGCACATGCGACTTAATCATTACTCTTTCGACCGCTTTCACCCGGAAGGGCAAGTTCGTAACCAAGCAGGATTTCGAAGAGTCGCTGGGACAGTATTGCGTCAAGCGCGAGGGGCTGGGACCTAAAGGAGCATCGGTGAGATCGCTCGTCCACTTGGAGATAGACCGCCTCATCCCGATCCACTCCGTCAAGGTCTACGAGCCTCTGAGCGTCGCAAAGATGCGAACCGAGTTCCACCGGATCATCGCTCGCCACCGCTTTACGCTCGACGAGGATTTCACTCCAACGTACGACGAAGAAGAATCGAGTGTAGCAGCTGAAGACGTCCACGGCTTAAATACGTGGGTAGATCACAGAGAGCAGAGTCCCTCGACGGGGACTTATTTCTCGGATCAAGGAAGCTCGAACCAAAGCCCAGAGATCCCGTGGGCCGAGCCTTCGAATTCGACCTTGTCTCACTCGCCGCCAAATCTGCACGGCATGACATCAATGGAGCAGACTATGTACGAAGCTGAGCCCAAGTCACTGCGACAGCATGAAAATATGGCCGAACTACCGGGCACCACTGTGATCGAACCGTGGCACGGAGGATTGTCTGAATTGCCAGATACCGACCCGAGGGGCTGGTATCACAACGTATCGGAACTCCCGTGAGGCGTCATATGGTAGCGCTTTCTCGGGCTAAAATGTTATTTGGAATTAATTTTACCAGGTCGGCAGACTGATGAACGTGCGATACACGCGCTGTGGGTTATTTGATTCAGACGGGTTGGTTGGCCACTTATGAAGGAAAAGTTGGAGAAATGGAAATATGATGATACTGGGCGGAGATTTGCTGATCGATATCACTTATACCCACTTGTTTGCAGCTAATAGAGCTTGGAAAAATGATAGAATACAATTCAGGGCGAATACCTACTCCCAATCTACTAATATTCTCTACTGAGTTATCTGGGCATAAGCTATTACGACGTATTTGAGGCATTGGTGGTGGACTTAGAATTCTTCGACGGACCGACAGTCAACCGATGATGTATAACCTAATCAAACCAAAATGAAGTGTATCAATGTAGCTCCCCGCACCAAAGCCAAAAGCCCTTTCATTAATACCCTGAAACTTGTTTGTCCAGCAATGATTTTATGTGTTTTCTCTAGTTTGACCTTCAGCCCCATATGATAAAATTTGACAGCATTTAGCTGGCTGAAAAATTTCACCACAAACGTAACATGGCTAGTACAAACACTGATAACGGAATTGTCTTCGAACGAGGAGCTTAAGATCAATGCTGCATATAAACTTCGATTTGCTGTAAATGGATGGCGTAGGATTATTTGAGTTTTACTTACGTCGTAGTATAGAGCAAAATAGGTATGAATCAGAGCAATATGGATTTCAACAATATGAATTTTACCACTACAGTTGTACGAATGATCAATCAAAATAGTCACGTTATGTAAAAATGAGTTTTTTTGTTGTTGAGCTCAACGAATGTTGTTGTTTATTTTCAGTGTCTCTCGACTCTGTCTAATGTCGCCTGACAATACGGTCTAACGAGTGAGGTATGTACAAGCACGAAATGTTCAGTCCCCGTCCGCCGGAGACTCCTGGTCAAACGCCAAAATATGCAGGTTGCCTCCCCCTTCCCTTTTGATTGTGTCAATGAATCCGAACGCCGTCACACTTGTTGCGGAACATGGCCGCTATGCTGTGGTTGATCTAAGCGCGGCGGGCGGCGCGGACTCGTCGGCCAGCGGCGACCATGCCAAGATCCATGCTTTGACCTGGTGTGCACTTGGTGCCAGCCGCCATGGGCATGACAGCGGACCAGAGACCTGAGGCGCACTGCTGGTAGGATGTACCGCCAATGCAGTTCCACATGCCCTCACTGGTGCAAGCTCCAGATGTTGAGCCAGCTGAGCCAGTTGAGCCGGAGGGGGATCCCGTAGGAGAACCCGAAGAGCCTGAGCCTGAGCCGGAACCGGCAGCGGGTGTAGAAGTGGGAGCGGCGGAGGATGCGGCGGCGGTAGTAGTCGACGTGGCGAAGGTGGTTGTAGGGGCAGCGCCGGAGCCGCTAGTTAGGAAGACACCACCACCAGCGCCGGCCGCAGGCGTAGATGAAGGGGTCGCAGGAGCACTTGTTGTCGCTGAGCCCGAGCCAGATCCAGAACCGGAACCGGATCCAGAACCAGAACCTGAGCCGGATCCAGAGCCTGCGGAGCCACCTGCAGTGCATCCATCATTGCTGCACGTCGCAACGCCGTATGGTCCAGTGTTGTCCTCAACAGACGAACCTGGATCCGCATACTTGTAATCCACACCCTCGGGAGTTGTAGGGTGACCGCCAATGTTCAAAACTACCATGTCGGGCAGCTTGTCGAAATTGGACTGGTCACCGCCTTTGCCGGTGAGCTCAAGGGGTCCGCAGTTCATGTACATCTCTCGGTTTCCGACGCGGTTGAACCAGGTCCACCCGATGACACCCTTACCAGTAGGGATATCAGATGGAATCGTGTACTTGTAGGTGCCTGCACCACTGCCGTTAGGATCCTCGGGGAGGTTGCCCGCCTGATTCTTGGCAGGGCAGCCACCTTCGATCGAATGAATCACCTTCCACTTAGAGTCCTTGGTGGGCGGATTGTCGTAAGTCAGAACGACTTGGCAGGAGCCGCCACCATGGACGGCGGAGCCGATGAAGCTGAGCTCTTGGGAGGAACCCAGTTCAAAGGTGTTGGTGGTGCCACCGGTAGCAGTGTAAGCGCCGCTGAACTTGCAGGGGAAATCAGAGCCGCTGGCGTCTAGAGGGCTGTTGTTCAAGGCGGATGGGTCGAAGGGTGAAGGGGTCTTCATGATCATGTGACCATTGACCGCGGCCACAAGCGCGGCAGAAACTGAAGTCTTGGTGAAGTACATTTTGAATGATAGGTGAGAACCTCGTTCCAGACGATGGTGAATCTCGAGTTGCTTAAGAATCGAAGTGAATTGCTGTATAGCTGTCGAATCGAATGATGATTCCTGAAAGATAAGTTCCGGGTCAGTGCTCTGTAGCCTTTACTTATATGCTTGAAAGACAAAAGTTTGCCTTTGCTTGGGCCAAACAAAGGCGGGAAACAACTGGCTCGGCCGCGAAGAGAAACGCCTTAAGTTCGAAGCCTAGGTGGTCCAAGCGATGGCTCGAACAATGCCATAGTTGACGAGATGACAAGAGGGAGAAGAAAAAAGAAGTAAAGTCACTAACCTATCAACGGCTTTCAATCTCAAAGAGAACAAAGCGTGATGAGCGGGAACAGGGAAATTGCCACAGCAGGATATTCGGTTGTTACTCTCGAGTTCGAGTTGAATGAAAGTTGCTCCAGGCGAGTTGGATAGGGAAATCAAGGTCTAGCCTCTGAAAGAATGAAGGAAAGACAGTATTGCAAGGACACGTCGTAGGGACTACTGCATGAGTTGAGAGGGTGTAAAACGAGGGATGAGAGGTTGCCGGGAGAGGACTTTAAATATCCGAGGTGGGACAAGTGAGTGAATGCGCATAGGTAAGGCAAGGCAAACACCTACGCTGCAGACCAGGTCGGTAGCTTGTCAGGCTAGTCATGCAGTCTGGCAGTGGAGCATTTAGCGACACGCACAGCTAGTCAATGTCGGTGCGGTGCTGCAGGAACACAGCGCCTCTGGCGAATGATTGGCTATTGTGAGCAGATGGTCGGGCTAGGGCTCCTCCCCTTCTGGCCCCACCCACCGGGCGCCACCGAGGTAGTGGCCCGGAGAGACCCACCGGGACCTTGCAGCTGGATGCAGATCATGGTAAAGGGGGTGTTTGGTGGCTGATGGCGGGGAGCAAAATCCATTCGCGTCAGTGGATTCCGAAGAAATCCACCAGAAACTCGCTGTTTGTCTGTTTCGTACTACCTCAAGCCACGGCGAGTAAGTGGGCTCTGGAACAAGAAAGAAACAAGAAAAGCCAAACGAATCAACATGAGTGGCTTGCACTTGATGTCTTGCTTACGCACACGAAAATTGGGCACGTCTTTCTCCATAGTACATAGTTTGGTAGAGAAATACGGATAGACTACTAGACAACAATCGTCAGTACCACGGAGTACTTAGCCACTGAATTCATGGAGGTGCGCTTGCTGGCTTGTGTAAGTATATAGAGGTATGAGTGAACAGACAAAGCAGATGGTGCCCATATACTACTGCTATACATACTTAAGCTCATATGCTACGGTATTCAAGCCCTACTAGTCATATAGATACATGCAGGGAAATCAACTGCCTTGCAGCCATCGTATCTCTCCGCACGTAGCGCTGTAGATATGCGAGGGCATCTGTCTGCCGTACCGCCAGCCTATGAGCTGGCTCGTCAGGCGCACACAGAAAAAGGAATTGCCTGATTAGGAAGTGAAGGTGGCCTCCAACTAGGCGGTACCTAGTATACTCCGTAGGGCGGGGTGATCCTTCGGTATTCATACGATGCTTACCTTAGAACTTAAGCACGATACATTATACTTCGTATTCCTAGGTACTATAATTCAAGAGCACGTGCTTTACACCATCTAGATAGCCAGATACTTACAGAGTATCAAGCATTAGGTATACCAATCCATTTACTAGTACATCTTCTGTGATTTGTCCGACAAAGAGCTATCGACAATGCACACCGCACCTCTAGCAACGATCAAAGGCAGCAGCTATGCGTACCTGGATTGCACCGTTCGAGCAACGACCTGGACGATCCTCCCGTTGACTGGTCAGCCTCTTTGGATCGTCAGGCGAAATAGGGGTAGGTGAGCTTCGTAGTGGGAGATCTCAAAACCATCTCTTGGCTGTCAATTTTTCACTATGTGCAGCGGTGTGTGCATTAGGATCTAGAGTTTTGAGGGTTGCGAGCTTTCTAGTGGTGGGCGTCGTTGTACGGGTATGCGCGATTCTAACCACTCACGGTACGAATTCCAGGGTGAATCGTTGGCCCCTATACCGCTGCATGGGCGATCGCTAATCTGTAAAAGCGCATCATTGGCGGGGTGCGAGAGGCCCCTGCGTGGCTGACATCAGGGGTCTGTGGGGACAAGCGCTGGACCAGTGGGTAATTAGTAGCCTGTGGAAGCCTGAGTCCGAAAAAGCCAAGTCAAAGTGAGTGACTACCCCAGCAGATTCTGAAACGCTCCGGGTTTCGGACCAATAGTGTACCTTTAATTGGGTCTGAAAGAAAGAAACTTTGTTTCAATTCCGATTGTATGGTGGAAGGCAACGTCATGTACGTGCCAAACTTACCATACGAGTCGCCAGTTAAAGAATGTTGTGCAAAGGCCTGGGGCCTAGGTGCAGGTTCTAATTACTGCTGTCGAATATTATCTCCTGCCACGACAAGCGACAGGTTCTCATGAGCTACGAGTTCTCCAGATTTTAGACTTTGACACATTGCTACCTAGCACCATGACTCCCTTGCCCGTGATGGCTTGTCCAACGTGCTGTTTCTGAGTCGTGGTAGCCGCCTGTCCAGCGCGCTTCAAGAAGCGGTTGTGACGTAGTGTCAAGGCAATTGACAGCCGCCCGACCTAGTACGCATAGCTGTCATGTGAAGCAGCCCTGAATGCAGGGCTTGGTTATTCGTAGTTGAAAAACCACTATCCGTAGTGGAAACTATGCCCAAAGTGGAAGTCATATTTGCAACTGGCCAATTAGACTCCAGTCTCCCAAAATAATGTGGGGTCTAGAGCTGCCACCTCATAGCTCTGCTCGTCGCCTTATCGACTATCGTTTTTACAAGTACTTGACCACCTATTAGTCGACGTTTTTATTATGATGCAGACGTTCTATAAGTTTGAACGAAGTGTATAATAAAAGTAGCATCCTAAGAATTATGTGTATCGGGTTCAAAAGTCATAGCTACTCAAAATATGTAGCGTTCTAGGGTCTAGAATAAAACACTTGGGTACAAACGAGTAGTATTATACGGTTCCGTTTTAGGTATAGTTTCAACTACGGATAGTGGTTTTTCAACTACGAATAACCGAGGCCCTGAATGCAGCCGCCACCTCACGGGCTCAGAACGGGGATAGCTGACGAGTCATTGCTAATGCATAAACTCGCGGCCCGTCCACGTCGTCTCTTGACTCGTGGCTGCCGCCCGCACCGCCTAGCAGCATTCGTCACTAATCTACTTCGTCACAGAGCCCAATATACATGGCTTCAAGTTGTCGAATTTGCTGGTCGCCGTAGCAAGAAACAATTCTGCATGCATATGGACGTAAGCAATTCTGTCGTTCATTAGGTAATTCTTCTCGCGGGGCCCCCGGTGCCCCTCTAGGGTATATTCTATCAGTCAAGCACCACCCTATGCTGGCTCCGTGCTTCTGAGGGTCGGAATGCAAAGCAACGGCGTCCTTGGGCGAAACGACGTGTGCCCTCAAGTCTTAAAGTTGTGGCCGTTGCCAATGATCTGGACGTATAATACACATCACGTAAAATTTCATGGCAAACCAAACATTGGCAAGCGGGCCAATCTTGGGTTGGAAAATCTCCGAACAGAGTCTTGGCGATGTTAGCGGTGTTGTAGGTAAGTTTTGGTTTCTTTCGCTAGATCTACTCCGTATGAATGCCGCATGAGAGGACGTCTCTTTGACTTGTGGTTACAAGCGTGCGTACGGTATCTGCTGACCAGAATATACTTATAACTGATGAGTTGATCCCGCTTGCACCTGCATATTGCTGCTTGGCTTTAAGAATCGGTATTCTAAACTAGGTATCAGCCGCCCCAGCAGAGACGGCTCCATCTTGTATGACTCTCGAATAATTCAGGTCTGAGGCGTGCCGTGGGGTTGGCAATTAACAGCGCCTATCAAGGAGCGGGCTGGTACTGATTTCCTCTACTCTCACCTACGTTCATGGTATCAGATTTCTATGATGCGTATGGTAATCCCATATGAATTGTGGTTGAAGATGAGGCAAACAGCTATGAAGCGTGTTACTCTATCCACACAGTCGGCCGCACCCGAACCTGGCGACTACGCTGTGTGGTACTCGTACACCGCTCATTATGCTTCCATTATTACATATCATTAGCTGACTGAGGCCATAGACTTAAATCAATCGCCTACTATGGATCGATAAACCGCAAACTGGGCGTCTGCACTACGTCGAATTATCGTGCCTAATACGCCTAGGGCTTCGCATGAACGACCGCTATTGCTTCCGAGTGCCTTGCCTACACGTATAAGCATTGGGGTGAAACCTCAAAGCATGCCCCTGAGAGTGTGGGCGCATTTCTTGTAGAGGTAAGCCATCAAACTTGATATAGCGCAACGATACTTTCGTTGAGTTAGTGAGTGCTCCCGTGCCCGAATCGGTCTGATATTCGAAATGTCGCTGGGCACTGTCTTTTCCTCTGGTGCTTCTCTATGGTACTCTCTCTCTGGGCGTCCTGTCCTTCAAAGCTTGCGGAGCCAGTTAATCTAGGTACTATCTAGCAATTGCGTTATTCGATGAAAGAAGCTGGCACATTTACTGCCAGCGGTTCAATCAGCCCATTATCCTACCGAACAATGTTAGATGCGCCAATGCGAAATATCTTGAGACGATTGTCTAAGAGGGCCAGGAAAACATTACTTACAAACTGCGGCGGCTTTCTCCTCGTCATTGACGCGCTGTGGGGCGAAATGATCGCTATCGGCGAAGCCATAGTCTTCTCTTGTCCATAGTTTCATCTTTTGAGCGCGAAATTCCTCAAAATCCCACTCGCGGTTCTCTAGCTGAGACGGGTTGTTGAAAACGTAAACCTCGCACTCGACCTCTTCAGCCTCAACGTTGCCATTTCCCTTATCGTCCCCGACTTGAGACAGCAGGCGTGCTTTTACGGTCTTCCGCTCGTACTCGGAGCCTTCGAATTGATCCAGATGGTACATGTTCGCGCTCGTGAGGCCGGTAACGTACACGCCCCTCACCTCATGACCAGCATCTGGGGTAATACCGGGATAATCTGCGAATTTAACTCGGCTGCCAACATCAAGATTTATTAGCATCATGACCACGGGAGAACAGCCTTTGATCAGCTACGTCGATATCTAAATCAACTTTTGTCTTCCTGTTGTCGAATGAGATATGAAACACCTACCGACGGCAGTATCCGTGAAGTATAGCGGGTTGGAACTTATGCAGCTTTCTCAAGATCGCAACATTGTCGGTGGAGAATCTGTAACAGACTGTAAAGAACACCTCGGCAGCCATCTGGAATCTCACCAACGCGGTCAATAAAAGACACCAAGGTACAGTAGCATGAAGTGTTCCCTTACGAGAGTGCCTACTAGGGTCAGCCATGGATTGACTAAAATACATATCTGGACTGTTAAACCCTACCATAGAAAAATGCGGCGTGTGTACCGTCTGGTGGGCTAGCCATGATTGGAAGAGAGCGTATGTATATGTCTGACTGCCGCAGTCTTCCTTTTTTACTGCAACCGCAGTCAGTCTAATACTACGTTATCTAAATCACTGTGCGAGGGTCCCTTTCCTAGAAGCTTACGTACCTAGACAGCCGCAAGACCGTCACCGTGTTACGTTGTGCGATAAATGCGAAGAGGAGCGATCGCAGGTTGATTCGAGCGCCAAGTCTAATTTTGCAGTTCGTTGTCGTGCAGGTGTCTTAGATGCCTAACTGATGATAAATTGACGGAGGATATGCCTACCTTTATGTTACGCTTGGTGACGCTTGATTGTTATACTAAAGCAGTAGAGTCATCCTGTAAAGCAAACGCAGGCTCAATAGGTACCAATCTAATGGATTTACCCCCACCTTGTGCTTCAGACCTTACGTATGACTGGGTACGACTGGGTTCGCGCAGTACCCACTTAAGTACCTAAGTTCCTAGATAGGTGCTCCCCAGATTGCCAGGGTAGTAGAGCTTTTCACCAATCATGATTGAGACGGATCGGAAAAACCGGCTGCCTAGCGTTGTATATGTACATATTGGCAGCCGCAATCCCCAAGCACGGGCAGTGGCTCCAAGTTTTATCGCAGTGACTCTCTTAGCTCTTGCATATCGGGCGGCATACTTTAATTGTTTCTCGAATGCTACTTAGACAAGCTGTAGCCTCTCATTCTTTTTACTTCCGTGATACCCCTCGGTCTAGCCACATCGTCTCTTTATCTCATTTAATTCGACTTCGGTTTTCTACACTACAAGTCGCAGCATGCGAAGCACTGACTAACAGATAATACCTAGAGCAAAGCTGTTCTGATAACCTGTTACAGAGGCGCGTCGCTGGGATCCCTGCATCACAGGCTCTGGCCTCGCCGAGCTCCCACGCATCGCCTACACCTGTAATGCGGCGAACGAAATCGAGTTTCTGAAGATCGACAAAGTCGGCGTATAAGCTTCGTATCATAGTAGCATGCGCATCTACTGAGAACGTGCTGCGCACATGCAGAAGTCGCCGTCATGTCGACAGCGCCGCTTGAGGACATCGTCAAGAGATTGACTATTCAGGAAACTGGTATGTTCCCAACTCGCATGCTGTGTCCCGGATGGATGTGTTGATTCTGGTGCACTTCAAACTTCTGTTGTGCATCATGAGGTGATGTGCTTCTGTGCTAATACTCGTTGCTTCTGTAGAACCCAAGTCCAAATATGAAGCTGCCTGTACATTGCGCGACACGCTGGACCACTACACTAATGGTCCGGGCTACGCTCACTTTCTTGCCCGTTTTATGCCCTTAATTATCAACATTCTGCGAGGCTCCTGCATATTCCAGAGTACATCAGTAGACCAGGTAAGCTGGCGTAGTTGCCGTCCCCGCCCCCGCAGTCGCACTCGGCGCATGTCCTCCTGACACTGGATATAGAAACTGCGGCACTGCATTCTCGAGATCCTCCATCGTCTACCTACTCATCAAACCCCCACCGAACCATTCGAGCCATACGCCAAAGAAGTAGTCGAACTTCTCATGACGCTGGTTCGGCAGGACAATGAAGATAATGCCACACTTTGCGTTAAGATCATTTCTGATGTCATGCGGCACCAGCCGAAGGTGCTGCATGACAAGGTTCAGCCGTTCTTGACTTTGATCCAAGAGCTATTTGAGCAGATGGAGAAGGTGGTTCGTGAGCAGTTGGATAGCACGGCTCTCCCGATCAACGCGCCAGGGCAACCTTCTACCCCGGGCAGCACGCAGAATAACTTTCAGTCGCCCAGACCTGGATCGCCCGTTGCCTCTGTGGCAGACTTAGGCCAAGACCCGCAGCAACAGAGCCGTCCTCTGCTGAAAGGAATGCAGTCATTCAAGGTTCTGTCCGAGTGTCCTATCATCGTCGTTTCTGTGTTCCAAACATACCGCCACATCATCCAACAAAATGTCAAGCTATTTGTTCCCTTGATCAAGTCAGTCCTGTGTCTTCAGGCAAAGGCGCAAGAACAGGCTCACAATGAAGCCAAAATGAGAAACACCATTTTCACCGGTGTTAGCCCGAGTATCAGAAATCGCGCGGCCTTTGGCGAGTTTATAACTGCTCAGGTAAAGACTATGAGTTTTCTGGCATATCTCCTGCGCCAATATTCCAGCCAGTTGGCCGATTTCTTGCCCACATTACCCGAAATAGTGGTGCGTTTACTCAAAGACTGCCCTAGGGAAAAGTCGGCCGCACGTAAGGAGTTATTGGTCGCAATCCGGCATATTATTAACTTTAATTTCCGGAAGATATTCCTACCGAAGATTGATGAGCTGCTGGAAGAAAAGACTCTCATTGGGGATGGGCTCACCGTATATGACACTATGAGACCATTAGCATATAGCATGCTGGCCGACTTGATACACCATGTTCGCGATTCTCTGACACCCGAACATATTCGAAAAACTGTCGAAGTGTACACCAGAAACTTGCAAGACAATTTCCCTGGTACCAGTTTTCAGACAATGAGTGCGAAGCTATTGTTGAACATGGCCGAGTGCATTGCGAAGCTGCCAAACAAAGTCGACGCTCGGCATTATCTTTTGATGATCCTGAATGCTATTGGTGACAAGTTCGCTGCGATGAACAGACAGTATCCTAACGCCGTCAAGCTATCTAAGCTGTACGCTCAACAAGCCGCCGATCCAACACCTGAAACGTATTTAGCGGATGGAGAACGTCCTGAATGGGATGAAATCGATATCTTCACTGCTATGCCGATAAAGACCTCGAACCCTCGCGAGAGAAATGCGGATCCTGTGGCGGATAACAAGTTTCTCTTCAAAAATCTGATGAATGGGCTGAAGAACACATTCTATCAGCTCAAGGCCTGTAATGCGTCTCTGCATATCGATTCACAAAACGCCCCTGCTCATTGGCAAGATGTTTCGTACGGTTTTACGGCTGAAGAAGTGAAAGTCATTGTTAAACTTCTTCGCGAGGGCGCATATGTTTTCCGATACTACGAAATCGAAAAACCGACTGGCGAGGGTCAGTACTCCTCTCCAGTGGAATATATGGCTAATTTCTATATGGTATCCTCTAGTAAGGAGGAAAAAGACCTTCTTGAGACGTTCGCTACTGTTTTCCACTGTATCGATCCTGCTACTTTTCACGAGGTATTCCAGCAGGAAATCCCGCATCTTTACGATATAATCTTCGAGCATACCGCCCTCCTACACATCCCTCAGTTTTTCCTCGCCAGCGAGGCAACTTCTCCAAGCTTCTGCGGGATGTTATTAAAATTTCTCATGGGAAGGATCGACGACGTGGGATCAGCAGATGTTAAGAAATCTTCGATTCTGCTGCGCCTGTTCAAGCTAGCATTCATGGCAGTCACCCTCTTCGCGACCCAGAATGAACAAGTCCTGCTTCCCCATGTTGTTGACATTGTGACAAAGTCAATTGACCTGTCAACAAAGGCAGAAGAACCGATGAATTACTTCCTGTTGCTCCGGTCCTTGTTCAGAAGTATTGGGGGTGGAAAGTTTGAGCATCTCTATAAGCAGATTCTCCCTTTGCTCGAGATGCTTCTGGACGTGCTCAATAATCTGCTCATGGCTGCTCGCAAGCCGGCCGAGCGAGATCTTTATGTTGAACTATGTCTTACGGTTCCGGCTCGTTTGAGCAACCTACTACCACATTTAAGTTTTCTGATGCGGCCTCTTGTTGTTGCTCTCAGGGCCGGGACCGACTTGGTTGGGCAAGGGCTTCGGACCCTCGAGTTGTGTGTTGACAACCTCACTGCAGATTACCTGGATCCTATCATGGCGCCGGTCATCGAGGAGTTGATGAATGCTCTATTCGAACACTTGAAGCCGCATCCATATAGCCATTTCCATGCCCATACTACAATGCGAATTCTTGGTAAGCTGGGCGGTAGGAATCGAAAATTCATGACCGAGACACTTCCGGTAAATTTTCAGCGCTATGCTGATGATCCATCGAGCTATGATATGAGGCTCATTGGATCTAAGAGGGACCGGGCTTTTCCGGCTGCACTAGGGATCGATTTTGCCATTCGCAAACTCATGGAAGTTCCGAAGCCGTCAAAATTCAACACTGCGAAAGTGCAGGATGCATATTACAAAAAACAGTCCCTGCAGCTCATTAAATCCCAAATCAAGTTGCGTATTGGTATCGACCATTTGCCAGAAGACCTTCCACGACTTGTCCGTCTTCAGATGGACGATTTATTGAACCGGCAGCCAGCAGCTGGTTTTGATGCATTCGAGACATCAAATAAGCAGCGTTCCGTCGCCAAGAAAGATGAGGAGGATATCATCATGAAACGACTTCTTAAAGCTTTGATGTTTGCCGAATCGATTCCTGAACATCGTGAAGAAGCTGATGTATTTCTGATGAACGTTTGCCGCCATTTCACCATAATTGAAATAGGTCGTGCTCTAGTTGATGTCAAGAAGGAAATCAGCCCATTCAACCCTAATGCCGGGGAAGGGCCTCTGTTCATCGATGCTCGTGTTCTCGCAGATGCAATCGTTGAGTCCCTTGCTTCAGAACTTCCAGAGGTTCGAGACGCCGCGTTCCGGGCTATTCGAGCAGTATACGACTCCTCAGTGACGATCATTGGTTCCGAGAACGATATCGGCCGCTTACCTTTCTTCAATCATCTTAGCAAAACATTTTGCCATGCGTGTTTTGAAGAAGAGTGGTTTACTAAGGCTGGTGGTACGCTTGGTATCAAATATCTTCTGGATCAAGTCGAACTTGGCCAAACTTGGCTTATGCTAAAGCAGCTGGAGCTTATCAGAGCTCTGATGTATGTGATCAAAGACATGCCTCAAGACCTTCCGGAGAAGACTCGTAGTTCGGCTCAGATCACCCTGGAAGTACTCTTGCGCCGAATCACCGTGAACGTGAAAAAAGAAGACGCGTTGCCTGCTCCAATATTACCGCAACAAGCTCAGCATAAGCAGCAGATACGACTATCACAGATCTGCATTCTATTCAACGATGAGCTTTCACACATGAATAAACATGTCCGCGAAACAGCCCGCAGTTCCCTTGAAATCATAGCCTCTGCGACAAAAGCAGAAATATGGGAACTGATTGAGCCTCATAAAGATCGTCTCCTCTCGCCGATCTACGCCAAACCGCTGCGAGCCTTACCGTTCGCTACTCAAATCGGATACATCGATGCAATCGCTTACTACATGAGTCTGAAGAGCAACTTCGTTTCTTTCGACGACCATCTGAACCGGCTGCTTATGGAGTCACTGGCTCTGGCCGACGCTACCGATGAATCTTTGGCCGGCAAGCCGGCCGAATTTCGGACACATGAGTCGATTGTCAATCTTCGTGTTTCATGCATCAAAATCCTAAGCAAGGCGATGGGCTTTGAGGAATTTCAGAAAGGCCAGGGCCAAAGCAATTCCACGCGTACTCGAGTTGTGTCGGTCTTCTTTAAATGCCTATACTCTGAGTCGAAGCCCACAATTGAAGCCGCTAATGACGCTATCAAGGCTGTTCTCTCGCAAACTAATAAATTGCCCAAAGATTTACTTCAGCAAGGCTTGCGCCCTGTGCTGGCCAATCTACAAGATCCGAAACGACTGAGTATCCATGGACTCGATAATCTCGCCAGACTTCTGCGATTGTTGACGACGTACTTTAAGGTAGAAATTGGAGCCAGACTTCTGGATCACGTGAAGGTTCTGGTAGAGCCCAACTTCCTGCAGCAGATTTCCTTCACCTTTTTCGAACAGAATAATCAGATGAAAGTCGTTGCAGCTGTTTTCAACATATTCCATCTTCTGCCACCAGCTGCGGAGCAGTTTAAAGAGAGACTCATCGATACATGTCTTGATTTAGAAGACAAGTTGCGGCGCACTCATCACAGCCCTTTCCGTCCTCCGTTGTACAAATTTCTGAATCGGTACCCCGCTGAGGTCTGGGACTTTCTTAGTGCTAAGTTGGAGGACATCAAGTACGGTCGATTCCTTGCTCAAGTACTATTGCACCCTGATAGCAAGCCGCTTCGCGACCATGCCGCTGCCAATCTTGAGCCGCTAATATCCATATGCAATCAAATATGGAACAGTCCTAGAGACACTAGATTTGTGGCGGCTATCAACACAATTAATATTCTCCACTCGCTCACCCAGTTTGAAGATACTCAGAGCTGGATGGAACGGAAAGACACGATCGTAACATTGAAACAGGTTGGAAAAGACCTTGAGCGGCATCTCCGTTCCAACATTGTTCCTCCGAACTTGCGTTTACCCGTTGATCAGGCCATAGAGCAGCTGATGGATATTTTTACTATGTCATTGGCACTTAAGCCTAGAGACCTCGATCCCTTATTCAGCTTGATCGATTCCATTACCGCCGAGGAACTGCGTACAACGCCATCTGTCTTCTCGTATATCTACAGCCATGTGCTCTGCAGTGACTCTATTGAATTCTGGAAGTCTATTATCATGCGTTGTCTTGATATATACGCAGGGAAGAACGTCAGCCAGAAGACTAAGTGCTTCGTTCTTCGCAACATTGTCAATCCTATTGTTGCTATGGATGTCATGCGACACTGGAGTCCCTCGCATCAGCCCCGCCCGATAAGGCTCATGGATAGGTTGTTAATCGAAGCCATCAACATGAAGATATGGAAAGTCAACCTCGGAGATCCCCAAGAAGATCTTGCTCAACCCGGAATTGACCATACGCGAATGGAAGTTCTACAATTGTCTGCCATGCTTGTAAAGTATCATCACGCCATCCTCCAGGACGCCAGAAAAGACATTATTAAGTTTGGTTGGACCTACATTCGGTTGGACGATGTCATAAACAAGCATGCGGCCTACGTCGTCATAGGATACTTCATTGCACACTATGAGACTCCTCCCAAGATAGTGACTCAAGTATACTATTCCCTTTTGAGAACAAACCAGAACGAAGGCCGTACTCTCGTCACACAAGCTCTGGAGCTCATGGCCCCAGTGCTCCCCAAGCGATGCAATACCGTCCCCGGGGACCGCAATGCGGTGTGGGCCATGGCGCCACGACGTATTTTAGCAGAAGAAGGACAGAACGCTCAACAAATGACGAATATCTTCCATTTCCTCGTGAGACACCCGGATCTATTTTACGAATCCCGAGACAAGTTCGCTCTCTTGATAATTACCTCTCTTCGGAAAGTTTCTTCGCCACAGAGTTCTTCCAACGAGAGCAAAAAGCTAGCCTTGAATATGATGTGGTTAATCTGGGAATGGGAACAACGTCGCATTGGGGGAAATCCTAGTGCACCACGGGCTTATTCAGAATCTCCAAATTCAAAGAGACGGAGATTAGAGAGTGATCTATCTACATCTTCCCCTCCTTCGGCCCGGCAAACTGCACCAGTGGAGAGAGCTGAGTTCTTGATTCCCGCGGGATTTCGACTCAAGATGATCAAGTATCTCATCGAATTCATTGCTCAGTTGAACGAAAGATATAAGCTCCCGTTTGTGAAGCCGAAAGACCCCGCAATCCAGGGTCATGTTCTACCGTCTCAATCCACAGAGCTCTGTATGAAAGCAATGTCACTTCTATATAACTTGCTACAGCCTCACTGTTGGGGTGACTTGGACCTAGACCTACTTCCCTCTATTACCGATGTTGTTCTTGCAAGCGAGAGGACGTCAAAGATTCTGAATGCCGATCCGTCCGATAAGGACAACTTTGACGACAAGTTTGTCACGAATATCATCAACACGCTGCAAGTCGTTCGCATTATCCTCAATTCGAAATCAGACGAATGGATTCTTAGAAGTATGGCATCTATACAGAAAGTCCTCGAAAAATGTCTGAAAACTGAAAGCCCGGAAATTCAAGACTGTCTTCACTTCGCGGATAAGGAGTTTGATGGTGGCCGTGATA
This sequence comes from Nemania sp. FL0916, assembly GCA_022578715.1. Lineage (NCBI taxonomy): Eukaryota > Fungi > Ascomycota > Sordariomycetes > Xylariales > Xylariaceae > Nemania > Nemania sp. FL0916. The sequence continues at coordinate 553,553 of MU390226.1, forward strand.
TGAGATCTACAGTACAGCGCATACTGGATGCTGTGCCTGAGGATGTCCCTATGGAGGATGCGGATGCGGAAGGCGAATCTGAAACTCCCACATCCGAGATCATAACTTTCCTCTCCTCTATCGCGACAGAGACCATGGCCAACTCACAGTATGGCACTGGTGTCAATATCCTATGGTCTTTGGGACGTCGCAAGCCTACTATCATTGACCAGCACATTCCAGCATTGATGAAGGCTCTACAGACGAAGCTTGCCAGGGATCACGTTCAGCATTGGTCTAGCGTAACTTCACATCAGCTTACCGTCAATTCTATGCGCTCCCAAGGCTCCCAAGGACCCCAAGGATCCCAAGATCAGAACATGCAGACTGGAGAAATGTCATCTTATGACTTGAAGCTCCAGACTGACCTCATGATCAAGGCAATCGAAGTAACGGCTATGCGAATAGAGACTCTGGCAGATAACCGAAGACCATTTCTCAGTGTTTTAGCAACGCTGGTTGAGAAATCTCAAGACAACGCACTTTGTGAAAAGATTCTGGAGATGGTTGAGGGCTGGGTATTCCGAGCCGAAGGCACTTGGCCCACTCTTAAGGAAAAAACGGCTGTGCTGCACAAGATGCTTTCATTTGAACACCGCAGCGACCCAACAATGCTGGCGAAATTTCTCGACTTGGTGATACGCATTTATGAAGACCCCAAGATTACTCGTACCGAGCTTACAGTGCGTATGGAGCATGCATTCTTGATCGGAACACGTGCGCAGGATGTAGACATGCGCAATCGATTTATGTCCATCTTTGATAAGAGTCTTTCTAAGACTGCCACAGCCCGCCTCTCTTACGTCATCATGGGACAGAATTGGGATACACTCGCAGATTCTTTCTGGTTGTCCCAAGCCAATCATCTCCTTCTTGGGGCTGTTGAAATGAACGCCAACATTCAGCTTCACTCTGAGGATTTCCGGACACTCCCTGCTTCTCTCGTATTTGGTGCTTATTCTAAGGACAATCGAGAATCCACGTCAATGGCAGATGATAGGTATGAAAATTTCATGATCAATCATCGTAGGTTTGTTTCCGAGCTTGGAGAAGTCAAATTGCGAGATATAATTGAACCAATCGCGCAGCTGCAGCATGTCGATAATAATCTGGCTCATGAACTTTGGGTCAGCCTTTTCCCAATGTTCTGGGCCGCTACCGTACGGGAAGAGAAGACCGACATGGAGAAAGGTCTGGTTGTCTTACTCTCTAAAGATTATCATTCTCGCCAAATGGATAAACGGCCTAATGTCGTTCAAACTCTGTTAGCCGGGGCGGCAAAATCTTGGCCAGAGTGTAAGATTCCTCCACATATTCTCAAATTTGGCGCCAAAACCTACGATGCCTGGTATACTGCCATGGTTCAACTAGAGAACTCCGTCATCAAACCAGAGATCGACTCCGCCACTGTTCGAGAAAGCACTCTCGATGCACTTGTTGAGCTTTATTCAAATCTGAAGGAAGATGATCTATTCTATGGGACATGGCGCCGGCGATGTCAGTTCGTAGAGACCAATGCGGCACTGTCATATGAACAAAATGGGATGTGGGATAAGGCTCAAAAAATGTATGAGGCTGCTCAAATAAAGGCTCGTACAGGGGTGATTCCATTTTCTCAAGGCGAATATATGTTATGGGAAGATCACTGGATCCTTTGTGGGCAAAAGCTTCAGCAATGGGAGATTCTGCAGGATTTCGCCAAGCATGAAAACCTACAAGATCTTCTTCTTGAATGCGCTTGGAGAAACATTGAAATGTGGGGGAATGCAGAACACCGCGAAAGCTTGGATACGCTGATTAAGGGTGTCATGGACGCACCAACCGCTCGTCGGACATTCTTCCAAGGTTTCATGTCTCTACTGAAATTCCACAACAAGCAAGAATCAGGTCAAGATTTCAACCGAGTCTGTGATGAGGCGATCCAGCTATCTATTAGGAAGTGGCATCAGCTCCCTAAGCGTCTCACCGCTGCTCACATTCCAATGTTGCACAACTTCCAACAGCTCGTGGAACTTCATGATGCTAGCGTCATCTGTCAGAGCTTGGCAAATACCAATCAAAGCAATCTTGATGTCAAATCCGGAGAACTAAAACTTCTCCTCGGGGCGTGGAGAGACCGTCTGCCTAACACATGGGACGACATCACCGATTGGCAAGACCTGGTCACTTGGCGGCAGCACATTTTTGGTCTTATTAATGGTACCTATCTTCAATTATTACCCCAGCAAGGGCAAAGCGCGAATGGGGCATCTTTCGCATATCGCGGCTATCATGAAACCGCATGGATAATAAATCGTTTCGCACATGTGGCACGAAAGCACAATCTTCCTGAAGTTTGCATCAATCAACTCAGTCGCATTTATACGCTTCCAAATATTGAGATCCAAGAGGCTTTCCTCAAGTTACGAGAGCAAGCTAGATGTCATTATGAGAACCCCGACGAACTTTCGAGCGGTCTTGATGTGATCAACAACACTAACTTGAGTTATTTCAACGCCCAACAAAAGGCCGAATTCTATACTTTGAAAGGGATGTTCCTCGAGAAGCTAGGTCAACTTATAGAAGCCGACGCAGCCTACGGCACAGCGTTGTATTACGACATTGGCAAGGCTAAGGCTTGGGCCGAGTGGGGCTACTATAATGACCGGAAATTTAAGGCAGATGCATCGGATACCACTTCTGCTCGGCAAGCTGTGTGCTCGTATCTGCAAGCTATCGGCAGCTACAAGAGCAGCAAGGCTCGGAAGCTAATCGCGCGCATTCTGTGGCTGTTGAGCTTAGATGACTCCAATGGAACAATTGCGGCAGGCTTCGATGATCACAAAGGAGAGACTCCGGTTTGGTATTGGATCACATTTATCCCACAATTGTTGACCGGCCTGGGTCATAAGGAAGCCCCCAAAGTTCACGGAATACTGCTTAAGATTGCTAAGGCCTATCCACAGTCTCTATATTTCCAACTCCGAACCAATCGGGAAGATATGTTAATGATCAAGAAGAATCAAGAGGCGAAGGAGAAGGCACGGCAACGCGCTCAATCCGCTACGGCAAACAGAAAGCCTACGAGCTCTCCATCACAGGCCAAGCAAGAAGGCCTTCAAATCAAGGCGGAGGCCTCCTCGCGACCACAGACTTCTAACGGGAGTAACACGGTGCAGCATAAAACGGAGCAACCAGAGGCAAACGGGACCAGCAATACCAACACAGCTGCTGCATCTAATGGTGATCAGCAGGTCCAGACAACCAAGGATGGTGCTGCCTCAACAGCTGGTCAAAAGAAGCCCCCCTGGGAACTCACGGAGGAGATTATGTCTGTTCTAAAAACAGCCTTCCCCCTTCTTGCTCTATCGATGGAAACCATGGTCGATCAGATCCAAAAGTTTTTCAAATGCCCACCTGATGAAGACGCATACCGGCTCATTGTTGCACTTCTAAACGATGGTCTGGCTTATGTTAGCCGTATGCCAACATCTTATGCGAGAGACGTCAAGCTACCGCCTGCAACGGAAACAAATATTACCAGATTTGCAGATACGATTCTTCCAGCCCATATCAAGAAATCTTTTGAGGCAGACTTCGTGACTGTCAAACCGACAATGTACGAGTATATACACAAGCTGCGAAAATGGCGTGATAAATTCGAAGAGAAGCTGGACCTTCGAAACCCGATAGCCCACCTCGAATCATACTCACGACACCTGGGCGAGTTCCGCTACCTCAAATTCGATGACGTCGAGGTTCCAGGGCAATATCTGCAACACAAAGATAAGAACCAAGATTTCATTCGTATCGATCGGTTCCTCCCGAATGTAGATCTGGTGAGAGCCATCGGTGTGTCTCATCGGCGCATTAAGATCCGCGGCCATGATGGGAGCATTCATCCGTTTGCCATACAGCATCCTGCCGCTCGGCATTGTCGCCGAGAGGAAAGAATTCTGCAGCTCTTCCGGCAGCTCAACCAGACTTTAGCTAAGAAAAAGGAGAGTCGCCGGCGTGATTTGCAGTTCACAGTACCTTTGATGATTCCACTGGCACCACACATAAGAATTGTGCAGGAAGATACCTCATATATCACTCTCCAGGGGATCTACGAAGATCATTGTCGGCGCAATGAGATGCTGAAAGATGAACCAGTAATGTTCACGATGGAGAAGTTAAGAGGGATGATTGAACCCAAAGGCGCCGTAAGATTTCTCCAAAGACAATCCCCAAACCCACTTGCTAACCACCCTACCCAGAAACCATCCGACCAACCGACAACAGCACGCCTGGAAGTTTTTGCAGCGATCCAGGAGAAATGGGTCCCTCACACGGTCGTGCTAGAGTATTTCCAATCCATCTTTCCAGAATACTCTGACTTTTGGCTGTTCCGCCGGCGGTTCACCTACCAGTTATCTGCGCTTACATTCATGACCTATATCTTGTACATGACGGGACGTTACCCTCACAAGATGAATATCGCAAGAGGCTCCGGCAAGGTCTGGGGATCTGAGCTGATGTCACTTATGGCACCCACTAAACCGTTTTTCCACAATCCAGAGCCCGTGCCCTTCCGTCTCTCACCCAACCTGCAAATCCTCATGGGTCCTCTGGCTATCGAGGGTATTTTCAGCTGCTCGATCATGGCGATTGCTCGCTGTCTCACGGAACCCGAGTTTGAGCTTGAGCATGCATTGACCTTACTTGTGCGAGATGAGGTGATATTCTGGTTTACCAGTAGTCACCGGGCCATTCATCTAAACGAAACCCAGCTTCGCGAGACGGTTCAGACGAACTGCGACATGGTCGTCAAACGGGCACTCAGCTTGGCACAGCCACCCGTAGGAAACCTTCCAGCAAACCAAACCGTCATCGATTTGATCGCTAGAGCCGTTAATCCGATGAACCTGGCCCAATGCGATGCTCTCTGGATGCCCTACCTGTAATTTAGTCTCTCGTCTTTCGATCTCTTGGTGGTTTCTCGTCCCTTCAGAACACGGCTTTGAGTGCGTTGATTAGGATTGCATTAAGCGTATTCAGGGGCCGGGCATGATGGCGTTGCGATAGGTACTCATGACTTCAAAAAAGAGCGGAGTTATATGGATTTGGAGGCAAAAGAGGAGTTCGAGAGACGGAAATTCTAACAGCTACCACAGGAGCTGATGAGTTACAGAGCTATTAGTTGCGTAAAGTTCAGTTGTGCCATACCCGTAGATTAAAATACATGCGGGGCTTTCAAAAATTGCGTTCGGCTGTGCTCGTTGTGCTGTTCCTTGCCTCTGCAAATAACAACTATCCGGCCTGTTGAAGCTGCAACACGTAAGAACAAATTCTTTACGATGATCGTGCCTGACCTGCTCGCTTTCGTACACCTCTCCTCCGAAGTATGTATATTTATATATCAATTCGCTACTATTGAATCAGTAGGTAGTGTGAGTGTTCTCTCGCCGGACCACTTCAGAGCAGATGAACCAGCTGCCTCCTCAAACGCTAGTGAATCCTCTTCGGATGTTTTAGACTTACCGCACCTGTTCGACCTCCAAGTTGGTTGGACATGAGAGTCATCCTGAGGCGAGGAACACACACAGAAACGCCTTATTCTACCATGATTAGAATTCAGAGTAAGGTAGGACGGAAACAGAACCGAGAATTTCTTCGTCACGTGAATTATAGATCAACGCTATGTACCTGGGAGATTGGAATGAAATTTTGAAAATAGAACGCAATTTTTTTTTTATTTGATCCTCTAGCAGCACAAGTTCTGGTCTTTCTCAAACATCCCTTTTCGTTCTCATTTATCTATAAGAAAACTCGAGACATTGAAGAATACCACAGATACAGATGCGCAATCCATTATCTATTCATCTATCTAGGTAGTTCAAGCCTTAATCTTCAGCTTCTCGAACTCTTCGATCGTCCTCTCGTAGTTATTGACGGCGGTATGCGCCTCCTCGAGCTTCGCCTTCTCGGCGGCCTGCACGACGTCGCTGCTCTTCTCGAACCCGTCGCGGTTGATCAGCTCCTGCTGCTTCGTGGCCACGACCTGCTTCTTCTGCAGCTTGACCTGCAGTTTCTTGATCGCCGCGTCTACGTCAGACACCACGTCGGCGACGTTGAGCAGCACGATGATGCTGTTCGTCAGCACGAAGACCGCACAGCCGGTGGGTATCTCGTCTGCGGGACCGAGGAGTGTCAATTCTGCTAGGACTTTGCCGCAGAGCGGCTTGATAGAGGCCATTTGCGGTGCGATGCTTGCACTCGCAGCTTCGTCGGCGGCTTTGACGAAAGCAATTCCGCCTTGTTTAATGTTGTATTCGGCAGCTAGGGACCGTATCGCCTTGGTACACTCAAGACTGAGTTCATAGGACTCAGCTTCCTTAGGGAAGTCTAGGCTGTCGTCGGTGGTTGGGTAGGGGGCCAGCATGATGGACGGCGGAGGTGAGGTTATGTTCTCATATGATGCCCGCGGGAGGCGCTGCCATAATTCTTCGGTGATGAAAGGCATAAATGGGTGAAGTAGTCTTAGTGCGACGTCCAGAGCCCTGTAGAGACTCTGCTGAACGCTATCTTGCTCAGTTGCAGTTCCTTCAGTCAGCAGACTCTTGCTGTGTTCGATGAATACATCGCAAAGTTCATCGTAGAAGAACTTGTATGCGACTTGGGTTGCTTTCGAAAATTCTCTGGCTGCTAAGACATCGTTCATGTCTTTGACAGCAGTGTTCATGCGGTGCAGAATCCATTTCTCGGGTGTCGAGAGGTTCTTCACGTCGAGACGAGCCACAGGCTTAAAGTCTTCCGGTAGGCGACCCATTACGTACTTGCTTGCCTGCCAGATCTTGTTACAGAACCGTCTATAACCCGCCATGACCTTGATGTCAAAACTGATATCGCCGCCACCAGTAGTGTAGGAGAGAAGAGTAAATCTCAAGGCGTCGGCACCACATTCGGGAATACCCTGGGGAAAGGCAGTTTTTTGGAATTTCATTGCCCTCGTAACCTCAGTCTCCTTCAGGTTACCTGTGTGGAGCTTCGCGTGGAGTGCGTCGAGTTCGATACCGTTGATGATGTCGAGAGGATCGATGACATTGCCCAACGACTTGCTCATCTTTCTACCTTCCGAGTCTCGAACCAAGCTGTGGCAGTAGACCTCACGGAAGGGCACCTGGCCTGTGAGTTTCAGACTGAGCATGATCATACGGGCCACCCAGAAAAACACTGTGCCTCTGATTAGCCTTGCTGTTCGAAAGGTAGCTTCATACGAGGTGGTGGCGACGCGAGTTGCAACCTCGATTGCTCACTATCTGTGAGACGAAATGAACTTACTAATATCCCAGCCTGTCTCGAGCAAACTCGTGGGGAAAAATCTTTTAAAATCGGATGTCTCATTAGGCCATCCGAGGGTAGCCAGTGGCCATAGGCCAGAGCTGAACCATGTGTCTAGACAGTCGGGATCTTGCTCCAGGGTGAACTTCTTTCTAGGATACTTGGAAGCAGCTTTCTCCTGGGCTTCTTCTAATGTTCTGCCCACAATCCAGTGCGTATCATCATCTTCCTCCGACTTTTCCTGGCCCTCCAGTACCACACGATAGGCAGGTATGCGGTGGCCCCACCAAAGTTGACGCGAGATACACCAGTCATTGATACTGGAAAGCCACCGCTGGTATGATTTCTCGGCACTTTCGGGTGCTATCTTTATCTTGCCCTCCTCGACGACCTTAAGAGCTTCGGCGGCCATGCCCTCCATCTTCACCCACCATTGCTTCTTCATCAAGGGTTCGATGACATCCTTGGTCTTCTCGCACAAGGGGATGACCATAGCGTGGGACTCCTTTTTGACGAAGAGACCTAGCTTGGTCAATTCCTCGACAACGTTATACCGACAGTCAAAGCGCTTCTGGCCGGCGAAAGGACCGGCGTTTTCGTTCATGGTGCCGTCGCCGTTCAAGATGTTGATAAACTCGAGGCCGTGGCGTTTGCCAAGCTGGTAATCGTTGTTGTCGTGGGCGGGGGTCAGCTTCACGGCACCGGTACCGAGCTCGGGGTCGACGTAGCTGTCGGCGACGATCGGGAGGAGACGGTTGGTGAAGGGGTGACGGGCGTGCTTGCCGACGAGGTGGGCGTGGCGCTTGTCATCGGGGTGGACGGCGATGCCGGTATCGCCCACCATGGTCTCGGGACGGGTGGTGGCAACCTCGACGAACAGATCGGTGCCGTCGATGGGGTAGCGGAAGTAGGTCATCTCGCCGAAGGCCACCTTGCGGTCGTAGCCAGGCACGTCGAGCAGGGTGCGGCCAGGGATCTCCTTGTTGTCGACTTCGAGCCCGCTGAGTGCGGTCTGCAGATGCGAGCACCAGTTGACGAGGCGATTGGAGCGGTAGATCAGCCCGTCGTCATGCAGCGTGCAGAAGACGTGCATGGTGGCGCGCGTGCAGTTCTCGTCCATGGTGAAGGCCTCACGCGACCAATCCATAGAGCCGCCCATCAGGCGCTGGGCACTGTTGATGCGCTGGTGGTACTCGTCCTTCCAATCCCAGACAAGGCGCGTGAAGGCGTCGCGGCCCAGCGCCAGTCTCGTCGTGGCCTGGCGCTTCCACAGCATCTTCTCGACCACCGACTGCGTGCTGATGCCGGCGTGATCGCAACCCGGCACCCACAGCGTCTGCAGTCCGCGCATACGGCTCCAGCGCACGAGCGTGTCCTGGATCGTGTTGGCGAGCGCATGGCCGCAGTGTAGGTCCCCCGTGACGTTGGGCGGCGGCAGCGGCACCACAAACGTTTCTGTCTTGGCATTTTTATCCGACTCAGCTGGCGGCTGGAAGAAGCCAGACTTCTCCCACCATTGATACCACGACGACTCGACCGCTGCTGGGTTGTAAGCGCTGAAGTGTTCGTGGTCCAGCGGCTGTAGCACCTTCTTGTCGCCCGGCGTCGTTGGGTCTACGAATGGGGCCAGTGCCGGTGCTGGTGGCTTGGCCGGTGCTTTGGCTGGTGCTTTTGCAGTGACCGCAGCCTGGTTGTTCTTCTTCTCAGCCTTCTCCTTCTTCTCGGCTTTCTTGTCCTTCTTATCCTTCTTGTCTTTCTTGGCCGTATCAGCAGCCGCAGCAGGAGCAGCAGCCGCAGCCAGTAGGGCTGATGTCGATGCCGGTGCCGACGCCATTTTCAGTAATGTCGTGAGGCGCGGGATGCGAGCTAGCGAGTGTGGTCGAGAAAAACGACCAAGAGCCAACATTGACTGCGGCAGGAGAAGCGCTGCCGTCCGAAAAGCACGAGACATGAGTCACAGTGCCTCGCTGCCGGTGGTTGAGCTCCAACCTGCGCCTGAAGGTGGGGCTCTAGCCGCTGAAACCACTCTGGTCGGTGCTACAGCCCCACTTCTCGCAGAATGACCCCGCCTGCTACTGCAAAGTAATTTTGAAGCATGCAAAACAAATTATAGCAGGCACTTGCACAAGTCTTCAAGTTTCTAGCCATGTATCTTCCTCAATTGTACCAGAAACGAATGGATTGAATTCAAAGATGCCTATGCCGAGTAAAAGATTGTACAAGACTGTCCAGTCACACAGACCATCCAATTCTACAAGTAATAAGGGATAGACCAACCCTACCTTTTTTTTTCGTTCGAATGAGGGGGCGGGGTAACAATTGGTCTCAGATAGCCAGTCCCTGATCCGGTGTCGCGGGGCAGCTGGATGCTACTTTGACGCTTCACACTAGGGTGGGCTGAGCGCAGAGATACCTACTTAGGCGCTGTCATCCACGAGTAAGTAAATAAGTACATTCAGGCTCACATATCATCATCAACCGCAATAGAGCTATTTCGAACAATTCTCAACCCAAGAAAGCTATCGGACAGTAAATAGGTATGTGTATGACACGGTATGTATGTACCCAGAACCATTCGATAGGTACCTACTCCACACCGGGTAATTTGTCATTGGCCAGATCTGCCTAGCGCATGCCGTATAGGGAAATCTGCTCTGCGTCTCCCTAAACACTTACAACTTCTCTAAATCAAACGGGCCTTCTTCGTCTACCGTTTGCCATACCCTGTTCAGGGAGCATTCGTCTCTCTTCAAGAATTGTCCGTAGCTCTTATCCCCCACTATGCCTTCCCCATCTCGATCCCAAACCACATTACCCCGTAGAATCGTGTACCGCGGCCAGTTGTGCAGGGGTCGGCCTTCGTACGGCGTGTAGTCCACGTTGTGATGCAGCATCTCGTTGATTAGGGCGAACTCGCCCAACCTGCCTTCCGGATACCAAATTACGAGATCAGCATCCGAGATCCCGGGCAGGATCGCGCCCTTGCGCGGGTACAGGCCGTAGAGCTTGGCCGCATTGGTCGAGGTGACCTCGACGAACTTGGTCAACTCGATCTTACCCGCGGAGAAAGCGAGCAGCAGCCGCGTCTCGATGCCCGGGAGCCCGTTAGGGATATGCCGGAAGCGACCGAGGGGGAACTCGTCGGAGACGCAGGTCTTCTTACCGATGACAGCATCATCGAAGCGGAAGGGGCAATGGTCGGAGCTAAGCACGGCGAAAGTGCCATTCCTTAAGCCGCGCCAGATTTCCAGCGTATCGGCGACGTCCCGCGGCGGCGGCGCGCACACGCACTTAGCGCCTTCGAAACCGGGCTTGTCGAGGTCCTCGCGCGTCAGGAACAGGTACTGCGGACAGGTCTCTGCGAACACGGGCTGGCCTTGCGTCTGCGCCGCGCGGATCCGCGCCGCCGCTACCGGCTCGCTGACGTGCACGATCAGGATCGGCGTGTCGGCTACCAGCGAGCTGAGCGCGATCGCGCGGTTCGTGGCCTCTGCCTCTAGCATCGGCGCGTGCGAGTGCCCGTGGTACTTGGGTGCGAATAGCTGTGCTGCCTCTAGCTGCGCCGTCAGCCATGCCAACACATCGCCGTTCTCCGCGTGGATCATGGTGAGGATGTGGTTGCGCCGTGCTGCCAGCAGCACGGATAGGATCTGGTCGTCCCGCAGCTGCAGCGCCTCGTAGGTCATGTAGATCTTGAGCGATGTGACTCCCTCGACTGAGGCCAGCTGCTCGAACTCCGATAGGGCCTTTTCGCAGGGGTTGGCCACCAACAGATGGAATCCGTAGTCACAATAGCTGTTGCCCTTGGCTAGTGCATGTGTATTGTGCAATGCTGTCAGCACTGAATCCATGTGCTTCTGCTGCGGCGCGAAGGCCACGATAGTTGTCGTGCCGCCTGCGATGGCAGATCGTGTCCCTGTTTCGTAAGTATCTGCCGACGACCCCTTTCCAAACATGCTAGGCTCTTGCAGATGTACGCTATCATAAAGCACCGACGGATCAGTGAGAAGCTCATCTCATGTTCTAACTCAGCCGACAACATCGTTTGTGAACACATACTGGCAATCGACCCCACCGGGCTATTATCGAATCAGTTCTGGATGTATTTGTGTGTTCGTAATATTGGAGCCTCGTACCGTGACATAACCACCTTCGGCGTCGATAAGCCGCTTCGCGCGTACCCCGGCCAGAGAACCTGAGGGGCAGAGGAGAGCGACTTTGCCATCTTTGACAGCGATGTCGAACGGTGCAATGTCCGCCGCAGTCACGACAACGCCATTCGTAATTATCAAATCGACTTCGTCGTCCATCACGACTAAATTAGGCAACACTTGGAGGGACAGCACCAAATTCCAGCTATCTATTATGCAGCATTGCAGATCAACTCATGTGCCAGACGTAGGGCTGGCAACGTTGCACACACGTTCTCTCCGTCCCCGCGTCTTGGCTCCTAATTCGGCCGAGATAAGCAGGCCCGCCGAAGCTCTAATGATGCTAAAGAAAAGCAGCTACTACGCCCGTTTCAATGAATAAAACCCAATTGAAATACAAAATTCTGATGCTCCCCTGTGCCAACGGTCTCGAACGGGCTTGAATTAACAAGTTATACTTACACAATCATAAAATCAGTCACTAATTATCTAGGCGTGAAAGATCATATCATGCCTTTAGTGCAAGAAGGAACATACGAGCATTCCAAAACTGATCACTGAGCCTCTCAGTATATCATGACACAGACTGTCAGATACACCAAAGTACTAGGATTCTGTGGTACGCCATATTATATATACATACATCTACGACAATTATCAAGATCCATGGGCAGCGAGTTGGGCTTATTAATCAAACTCTTACGGTCTAATGCCCGCATCTTATGGTCAATATCTAGCCTTCCTATAAACACAATCGAAATATCCTATCTGATGAGTTGCCGTGGTAGGCCTTAGTCAGCGGTGCGACATAGGCCAACACCAAATCAGTATGATCCTGCGAAGTCGATCCACGCACGTCCCCTTTCTAGCCTTCATGAGCCAGACTTACAGCCCCTGGATCTCTTCAAAACTCGATAGAACTGATAACCGAATACTTAGCCTAGATAAATACATCTACTATTAAGCTAGTCTGCTAATCATGGTTGTATCACGGATACAGTCGCGATACGGCGGAACCAAACTTCCTCTCCTATCGTTTCCATGGTTTGCGGTGACAGGGCAGAATGGCAGTAACTATGCAAATTGTCCAGTATGCAATCATATCAGTAATCGAAAAATAATACCGGCATCGCATCCGGGGAAGCCAGCCAGGGTTACGCGAGTGATGGCTCCCGCGGAGATGGAGCTGAGGGCCACAACGGCTGAGTTATCTTCGTGATGATTACCTACGGAAACCGAAAGACGCTCGCCTCGAATTGGCCTTATCGCAAGGGATATCGTCGGCACCTCTGTAGAAGCCAATACTTCTCGTAGTGTCCAAGTGGGCTGGATCTCGGTTGCTGTTCACACGCTTCCATTCTGGGCAGCGGCTGGATGGATGTGCGGTTGTCACCGGCTTACCCTGGGTCCTCGCTGCCCCCTGCCATTTTCAGCGTCGAAGTCGGACAATGTGGTAACCAGGTAGATGAGTGTTGAGAACAAGGTGTAACATGGGTGAGTTGGCTCTAACGGGTCTATGTTTCGAGTAGAGTGCTCCTCGTATGTAAGCATATCTCATATAAATGTAAGAAGGTCATGCTACCTTTCTTCCTTTCCCCGTTCTCAGCGGCTTATACCTTTACTCTCTCCCTTTTACTGGCTTGAAATATATATAAAAAAAAAAAATTCACAATGCGGGTTGGTTTCCTAGGCTTAGGCACAATGGGCACGCCCATGGCCCTCAACCTATCTCGCCGGTTCCCCATCACGGTATGGAACCGCAGCGCATCGAAATACCCGCCTCTCGTGCGCGCCGGGGCCCGAATCGGCACCACGCCAGCCGATGTAGCCAAGAACTCAGACGTCATCTTCACGATGCTCTTCGACGCCTCTGCAATCAACGACATCCTGCCCAGCCTTCTACAATCCTCACTCGCGGGAAAAACCCTCGTAAACTCGAGTTCTGTCCCGGAAGACTTCAGCCACTATCTTTCTAAAACCATCACCTCCGCCGGGGGGCAGTTCGTCGAGATGCCGGTCAGCGGGAGCAAGCAACCGGCCGAGCAGGGGCGTTTGGTAGCCATGCTAAGCGGTTCCCCCCCGGCCGTCGAGGCCATCCGCCCCGTCGTCGAGAATACCATCTGCAGCGCGGCGATATATTGCGGCCCCATCGGCTGCGCTTTGCGCGCCAAGTACGCCGTGAACCTGTACATCATCACCGTTGCCGTAGGTCTCGCAGAGGCGATGAACCTCGCGCGCGCGCAGGGCCTGGACGTCGCTGTGCTGGGGGCCGTGATCAACGCCGGGCCCGCGAGCTCTGCGTACACGGAGAGTAAGATCGCGAAGATTGTTACTGGGGATTGGATGCCGCAGGCTACGGCTAGGGATTGCTGGAATAGCAGTAAATTGATATGCGAGGCGGCTGAAACGGCGGAGGCCGGGGCGCCGTTGATTAGGGCTTGTCGCGAGATGTTTGCGATGGCGGTGGATGAGGGGGGGTGGGGGGATGAGGATTTGATTGCGGTTGTTAAGACTATGTCGCATTTCTCGGCTAATTAGATGTCACGATATCAGCAAGACGTACGGCTTATTGCTGGCCGCAACGTCGTCTAAGGTAATAGCTTGGCCCTATTAGTCTTAGATAATAGACCGAGCTTAGAACAACTGGGTGTGCGATGATAGATACTCGTCGACGGTCATATGTGGGAAGAGATGTTGACCTATGTGTCAGCATGGCTTCATAAACGTATAAACGTCCATAAGTGCTATGTTATGTTAGTAAGTCACGCCGTCGCTTCTTGTTCCTATATTGCTCATCTTGGGGTGTTTTCGTCCTATTACTCACTATTTCGCCAAAGCTAAAACCGTCCTTAGCAATTCAATTCTCTTGCAAGATATGATAGAGTTGAAAGTCTCCGCCGAGCACAAATCTTAACACAATAGGCATGTTGAATCGATACTGCTTGCCATTCTCGGCTACAGCAACCGTATCAAGTAGATATTTATACACTGGAAATTAAGAACATAGCTGCTTCAATCCTCATCTAGTTGCATATAGCGGCTATACTTCCCCTCAGGAGCCATGTTTATTATGATGGCTTGAAAGCTCTAGTTATCGACGAAGATCTTCTATTGAGAGATCGCAGAAGGTAAAGTCCAAAATGAGAAAAAGAGAAGAAGAAAAATGTACAACACCAAGGATTCCCTGGTTGTCACCAACCCAGGTACTGGCTTAGCGCTCGCTGGCTTGTCTAAAGGGGAGAGCAGACGGGATCCCGAATTTTCCAGCGGCTATGGTCGTACATGTCAGCATGGGATGCTGTCTTGTACTATCAAGCTTCCTCGCACCACGGAAGATTCCAAATGGAAGGAAATTGTTGAAGTTAAGGTTTCGAAGCGTTCGTGTCACACCCGCAACCCGGGATACCGTAACCAAATTCCGCGCCTTACCCGAATTGGCTAGTCTCGTTCCTTGTGCCTGGATCGCCGTAGATCGGACTGCTTGACGTAGGTTTAGCTATCGCGGTATCACCCGATATCGAAGCTCACCTGTAAATTTCCTAACTTGGCTGTAGATGCTCCGTCGCGACAACGGAACAATTGCTTTATAATTTGTGGTCGGCAAGCTTTAGAGGCGCACCTAAAGTAACATCTAGTCAGGACATCAAAAAAAGTCTAGGAAATACCTACAGAAGATGGTGGTGGCCCGGCGCATTCTCGTCCGGCCGTCGCCGCTCAGCAAATCCCTCTTCCAGTCGCTATCTCGAGCTTATTCATCTTCTACAACCGGCGGCAGGGTACAGCTGGTGTTTGACCACCATGCGCCGCCCAATTCAGATCGACATCAACAAGATGCGCCCATAATATTCATGCACGGCTTATTTGGGTCTAAGAAGAATAATCGCAGCGTGAGCAAGTGAGTACGGAAACCCAGCCAGCACCAATAACCACAAGATGAGTGGCTATAAAACCACTTATGGAAGTCCGAGAAGATTCGAACATTAGCTAATAGCCATCTGGCTGTACCTAGGGTTCTGGCGCGTGATCTCAAAAGACATGTATACGCGATTGTAAGCCTACATCCATAGGTCCTAAGGCCGAGGAGCTCGAGCCAAGCCAGCAAACCGGGGGCCGAGAGAGGAAGAGAAAGAGACAAAAGATAAATGTAGTCTGACCGATCCCCTTTTCGTCCAGGACCTGCGAAATCATGGCGAATCACCACACGCAAGCCGCCACGACTACATCGCCATGGCCGACGACGTAGCAGGATTCATCAGCGAGCACGGGCTCAAAGAGCCAACATTAATTGGGCACTCGATGTGGGTTTACACATCCTTTCGCGGCGTCTAAAGCCCTATTTATACCCCGAACCGTGTCCCCCGAGAGAGACTACCAGCATCCTATCTAATTGACCCCGAAACTAACATGGTCTTTCCCAACCACAGGGGCGCAAAAACAGCCATGACACTCGCCCTCGACCAGCCCTCCCTAATCTCCAACATCGTCTCCGTGGACAACGCGCCCATCGACGCGGTCCTGAGCCGCGACTTCGCGAAATACGTCCGAGGGATGCGGCACATCGAAGAGGCCGGGGCGACGCGGCAGAGCGAAGCCGACGAGATCCTCGCCGACTACGAGCCGGACCTCGGGATCCGCCAATTTTTACTCGGGAACCTGTACCGGACCACTGTTCCCTCCACTGAGAAGGAGCAGACGACGAAAAACGTAGTCAAGTTCCGGATCCCGCTGGACACGCTGGCCAAGAGCCTCGACAACCTCGGCGACTTCCCCTTCCGCGACCCCGACGAGCGCCGCTTCGTGAAGCCGGCTTTGTTCGTGCGCGGGTCCAAGAGCAAGTATGTTCCGGACGAGGCTATACCGGTTATCGGCCGCTTCTTCCCGCGCTTTAGGCTCGTCGACGTCGATGCTGGGCATTGGCTTATTTCTGAGAAGCCGAATGACTTTTTGAAAAGTGAGTTTTTTTCTCGTTCGCTTAGCTGTTCTCTGTTGAGAGAGACAATTCTACTCTCATGACGGGAGACATGGCTGTCTCGCCATCCGTTTTCATAGAGCAGAAACGCGGTAACATGAAGGCAACGACTGACTGTCGGATATCTAGCTGTGATCGAATTCCTCACGCCGCATGAAGAACAACAACAAAAATGAAAATATAGATAGACGAAGAAATGACGCTAGCGAGACGAAAAAGGAGAAACCACGGAACGTGTATAGAGTGCATAGGGTTGGTATTATAGTGCTTGCATTAGGGGATATCATGTCGACATATAGACACAGCCTGGTTATTTATGTACAGGCATGGAGACCACCAGCTCTGCATATCAAGGGAGTTCCGGCGTTGCTCGATATCATACCACACCATCCCATACCACGCCACGCAGCCTGTCCGTAGACACATAAACAAGCAAGGAAGACGTCCATAGACGAAATAGAACGTTTATACTTTGCGTAGCAAAGCAAAAAAGTATCCGATCGAGGGAGTGGTGAGGATCTTCTATTTCAGTGGCTTAGCATGAGCAAGGGTTGGCTGGGAACCCGCCGGCCTCGAAGTCTATAGATCTGGAACCGGGCGTAGCGCCCGCGATTAACTGCGGTTTTTGCACGATCTGGTCGACGACCTCGACAAAGGGCCGCTTGACGTTCTCGCGCGTCCGGGAGCTCAGCTCACAGAAGCTAGCGCCTTGTGCCTCGGCGAAGGCCTTGCCCTCCTCGAATGACACGGCGCGGCCGCCTGCCGCCGCCGCTTTATCTAGCTTGCTCGCGACCTGCGGTTCCGTTAGTTACGGCGTAGGTGTGTGGATATGCCGATCCTCTCGATGATATGGAATGATATGGATAAGATGAAGATCGGATATATGATATGTTGATCAAGAGCCACAGAAGCGAGATGAAATTGAGAAGTGTTCACGCACCAGATAGAGCACAGCATCGGGGTTTGCGTTCATCCGCGCCTCGTCGAACCATTTCTCCATGCTGGCAAAGCTCTTCTTGCTAGACACATCGTAGACGAGTATTACGCCATGAGCACCGCGGTAGTAGCTTGTTGATAACGTGCGAAACCTTTCCTGGCCAGCCTGAGGGGCTCAAGTCGTATCTGGTTAGATATAGCTTCATACACACCCTCTACAGACCAAACTTTTAACCAGAACATAATAGAGATTGGTGAAGCTCACAGTGTCGAATATATTTAGTTTGTATGCCTTGCCCCTGACGGCTAGCTTCTTTGTCTACGACTTGGTCAGTACAGAACAGCTAGTAATAAAAATGGTGATAAGCCAGCAGATTTCTCATCCCTGTCCAAACAAGCATTCGCACACAGGTCTGGTTACTAAAGTTTGTCATGCACATAATTACCTTGAAGTCGATCCCGATCGTCGCTGTCGTCGACTCAGGATCGAACTGATCTTCGCAATCTATAATCATCACGACCACCACGTAGTCAGCGTCTCCATCCTAAACAGACCCAAAAGACCGGGTACAACCTTGGCCTAGGCCATCAGAGAGAAGCAGGTAGATGGGTATCCTTACACCGCAGCAGAACTATAATCACATTGTTAGCCACCCCATTCCATAAACTGAACAAATTTGATTGATGTAGCGGCAAGACAACTAGTTATATCACTGCGCAGGTCCTAGAATAACAACCATTTAAGCAGAAGTGAAGAAACTCACGTGCAGACTTCCCGGCGCCTGAAGGCCCGATGAGCAGGATCTTGAGCACCGGGAGCGCGTCCTCGGATAGAGGTGTCGCAGGCATGGTGGTAAATCACAACGCCGATGATAGCAACAGCGACGACAGGATCTTTAAAGGCCCGTTCGATTTGTAATGAAAGCGATCGATTAAATGTCGTGGCGTTGCGATGCGCTGTGATGCGCTGCAATGTCCTCGAACCAGGCAGTTGGTTTGTTCTAGTATCTAGACGCACAGCCGGAGTGAGTGTAAGCCGGCAGACGGACAGGCGCTCTTGTTTTCGCCACCTTAAACCCGACAAGACAGCCGTTTGTTTAACTTCACGGCCTAGCCCCGGATCCAAAAATTTCTGAATACTGTCTCTGGGAGCAAACTGTATGCCGCCGTGTGGATAAAATGCAGCGCCTACTTTTCAGATGGCGGAAAGACCAGAAACTGATGCCAACGGGATGAGATGAGGCCGGAAAATGAATGGTACAGTACGTAAGCGACGCAGGGAGGCAACAAATCTGGCACCACGTGGGCAGCCTGTCGTAGGTTTATTCACCGGTGATCAATCACTAAGCTGTCAACTGAGCGATCAGTACAATACTCCGTAAAGCCAGTGCAGAAAGAATCCAATGCGTATGTATTTGAGGCACGTATCAATAGATAAGATATCATCAGAAAAAGAACATAGGTAGTTGAATGTTGTAGGAAACAAGTATCGTGCTAAGGGTACTTCCGTATGGTAATACGAACTCTCTATCGAGTAGGTACATACCATCTTATCGGTGCACTGCACGGTGGTAGAAAGAGCATCTAAATGGTCACGTTACCAACAACTCGAACTTAACTTTGGGGCCTGGTAAGAAATTATGGGGCTTTAAATGGCAACCTTGGAAGCTGCAGCATCGTGCATGTATTCGTAGATACAGTAGATATCATGACCACTTCAGCGTGATAATACCATTGGCAGGCAGCTGGATGCCACTCTCAATGCGATTCATAGTAGTTAAATGCCCGATCGATCTACACATCTGATCAGTAACCTACGTATCCGTCTCGTTGTCCTCCTTGACGTCATCGAGGTTGGATTTACCTATTAGAAAAATGCAATTCACATGTGGGGACAATATCACGCATGCCAGTGTTATTGTCACGGTATGGTAGGTTCCTACCAAATCGAACATTTTAAAGCCACCAATGCACATTCTCTGCCAGCTACCCAGTGAGTATCCTTTGCTTGCCGGGTGTGGTCTTTTACGCCTCAAAAGGGCAGCTGACCCTGAGGCTGGCCAATCATAATGCTTGCGTAGAGAGACACCGGAGACTGTTCTCCGTGTAGGTGTTGACCAACTCCTAGAACATAAGTTCTGTCTCGTGGGGTCAAAATAAGGTGAGACACCATCATCACTTCAGTTATGCCACGGCCAATTGCATACGTAGTCAGCTAATATTCTCATTCATCATTTTTGAGTGTTAGCCGTAATCCGTGACGTCCTTGCCACGCCGAATGCAATCAGAAGTGAGACCTTATGCCATTGCAGAAAAACCCACGCCGTTCCATGACCAGAACTCATTGCATAATTAGACCTCCTCCAGCACCCGCTCCTTGAACTCCCGCTCCAGCTTCTGTCCATCCTCGTTCGTTGTCGATTCGCCGTGTAGCGCCATCAGGGCACCGAGGTCGAATTTGGGTGCCTTTAGGAGCTTGACTTTGCGGATATGGACCTATAGCATCATGGTCAGCATCTAGTAGTTACCTAACAGTAGAAATTCGTCTAAAATATGCGTCCGTATGACATACGTTCTGGAGTGGGTAGATGCCCTGGGTAGACTTCTCAATCTCGCGGCCGATCACCTCGGGGATGAGCTTGGAGGTAAGCTGCTGCAGAGTGCATGTGGCAGCTTCGCGCTGGATGATTTCGACCATCTTCTTTCGGATGGCACGAATCTGAGAGGAGGCGGCGTAAGTAGTCTTGCGGACCTGGTTGGGACGGCGCTTGGTAAAAGCAATGGCGAAGAGGCGGAGAAGATAGTCGTCGGTGGTCTTGACGGTAACGTTGGCCTCAATGAGAGACTGCCACTTGCGGACAAGAGACCGTAGCTTATCGGAGGTGAAGTCCAGACCGTAGAAGTTGGTCAGGCAGTTCTTGCCCTGGATCTCGTCCACCCGTAGCTTAACCTTGCGGAATGAGTGGTCCTCGTCCTTCTGGAGATCGGCGAGCGAAACCTCGACGATTCGGCCCTTGAGGGCATCATTCGCGTTCTTCAGACCGCTCGTGCGGTTGACCAGGGTTTTGCCGACACTGTGATGCGTTGTCAGACTAAAGTCCAGGATCGCGAAGGAGGGGATCGGTCATACTCTCTGACGTTAAAGGGAGCCGGGGCCTGTATCATTCATTTCATTAGCCATTTCTTTCCAATCATGAGCGCGTGCATCGAGCTGCCATGTTTCCGTGGTTTCTAGATATATTGGCGTACCTTGATCGAGTACCAATCCTTGCGGGCGAAAGGGTCCTGGGTCTTCTTCTTGAGGCCCTTCTTGCCCTTAGACAATCTCTTGTTCCTATTCACAGCCGTCGATTAGCCCGATTCATCTTCGATGCAAGCGGTTGCAAGCGATTGGGTGTGGTGCGGTGGGATGGCGTTGCGCTGCCTCGTGTGTCGCGTTCGATGGCAAAACGGGGAGATCGGACGTGTCCAATGGCATCATTCGAGGAGACTCACTTTCCAACCGCCATGATTGCGAGGTTATCTAAATGGCTCGCAGGGGCAGGATGAGGTTTGAGGTTGTGGAAAGGGTTGCGGTTGCGGTTTGATGTCAGATGGAGTGTACGGGTACGGTAAATTCTAGTGCACAGAATAATTTTCAAAGCCCCAATTGTGTGGGTGGAATTCCCCAAGTGGGTAAGCGATTGTGGCGCAGGTGGGGTGATACTTAGGTACCAGCCACCTCACCAGCCACAGAAAGAGGTTTACTGCAGGTGCATGGGAACCCCTACCTCTACAGCATCTGCTGTGATACAGCATGAATGTATGGCACCATCTTAACCTACAGTGCATTACGAATAGGCCGTCAACCCGATTTATACGTGGGCTCAGGTAGAGATCCGCGCAATTGGTAACACAATCAAAATATTTTCATTGTAACCACACCCTCTTTAACACTATGCATAGCTTCTCTTCATAAATCATGCTTCAGTTTTTAAATGTAAGTACATCAGCAGCGACCGTGCTGAAGCATCTTTATGTTTCTAGCCATATACGTCGCTCAATTGCGGTCACTTCGCCAAGCCGTGAGGTGAATTGGATATCTCTTTTTGATTAGGAGAGCATCGACATACATGAGGGTTTCTACGACCCTGCGAATGCTAACCCGTTCCACCGAGCCACTCTACCGTTTGCCGCCATGCTGCCTGGAATATGTAATGCATAATGTTCCTGAACGCCGTGCCATGCCTATTCTGTCCTACCGAGTCTTGTGTGAGGGGGTATGTCCGACAATAACAATAACGACAACAAAGGGAAGATGAACAAGGCCCGTCCTGTTTGTCCCTGGGCGTACGACTACACTTTGTTTGTATGTGTCCTGTGTCCCTCGTAGACTCCCGAAACGCCCTAACGCCGGTCCATCAGCGCGCAGGCATCAGCCCTCGTCACCGCACGTTGAGTGCGGTGTAAGACGAGGATGACGTCAGCTCATCGGGCTCATCGGGACGCCTACGGTCCTAATATCGTTCGGACTGTTCGGCCAGATCTCCCAATAAGCCGCGCCGATTCTCCCGCTCGGCCCTGCGCTTGAGTGGTGTGCACGCCTATTGCGTACCTGGTACGGTGGCTCGGTCGTTCAAGGCCTCGTTGCCAGGCTTTGCTTTTCTTCCTCTAGCCGTCGCTCCTCGTCCCAAGTGTCGAAGCTCGGGAAGCTAAAATAGCACGCAGAGTCTTTAAAAGGTACATGGTCAGCTGTGCTCCCATAATTGCCTATCATGTCGACGGGGAGATAGTACGGACATGAATCGTGGTTTGTCTCGGCCAGTTGTTCAGATTCCAGTACTGAGTTTTGTGAAGATGTGCTTGTTGGTGATGTTGAATTGCTGCTTGACACGGCTACCCGGTTGAGCAATTCCGCAGCTCGTCGTGATGAGTATGTTGGTGATGTGAACAGGCCTTTACATGGGTTCTCGGTAGTGATGGACGGCTCGGTGACGTAGGAACGTAGGAGCCGTGGCCGTCGACTGCTCACAGATTTATTGCTAGATGCTGAATCGCGACGACAGTGTTGGTAATGAGCTAAGTCTGAAGAAAACGAAGCTGTAGCCATGGTTGTTTCTGTGCCCCAGTATGTTTTCTTGGTTGTAGAAACTGAGGTGTCGAACGTGCGAGTGTGATGGTCGACGAAGAGTGACGTAGAGCTATGGGAGACAGGGTGGAGGGAATATATGCACTCTTGCTCATAAGCGAAAGAGACGTAGTCATAGGTATGAATGTTACTGTCCTGTGGCAAGAGATAGCTAGCTGCACGTATTTTCTTTGATGGATGGTGGTGGTCTGTCTTATGGCGAGCGGGAGAGGATGACAGCCTGGGTCAAAGGCCGGGTGATAAGCTGGGGAAATGTACTTCGTAGCCGTTGTGTCGACTATGCTTGCTAAACAGGGAAGAGGAAAGGATGTGGCGATCGCCAGGTTTATGGACCAGGAACAGGCATAGATCGCAGTACGCGAATAGGAAAATCCGCGCTACTTTTTCGACCTCTACACCACCTCACGGCGCCCGTCTCTCGAATGGCATGGATCCGAATGTCCGGTACGTTACCCAAACCTACGAAATACGGTGCAACTTGTACGCAAGACAGTGCCGTCCGTCAGTAAGCCAGCTACACTTGACACTAGACAGACAGATAGACAGCATTTCTGACCGTCTTTTTCTCTGCTTTTTCTCATCTTGTGATTTACCATGTATGCCCTGTGTCATCACAGAGGCCCAAAGACGGGACCACAGGAGCAGAGGAGCAGAAGAGGAGCTGGCTACCCCAGAAATAACGGTGGTTCGTCTGGCTGGCACTGGTCTGATTTGTCGTCTTAGTGACGGTCTGGCGTGTGGCTCGCCATGGGTTTTCTTTGCCTGCCTGCTTGCCACATGTCAAGTCGGGAGGGGCGTTGATGTGTTGGCCCTGGGAATGGTTGCTCCCCTGGGCAGTACTGGGGGTCTTTGTCAGTCGGGACCACTCCGTTTTGGGCGTTGGACGCGGCAAGACGTCTCAAGAGGTCGAATTGGTTGGGCCGTCGTGCACCGCCCTAAGCACAACACCCAGCACCAAGACCTCCGTTGAGCCCGCACCCCCTCGCTCTCTCGCTGCTCTCACGGCCAGCTGGCCCACGCCCAGAAGCCCACATCGCATACAACACACCTGTTCCCGCCCAGGGCCCGAGTTGGTGCAGTAGTGCAGTGGTGTGGTGGAGCGCAGTAGTGAGCGCGTGTGTGATAGCGTGCCTACTATCCAGCATAGTGTACGCTGGTATGCATGTTGCATGTTGTGTGTTGCAGGTGTGTAAGTGCGAGTGGTGGTGTCTGGCTGTCTCTGGGTTATACTATGCGTAGCCTGTAGGGCGTTAGTGTCTGTGCTGTGCCTGACAACCGCCAGTAATCGGCGGTGGATTTCTCTCGCTACCGTAGTACATCGTAGTGCAGCTACAAGCTCCGGCCGGCTTATAAGTTAGTGCTCATCTGTGCCTCTCCTCTGCCTAGTCTTATTCAAGTCCAGATGCAACCCACTCTGGCTCTGGATCCCAAAATTCTCCCATTTTCACGTTTCCAATTGGCCTATGACTTTGTTCGTGTTGTTCTAGTCTCGTACATTGCTGGGACACCACCTCCATTCGTGTAAACGGTACCGGAAAGAGTTGCGCAATCGAGCAGGCGAGCCCATCTCCTGGATATGAAGGGTACTGTCCGGAGTCAGCTTACCTGTGCGCTGCATTCCGATGAACCATTCATTGCTGTGTTCATGCGCATAGGGAAACAATAAGGCAGAGAGCATGCAGCAAGGCTTGGTCAAGCAGTCATTGCCGCGAAAAACCACTCATCGCGTGCTCAATCCGACGCATATAATTGGATTTCGAATGCGGGATGAAAATGATGAACGGGTGATAAGAGAATATTGGAAACCCCAAAGACGAATGAATCCGAGCGTACGCGCATAGTCTACCGAAATAGCTACCAGTGGTACGGAGGACTGGGCCTCTGCCGGCTATTCGTATTATTTCTATCCGACCACACCCGCTGCTGCTTAATAGGTAATATCGGCGTCATCGGGCTGGGGTTGGACACCACAAGTCTGAGTGTATGCTTAGAAAACGAGCATGCAAAGGAGGCGAGTAACATGCAATTGGTAACTTGAAACATCCATTTCACCCATTTCGCCACTACCACGAGATAGGGATTCGGCGAAGTGATACAGCATGATGCACAAAATTAAGAGGGTTACCGACCGGTCCATCCGGGGTTTCGCAGGATTGGGATACACGACATACCAAGCTGTCTCACGGCCGCCTGGGCAACCAAACACAAGACATGCTTCGAAGCGGCGATGTAAGTCTGCACGCGTAGATGATCTTCGGCACCTCACGTACGGGAGTGGGTGTGATGGTGCGGGGGTTTATTTCATCCAGAACAAAAAAAACCATGTTTCCTACCTATATCCGTGAATATACTGAGTTGCAATACCGGGCTGACTACAGCGCCCTACAACTATGCTGCATCAGTCGTCCCACCATCCGCCGTCGACGGAGCCAATTAATTCAACGTCCATTGGTCCCCCGGACCCTTAGTGGTCAATGCTGGTGGTGCGGTTAATACGAAGGGTTGCTAAGCCGTGTCTAGTAGACAGTCGAGAGCACTCACTCTTCCCACATCCGTCCTTTGACGGCCTGGAGCTCCTCTTCGTTCATCCTGTGGCCCGTTGTAAAATACCCTGCAACCGGTCAACATTGCTAGTCCCTGTGGACGGTGATCGGCGGGGTGCCATACCGGCAGTGATCTTCGCATCGATCTCAACACGCGAGTCGGCGGGAATCAAATCCTCGGGCAGCTCCACTCGCTCGTGAATTGGGATGCTGTCATTTGTTAGCATTTCGATGCGGAGGTTATGCAGTCGCAAGCTCCGTACCCTTGTCCGACGATAGCGTCGTGCTTCATGCTGGATAGCAGCGCATTAGTTGCACGGCAAAGCCCATTGTTTTCTCTGGCGTATCAACTCACTTGCTCATACTTAGCATCCTGTCAATCTTCTTGATACCGAGCCAATGAAGGATGTCGGGCATTAGTGCTTGAAACCTCATATCTTTGACTCCGGCGATATTCTCTGTCCTCTTAAAGTAATCCGAAGCGCGATCTTCGCCACGCTTGCGTGCATTGTATACAACTGCGCGGGATGTTATGAATAACTTCGCCATCAAGCCAGTCATTGATTGAGCACTTACGATACTACACATCGTCTCGTTAGCAGGCTGCAGCTTAAGGAGCCAAGATTACGAGTCACTTACCTTGGTTACCTCGCCAAGCGCTCGTCCTTCCTTTCTGAAGTAAATGACGACACCGCTCCCACCATTTTGGGCTTCTTTGACAGCCTCCTCAATGCCAAAAATGAGATATGGTCTGCAGGTGCAAATATCGGACCCAAACACGTCACTGCCATTGCACTGCACTACTCGTTAAATCATTGAGGCTAGCAATTCTTGTAAGTGTGATGCACATACCTCATCATGAATTCGTAAGGACAGCCTCACGTTTTCATCCGACATTTTGGCCGGGTCTCCGAAACAATAAACCGTCAAACCGCCTAAAGGCCGTTAATCACGCAAAACATTTCACTACTCTTCAATATTGAAGCCATGACCTACCTATTGGCGGTAAGAAGACTTTGATGTCGCCACGTGTGATAAGCTACTACTGTAAGCTATAGGGAAATATCGGGATATTGCGTCCCACATACCTCAGGATAGCTGCCGCCGGTATGCTCGAAGAGGGAACGACGCAAGACGCCCTCGTCTGTGTTACGTGGGTCCTGTTAGCAACACGGCATTCAATGGATCTTTAGCCCCCACGTACCAATGCCAAATCGTTCGGCTACTCCTGGCAGATACCAGACCTGGATGGAGTGAGCTGGACAGTTTTGGGCAGAAAGCGTAGTATACCGAACTCACTGGCTCGACGGCGAACTTCGTTACAGCCAATTCACCTCCCGCGTTCAGGCACACCTTACCATCAGGTATTCTGGATTTCGGTGAGCGATGAAAAAACGAAGCTGGTGAACCGTAACCTACAATCTGCCATTCCGAACACTTTCTTCAAGTTCCGGGAGCTACTCGGCTTAGTGAGCTGTAAACAACAAACATCTCATCGCTCCACTGACCTTCATATGCGCTTTAGTAATGGCGATGGTTGGTCGGATATCAACTATGTATAGCTCAAGTTAGTTGATACTCTAGCGGTTCTGAATGCCATGCAAAGACCGCCTGACTTACCATTTTCTCTCTGCATAACATCGCCGTATAGCCAAGGAGCCAAATGACCCCAGGGGTCCATAGCCACAATTTTCTTTTTGTCGGACCACTGTGGGAATGGCCCAATATTGGCGGCTGGCTCGGTATTGGTAAAATCTGGCCTGGAGAAAAAGATTCATGAGCTATTTTACCTTCTTTTGCCTTAGCATATTGATACTGACCTATGATTGACGTTGAGCTGTTTACTGGCAAGTGCGAGGGCGAAATAGATGGAATATGATCCTCCGTGCGCTATAAAGCACGAAATGCATCAGTTCTACCCAGTCTTCTCGTGTGATAGAACGCCTGACCTCCGATAGCTACAACAAAGACAAACGGTTAGCAATTTCTCAATTAGAGAACCTGAATTAACTTGCCATTGCGTTTTCTGATAGTAGAAGAAGATCTAGACACGACTACCGGGCCTCTCTCAGGCCCAGAGGCTCCCCAGTTCAGGGGTATGGGATTTATGCCTATTTGCTTCGGATACGTCCTAAGGTTCGGTCAGCATGGTATTTTGCAGAATGATACAGCCCGACATAGCTCACGTGAGAATGATTCGAGAAGTAAACCCAGTTTCCGCTGCTTTGACGCTCGCAGAAGGGCTTTCTTTCGCTGATGTAGCCAAAGCTGCTTGTGGCAAAGCGGTCTCTGCAGGTGCATTTTGTTCGGGTGACCGCTTCTCGTTCAGAGTTGGACTATGCGCAGGTGGCGCTAGAGTATCGAGGCGATGAGATACAGACTCAACTTCAGCGGCCAACTTTGTCTGATTGTTCTGGATCGCCTTCAGAGCCTCGAGGATATCAGCCATGCCGTTTCCTATAGCTCCTGTACCAGATCCTGAGCTTGCCATGGTACATCAACTAAATAGATATGTGAATAGATACGATAGATAGGTGGTTGTATTACGGTATGTGTGTATGAGGGGCAAAGAGTATTTGTATTCAAAATGGCTCTATATAGAATCAATACCGGGAGAGTTCATAAGAACCCAAGAGAATGATTTAAGGTGAGAGAAGGTGAGTAAATAAGAATAATAGTATTGGCGGTAGGTAGGTAGTTAGACAAAGGAACAACGTGACCCGAAGCCAAGGAATGCCTACGACAACCGGAACCCTTTTGGTGTAAGTTACGTGCCAGGAAAGATAGCTGTCACCTTCTACGCAGTGGGCCGTTTGGTTAGTTGAGCATGTACATATGGCACCTCAGCGAGCAGTTAGCTGGTAATAATTGCTAAGGAGTGCCTGTTGCTACTCCGTACTGTAAGTACTATGGCCGTATGGGTACCAAGTCTCAGTCCTACGAATGCCCCGCAGTTCCCTCTATGACTCTCTATTATCTACTGTACCTACCTATCTATATCATTCGCCCACCTTATCTCAGGGTCTCATTTGGTTTAGGCTGTTACTCAAGTGTCTCAAATAGTGCAAGATCCTTTGATAGTCTTCATTTCACTTGTCATTCCCGTAAGTCACGTACAACACTACGGAGGTATACTATGGGCTTGATGTCGGGCCTGTGTGAAACGGGTAGGTACTGAACTAAATGGTAACAACACTAATAAACGGCGGCACGTGGGACCCCAGAGGGGCGCAGTACTTGCAGGGGGTACCTATGCCGCCTCAAGCCCAGCCCATAAGGTCCGGCACCCACAGATATTCGACGATAATACCAGGCGGGGAACTCCGCGGTCGCAGGAGAATCGTGATAGATTAGTAGACATAACTCAGGGCAGCTCAACAGACGGTCGGTTCATTCATATTCTTGGGTCTAGATAGCATCAATATTGTCGATGATTTAGCTAAACCTAGGTACCTTGCGTAGATGCATCCCATGACCACCCCATCCACGCTTGTTTCTGCTCAGTGTTTCTGCTATTTGGCGCCTAAATTCTGTGCATTCTGGTACTATCGGATCCGCCAAATTGGCTAGGGTGTTAATAGATAGACGCGGTGCTGACACTTGGACAGATTGTCGACTTACAAACTAATAACTGATTTGCAAAATGTAGAGTGTAATTACGTGCTTAGTCTCTAGAAACGTTGGTTCTATAGACGATGTCTAATCAGTTGAACAATCAACTCAGTTTTTCCTTCCACACAAATTATATCCGAAGTCTAGGAGTTCTAGAAGTGGCCAGCATGATAATCTCGAGTTTGTCTGTGGAGGATACACACCCGAGACAGCCCAATTTCTTCATTCTTTAAATATACAGAAAATGTAAAGAATATAAGACTATTACGAGTAGCACCATATATAGTCAAATTTCCATCACGAAACCAACGCTTTAACGGCACCCTTGTAGACATATGCACTTACTAAACTCTCTCGCGGTCGCTACACTACTGTGAACAATGCATATCACGGACCACACAGTATTACTACACCAAATAGGTAAGAACCATATCCTTCTATTCTAACAATTTAATACTGAGACGTATTATATCCTATCACTAACAAGAATTGCGAAGGCAATTGCATAATAACCGGTGCAAATAACGGCTTGTCCTAGCAATGAAGGCTTATAACAGGGCCATAATAAGTCTCGTATCGTCCAGCACATAGTCAATTTGCCCCTTTATCTGCTCTTGGTATGCTTGTATGATCATCTCAGACTTACATACCGGGAAGCTTTGCGAGCCCTATTATAAGCAGTTAGTATGCAGATATAATTGATTGAGAACAAGGTGGTTTAAGACGTACAGCCGTCGGTGACCTCGCCGACCATATCGGGGATCTTGCACTGGTTGGCGACGGACATCTGCTGCTTGGTTATCGAGCCGCAGCCGTCGTAGAAGCATTCGGACTTGTTCATGGCGCGCTGCAGGGAGTCGCCCTTCCAGCCGAACATGTAGTCTACGAAATAGTTAGCTCAACTATATTCCATTCATGACCCATTGTCAGTCATTGGCTCATTGAAGTCTTACCTGCGTGGTTGCCGGGGCCGTTCACGCCCTCGAAGCTCCATACGTATGGGTTGGCACCTCCCGAGGGCCACACTATAAGAGTATGCGCGTTAGAGAGAAGAGCCTTCACAAAAACATAATAGGTGCTCGGTGATACGTACTGCTGTTGAACTTGGAGGTGTCCCAGACAGTCTCGAATGTGACTTGGGGCATACGGACAGGGTGGGAGGCCGGGCAAGGAGCGGCAGGCAGGAAGCCATCATACTGGATGGAGTTGTACATGTGCGACTGGTGGTCGGGGCTGTCGAGGTTCTTTCCATCCCAGCATCTAGATCGAATTAGCACTACAAGCAGCCATGGTTTGGTACGAGCACATCGACACTTACGCAGGGAAGTGTTGGGTCACGAAGATACCTAGAAGTAGTTTAATTAGTATAAATTCTCTTGCCGTGGATTTGAGCTCTTACCTCCGGCGCATGGGGAGGTGGGGAAGTTAGGAGTCTCCGGGCCACGGCCACCACCGGCCGACAGGCACTGGTATCGTAGACCGACATGTGCGCCACCGGTGGTAGTTGGGCTGCCAACTGTCATACGGAATCCCTATTTTTCGTTAGTATCTCTAGCACTCTGTAGTCCGAACTTAGCGAGGGAATATTTACAGGTGGGAAGGTCTTGACGGGGTTCTGTGCGATGGTATCCCTGGTCAAGTCGCGCTGGGTGTAGTAGACAGTAAGTCCACCCTGGGTGCCGGCATAACCATCGAGATTGCCCGGGTTCACGGGAATGACTGGGACACGGTGGTAGGAACCGTTTTGATGCTTGAACTGTAGCCGGCGTGGTCAGTACTTATTATTGCGGTAGGGGTCTTATGAGACATGGTGCGTGAAGGCACGCTCCCATTCTTAAATTTTATCTTCGGAGTCTTAAAGGATCAAACTGGATGAAACTCACGTAAAGCGTTGCAGTCCAGTAGTTCGAGAAATCTTCCGACATCTCACAGGTGGTGCAAGTAGCCCTTTCGGCGACATCGCCGGTCATGCTGGCGTTGAACGCATTGCCACCAACAATGTGATGTACGTGAGAAGACGGGTTGGCACCTGGCTGGACGACGGGATCGAGTCTTTGAATCGTGAGTGTCGAGCACTGGAAACGAAGACCGGCCTGAACAGGCACGACCAGAGCGAGGGCCCTTGCAGCAGCCCACTTCATGTTGTCGGTATTGAACTAAACTTCGAGGATATCAAGAAAGTATGACCAAGAGCTACAATTAGAGACCTGCAGAAACAGCACAACAAAGACGACGGTTTCTCCGGCCTCACTTGATATTTATATGTATATAACTTCGAACATCGACGATCCTATACCCCTGTCATTGCCTTGCTCTGAGCTGCCTTGACATTTACTGGGCAACGGAGTCATGCTTCCAGGGATTGAGTGAGCGGATCAATAGAAACGGCGAGACAAATTGGTCCGCGGCAAATCCTGTGCAAATCAGCGTAGGTCCTCATTACCCGGTTTATTAACCAGCCATATAGAGAGCCCATAAGCGATGTGACTGTCTTTGCACAATTCTCGGTATATGGTTCAGGGGCAAATCAGGCTGCCGGCAAATGCTTGTTCTACGCTATGCCATGTCAAAGGCTACCTGGTAACCAGTACCGCGGCCTCACTTGGCCAAGGGCAGTCTCTGCCTGACGTATCTTTCCCGCAGGTTCACGATGCCAATGGTTACTATGCCGAGAGTCTGTATGCTGGAATATATTGCTCCGTTGTATTTATATCCATGACCATTTGAGGGAGCCAATCTTTACCCTGTCGAGCTAGTACTTTGCCATCGGGAGGCACTCCAGGGCTGCGGGAATCACGACCTTCATGCAAGACCGAGAAGACACACGCACATGTGGTTTGGTTTGGACAGATTCATCTGTGCTGATCTGGCTATTTTTACTAGCACACGATGCTGATCGCCCGCATCGTGCGGACGTGCTAGGCTCCCCTGGTGGTTAAATGGTAATAGGAGAAAAGGGGGGGAAGTCGAGAGAAGGCCAGGAGAGCTGTGGTGCGGCCGCCGGAGCCAGGAATCTCGAAGATCAAGCTGTACGGCTGCTCACCACTTTGCACTCCTTGTATGCCGAGGATATCCTACACTGTCATGGATCTTGAATAAGATGTTGGCAACGGACAATCGCAGCCTTACCTAATACGCCTGAGCATTTCACTAGGTGTACCATGTACAGCGCACGATACGTAGATCGTGACTGCCCGTGGTCAAAATACCTAAGACATTTTAGGTTTAGCGTATGTCAAGGTATTCATGTAAGCAGTCCTAATCTTGAAACGGGTTTATACGAAGTACCTACAGTCTCCATGTTTTCATTAGCTCTCCAACAACTTTCGCAGTTAAGTTTCGCAATACTTTTGTAACAGATAGTATCAACCAGTGATTTTTAGAGCGGTAGATTATACAATTGTTATTTTGACAAAAAGCTTGGCAGCAGGTCTGGCAACTAGGTAGGCTACGCAGTAGGTATGGCAGCTGGGCTGCGAAAGTTTAGTACCTAGGCGACCTCGCAGCAATCCAGCTACAACTTGGACACAACCTTTATTATCAAACACTTATTTGTCATCTTTAGAATTGCGAACATTACGAAAATGAACTATGAAATCTTAGCTAAGTGATATAAACATATAGATATAAAGGTAGTACTACGTACGTGAATAGACATAAAACATCCATCCCATTTGACTGGTCACGTTGGCTTCTGTGGCTAAGTAGAGTGTGGCTTTATCTGGGGCTTATTGAGTGGATACCCAGGAAAGAGCGACTCACTGGTTGTACTACCAACAACCTCGCCACTTGAGCAGCTGCGATGCAAACAAACGCGACAAGGCCAACACGTGCCTTGTACAACTCGGAAAGTGTTATTCGCCCGTTGAGCTGGTGTGCACTTTCGGTCAAATTTCTCACAACCAACTTTACATGAAACCAGCGCTGGACGCACACCACCGCTAGCACCACGTCATTTCGCGAAGGCCGGACTCGCCTCTGGATAAACCGGGCGGCCCTTTGTTTGACCCGCCCGTCGCTTGCGCCTCTGCAGATTTCACCCGCCTGGTGTCGCTTTCGGCCCAAGAAACCGAGTTGTTAGATTGACACATCTACGATGGTATGCATGCCGGGCGCAATTTTTATCACTACCACGTTGAATGCTGACGACCCGCTGTCCGCAGGGTAAACGCAAGAAGAGTTCGCGAAAGCCGCAAGGCCCCAAGAAGGTTCGTAGCAGTTGTAACTAACGGCTCTCAAGTGTCGGGGTGTCGGATGAATACCCACGACTTACCTGTGCTAACGATGATCACCGCTAGCGTGAGGTCCTCGCGAAAGAATTCACCTGTTTGTTCTGCAATCATGAGAAGTCCGTACATGTGAAGCTTGACAAGAAAAGCGGCGTGGGCGAGTTAAGTTGCGCTGTTTGTGGGCAACAATTCCAGTGTGGTATTCACACTCTCATGGAACCAATCGACGTCTATTCCGAATGGGTCGATGCTGCAGGTACGTGGGGCCTTTACATATGTTCTACTTCTAGGGGGGGAGAAATGCATGTTCCTGACTGCAACAGATGCCGTGGCTAAGGAGGCGGCAACCGACAGAGCTACCGGTTCGGCTTCTCTCACACGGCCGGGTGCTCGAGCTCCCATTGCAAGTCGCGAGATCGAAGACGAGGAGGATGAGCGCAGGTATGAAGGGGAGGGTATCGTGGCTGATGATGATGATTATTAATCAGTGCACCGTCTGCTCAACTACTATCCTTTGCTAGGATTCTCGCGCCATGCTCCTGACCCCTAATGGCAACGAGCTGCTATTTATATAGTGCCCTTCAAACACTATGATAAGGTTTCACTACAAGGTATGCCATACTAGGCATAATACGGACTTTATTGTGTCACTCCCGCAATATGGACCTGGAATCAATCCTTGGTGCTCCCCGAGAACAAACCACAAATCGAACAAGCGCCTTCGTGTCTTCCGTCTGCGCTTGTACATGGTTATGTTAAGGGACATTATATGGTATAAAACCTGTCTCCAAAGTCTCCCAGCCCAGGCACAATGTAACTACTTTGCTGTTAGTTCAGAAATCTCATCACACGGGGTGGTCACTCACTTCTTAGAATCGAGGCCCTGTTCGGCTAGTGGTTAGCAATCATCCAAGTGACTCAATTAATAAGGAATACATACTTGGTCGACAAATGCGGTGACAACTCTCAGCTTTGGGAATCTGGTGGCGAAGTTGCCAATACCCTCCGGGCTAGCAATCAGATTCAAAAAGAGGATTCGCTCTTCCGGCACACCACGAGACTTAAGCACTTCGACAGCCATAATAGCGGAGCCACCTAATCATGCGATAGACGTCAGCATACATCTTTATCGTAGGTATCTTGAGAATTCTGACCCGTAGCGAACATGGGGTCAAGCAGGAGTACCCATCTATCAGCGATGTCCTCTGGGAGTTTGTCATAAAAGAGCTTTGGCTTCGAAGTTTCCTCATCGCGCTGGATGAGAATCTTCCCGATCCTCACAGATCGGCAGCAGTCTCGCAGCCCTTGCTCCATGGCTTCACCCGCCCTCATTATGGAAACTCCGCAAATCTTTCCTTGAAACAGAAGGCCGGCATAATTACGTCCCACGGGAGTGGTGATGGTATGCTCGACAACTGGGAGATGATTGAGTCCCTCTTCCACGAGTAGACGGATAATCCGATTCGAGTAGAAGATAAAATCAGCACGTTCAGTATTCTTGTCGCGAATTTTGCTAGAAATGCCACGGTGATCAGCGAGTGATCGAAAGCCAAGCCAATTGTCGTGAGTGAGGAGCGGGGAATCCGATCTGGTTGGAGCTCCTCGAACACTGGAGGGGGAAACAACTCACGTGAGCAAGGCAATGAGCTGAGGCGTCTGAGGCAACGTGGTGACGGTCTCGTATTTGACTTCGGTTGACACAGTAGCGATGGGCTTCTGGCTTTCAGATCGGTAGTCTGGCCCTACACATTGCGTAGGTCCCATCTGAGGACGGTCTCCCGACGGCGTTGCCATATTGTTTTTGTCAAATGAGTGGGGTTCCAGGTTTCAAAGACAGGGTAGACCTCTCCTTAAGGAGAATTTGAAGGTGAACCTGAAGATGGGTCAGCAATTGCCCAGTGTTGAAGCTATTTGACATACTTTAGTTATCTTCGGAGGTCTCCGACCAACCTATTCGTAGTTTGCAGGCTAACCAAAGGTGACCTTGAAGCGGCTAACGAGCTTGGTGACGATCAAGAGATGTTGGTAATGTAAGATGTTCAATTTGAATATGATTTGACCTGGATCGAGATAAATGAAAATAACAGTGTCAAAGGTCACGGTGTAAATTACCTACCTAGTATATATATACCAGACAACAATGCATCCAAAGCAGGTAGGTACAGTTTGTTTCCCTCTGGTGGGGTGGGCAGGGTCGATTTGATTGTAAGAAGCAGCGTAGCTTACATTGTTAGGCACTACTTATATTTAAGTATGTGCCCTCCAACACAGCACCGTGTGGAATTAGGTAAGCGAGCTGAACTCGAGGCATGGCATGTGGACATTTCCAAGTATACCAAGTATATATATACGCACACCACGTACGAAGTATAGAAAACATTTCATTTCATGAGCACAGAGAACTCATGCAAGCTAAGGTGCTAATGGCCTTGTCCAAGCGCTAGGTACTGTACCTCCATCTGATCTTGAACCCCGCCCAACAAGTACATATGGACTCAGCCCTCTGCATAGGTATTCGGAACCTATATTTCAACAATCGAGCCGCAAGCAGTATTCACCACTCAAGCGAAGGAGCCAAGACTGTATCTGTATGATAGGCTTAGCCTTCGGTAAGTAGAACAATTGGGCGCTGTGAGACCGGATCTGTATTACCTGACGTAGTTACATATATGCTACCTAGAATGGTAAGTCAAAATATTACGTATATAAGGTAGCTTCGAAAATCTTGTAGTGCAAGTGGTGCTTGAATTACCTAGACAGTACTGTACCTAACTGGAAAACACCTGCCTAAAACCATGGGGGCTCTTGCATGCTACACTAGATAAGCAGCCAGCCCCCTACCTCTCTGCAGGTATAACCCGAGGGCTCTTACCTATTTGGTGCAGATATCTACAGATACCCACCTTGCGCCCACCTTGTATGTACTGACGAGGTGTCCTGCGATACGGAATATGCGCCCGTTCATTCGTTCATTCATTTAAGCGTCAAACACCTACATCGCCGCCGATCGCATACGATCTCGACTTGCGCGTGGTTGTTTCTTCCTCTGCTCGTTGATGGGCCAGCCGTGTGCCTTGCTCGCCTTCTTCACTTACTTAGACATATAGGCCCTCTGAAAGGGACGCGATCTGTTTCTTTGATTGCGTTTTTTTTGTCTCTCATAAGCTTCGGTTGTGTTGCGGTCACTCTTCCTATCGCCGACCAATCTTCTCACCCGCGCCCTGAGACAGCAACACAAGTGTCGCGTTTAGCATTTAGCACCCGTGCCGTACTTCTCGAAAGACCGATTCATTTCCACTCTTGAGCAACCCGTCCGACTACAATTGACTCAATCATCACTGCCTAATTCGTTGCTCCTCCGGCTTCCTTGGTCGGCTTGCGCCTGGTCGTCTGCACCCCTGTAAAAATGAGGCGTTCTTAACATCAACAACATCTCTCCAAGTTTTCGCCTTGCCACGTTATCGCAGTCCTTTTACACTACAGGCATTGTAACGAATGATGGGGAGCGAATACGAGCTGGGCGCACAGCGCAAGAGGCGGATGGTGACTACGTATGGCAAGGCTACCAAGAAGAGGCAACCGAAGAGCATCTTCACCTCCGTCGCAGCGTCTGAATCTATTTCCGATGAGGATCCTCTTGCCATGTCTGATGCCGCCGTGCCGCGCCGCGAGCCGTCTCGAGCCCCGTTGTCCAAGCCAAAACCGAAACCGCCGTCCACGCGCTTCAGAAGCATTGATGCTACTCGCAACCCGCCAACGATGCCTACGTCGTTCCCAAACACAACTACCTTCGATCGAAAGCGGAAAGCACCGGAAACCCACAAACCCAGAGAACGGTCCCAGCCAGTTACAGACGAATCAGGAGAGGATTCTCCGTTCCTGACGAAGTCGAATCGGACACGTATCACACAGGCCGGCAAAGGGCCGGCCGCAAAACTCAGCAGTGGCGACCGTGACCGCGCCTGCGACCGCGCCGGCTCCCAAGAACGCGGTTCGTCTAGCTCGATGCGCACCAGGGCCGTCGGACCGCGGTTATCGAGTCCTCCGCCCACACCCCCGCCGCCTAAAATCTCCAAGCCAGTTGACAAACCGTCTCCCCGTGTGCCTTCGCAGAAACTTGTAAATGCGCCGGCAGCAGAAAGCGTGTTGCCACAACCAGTTCAACGACAGCATCAACTTCCCCTACATGCAGTGGGACGCTCTACTCTAAAACCCAAACCATCGACTGCGCTACCTGCCAGAGGACCGAAGGAACGAGTCCAGCCTCCGTCAACTGGAAAGACACCAAGCGCTCGTGTCGTTAGGGAGCCGCGCAAGCGGCTGATAGATGCTCTGGTGGAGCAGGAATCGACAGATGAAAACGCTATGAGTGAAGATGCGACCGATACTCAAGCTACTTCGAGCCAGGCTATGTTCAGTCAGTCAAGCAACACGTCTGAGTTGGATAATCAGGATGCGCCAGAAACACCCAAGCCCAAGACTAGGACAGCTCCGGCGATGGGAGCACGAACCTTTGTTCGATCGAGAAGCGCCCTGAGATTCACTTACGGAGAGGGACGGAAGGTGCTTGAAGAAGAAGATAATCTCTTAGAATCTTTGGTCTTCCCACAGGAGACATCCTATTCTCGACGCTTAGACCTTGGAAAACCCACGAAAGTAGCACCAGCGACCGGGGCTTTCGATTTCGACGACGACGGTACTATCAACAACTCCCCTGGTTCGAAACTTAAGGGCATTCATGAACTTCGACAAGCCGGCGCAAATTCACGAGTGGCGGACGCAATGCAAGATCTGATCGACCAGATTGGCGCATCTGGCACCAACTCATCAGGCCGTCGAGCGGCGTTACTACAAGTGGCTGAAAAGATGCGTGATAAGACCTTTATACGGCAATGTCTTGACCATGGGGTCGAGAGCATTCTACTCAAAGATGCCGGAAAAGAGACAAATACGATTTGCGCCTACCTTATCTTGTCTTCACTCGTTACTATCATTGCCAGCGGCCTTTCAACTCGTATTGGCCAATTGATCTGCGCGGAAGAAGCTGGTCCGATGTTCGCGCGGCTTATTAGCATTGGCGAAGACATCAAGAAAGTGGCAAGAGATCGCAAGAGCAACCTTTCAAAACGAAGCCAGGTTTCAATAGCTGCTGTTGAGGACACACTTCGAGGACTACCAATTTGGGATAAGGCTCCACCTTCATATATTTCCCCAAGAATTCTTGCCATCAAATGTCTTGAACGTCTCCTCGATCAAGATATTTTGATTGGTAGGGATCCAGCAATCTTCACTGAAGCCGTCACTGCGCATCTATTCGAAGTTCTCTCAGAAGCTAAGAGCGATCTCGAGTACTGGAAATTCCCAAAAACTGCACAGTCGATAGAGTTCTACAGTGCTCTCCTTGTACTGGACATTCATGCCGCAAGTGTGACAGCAGCTCAAGGCGGTAATAGTGAATGGGCAATTCATTATCTTCCGATCATAGCTGATGCTTTCTATGCATCGCTGCGCTCACCATCGGCTGACAACAATACGATGGAAATTTTGATTTTGAAGCTGACCATCAACATGACCAATAACAACCTTGCTGCTCCTGGCATCTTCGCTTCGAAAGAGCTTTTAGCGGCTCTGACGATCTCTATCGCCAGCAACTTCAAGCAGGCGCTGGCCCTTGTTACCCAAGACACAGGAGCCGAGGGAATCTTGACTAGTCTAGTCCTACGACTCGGCATACTGATCAACTTTGCCGAGCATAGCTCTCTTGTCAGGCAGATTGTGAATGACTGTCGACATGAGGAACGGGAACCGGTAAAGCAGTTAATTGAACTCTTCATGGATCATCACCGCCGGACGGGTGAGGTAAGTTATGCATCATCGCCTAGAAATATTGCGGCAGAGCTAATCAGTCATGGCCAGGCCGACTCGATGGAAAAGACCCATCTTAACGTTGCCTTTGGGTATCTCGCCGTTCTACTCGGCTACTTGGTGTTGCATAAGCCAGTCCGCCACAAGTTTCAGCGCTGCCATCCAGCAGGAGACATTAGGCCTCTAATCGGATCAATCCGCGAGTTTATAGCCCATAACCAGCAGGTAGATTATGTCCCGGGCGAGGATGATGCTGGCGATCGTCGCCAGGGGAATCACACCGAAGGGCTCCAGGAGCTGGTCCAACAACTGGAGCGAGAAAATCGCAATTGAGCCCTCGAGACAGGCAAATGTGAACATTTGGTGCAGAACCATTGCTACACCTTTTGCTTGGCACGTTTAACTGAATGATGGCGGCATCTGTTTGGGGAAGGCTATGTTTCTGCATAGTTACGATAACGAGACTTGAACATGTAGGATCAGTATGTTTTTTTTCTCTCAACCACACACATAATGGTTATGGGAGAAGTTGCGCATGAATTTAATGATATGAATGTTCGGAGGGTCCATTCAGTCCCATCAGATATCCGGGGCCTGAGTTTTCGGAGTGGTGGCAAGGACCAAATACCCAACATGACAAAAAGGGGCGGGCATGGAACGGATTGGCATAAGTTAACAAATCCGCGTTTTGGAGTTCGCATTCTTCTATCAGCATATAATAGACTACCTATTTACCCATATATCATGTCCTCTGCGATGAATTGAGCTCAATTACAGACTAATGAAAGCTTGGGTAAGGTAACCTTGGACCGAACCGGATCATTTCCGTATTCGTTCCCCACCTGGTCGTTCTTTCATCTGGAATTTCACTCGATGAGAGGCGAAATACGTACCTACTTAGCTAAGGTACATACATACATGTAGGTAATACCAATGCAAGTAGGCAGCTAATAGACTGTCTTTGATTGGCTTGACTACCCGACCGGAAGGTGCGAGTCGTGGTCATGGACTCAAAACTTTCCACGAAACGCGTGTTATTTTCCCGCCTCTCCATCATCCCGTCCAGTCCTTCACCGTTCGTCAGAAGCCTGGGCCGCCTCTGGGTAACAATATCACGTCATCATCCACGCGTCTAGCCCGA
The DNA here is from genome assembly GCA_022578715.1 of Nemania sp. FL0916. Lineage (NCBI taxonomy): Eukaryota > Fungi > Ascomycota > Sordariomycetes > Xylariales > Xylariaceae > Nemania > Nemania sp. FL0916. Next base: position 593,468 of record MU390226.1, read on the forward strand.
GGATAGGTAGCGTACCTAGGATAGGTGCTCGTCTACCGTCTATTGGGTACACTTTAACCTAGGCGTGCACTGCCGAACTAGCGCTACCGTACCTGCTTCTGACCGCTGAAGGAATCTACGACCTGCCGACCCAACATCTGCTTGCCCACTACGCCCCGTCAACCGCCGCCCCCCTCTATTGACACGGCACCGCGACTGCCCGCCTGGCTACTCGAGAACCTGCACTTACATGGAACTTATCATGCAACGTTATCGCGCATCCATATCCATATCCTAGCCAACAAACCTTACTCAACCATAATCGGCCTATAGTCCACCTAGCTCTCTCGCGGGGCTACCGACATAGGCATCAAGCACGCCATTCCAATGTCGCCGTCCAAACAGCGCAAGGTCGCTATTGTCGGCAGCCGGTCTGTCGGTACGGTTTCTCTACTCTACGCCCGCCCCCCGTCCACATTCCCCAATGCCTAGACCCCCGAAGCGTATTTCTTGTATTGCTTGCTTGCAGAGCCTCATCCACCCAGCCCAGCCTGTACGATGATTATGGCCCATAGCTATAGCTAATAATGACTTCCTCGGCGGCATGCAGGCAAATCGTCTCTCGCCGTGCGCTTTGTCGATGGCCACTTCGTCGAGAGCTACTACCCGACCATCGAGAACACCTTCAGCAAGGTGATCCGCTTCAAGGGTCAGGACTTCACCACTGAGATTGTCGACACTGCAGGTCAGGTAAGAGGCAGATTACACCGGCTTGGCACTTGAGCGTGCGCACCGCAAATTGCTTTCGACTAATAGTGGCACTGCCTCGCTGCGCAATAGGACGAATACAGCATCCTCAATTCGAAGCACTTCATCGGTATTCATGGCTACATGCTGGTCTACTCGGTCTCATCCCTCCCATCTTTCGAGATGGTGCAGGTGATTCGCGAGAAGATTTTAAATCACCTCGTACGTCCGACCCGTCTCCTTTCCCACCATTCCCAGTCGCGACCCAGTCCACCGTCGCAGCCATGGGATCACTGCACACAGACATATACACATACATACACGCATGTACATAAATGGTGAGAAGTAGCTGGTTGGCTAACGTAACGGGCGCGCGCGTCTGGTCTGTACAGGGCACGGACTGGGTACCCATCGTCATCGTGGGCAACAAGAGTGATCTGCGGCCCGAGCAGCGCCAGGTCAGCCAAGAGGACGGCCGCAAGCTGTCGGAGAAATTCAACTGCGCGTGGACCGAGGCTAGCGCCCGCTACAACGAGAACGTCGGCAAAGCCTTCGAACTCCTGATCGCGCAGATCGAGAAAGCACAGAACCCCAACGAAGCCCCTAGCGGCGGCAAGTGCGACATCATGTGAACGTTTAATCGAGTGATACGCACAGCGAGAAATTAAAGAAGCGAGAGGTGGAGAGAGAGGAAGAAGTCGGCACTCCCTTGTCCCAACTACTAGGTATGGGAGATTCCAGGAAAATGATACCACGGAGACATGACAGATGGGCATACGAACGAAATGGTGCATATGTGGTTTGCTTTCATGGACATCTGGGGAGAATTTGTGCGATAGGTCTACTTAAAGCTGCGCGTTGATTTTAGACAGGGGTTCGGGGTCGTGATATGACAGGTACAGTCAGGTACGGCGCGGTATGCTCTGATGAAATGGGTTTAATGTTGCAAGTCACCCATCGGTCGACTGCCCTAATTAGCGTGGTTAACACGCCTGCGTTATTGCAATATATTTAGAACCATCTCCGTTAGATGGGATGCGTTGTTGATGAGAATTGTCACTTGGCTGCATTGTTTGGTGCTTTAAAAGGCTTGGTAGCACCTGGGTACTGAGTGTGTGGTCTGCACCGTAGGTAATATCAAAGTATTTATATTTACTATCGCTCCGATGCTGCGAATCCTTTATCTTATCATGAAGATGTCGTCCATCTGCCTGTCTGCTGATATCTCCGTGAGGCGAGGAACTGTACGACATTATGATCAAACATGACAGTCATATTTGGAGTACAAAAGTATTAACCTTAACATATCCTTGTTTTAAGCCAGTATAGACAGAAATAGGTAACCCGGCAGCTGGACGTCGGATCTTATAGACCGTCATAGTATCTAATATATACGGCCGTGCCGAAGCTGGCCGCGATGCACGCGGGACGTTTCCGGCGGGGTTGAGTCGGTAAGTGCATGACAATAGGCATAGTGCCTAGATAGGTAAGTGCCAGGTATAATATAGGTGAATAGCTTGATTGGACATGATCAGCGTGTAACTTGAACTCTTTAATTCTTTCCCTATTTGCGTAGAGTTCATAAACCACTTGAGCCACTGATTGAGTGCTTCATTCATGCTCATCATCAAATAAGTGATCGATTTATTAGTCAAGAAATGACCAAGTGCGGACCTTTACTCAGTAATGCCTACGGAGCACTTACATGTTAGGTACTAGATGGGTATCGGACACTTCCGGTAACAGGGAATAAATACGCTATGGCTCTCTAGAGCTTATCAGTATCTCTACCTAGGAACGCCTAATCATTGTCCGCCTGACCACCTCTGAGCAAGGACCTAATTATTATGCACTACAAGAAACGCTGTGCAGTAACGGTAGATAGGTGCCAAACTTTTGGAATCTTCAAGCCATTTTCATTCGTCCATCTGGGTATCGTGAAGTGCAAATTGTGGCGTTCTGGTTTCTTATTCGTAAAAGCTCTCATTACCGCTCTTCTCTCACTCAGATCCGTACCGTACGTACCTCCTCGATCCCCTGTCATCCAAACTGCAATAAATACCGGTCCCGATGGTCACCCTTTGGCTACATATGTACTCCGTACCTAAACAAAATCCAGCTCATCCGGGGAACTGCTAACTCACTACCCGCAGCGTGCCTCGACGGCATTGACGCGCGCTTGAATGCCTCAGGAAGTCATCATTCTACAGTAGCGTATTATAGGAGGTCCCATCTCGCTCATTCTTAGCTGCTCGGCCGACTTGTAAACCAGCAAAGCATTGTAGCATAGATTTTTTTTTCTCCATGATTTAATTATCTGATTTTTGTTGACTTTTTAGTTTTGTACTACCTACCCATTTGTTATTTCATTCTCTCCAAGGATACGACGAAGGCACCTGTCTATTTCGGGCTGTACGTGCCTGCCCGAAGACTCGATAAAGTGGCGGCTCATGCACTGAGAGAGGGTCACACGGTCACACCACCACCGCCCCACGATGTCGTCCACAATGTCCTCATCGGAGCACATCATGACTTGCCCACTGTGCGGCTACGAGACAGCCAAGGAGTACGCTATCTTGCTTGTAAGCCCGTTGACCCGTCCATGAACCCCCCACACTATCTCTTTCTAGCATGCCGTAATATAAACTCTAGCTCAACGTCCCAACCCTCTAGCCGTCTATACGTACTTAAATATGCCAAGTCGCGTCACTTACACTTACACTATTCAGCACATGGAAGAGCTCCACGCCGAGGGAAACTCACCACCTGTCGCGGGTGTGGACCCTGACGTACCCAGGCCTAGCGGAACTAAGGCAGGGGAAGGGGATATCAGCAGCGACGAAGACGCCGAGTTCTTTGTAGAGTGTCCTGTCGAGGGTTGTCTCGAGCGGATTAGCGCGGCTGAGCTAGAAGATCATGTGGACTTCCACGCGATAGAGGAAATCGAAGACTCAAATCTGGGAGACACTACCGCTACTGTTGTCGCCGCCGCCGAGGTAGCCACAAGCACCGTTAGTCAACGAGAATATCAGTCGCCTTATTCTCGGCTTGGAGATGGGGCTCATCCGGCCCGCGAACGTGAGAGCAGCTCGCCTCGGTCACCATCAAATCACGAGAGTGCCATAGACGCCTGGAAGAAAATCTTCGGCCGGAAACACATTAGGAAAATGAAGGGCTTGGAGAGTAGGCCGGCCGATGGGACGCAACCGTCACAGAAGCGGCTTGGTGTGAGTCATCTCTCGCATCATAACTCCCTTTTTAGCAGTGAATTTCTTGAAAGCTCGGAGCTTCGTGCTTGCTAACATGAACCGAGATAGAAATCCGAGCTGGGCAAACATGCTTATGAACGGCAAATGCCGGACTCGCTCGTCGCATTGCTCAAACGGGAAAAATATACCAGCGCCGAAGGTTTGTTAACAAACTCATGCGGTCTCATTCTCATCACAAGCCACATTTCTGATAGGTGGTGATAGGTATCATACCGGTATTGGCAAAACTACTAGAACAAAGCCCATCCACAGAACACGCTTACCTGTGCCATCCAGCCGTCCAGCACATCTCCAAATTACGTGGGGAAGGTAAATGCGGAACACCAATACCGGCAGTTCAGACATCATGTTAACAAATAAACAGGCGGGTTCTGTGGCTATCGTAACATCCAGATGCTATCGTCATATATCGTAGGTGCACATGCCGAGGGAATGGAGACGCTCAGCAACAAGATCCCGAGCATTTTTCGGATACAGGATTATATCGAGAACGCCTGGGATATGGGTATCAACGCCTCTGGAAGAATAGAAACTGGAGGTATAAAAGGGACACGGAAATATATCGGGACGCCAGAGGTAAGATATTAACCCATCTCATCTTGTCTGTCCAATTATCACGCTTGTGAACCTATAACTGACATTCACTTTGATATCGACAGGCCCAAGCCATGTTCGTAGGGCTTAAGATACCGTAAGTGTGAAATATAGCCCAGAGATGAACTATGTCGCCTATTTGGCGTATCATAACATGCTAATAGCCAAATACAGCTGTGAAGTCGAAGGTTTCAAGTCCCCCAAGCAAGGCGTAGCAGAAGCCGCCCTCTTCGCGTCCGTGCGACGGTATTTTGAGAGCGTGCCGTTCGAGCCTTCAGCAAGAGTCCGCTGTACAGACCTGCCGCCTATCTACTTCCAGCACCGTGGCCATAGCATGACAATCATAGGCCTCGAGCAGCGTGCCTCCGGATCACTAAAGCTGCTTGTCTTCGACCCCATGTTCCACGACCCAAAAGCGATGATCCGCCTCGCTGCACGCACAGCCCAGAACGGTGACGCGAAAGAGGACAGGGCAAGCAGGCCACGTTACCAGATACACCGGAACCCCGAAACCACACTGAGACTCTATCGCCGAGGCAACGATTATCTGAAAAAATATCACGAGTTTGAGACTTTGAGGTTTGACACATTCTTGTACCTTTCATCTCTCCTGTCTTCGATTGCTAACCTTCTGTCAATGCCTCTGTAGGTTGCGAAAGATACCCGCTCCAGCGAACGACACCTAGGGATCTGCCGTATCGATATGAGGGAGTGATATAGTATAGCGCATTTGAGAGCCTCATTTGTTATTCTTTGACTCGTTCAACAGCCGAATGACTAGAGCGTATATCTCAGACCATCACGAAATGTTTTATCCCTAGAGGAAAGAACGCGAGGAAAGAGTCGATATAAATTAACGAAGAAAATGGCATTCATCAGCTAGGCGTTCGCAGTAGCATGTGTGGTATTAGATATCAGGCTTGGGCTCCACCCTGATGTGCAACAAAATGGCTATTATTTGTGTATGGGATTACGAGACCAAGATAGCGATGCATCGAGTAGTTTATAGTTTATCTACTTTTATTCCAATATTTTCACTTCGGTAGACTTCTGACTTATTTGATCTCTTTAAACACCGCCGTGTCTATGTCGATTTCGATAACTTTCCTCTACCCTTTTTCCTCGCAGATTTTATTGAGGCCCAAGTCTGCGCCAAGCGTCCGTAACGCAGACAGTAAAATGAATGCCAAATCTATGAGCCCCCTGATTGACGGACACCGCATAAGTAAAGCCAAGGTAGTAGGCAGTCCGTATTACTCGAACCAAGTTTCCCCTTCGGTCTAGGCTAATTCATGCCCCCGGCTTCCATCCACCGCCGCAGCTCATCTAGGGCCTTGCTACGGTGCGAGATCTTGTTCTTCTTCTCGCCGTCCATCTCCGCATACCTATCGTCGTCAGACGCCTCGTTAGTTATACTTTCTCTTTCTTTTCCATTCTGACATTCATCTGGGGCTTGACAGTGTGGGCGTATATGATTTGCGATGCGAAAGACGGGAAGAGGTAGGCGATAAATGGGTAGAAAGAGGGAGATGATGTTATAATTACTTACGTCTCTCCTTCGTATTCAAAAACTGCGTCCCAGCCTGGATGGATCATTAGAACAGAACTCTCATTGTCATTACTGAAAGCACTCGGGATAGATATAGTCTGAGGCCATAAAAACGAGGATGTGTTTACCATACTTACCGAAATGAGTCGGCCCTCTGCCCGGCACGATTTTGCCCTGTAAAGCGGAATCTGTTAACATTTTTCCCGATATTGACTGAAGACATGTACAGTGCTCGCATAAATAAGTAAAGAAAGAATGAGAGAGGTGGAAAAGGAGGCTCACATCTGTCCGCCCCTGGAACAGCAACACCTCGTGTCCCGGGCCCTTGCAAAAGCCGAATGTGGCGACGGCCTGCGCGGACTTGTCGTCGTAGGCGGCGAGGAGGTTGTTCAGGC